>CM076579.1:154592169-155230139 GCA_034641835.2 Pinus albicaulis | reverse complement strand
AAAAAAATAAGATGAAAACCTGGAAGATTTGTTGGAGAGATTTCATTACAACATCAAAAGAGAAAAAATGGAGAACTTAGATCAAGACACCTTAAAAGCTCTCTTGTTGAAGACAATTAGGGATGAATGGTTGGATATCCTTAACATGATGGGAAAAGGGAATATATCTCAGCTCACATTACCTGATATATCTGAGTTATGTATCAACCTTTCAAGAGGGAAATCCAAAACTGTAAAAGGTCCAAGAGACCCTGCTCTTGCAAGGGCAAGTAAGTCTGCTTATGGGACAGTAAGTAGGGCAGAGATAGGGCATATGCTTGATGAATTCAAATTTGACATCTTAGGGAGTCTTAGTGAACAAATAGACACCCTTAAGTTACAAAAGAAGCAAAAAGCTGAATCTGATGCCTTAGCAATCTTTTGTCCCAAATGTAGAAAGAAGCATGCCTTGAGAGAATGTCCTTTGGATGAAAAAGTTGTAGAGACATGTGTAATTTGTTCAGAAAAACATGAAACCAAGAGATGTCCTTCACTTCCTGGTCTTAAAGCTGTCTTTCAAGAGAAAACTCCTACAAATTCCACAGAATCTCTCAATTTTGTCTCTAGAAGGCCTTGGCAAGGACCTCAAACACAAGGATTCCATGATCAATTGTATAATCAACTTCCACTAAATTGGAATTCTTGGCTGCAACCTTGGCCCCAATTTCAAAATCAATCTCAAGCTTGGGCACAAGGAGCACAAAATCCCTATGGAAGATACTCCCAGTACTATCAATATCCACCATCCTATCCACCATACCCATGTTTTTCTCCTCAAAATCCTCAACAGAATCCTCACAACCCACAACATCAAAATCAACCACTCCTATTACCATTGCCTCAGAAATCAAATCAGTTGCCTGCTCAACCCATACCAAACCCCAACAATAAAAATCCTCAGAATACATACATGATAGAAGGCCAACAGTTTCCAACTTATTTAATTACTCCTCTAGACCTTAGTGATGTTCAGCTTAGGTCTGGAAGAATACTTGAAAAGAGGAAACCTTCTGTGATCATACAAGAACAAGACAACTCTGAGGAAGATTCTCTACGGGAAAATAAAAGTCTTGAAGAAGACACATCTTTTCAGGACCCAAACATTGAAAAACCAAAATTAGTAGCACTCTAGTTCAGTCTCAGTTCATTTTGTTTCAAGAAAATATTAATGGCATTCTAGTTTAGTTGTAGTCACTGTATTTTAAGATTGATAGACCACGTTCTAGCCTAGTGTTATCCATTGTATTTCGAGTAGTACTAGTTGTCAAAATTAGTCTCTCGGCCTTCATTGTTTACAACTTACTTTTGTTCTGAATTTATATTGATACATCATCACATGAACAGGGGTCAGTAATATCAGTTTAAGGCTTTGATTATTCTGCAAATCTTTTACAAATTCACCTATAGCCTTTTTCCCAAACATTGTTCTAGAAAATATCTAAACTTCTGAATAAGGCCTAGTAGTGATAAGTCAAGTTGCAGAACAGGGTAACTTCAACATCATAGGTTAATCTAGAATAGAAACCTTACTGTGTTAAAAATAAACATTTTTTTTTTAATATTGTGAGTTGATTGTTTATTTAGGAGAACTTCATTTACACTTAACTTGTCCATTTCTCAAACTCTTCCAACACATATTTAATGAATGAATTGGATAATTTCAAGCTCATGTTGTGATTTACTTACTTGCAATGAAGTCATTGTCAAGCTTTGCATTTGTTGTTTGCCATCCATAGTTTAAGCTTTGTTCTGTTTTAATATAACCAATAACTTCTTTTCACTGGCACTTAGTTCTTTCCCTTTTCAAACATAAAACCATAAAACCAAAAACATCATAAAACACTAAACACAATGTAGTGAGAAACAAATACCTAGGCACATATAGTGCACCACACTTCAACAGTTTACTAGCCCTGGTTGACAATTAATGAACTCAATTTAGGAACACTAAGTTGAGCACAAACATTTTGGCGCCATTGCCGGGGAAGTGTAACTAGGTAGCCTTGTTTCTTAACTCCCAAAAACAATGATATGCGTAGAGAGAGAGACTCAAGGGGTAGATTCATAAGAAGTAGAAGCAGAAGCTTGATTCCTAGAACACCTCTTGTTTCACCTAGACCAGGAGCCAGCACACCTCCAACTCAGACCCACATTCCATCCTTTATTGATCCTAGACTTCTAGAAGACTTAAGATCAGATCTTCCATTAGAAAGACCTTCCACTTCATCCACTGAACCTGTCTTAGAAGAAGATTCAAGGACCCCTGCTAGAGACAAAAACTTTCCCACTTCCACAGAAGAATCAACTATGGCAGAAGAAGGGGGAGGAGGAGTCTTTAATGGAGAACACACATTATTTGGAGGGAGTAGAGGTAGAGGTAGAGGAGAAGGAGGTAGAGGTGCAGAAGGAGAAGGAGGTAGAGGAAGAGGTAGAAGATAAATGGGAAGCTCTTTTGGGTTTCCTATAGTAGATGAAGAAACCAATACAAGTATGAAAAACATTTCACCCTCTGTCCTTCCAAACTTTTATGGAGTTAAAACTGAAGATCCTGAAACCTTCCTATTTGAATTTGAAGTCCTATGTAGAACTTATGACTACTTACAAGATGCTAAAAAACTTAAACTATTTCCTTCAACATTGAAAGGAGCAGCATTGAAGTGGTTTATGAGTTTGATTAACAGTTCTATTAGGACATGGGAAGACATGAAACAAGCATTTCTAGAGAGGTATTTGGATTATTGTATGCCAGTCAATCATAAGGAGGAAGTGTTTAAGATGCTACAAAAAGAAGATGAAAACTTGGAAGATTTGTTGGAAAGATTTCATTACAACATCAAAAGAGCAAAAATGGAAAACTTAGATCAAGACACCTTAAAAGCTCTCTTGTTGAAAACAATTAGGGATGAATGGTTGGATATCCTTAACATGATGGGAAAAGGGGATATATCTCAGCTCACATTACCTGAAATATCTAAGTTATGTATCAACCTTTCAAGAGGGAAATCCAAAACTGTAAAAGGTCCAAGAGACCCTGCTCTTGCAAGGGCAAGTAAGTCTGCTTCTGGGACAGTAAGTAGGGCAGAGATAGGGCATATGCTTGATGAATTCAAATCTGAAATCTTAGGGAGTCTTAGTGAACAAATAGACACCCTTAAGTTACAAAACAAGCAAAAAGCTGAATCTGATGCTTTAGCAATCTTTTGTCCCAAATGTAGAAAGAAGCATGCCTTGAGAGAATGTCCTTTGGATGCAAAAGTTGTAGAGACCTGTGTAATTTGTTCAGAAAAACATGAGACCAAGAGTTGTCCTTCAATTCCTGGTCTTAAAGCTGTCTTTCAAGAAGATACTCCTACAAGTTCCACAGAATCTCTCAATTTTGTCTCTAGAAGGCCTTGGCAAGGACCTCAAACACAAGGATTTCATGATCAAATGTATAATCAATCCCCACCAAACTGGAATTATTGGCAGCAACCTTGGCCCCAATTTCAAAATCAATCTCAAGCTTGGGCACAAGGAGCACAAAATCCCTATGGAAGATACTCCCAGTACTATCAATATCCACCATCCTATCCACCATACCCACATTTTTCTCCTCAAAATCCTCAACAAAATCCTCAACAGAATCCTCACAACCCACAACATCAAAATCAACCACTCCTATTACCATTGCCTCAGAAATCAAATCAGTTGCCTGCTCAACCCATACCAAACCCCAACAATAAAAATCCTCAGAATACATACATGATAGAAGGCCAACAGTTTCCAACTTATTTAATTACTCCTCTAGACCTTAGTGATGTTCAACTTAGGTCTGGAAGAATACTTGAAAAGAGGAAACCTTCTGTGATCATACCAGAACAAGACAACTCTGAGGAAGATTCTCTACGGGAAAATAAAAGTCTTGAAGAAGACACATCTTTTCAGGACCCAAACATTGAAAAACCAAAACAAAAAGAACCAATAATTTCAACTCTTGTATTAGAGCAGCCATCAACATCCACTCCTACACCTCCCTTTCCAAAAAGATTACAAATTGATAGAGGTGTAGAAAAAAAAATCATGGTGCCTAATTATGATTTCCTAGATGAGCTGAGAAATGTCTGTATTAAGATTCCATTATTACAAGCTATCAAGGAAATTCCAATTTTAAAAAAGACAATAAAGGAGTTGAGCATGAAGAAAACAAGGAAAAGAATAAGAGAGAAAGAAAATTCAACTGGCACGAAAAATAACAGATATCATGATGGGTAAGATTGCTATTCCAAAGTATCTAGACCCAGGAAATCCAGTTGTTAAAATTCACATCAATGGAATTGAGATCCAAAACACACTCATTGATTTAGGAGCAGAAATCAATATCATGAGTAGACAAATCATGGATAAAATGAAACTTCCTAATCTTCTCTTTACACCCACATTATTACAATTAGCAGACAGATCTGTGATCAAACCTGATGGGGTAATAGAAGACATTCTGGTGTCCCTAGATTCTTGGGAGTACCCTGTGGATTTCATGATCCTAACTCCTAAGAATAATCTAGGAGGGCATCCAATTATATTAGGAAGACCTTGGTTAGCTATAGCTGATGCTTTCATTAGTTGTAGATCCGGTGATATGTACATCTCTGATGGTAGTTCAACCAAGAAATTTACCTTGTATCCTCCAGCAAGAACAATTACAGAATTAGATGATACTCAATGGATAGAGGATGAAGAAGACTTACAACCTCTCTTCACAATTTTAGAAATTAGTGAAGATAGCCAGATTCTGAATACCTTAGAAAAATTTGAATCCTCTTTGGAATATAAGCATGAAGAATTTCAAGAAGAATCCAACATTGATTTTTTATCATCAAGACATATGTCTCTTTACTCCATGGATAAATTTGGCAACTCTAAAATTGAGATATTTCCAGGCAAAACTTTAAACATAAACAAGAACTTAGAGAAATCTCAACAAGAAGAGCTAGTCAAGATATTACAGAGACATTCTTCTGCATATGCATGGGAGTACACTGATATGAAAGGGATAAGCCCCAAGACTTGCACTCATCACATCTACATAGAAGAAAATTGTAAACCAATCAGACAACCTCAAAGACGGATGAATCCAAATCTTAGGGAGATTGTTAAAGAAGAATTGCAGAAATTGTTGAATGTCAACTTTATCTATCCTATTTCAGATAGTCAGTGGGTTTCTCCTTTGGTAATTGTGCCAAAGAAAAATGGTAAATGGAGGGTATGTATTTACTATCGAGAATTAAACAAAGCTACTCTTAAAGATCATTTTCCCCTACCTTTCATAGATCAGGTGTTAGATACCTTAGCTGGCAAAAAGTACTTCTCATTTCTAGATGGGTTTAGTGGTTATAATCAAATTCAAGTAGCACTTGAGGATCAAGACAAAACCACATTTATCTATCCTTGGGGTACATATGCTTACCGAGTATTTCCATTTGGATTATGCAATGCACCTGCAACATTTCAAACGGCAGTATTAGGAATATTTTCGGATCTAATACATGATTTTTTAGAGGTATATATGGATGATTTCACAATTTATGGAAACACATTTGAAGAAGCATTAGCAAACTTGGAAAAAGTTTTAAAAAGATGTAAAGAAGAAAATCTTTCACTTAGTCATGAGAAGTGTTTTATGATGTTTACTGAAGGAATTGTTTTAGGACATCACATTTCAGGGGATGGGATTAGAGTTGATGAGTCAAAAGTTGAAGTCATCTCTAACTTATCTATTCCAAGTTGTCAAAAAGATGTTAGGAGCTTTCTTGGATTTACGGACCATCGGAGGTTTGTAAAAACTTCTGGGAATAGCATCTCACTCTTCGATGCCACCAAGGCGTAATTCAAGTGGAATTCGGTTGCCGATTAACCTTTGGGACAAAAACAAGAATCTCTTGACACCTATTTAAGGGACCTAAGCCGGAAGTTACCTTTTCATGTTCCAACGGATACTCGGATACGACTCTAGGAGCGATGTTGGGACAAAAAGACGATTCCTTGTACCATCTACTATACGGTAAAAATTTCGACTCCTTTAGGATTAAACTATCATAATAGCCCCAAAAAGCGTTTTTAGCTGTTGTTCATGCCATAAACAAATTCAGACACTATATAACAGGCTATGAAACTTTTGTTCACACAGATCATTCTGCAATTAGATACCTAATGAACAAATCAATTACTAATGGCAGAGTCATAAGATGGTTATTTCTTTTACAAGAATTCAACATTACCATTCTAGATAGGCCTGGAAAAAAAAACACAGTAATTGATTTCATATCTAGACTCCAAAACATCAAATATGACACTCCATTTGAAGATCAATTTTCACAGTGAGGTTGATTCGGTTGCTAATAAGTTGTGCAAAAGCAGAGTCCAGAGATTTAATCATGAGGATACATTGGGGAAGATGAGATGCAGAGATTATAAGCATGTCATGATGAACCTTGACGGACATTTTCTTTGATAGGACAACTTATAGGACCTTCATTTAGAATCTTGTGTATCCATTTTTAAAAGATACTAGTATGTCAAAATGTGTGACAGTTGCCAAAGGGTAGGGAAACCTTCTCCTTCAGGTGAGATGCCATTGCAGCCTCAGGTACATATTAAACCTTTTGAAAAATGGGCTTTGGATTTTGTAGGACCTATTAGTCCTCCATCAAGACAAAAGAAATATATATTAGTTTGCACTGATTATGTTACTAAATGGGTAGAAGCTAAACCATTACTTGTTGCTAATGAATCATCTGTAGTTACTTTTCTTTTTGAGGATATTTTTACTCGTTTTGGTGTCCCAAGGAAATTGTTACAGATCAAGGAGCTCAATTTACATCAAGGCTAGTGGAGAAAATGATGGAGAAGTACAAAATCAGACATAGAAAATCTACTCCTTATCATCCACAAGCAAATGGTCAAGTGGAATCTACTAATAAGGTCATTGAAGGAATCCTAACAAAGACTTTTCATTTACATAGAAGAGATTGGGTAGATAGGCTTCCTGAAGCCTTGTGGGCCTATAGAACTACATGGAGAAACACAACAGGTCATACTCCTTATGAACTTGTTTATGGAAAGCAAGTTTTGTTTCCCATAGAGTTCCAAATTCAAACTTTCAAAATGGTAGTTCAGCTAGGACCTTATCTAACAGAGGCACAAAAGCACAGATTGGAGCAGATTAATGAATTGGATGAGATCATACAAGATGCAGTTCAGAAAACAAGTATAGTCCAACAACAAAGGACTAGATGGCATGACAAGTACATCAAGGAAAAGAAGTTCAAAGAAGGTGACTGGGCTCTCTTGTTTGATTCAAAGTTTAAATATTTTCAAGGTAAATTCCAAACACATTGGCTTGGGCCATATGAAATTGTGAAATTTTTTGACAATGGAGCAATAAAAATCAGGACAATAGATGAAGAAGAGGTCACTTTTCTTGTGAATGGTTATAGATTGAAGCTGTATCATAAGCCACTTTCAAGAGAAGAATTTGTCAAGAAGTTCCAAGAAAACAGTGTTGTGAAGTTAATGAAGAAGAATCTTTCTTCTTCATCAAATTAATTGAATTTTCTGAAGTCACTTTATTGAATAATAATAATAATAATAATAATAATAATAATAATAAAATAAAGTATAAACATGAAAACTAATCACTGATTAGCATGTTTATACAGAAAAGGTAGAGTGAAAATCAGAATCTTTCTGACACTTTAGCTTTTCAAATTTGTTCTTTTTCTGCAAGCAGTTGTTACAAAATCAAAAGTGCAGATCCATTTCACTTATGGTCCATCTCATTTCATCCATCCATATTCCGTTTCATTCATTCATCCATACTCCATTTCATTCATTCATCCACACTTCATTCATTTCACCCATAGTCCACCTCATTTCCATTCCAGATTTTTAAGTTTGATGTTTTACTGCAATTGAATAATTCATATCATGAATTGCAGGCCCCTTCTCATACTTTACTCCATTTCATAATTTGTGATCCATTCCACTCCATTATTCACTTCATTCATATTCCATTACACCATGTTTTATTATCCATCTTCACTCATTCCATACAACATTCCATTCATGCTCCAAACCATTCCATTTCATGTTTCAAGTTTTCTACAGGTACATTCTGCAGCTAGTTAGACATTCTGCATCCAGTCAGACATTCTGCAGCCAGGAAAACATTCTGCAACCAGAGATCTTGAAAGCACTGTCCAGTAATCACCTGATCTGCAATAAAATAATCCTGCATATCCATGACAACAAGAAAAATCAAGGGAGTTATGAAGACTCAAAAAGTAATGATTTTCAGGGGAGAACAAAAGCATATAAAGATCACAAAAATCAGAGGAAAGGCAAAGGTAAAAGTTCTGATTATAATGACATATCATGAAAAATTTTAGTATAGTTAAGTTATGAATAATTCAAAAAGTTGTTTTAATTAATTTTGTTGATCATGCCTAACAAACCTCCCGTAGAAACTTTGGATAAAACTCCTTCTATTCCACCATTTCAAATCCCATATCCAATCATCATTTAAAAATCTAAACGGTTAAAGTGCTGAAGTGATTGGATTAGTCACGTCACTAGGCCAAAGCATTTAATGATGATTTTGAATTCGTTACAAAATATCTCCGCGGTATTTTTTTCCGTGATATATTTCAACTCATATACATCATACTCACCTCATTATGTTCATTCCGTAATCACTCCATATCATTCTTTCCCATAGCCAACTCTTAACCATTTCAGTCTGTAAAATAGAGGAAACATCTGTGGGGCAAAAACATCTCTGTAACAACCATTGTCACCGTGAACAGAGGAGAAACAATTTGAAGGTTGGAAAGAGAAGTTATGGGTCTCATAGTGAGGACCGAACCGGTTGGAACTAAGTACTTGGAAGGTTATCCTCAAATCAGAGAAATGTTACAACAAGCAGGGTGGTTGCAATTCTTTGAAAAATTCAGTGGTTTTCACAAAGAGGTGACTAAAACGTTTGCACGGTCCTTCAATGGAGCTGAGGTTGAGATAGGAGATATTAAATTCACCATTACAGAAGCCTGCATTGCAGAAGCAAAGAAATTTCCCATACAAGGAGAAAGGTGGTTCAAGAATAGAGAATTTCATAATGAGGCATGGAAGCAGATACTCAAGTCACCAGGTATGGATGTTTCCATTTTTAAAAAGGGTATTCCTAGCTCCGCACTAAAGAACAAATGGAGGAACATGTTGCTTATCTTGCAAAAATTCATCACTTGTGAAGGAAGATATGGTACCTTCTATGTTTATCATATTCGGTTGATAATGAATTTCTTAGAAGAAGAACTCAATTTGCCCTTTTTCTTGCTTCATAGTTTAAAGAAAATGGCCTCAAGTGTTCAAAAGAGAGTTCAATTTCTAGAAACAACCTTATACCACCATGGTTTAGTCAAAATTTTGATTGAACATCATTTGAGCAAAATGGGAGATAATTGGGAAGAGTTCTTAGTGAGAAACCACTTTGAAGAACCAAAGGAACCTCCACCTGAAGACAAACCTACAAAAAGAAGCAGAAGATGGAAAACCTCCAAAACTGAAACTGGTAAAACAATACAAGAAGGCAGTGAAGAAGAAATGATTTCTGAGAAATTGGCTCATATTAGGAAGTAGCTTAAGAAAGAGAGGATAATAAGAAATTTTTCCAGGGAGAAAGGAGAAGGACCATCTCAACCAAGAAGGAGCCACAGACTTAGAGGGATACTAAAGAAAACAAAGGTTAAACAAACTGAAGTCATAAACATAGAGGATGAAGAAACACCTACTGAGGAGGATTTTGATGAAGGAGCTCCTGAAATAGACCCAGCACAGCAAGAAATTTACAACTATGTTGAGACATTAGAGAAAAGAGCTTCAGAAAGTAGAGACAGAACTCCTAGTCCACCAAAATCCGCAGTTGATATCCTAAGGAGAGATAAATATGAGTTAGAAATACTCAACAGGCATATCAAGAATGAGAATGAAATTCTAAGAGAGCAGGTTAAACTGAAAACTGATATGAATTCAACTCTGTCTCTACAAATGCAAAAGTTGTACAAGGACAGTGAAAATTTGAAGAAGAAAAATAAAAAGTTAACCAGGGCACTCACAAATTTGAGATTCAAGTTAGTAATAAGGAAGCCCAGAAGGCCTTTGACTGCCAGGAAAAGCAGAAGAAGAGGGTTGGATGTCCTTGCAGAGGTCTCAGAGTTCATGGAATAGTTGCATGAGAACATGCAAGAACCTAGCAGTGGGGGTATGTTGAGCTCCAAAGATGTTCTTTCTTCCACCACATTCCACTCCATTTCCTTTTTCCATTATTAATTACAGGCTCAAATGATCAATAGAATTAATTAAAATTTCTTTAAGAATGTATATCATGACTAACTTGCTATGTTTTTATGATTTTGTCATTGTAGTACTTTTTGAACTAGATCTAGCTATAGAATGCAGACATTCTGTAGCTAGTTGCCGATTCTGCAACTGTCTTCATTTCTACACAGGTTCCAGGTGTCATCTCAGAGAAAAACACATATGGTCATATTCTACATCATTCCCTCATCATTTTTTGCTCTCCACGAAGTTTTAACGGAATTCTGTAGGTGGTTATGCACGTGGGAACTCAAACTAGGAGATAGACTCCTAATAGGACAAGGACAGTCCAGATGTCCTTAATCATATTACGAGACCACCAGCAGAGTTCCAGTTTGATTTTAATTTGAAAAGACAATTATCCCTAGGTTATCTCAAGACAGTTATGTAATTTTGTTATAAATATGGCTCGGGAAACCGAGGGACAAGGTTAGATTTTGTGTTTGATTGCTAGATTTCAGAAGTCCGAAAACACTCTGTTTTGAAGTAATTTCTCTTTTAATGAAAGAAGCATCGTTTTATTGAAAGCGCTGAGTCAATATTGAAGTAGATTTTGCGTGCTACTCTGGTGGTAGAGGGCCCCTGCTACCTGAGCAACTTTTTCCACACGGCTTAGATAAGTATTTTAGTCTTGTTTTTCATTTCTAGCTTAAGCAGGTTTCTGAAGTTTATGTTTCATACTTGTTTACATTAATCATCACAGCTAGACTTACTCTTATAAACTCTTCCAAAATATCATCACGATGAATAAGGCATAGTTGTGGTGTTGTAGATTTTAGTTGCATTTCCTTTCGAATTTTATGATTTATGCTTGTTTACACTAAGTGTCATAGCCGGTCTTATTCCTACAAACTCTTCCAAAACATCATTAACAATGACTAAGAAACAGATGTGGTATCTTAGATCCTAGTTGTATTTGCTTTCAAATCTTATGTTTATGTTCAATTGCATTGAATAATACATCTAGACTTGTTTTTACAAACTCTTCCAAAATATCATTCATATTGAACGAGATGGGCTGTAGAATTCCATAGACTAGCTGCATGTTAATTTAGTTATAACACTCCGGAGGTTGATTGCATTTAGTTCAGCTCTGTCACTACATTTCAAGTTTGATAATGGCATTCTAGTTTAATTCTGTTCACTGTACTTCAAGCAGATTAGTAGCACTCTAGTTCAGTCTTAGTTCATTTTGTTTCAAGAAAAGATTAATGGCATTCTAGTTTAGTTGTAGTCACTGTATTTTAAGATTGATAGACCGCGTTCTAGCCTAGTGTTATCCATTGTATTTCAAGTAGTACTAGTTGTCAAAAATTAGTCTCTCGGCCTTCATTATTTACAACTTAATTTTGTTCTGAATTTATATTGATACATCATCACATGAACAGGGGTCAGTAATATCAGTTTAAGGCTTTGATGATTCTGCAAATCTTTTACAAATTCACCTATAGCCTTTTTCCCAAACATTATTCTAGAAAATCTCTAAGCTTCTGAACAAGGCCTAGTAGTGATAAGTCAAGTTGCATAATAGGGTAACTTCAGCATCATAGGTTAATCTAGAATAGAAACCTTACTGTGTTACAAATAATCATTTTTTTGTAATATTGTGAGTTGATTGTTTATTTAGGAGAACTTCATTTACACTTAACTTGTCCATTTCTCAAGCTCTTCCAACACATCTTTAATGAATGAATTGGATAATTTCAAGCTCATGTTGTGATTTATTTCCTTGCAATGAAATCATTATCAAACTTTGCAGTTGTTGTTTGCCATCCATAGTTTAGGCTTTATTCTGTTTTAATATAACCAATAGCTTCTTTTCACCAGCACTTAGTTCTTTCCCTTTTCAAACATAAAACCATAAAACCAAAAACATCATAAAACACTAAACACAACGTAGTGAGAAACAAATACCTAGGCACATATAGTGGACCACACTTCAGCAGTTTATTAGCCCTGGTTGACAATTAATGAACTCAATTTAGGAACACTAAGTTGAGCACAAACACCCTGTTTTGCTACAAGAAACACTCGAGAGAAAATTTATGAGGTATAAATGTGGTTTTAAGAGTGGAGATGGTTTTTAAGGGAAAATAGGTCCTTTCCAAGCACAAGTACACCCAATGGATCAAATCATACAAGGAAGAGGAAAAACCAGGGGTTTTCTATAGTTCATTTAGGCAAAATTTAACTTGTTGGAAGTTTGAAAAGATGTAAAACAATGGGTGAAAATATGATGTTGTGAGTGAACTAAATGTGTCAAAACGACACTAACTATGCATACGAAGTAACACTACTTAAATGAAATAATAATGCATGGTTAACTGGTAAAAGCACAGTGCATAAATGATTGCTAAATTACTAATTGTAGGAAATAAAATTTCAATGGAATGTATTATTGCCTAAATCTACCTCAGGCTGAGGAAGGCAGAGTCTAGGGTAACATCAAACCACGCTTAACTTGGTAGCTAACCCTACCATATTGGGAGAGGGCTCTCTCCTGATCTGGTAGGGCTACCTACTAGGTTAAGCATGGTTTAATGTTACCCTAGACTCTGCCTTCCTCAGCCTGAGGTAGATTTAGGCAATAACATAGTGGCGACCATACTAGGGAACACAAAATTGTTTGATTGTTAGTGTTATTTGTTTTATAAACTATAAACAGAGCCTGAAGTTATTCCAGGTAGCCTTCGAACTGCACATTGCTTTGCAAGTGCATAAGTAGATAAATGTTGCTTCAGTCAATCTCCGGTCTAGTTTTATAAACGTAGCACCTGACTTGTAAATTGCCCCAGTATATCAGATAATTCTAGACTTTTGGATGATGCGTTTAGAATTTGATAGGCTGAACAAGTTTCTTTTGTCTGTTTGATTTTTGGGAATAATTCAACACACTGGCTTCCAGACGACACACCAGGGCAAATCCAGATCCTGAACCACCTCCTGTGTATGAAAATCCAAATCTTATTCTGAGAATCCTTCGTCGAGAAAGTCCTGTGATTCCCGTGTTCAAATCTCATTCATGTCCTGCTATTTTTGAGTATCTTGAAGATCTTGAGTTTGACGAACAATTTGAGTTGTCATTGTTTGAAACCAAATCTGAGAGTGCTATTGATTTTACTGTCCTAAATCCAGAGTTTGTCAAAGACCTTGAAATTGAAAAGGCTAATAGATCAATTGACAGTTATATCCTAAATCTTCAGACTTCTATTGTGGCTACAAACATTTCTGAATTCATAGAGTCTGCATCGGCAACTCTTGGTTCATCCGCAATTACATCTAGTTCACAAATTCCTACCGAGCCTCCTTTCATTCCCACCATTCCCCTGCAGCCTTCTATCTCTGATAAAAAATCTGCAGTAGTATCACCTCCCTCCACACCACATACACCTCATACATCAGCTGCTCCAACTCCTCCTATATCCCCAATCCTAGTTGTAAATCCACCTAGATCAATAGCTGCCCGATTTGCACCCCTTTTGTTGCCTCAAAATTTGGATGACATGCCCGCTGATTATCAAAGAAAAATTCCATTGTTTGATGGCACTCCTCAAAGTGTTACTGCTCAGGAACATGTGGATAGAATGGCAGATTTCTTTGACCTTCATGAGATTGATGCGGAAAATGTGACAACGAGACTGTTTGTACAAACCTTTGGAGGTGAAGTAAGGAATTGGTTCAGAGCTTTGCCGGCTAGAAGTATTACTACATTGCCTAATCTTCAGAGACAATTCTTGGATCGATGGGAAGTGAAGAAAGACCCTCTTCAGATCCTTTTCGAATATGAGAATATCAAGCAGAACGTTGGTGAGTCTGTTCAAGATTATTATATTAGATTCAATTCTGTTTACAATGCAATTCCTGTTGATATAAAGCCACCTATGGGGTTGGCTTTGATTAAGTTTTCGGATGGCTTCGATCCTGACATGGCCTATCAATTAAGAGAAAGAGATCCGACCACTTTGGAAGACATGCAGAAAATAGCAGTCAGCGTGGAAGAAAATATGCTTGCTAGGAGAGCTAGAACGAAAGATGAAAAGAAAGTAGCAATAAAGGAAGAGGTTTCCACTTCAGATCAAGTGCTCCGTAAGATGGAAAATATTTTTGAAAGATTAACAATTGACAAGTCTAAACCGCAAATCAAAAATCCTAATTTCCGTGGCCAGCAGCAACCACAATTTAGAATCAAGCAAAGAGAGCAGTGAACACAAGAACAAGTAGTACAGCAAAAAGTGAAGACACCCTTATAGCAGAATTTTGTACATGGTCCGGAATCAGATGATGAGGAGGATGTAGTTGGAGAAGAGAATAATTTCTTTACACCTAATGACATGCCAATTTTTATCACTGAAGACGAGGAGTATTCCGAGAGCTCAGTTGTTCAAAGGGACAAGAATTTCATCTTGGCGAATGAAACAACCCTTGAAGAAGAGTCTGATGAATATCAGAGGGGATACATGAATGCCTTGATCGCCCAGCAACGACAATATTCACTTAGAAGTAGAGATGTACCCATTAATCCAATTCAAAAGAGAAAGGAAGCTACAACACCAAAGAATGATCCACTCATTGTGCAAAAGAAGGGAAAAGAGACAGATGATCCCACTACTAGCAAATCACCATCAGCAAATGAAAGATCCAATCAGCCAAATATATCAAAGGAGAAAACTGAAAAGAAGGATGTTCTAGCTAAAGAGGTAGAGAAAAATTCAGTTTTTAACTTAGAAAATGAAATTGCTAAGTTAAAAGTATCCATTCCTTTGACTGAATTGATGAAGCATAGAAACTATAAGGGTTAGGTGTCTAAGATTTTGAGTTTAGATCCATTAGCTGATATGGTAAACATGGAAGATGATCAACCTGAGTTGATTTTTGGTCCAGCATTGGATGGTCAGTCTCAAGATAGTGATGTACCTCCTTTTTACATCAGCCTTAGGTTGCACGACTATGTGTTACACAATGCTATGTTTGATTCCGAAGCCTCTCATAATCTCATGCCTAGGGCAATCATGGAGAAATTGGGATTGGATATCACAAGAAAGTATCATGACCTTTACTCTTTTGATTCTAGTAGAGTAAGATGCATTGGTCTTATCAAAAATTTGGTGGTCAGTTTGGATCAGATTCCAACTAAAAATGTTTTGATGGATGTGGTTGTGACGGATATTCCTCCTAGATTTGGCATTCTTCTTTCCAAATCTTGGGGAGCGAAACTTAAAGGGACATTGCAGCTTGATTTCTCCTATGCTACTATTCCCGTGTTCGGTCAGATGAGGAAATTATATCGGGAGAAAAAGATGAAGTATATGATCACTAGCAAGGAGAAACCGGCAAATCATCCAATCAACTATGTACATACCGATTTAGAATCATTTGTTTTATACTCAGATAGCTTTAATGATGTAAATAGCCAATTAGTTGAAGTAGAAGACATTCTGGAAATCATTGAAAATTTCAGAGAGGTCTTAAAGAAAGAAAGACAAATACTTGAAAGTACCACTGAGCAATCAGCTTTCCGACAACAGCAAAATGTTGATGGACAGCAAAGAGAAGTAAAAGAGCAAACAAAATTTCAGCATTTGGAAGAGGAAGAAGATGGTTTGTGGACCATGGATTTTGATGGTGCGGTAGGAAAGAACGATGCTGGAATTGGCATTTGGGTACGTAGCCCTTTTTCCTCCCCAAACAAAGTGCCAATTAATGTAAGGGTCTGTTCTTATAAATTGGCTTTTGAATGTTCAAATAATGAGGCTGAATATGAAGCTTTAATTGCTGGTCTGAAAATTCTTAGAAATTTAAATGCCAAAAGGATTACAGTGTATGGTGACTCTGAGTTAGTTATCAAGCAAGTGAAAGGTGAATACCAAGCTAAGCATCCTCGAATGCGGGCCTACCGCAATGCGGTACTAGATATCTTTATATTGTTTTCAGATTATACTTTGACATGTGTCTCTCGTATTCAGAATGGCATTGCAGATGCACTTGCAACAACAGCAAGTAATTTGAAAATTCCGATGAATTCAAGCAATAAATTTGAAATTCATGTGAAGCATCATCCAACTGTCCCTGACAATCAAAGGTATTGGCAAGTGTTTCAGGATGATAAATAAATTGATGAATTTATGCAAAATGAACGTAAATTCAAAGACACTTCTATTGATGGGGAGCATGATGATGGCGAGGCGGATGTAGAATTCAATCAGATGGAAGTTTTGCAGCTGAAGGATAATGTCATTCCTAAAGGTTTAATACCTTTAGAGGAGCTTTTCGACCAAGATGATGTAGCTCGAAAACTGAGTTTGTTGCCAACCGAGAAAGGAGTTGAGGATGTGAACATTGGATCAACAGAAATCCTAAAATGGTGAAATTGTCTACGGCATTGCCTCCATAGGTAAAAGCAAAGTATATCAGTTTATTATCTTCCTTTTCTAATGTATTTTCTTGGGACTATTCAGATTTGATGACATATGACACAAACATAATTCAGCATACCATCCCGATCAAGCCAAGTCAAAAGCCCTTTCGACAGAAGTTGAGAAGAATAAATCCAAAGCTGCTACCCTCAATAGAGAAAGAAGTGAATCAGTTGTACAAAGCTAGTATCATCATCCCCATAATATTTTCAGATTGGATTTCTAATTTGGTGCAGGTACACAAGAAAACAGGTGAGATTTGCTTATGCATTGATTTTAGGAATCTAAATAAAGTATCTTTGAAAGATAATTATCCATTGCCCAAAATGGATCACATACTTCAGCGAGTAGTTGGAGCATCCCGCATGTCGCTACTCGATGGTTATTCTGGTTATAAATGAGGATGATAGAGATAAAACAACATTTACCACTCCGTGGGGAACTTTTCATTATGCTAAAATGCCTTTCGGATTGAAGAATGCTAGTGCCACGTTTCAACGAGAAATGGATATGGAATTTGCAAATGAAAAAGATGTCTTTCTGGTTGTTTATCTTGATGACTTGACAGTTTTTTCTAATTCAGATGAAGAGCACCTTTATCATTTGAATATTGTTTTTCAGCGGTGTAGAAAATATGGTGTATCTCTTAATCCAAAGAAGAGTCTGTTTGCCATGGATGAAGGCAAGCTTCTCAGTCATATTATATCAAAGGATGGTATTCGCATTGATCCAGCCCGAGTGGAAGCCATTCAGCAAATTGATCTTCCCTGAAATAAAAAGGAGATCCAATCATTCAATGGTAAGATGAATTTCTTACGTCGCTTTGTGCCCAATCTTGCAGAACATTTAAGGGAAATCACAAACATGCTCAAGAAAGATAGTGTAGTGAAGTGGACTGAGGAAGCATTAAATTCTTTCAATTTGGTGAAATTGGCCCTTTCTTCAGCTCCGGTTTTGATCATCCCGGACTATACTCAGGATTTAATTTTGTTTTCATTTGCCTCGGATCATACTATGGCAGCAGTCTTAATGCAGAAAAGAGACCAGCTTGAGAAACCAATAGCATTCTTTAGCAGAACCATAAGAGATCCATCTTTAAAGTATAATATTATTGAAAATCAAGCTCTTGCTTTGGTAAAAGCATTGAAATATTTTCGAGTTTATATTCTGCATTCTCACATCCTTGCTTATGTTCCTAATGCTGCTGTTAAAGAAGTCTTAGTGAAAACAGATCCAGAAGGGAGATGAGGCAAATGGATTGCTGCCTTGTTGGAATATGACGTGGATATCAAGCATATAAAGCTTATCAAAGGACAGTGGCTGGCTAAGCTAATGGTTGAGTCAAATTTGCATGCCTTGGACATTAATCTCATTGCTACTATGTCTGAGGAAAATGAATAAAGTTCGCCTGTTCAGGTATCAGAAATTTTTGTTCTTTCTCCTTGGTATTCGGACATTGTGTATGTACTCCAAAATTTGTCACCACCCCCAGGAATGGCTAAGAACAAAAGTAGGACACTGAAATTAAAGGCTACCAAGTTTTGTATCATGAATAATGCGCTCTATTGGAAAGATCCCGGTGGTGTCTTTTCATTAAGATCATTCGTATAATAAAATAGAGGTTTCAGTTTCATTAGGTCTAGGGTTTCGCACAAAAGTCTTCAAAATGTCCAATAATGGTCAGCAGGCACATGAGGAGGTTGAATAAAGTTCCAATGCTAAATAAATTTCATCGTCATACGCCTAGAAATGTATTTTTCCTCAAAACTCTGTTTTGAGAAAAAATAGAGTATTTCATCTTTTTATGTATAAATTTAATGTAATTTCAAGTTCTTTCATTTGTAAGCAATTTCAAAGGCAACCCTGGTCACCTTGCTAAACTTCAGCAACCCTGCAAAGAAAACAAAAATAAAATCATTTAGTTAATTAGAGGCAAAATGAAGCAAACTGCCTAAACAGAGTTTAAAAAAAAAACGTGTCAAAGGTAACATTACAAAAGTGGGTTTTTGGAATGAAAAATTAAATCCTTTGGTATATAAATCATTTTTCATGTTGCAAAGGGCTCATTTGCATTCCAAGAAGAAAGAGTGAGAAAAGGAGGACCGTGATTGGAGAAATGGCACAGTTTGAAGGGAAATTGGCAAGTTTTAGGTGCGCGACGCATTGGCTGAGTGGCGCGGCGCATATAACCAACGCGACGCATTGGGTCGGCCTCCACAATGAAAGAAATACACCGGCACTAAGCATAGAGCCGGCGCGACGCTTAGGGCCATAAGGCATTGTTTACCACGATTTCATCATAACTTCAAATTTGCTCGATCTCCTTCAGAGTAAAGTAAGTCATAAACTCTGCCAATGCCAATGAACATGTGTCTTATGATGTTTATGAGGATTTAATAAAAAAATTCAAACCCTATTTCCTTGCTCAAGAAATGTTTCCTTAGGGTTTATACATTGGTTTTTTGTGCCTATCACTCCCTCACTTTTTATTTCCTCACTGTTTTTCTAGTTCCATTAACCCATTTCCCTATTCCCCATATCCCTAAATTCATCTACCCCTTTCCCATATTCCCATTATCCCGAATCCTAGCTACAAAAATTCCCAAACCCCAATTACTATCCCAAAGTCTAGAGACTATCCCTAAAACCCTTTAAATCCCCAAATTCCAATTGGAAACATCCCAAAATCCCTCTTACCCTCTCCCTTCATATCCCTTCACACATTTTCATACACTAGGCTGCAAAAACCAAAGGCACCTAAAATCTTCATATTTATCTAAGACAACACAAACTTTGGCAAACATGGAGTCATATTCCTCTTATGACAGAGATGAAGAAACACACAGTGAGTCTCAAACCGAAGTACATGTACCAAGGAGACCTCACAAGAGTGGTAAACATGTACGGGAAGAGCCTACTTCACTTGCTGAGCTGCAGGCCTGCCCTCTTGCTATCTCATGTTTTCAACAGCAGTCTTGTTATCAGTTTTGTGAGATGGTTGCTAGAGTCCAGTACCATCATGAGTTGGCTAGATTGTTTGTGCTTCATTTACATAATGGCCAAGTCAATCTTGCAGGTGTGACATTCACCTTGACACCTGAGTCTATCTCCCTAGCAACTGGTATTCCAAATGTTGGAGAGCAATGGAATAAAAGGCAACAAATTAACAAGGATCACTATGAGCCATACATCAAGCCTAATTTTTTGAGACAACTCAGCAGAGTCTTTCCTTTTCGGTACTTGAAGGATTCATATGCTCCTTTGATGAAACTCATTGTCAAATATTTCAGCTGTGAGGGCCGGTTTTCTCGCCTCTATGCCTATCACATCAGATTGCTGATGCATTTTACCAGGGTGAGAATGATGAATCTCCCCTACTTCATGTGCCGAAATATTGAGAAGATGACCACCCTAGTGCAAAAGAAAATTCTTGAGAAGCAATATAATAGTATCTATCACTTTGCTCTCATTAAAATTGTGGTTATGCATCAGCTTGGTTTGCAGGATATTTCATGGGAGGATTTCATTTCTCATGAGTTCTTCACAGCTCCTCAGGTACCTCTGGAAGCTTTCCATGAGATAGGTGAACCTTCATATCAGCAGGAGGGTCATGAGACACAGACTGATAGTGTGCCGGTGTATGTCACCTATCAAAACGGTACTAGAATGTTGTTTGCAGTAGCCAAGCGAGTATTATCTCCACCCAGGGTGGAAGGGGTCTCACTTCCTTCATCAGCAGTGCAGGTACAAGACAGGGGTAAGAGGCCGATACATGATGAGGGACCTTTAGGAGAATAGGAGACATATTTCATCCTCATTCAGGATGATGACACTGATTTGGGTCCACAAAGCTCAAAGTTCAGGGAGATCATTCAGGAGAAGAAGGCGGAGATAAATACTTTATCCCTCAAACTAGAAAGAGCCCAGTGGATAATCAAATACCTTGAGCAGAGAAACAAACATCTATAGGATCAGCAAACTATCATGGAGCTACAAAACATACATGAGAACCGGTAAGCTGCCAAAAGGAACAAAACCGAGATGACATCACTTGCGCAAGAGATTGAGGCTGATCGCAAAAATTGGCTTGAAAGGGTAAATATTCATTTAGAAAAGCTATTGGAGAAATACAACAAAGAAAAGAACATGTTGAGGCACATGGCCAATCATTATTGGGCAAGAAATCATGTTTGCAAAGCAAGGATCAAAATCTTGAAGGCTAAGTTGAAGAAGGGCTCAAAGCATTGGAAAAGGCATGATAGACTTAAAATATTGGCTGAGGCTTCCTTGGCCTAGCATAGCACATACTGGAGGACACTCAGCCCAAATTTCAAAAAAATTGGGACACTTTTTGCATTTTTGAAAATTTTGGCCTAAAAACAGACTTTTTTGCTCTATGCGCCACGCCACTTGGCGCACGCTTTTGATTGGGGGCTCCTTTTGATGCAAACTCTACATTTTTTTATTTTTCATGGAAAAATATGCATGCCTACCTATGGCCAAGAAATTTTGACAGGTTTTGGGCTTCCGGAAGGGTCAAAAACACCCCAAAAATGACCTTTTTGCCCCTTTTTTGACACACAGGAAGCAGTGTTGGGAGAAATAAGTTTTGGAGGGGAAAATGAAGGCCAAATTTAGAAATTCTACTTATGTTGGAATGCATACAGGCAGACCTTTCCAAAAATCCCACTTGGAGCAAATTTGGATCACGGGAAGTCCTCCAAAATCAGCTTCAAACTGGCGCGACACATAGAAGGATTTTGCTCATTTTTGACTCAGTAACTCTGTTTTTCGCCTAGTTTTTGACAGTTTGGATTTCTTACTTCTAAATGTCAAAATAATGATGTAATTTGATGTAATTTTAGGGATATTTATGTAATTTTTTTAAATTTTCACTCATAGAAGTAAGTTCATCCATCAAAAGGTGAATTGCAATTGAATGAATCAGTTTCCTAGTTTATAGAGGCAAGCTGTTCCACTGCCTACTATCTAGTTCTTAGTTTAGATTTTGTTGAAATAGCTCCTAAACTTGTGAGCTAGACCCCTAGAGGCTGGGATGAGTGGTTTTTTTTCTATATCTTGTGGTTTTTCAGTCATTAGCATGGTTGGAAATTTGGGATTGCTTTAAGCATCATTGTACATCATTTTTGCATTGTGGCAAAGGAATAGACCAGGGTTTGCAGCACTATATGGGATTCATGTGGTACTTTGCTTTGATAATGTGTTTCTCTCTGTAAATTTAAGTCTACTGGTGTTTTATGTATATCACTTTCTCTCTTATTTCTTCTTAAGTTAAACAAACAAGGATAAAGGTAGAATTCATTAAAATTTGCAGTGCTCTACCTAGGGTTTGTTCAATTTTCTATGTTTTCAGTCGTTTGAAGAGGATCCCTGAAGGTTTCTTCCCCTATTCAACTCCTCACCTATCTAAGCTCTCCATTTCATTCAAAATTAAAGTGTCAAATCATTTTCCTACCTTGCCCCATTCAGATCTCTGCAAAACTGAGCCTCATTCCCTAGACCCAAAATATGTTTTCCATTTGATCCAACAAAACACCTTTAAAATCAATCAAAATATTTTACACACATAGCTAGCCTAAAATCAGTCTTTATTCAAGTCATCTCAAGCCTCACTGATCATTTTTTGCGAGATTGACAAGGAGAGAGCCCTCTCCCGATCTGGTAGGGCTAGCTACCAGGTTAAGCGTGGTTTGATGTTACCCTAGACTCTACCTTCCTCAGCCTGAGGTATATTTAGGCAATAACAGAATGGATGAGCCAAATTTTAAATAAATACTACTACTGAATGAAAGAAACTATTTTTGTTTTCATCAGAGCAAGACACATAAAGAAACCTAGAAATAAGATGATTCATAAACCCTGCAAATACAATTCCTTTTCAGAGATGATATTTGCAGAAATACAAAACTAAGCTAAGTGCATGGAAATTAAATGTACAAGAATGGGGCTTTAGCACTTGGGTTGGGACCTAAACTAAGGAGCCTCAGGTGCCTTAGAATAAAATCAGACTCAAGGAAAAAAATTTATTTTCATTAATTTTCAAATGTTCTCATACATGAAACATGACATATTGAAATAATAGGAAACGAGCATTTTTCCAATGCTAACTGTCTTCCTCTAGAGTTTTTGTAATATTCCTACTTAGCCTAAGCTAAGAGGAATATTCATTTTTGTTTTAATTTCTATTACATGAATAAAGGAGGACATGTAAAACTCCATAAAGACTGAATAAATCAATGCCCATGTGAACAAAGATAAATTAGGGCCATGTAAATAAATCACTTGCAGGTGTGAAAGGGGTTTGAGCTGTGGGACTGGGTCAACCTTGACCAAATCTACAGTGCTATCTAGGTTCAATGTATCTCATGAAGGGACAGTGCAGTTCTGGAAGGAGGCCCCTCATATGAAAAGAGCTAACTCATCAAGGTGGTTTAGGGTTTGCAAAGGCTCTCATCTTATAAAAGGAAAGGGAAGGCAGCAAGAGAGGTTTGTTGATTGATTATATTTTTGAGTATCTTGTTTGTTTAAACAAATACTATTCTCTGCTGTTTAGTGGAGGATTGTGTTTCTTAGCACTTGGAGTTCCTATGCAGGGATTTCACCTCTTCCTTTGAGAATTCTTGGAGGAGTATTTGCTGATTTGATCCACTATCAGGCTTGAGTCCAAGCTCTACTTCCAATTGCAGTGCAGATCCAGTGAGGGTTTGTCTGCGTTTACAAGCTGTAGCAAGTGGGATTCTAGATCTGTAGAGATCTAGCTTGTTTTGGGAGCCTCTTCTCATGGAGTGTGTCTTTTAACCTCCTAGAAGAGTGCCTCTCCTATCTGCACTTCAGGTCTGTAACTTGGCAGTGGGCCATCTATGTCATTTGAGCTACAACACTATTTCCATTGAGGAACTGCGTTATTTTGATATGAGATTCTTTATGTTGTTTTGATCATAGTTTTGATGAGAGATCTCTGGTGCTGGGCTTTGCCTTCCACTTTGGTGATCCATGGATTATCTTGCTGATCCATGTTCTGTTTAGATCTGATCTATTGTAATGTAATTTTATATTCAGAAATTACTGCAGCATTTCACAGATCTACAACCTGAAACTCATATCTACTCTTTTTTATGCATGATTTGGTCAAAACCCCAAGGAGATCTTGTAAAGAAGACTATCTAGTTTCCAGATCTGAAATAGATCTAATGTTTTTTCCAAAGATCTGTCCTAGATCTGAGTTGTACTATGCAGCTGCTATAGCTCCTTTAAATAGTTGTTGAGCCATTTCTGCAGATATATATGTGTTTTAGCTCTCTTTTCTGAGGATTTCTTGCTCTATTGCCTCATGCATTTTATTGTATGCTGAAAGAGTTTCATTATAGTTCTGATTTGCTGTTGTACATTCACAAGTTAATCATATTTGATGCCCTCCTACTCATAATATCCAAGACTGTGTTATTTATGAAGCAGTTTGTTGTGCATAGTTGCAACCCCTCTTGTAGGGTGTTTTTCAGCTAGACTAGGTGGTGGGAGATCTGTTTACCACACCTAGTTTGATTTGTTTTTGCTCCCCTTTTGGATCTAGACTCCAGATCTACTTATCTAAGGGATACAAGGGTTGTAAACTCATTTCTGTACATCAATATCCCAGGAGTGTGTTATTTCAGTAGGCTTGCTGTGCTATTCTAGATCTGGGATATTACAGTTTTAGAACCCCTACTGGGCCCTTATTTATACAAAAGTGCTCGAGGGCAACCTCCTTGAAGAGAGGACTAATTCTTTCCAAAATCCCTAAAAATGTGGATTTGGTTCCATAATGTCCTTGCAAGTACAGGGAGGTAGTAAATTTCTTTGATAAAATGAAGTTATTATTAGCCTTCAACAGGGAACAAGCCCTGTAATCTTCTCTTGCTGGAATCCTATGTGATTTGCATAAGATATCCTCAATATCCTGCACATTTAATGCATTAGGCATACAAGATATAACAATTATCTCTTAACCCTCTTAAGAACATATTATATTTTGAAAAGAAATTATCAAGTGTAGAAGGAAAGTTTAGATATGCTAAAGGATGGCCATATGGGGCTTAAATTATAGCTATTATGGAGGCCCATCATACCCCATACTGAAAATGGTTCTCATCCTTTGTGAAACCTTTTCATCTTGATGCACCTAATTCATTGCCTTGATGGATTTTATAACATCCCAAGCTATTTTAGATGTGGTAACCCACTTTGGATGAAGCCCTGCATTCTAGTTAATTTCTGTCCACTCCTTGTTTTCGTTTTCATGTTCCTTATGATCCTAAAGGCCCAATAGTGAAGGAGGAATAATCTTGCGTCCAATCTAGTGGACTCTAATCCTATGGATGATTTTTTTTTTATAGAGTTGTTCTATCCAAAGCATTCCTTAACCTCTCAGGTGAATGACATTCTCTTATTCTTAAACCATGTGGCAATGTATGCAGCCTTCTTTGGCATGCTTGCAGGATTCCATTCCCCAATAATATGAAATTATTTTCAAAGTGAATTTTTTCCTATTACTGCTTTTCTTTGTATATTTTTTCCATCTTAGGATTCTGCTATGAGTTTGTGGTTAGCAATGATGAGATGAGGGGTCGATAGTTTTTCCTTGACCCAAAGTGGCTCATATACCTCCATGGCCAATTTCCTTTTGATATATTCTTCCTTGGCTTCCTCATGGTTCAACCATGAAGCTAAATCCATTAATTTCATATCACCCAATTGATAATTGGGGTCCCAAATATTCATGTGAGGCAATACTAGATTATGCACATAAAATTTTGCAATTTTGAGCCTATCCTCAATTCTACATTTGAGATAAAAAGAAATAAATTTTCTTTCATCTTGCAGAGGAAGGAAACCTTGTTGGGCCAATGTACTAATCTGAAACTGACACCGCTGATATTTAAGGAACAAAGAATAATTTTTTGGTGGGTGCTTGCAGTGTATAGATTCCATGGATAGACTAACCATTGTGGCATTTTGTTCTTCTTTCTCTTGTAGCATTTTTTGAGTTTGTTGTAACTGAGTTTTCAACTACTTATTTTCCTTTTGTAGATTGTCCCTATGTTTGCTTCATTAAACCTGAGGCTGGATGTTGGGTAATATAATTTATTGTTAAATTACTTGTCATTAATTGTCAAACCCAGGGTTCTCTGAACTTGCGAAGTATATGCGGACTATATGTGATAAGATATATACTTTCAATTCAAATAAAAAAGGAAAATGAGAAAGATGAAAACATGTAATGAAAATCTATCTATGACTAATTGCACATGTTTTTTTTTTTAAATTCAAACTCAACACTTGGAAATGAATTCAAAACAAATTTATTCTAAAGAAAGAACATCAAGATCTATTCTAACAATGGAAATTTATATTCTAGTGAACTTGAAAGACAAGATTATTCTATGAACTTGAAAAGCAAGATTATTCTATTTTTTTTTGAAGAGAAATTTAATCTAATCAATTTGGAAAGAAAACTAAGTCTATTAATTCGTGAAAGTAAAGTTGATCTACATAGTACAAGACTTTGAAATAAAAAACTATCCTAGAGTATAGGAAACAAAGAACAATGAAATAATAATTATGGAAGCCTAAAAAATATTACTAATGTGTGCACTCTAAACAAGTGTCAATCAAATTCTATCACGTATAGATCTGATACTTATGATTAAAAGGGAATTTGAGGTAGATATTTTGGTGTTTTTGGTTTATTATCAAATGCTTGACCTGTGATGAAATAAGGAAAAATGAGTGCAGTTTTAGTTTAAAAAAACTGAGCATTGAAATGAAACAAAACATATAAATAAATTGAAAAATTTAATGAAGAAAATTATGATATAATTGAAAAGCATAAGAATTGAAAAAAATAATAAAAGACAACTATACTATCTCTCACACATCCTCAGGGGCCCCTCCTGGTGTGTGTGAGATGCTTAAAAACTCAAATCACAAGACTAGAATCGCCAATCACATTCAGAACTGTGCCATAACAAATATTGCATTCATTAAAAAAACAAAGTTTTCTTCTTCAATCAGTAACAAAAATTACAAATTAATCTTCATCCTTGACATCTGATCCCTCCTCTCATCAAAGAGACTACAATTTATAGATTTTTGAGGAAATCAACAAACTCAAAATTTTCTTACTTGAGTTCTAGTAATGATATCTTTATAGGTTAGTTTTGAAAATAAAATCAAATCTTATTTGATGGATGTTTGGATCAAAGATCAGCCCATATATGATAAGAATTATCTCCTTTCCATGGATTTTCTAGAGAAGAACTCGTTTCAATATTTTTGGTGACTGGGCATTGACTGTGAAATTACAAAACCATTTGCTCACGCAATCTACAAAATAGGTATACAAAGAAACCCAAAAAAATATCTCAAATGGTAACAAATTTGAGAAAACTCCTTATAAAGAACCTAATTGTGCCTGTGCTGAAAAAAAACAACGTTTTAGTTTTCCAAAATTCATTTTCATTTGCTCATAAAATGCGTTTGAAGTTGACTAGTCAAAATTGTTGCATTTTCTCTTTGATCTATTGCTGGAGGTCCACACGTGCAAGCTGGGTGGAATTTGGCCAATGAAAATCCATATTGGAGCTTATAGAAACCAATTCCATGTCTAATATTTCCTTCTAGAGTGGTGCTACTACCTTAACCATGGATATAGCTGCAAAAATTGAGTTGATCTATAGAATCTTCAACTGACCAAACTGTTATTAGTAAAACCAAGAAAATTTCTTCTTAATTCATTAAAAATAATGGAAATAATAATAATAAACCATGTAAACATGTATGAAGAAATTTGGTGCATTTATGGAGAAATATGGTTAAAAATTTTGACAATGGGTGAATGGAATGGTACGAAAATGGATGGTTTCATCAACAAAATCATGACAAGTTGGAGGCCCAAAATTGTAAATTTCTTCTCCAGTTTTCCTCATATTTGCCTCCATAGTTCCAACATCCTCAATCCATTTTAACTTTTCAATTTGCATCTATAAGTTATGCTTCTCTCTTTCTCTAATTCAAAAAATAACACTGGTGCAAAGTGGGTAGGAAGCACTTTCCCCACATGAATTCAAGCATAATAAGATTTGAGGTCTATATGAGGATCTAGTTCCTATAGCTTTGTATTTTGTTCCTGTTATTCCTATAGCTCTCTATTTTTTTCCTATTTTTCAACAAAATTTTCTTGTAGCTATGTATTTTTTAATCTTGTGGCAATATGGGTTGTTATGGGAACATTGTTTCCTTATTACTTGGCTGCTCTGAACGAGCCTCTAGATCTTTTCATTTGACTCATATGGAGGTTATCTCAACTTCTTGTTTCTCTTCCTCTTTAGGTTCCTCCTCCTTATGGATAATTGATTCCTCACGGTGATTGGAGTTAGAGAAGGCGACTGAGATTTTACTTGCCTTGTTCTATTTCTCTTCCTTCTTTTGAAGTAGATATATGCTTCCCTTGGTTTCCTTACTTTAGGCTTCATTGGCATACTTAAGGCTGCCACGGTAACAAAAAATTCTTCTTCTAAATTTCCTTCAGCGGTGCTTTCTTTCTTCGTCATTTTTATTTTCTTTGTTGGCCTGGAAAATGTCTCAATAGCCTCTTAGGGATTTTGAGCCTCTACTTCTGCCAAATTGAGCTTAGCCAACCCTTCCACAACCAAATTTTCCTTTGCCTCTATTTCAACTTGTGCCTATATCTTTCCCTCTGCTTCCCTCTCTATATTTTCCTCTGATTCTTTCTTTGTTTCCTCCCTTCAATCTCAACTTCTCCTTCTACTCCTGCTTCAAGTTCCTCCTCTATTTCTGCCTCCTCTAGCTCCAATTAAGGTTGGACTTGGGTTTCTAAAAAGCCTTCTATGTCCAGATCTATGAAACTAGTCCAATAAATAGGGTTTTGCAGGCTCTCCAAGGCAGCTACGAATTTCAATCATATCAACCCATATTGAGCAAGATAATTGTGTTTTCCTCCTTTCACCCTTAGGCTCGTTTCTTTTTAGAATGAAGGATAAAATGAGGAGTGTTGAGCCTCTCTTAGGCAAGAAAATCTACTTGAAATTTGAGCTGATGGAGAAATCTAAAATGACAGGCACATATAATGTTGAGCCTACCTTCACATAAAATATATCTAAGGATATAGTAGGCCACCTCATCCCAATGGTATGGCAAGCTATCCCTCATCACTCCATATTTATCTCTATGGGTGTTAGGTAGTTAATATACCATTATTATTATCTTATGAAGAACCCTTATTCCACCCATTTTACCATTCTTCATCACGTCATTTATTATAATTTATTATTTAAATCCATTTTATAAATGATTTATGCTCTTATGGATGAATATTATTTATCTTCCTTTATTTCTAATAAATTGATGATTATGAATTATTTTATCGATGATAGTTTTAATAAGTTGGTTATAACATTATTCACCATTTTTAGCCTCCAAGGTAATTTCCAGATTGAAGATTTGATCATTAAAAGTGCCAACTCAGAAATGCGCTGGAATAAGGAGTGACAGTTTTGCGGTTGAGATTATGAGAAAATGAAGACGAATCTGGAAAATCCGGAACATGGGTTTTGTCCAGAACGGACCCAATTAACTTTAGTAAAGAACGGTTTGCCCAAATTCGGCCTGTGTTGAGAGATTCGCAGAGTTCTTTAAGCACGATTTTCTCAGTTCTGTTGTTGCGGCCGTCCTCCAAATCTCAGCTAAAAAGCCAAATTCGACTTACTGTTGTTGAAGGATGGATGTAAATCTATTTTCTTGTTGATCAATTGGTTGGAAGAAATCCAATATTGTTATGGGAAGATTGTATTTACTATTCAATTTCTCCTCCTTCTGATTATAAAAGGAGAAGCACGTATTGTGTAGGGGGATGATTGGGAGATACGTTTTTATGTAATTTTCTGTTAAACATCAGTTCTGATTATTGAGTCTCGTGAGAACTGGTTCATTGTACTTTTGTCCGATGCATTAATATAAGCTTGGTGATTCTCTCATCTCTACGTCTGGATTAACTTAAGGCGGTGTCCCCTTGGAGGCTAAGGGCCCGGCCCCGGAGGACACTTGCTGCTGTATATTATCTCTTTGATTTCTGCGTGGTTTTGCTTATCAGCTTGAATCGGTAATCTGGTGTGTTTTATTACAGCTCTGTTATATTTCCTATTTCGTTCTCTGCAACAAGAAAATCGTCATGTGCATTCTAACGTATTGCTATTCCTTTAAAGTTGTTAATGTAACATTGCTGTTCTCCACATAACGTTATTGTTGTTTAATTGCAGAGTAACCAAGTTGTAACCTTCTTAAGCTGGTATTACTGTATTTTTCTATGGTTTATATTTCATACGATTGCTATTTCAATTGACATTGTGGTTCCATTATGAATTGTAATCGTTACCCTTTCTAACCAGGGTTAATACTTGCGGTATCAGACTCAGATTACTATTAACGTGTGCCTGTGTTAAGTTATTATGCATTTTTATTTGGCCTTCCAGCGTGTTGTGTGCGTATATGATTTATTAATGCTGTTCATAATTTATCAATAGTTATTGCTGTTCCATTAGCGTGTTCTGCTTAACTTGCCTTAAAAGTGAAAGATTGTTATTTGATTGCGAAAAGTGCATTTGGGTTAATAGATTAAGTTTGGTTACGACTCGCGAGACTTAGCTGTTCGTTTGCTGTTCCATTTTAGATTTGCTGTTCAATTCTTTATTTGTTGTTCTATTTACTCGCATTTGTTGTTTTGGTGTGAGAGACGATCTAAGGCTGTAGTGAGCTTTGGCATTCACTGTTTAGCTCCCAGACCCGTGGTCTATGCTCTAATTTCCTTTACATCAGTTTCCGAAGGGATGGGTTATCGCTGCCGAACCCTTGACTGATACATTGCTTATTTTTCCGAATGCATGATTTAAGTCTTAAAGTGCTTTGTTGTAAGTAGATTTTATTTCCAGCTTTCATTTACTTTTGGATTCTAAGCACTATACTGCAAAACATTACTCTTGAGTAAATAGCCGCCTCAGACTGAGTACACTCTTGAAACAAAAAGTCGTCCCTGGGTTGAAAATTAATGTGAGGTAATTAGGAGTTACAAAGACACCTTTTTATCGCTCCACATTTTTGGCGCCGTTGGTGGAGCAGCCTTGCGTTTTCTTTGTTCCCTTTTCCAAAGGAACGGCACTTGCGTTTTTGCTGTTCCTTTTTCCAAAGGAACGACATTTGCATTTTCATACTTTTTTATGTGTATTTTTGCTTTTTGGTGTGCATTTCCTTTGTTGTTCCCTACACGGAACACCACTTTTTGAGTGTTTTTGTTGTTCCTTCAAAAGAGCAACCCTTTGGGAGTATTTTTGAGAGCAACCTTTTCTTCCTCTTGTGGGACTATTCCTAGTTCATCTCAACCATTTGACTGATTCCCCTTCATGGCCTGAAGTACACTATTTTTACGAGGACAAGAATTATGGATTCTATTGAAGTGAGTTAATATCATTCACGTTATGATCTTTAACAGGACAACTCCTTGATGATAGATTATTTTCAAAAGGGACACAATTATTTATATACTACTTTACTGCATTGTTTTCTGTTGAACATGATATTGATTGATCATCTTAATACCATGCTGGTTCCACCCTTCTGGATTATAATCTTCTCTGTCTATAATAAATGAGATTATGGGTATATTTTTCTATTGACATGTTCAACTTCTTCCACCATCCCTGCTTTTAAGGAGTACTGAGTCTCCCTCTTTTTATCATAAAAATGTGTAATAATAACAAAATTTTGTTCGCGGATGGAGGATAGGGGGTCTCAGTACGAGCCAGCCTACCATGTTCATAAGGTTGTAAGAAAGTGACATTCCCATTATGGCCACCACACCAGGGTTATGATCCATTGGATAGCCAAATTATCCTTGGAACAGGAGGTCTCATCACGAGCCGGCCTGATCACTTTTGCTACATCCCAGTGAATGGCAGTGTGGTTATCTGGTTACCACGCCAGCACACTGATCTCTTCTGTAGAACAGTACTGTAACTCTCCATTTATAAATTGAGGATCCTGGCTCATATGGGTTAAAAAGCAACCCTGCCGAGGCTATGGACGCCTGCTGGCAGCAGCGGCTCTGCTTATGGTATTGAAGCTATATCTTATCGTCAATTATTATTATAATACCCTTTTCTTATTTTTTCTTTTTATCAGAGAAGTTATTTCCTTACTTTTCCCTATTTTGAACCTTTATGCATGAGAAATTGTTTTATAATCAATCACATCATTTTTCAGCTAGAATACCATCAGTAAAGCATCTTTTTGGCATATTGTTGTTCTTTTTCTCTTTTTCGTAACTTATCATCAATCCAAAGCGTCCTATCTCTTATTCATAACTATCTTTACACACTCTGCTCTCATTATAACCATAACTCTCGCTGTCCTATCCTTGACATGTGTACTCTGCTTCATTCACTGCTATATTGTTCATTCCCTTGCCTTGCCATCAGCACAACACCTCTCATATGCTTTATGGTCATGGAATTCCTTTTCCAATTGGAGGGGGGAATGTATGCATTATGGGATTTCATGCGATATGATTACTACACTCTGCCATCACTTGTTGATTTGCCAAAATATTGGTATTGCATGTATACATAAGTTTTTCTGATTGAAATTTTTGCATGCACCTTATCTATTGCTTACACTATGGATTCAAGAACATTGTATGCCAAATAGTGTTTTGTTTGCAGGAAAACAACAAGTATGGGCAGAATTCTATTCATAGCATGACCACACTATTGCAACTTACAGAAGAGGCTCGAGCAACTCGCGAACGTGAACAATTCTTCAGACATGATGTGCTTACCTGGATTCCACCTTTTGCATCACTTTCAGCACCAACTCTGCTTACATCAGCTTCAACAACTGCCAGTCCATATATGTCATTCCACATTTTTGGAGGTAAAACTTGAGGTAAAATCGCATAATTTTCTGATTTATTACGAATTTAGGAGAATTTCATAAAAATCCATTTTGAGCATCATTTATCATCCTTCATTCCACATCTATACCACTCCCTATTTTTTAGCGGCATATCATTTTCGAGTATGGGGGAGTGTTCCTTTTATTCATTTCTTTCTTATGACCATGTCATCCATATTCTTTATCATCCATTGTTATTCTTATTCATTCTCAACACCTCCATTATTCCATGTTGTTTTACACCAAGCATAGAATTCAACAGATGGTGGCAACCACCTCTATTTGTTTTCTAGCATCGCATGAGGACATGCTAATTTTTCAGAGAGGGGGAGGAATTGCTACGCATGATGGATGTTTTCAATTTTCTTTCTCATTTAAGGCATACAATTTCATTTTTACACAATGCAAAAATTGATTTCCATAATATTTTTAAAAAACCATGAACTCAATTCTTGTGATTTCTGGAAAACACAGACGTATCATTAATACAAACCCAGATAATTTCAAGATAAATTGGTTCATAAAATTTCGGAAATCATGCACTCTCAGCTACAGTCATTTTGTTTATATCTCATGATCCATGCATCAAAACAGTCTGATTTTTGGATCATAAAGGCATTCATATATTATAAATTTACTTGCCAAATTTCAACAAAAGCTGGCTTGTAGTTTTTGAGAAAATGGTTAATGAAGTTTGTTGTTACTTATATCATATTTTGTTGCAACTTCATACATATAGTTGAATGTCAATGTAAAAATTGTTATGCCTTCATCAAGATTACTAAAAGTGAATATTCATTAATTAAGGAAGAATTCATTTGTTCTATCCATTTCATGAGCTAAGATGAACATATTTTTATTGCTTGGTTAACACATGGGTTTTTGTCTTTGGGTTGCATGAGGACATGCAATATATTCAGGTTTTCGTTGCATGAGGACATGCAACATATTGAGTGTGGGGGTATGTTGGGCCGTTAATATGCCATTATTATTATCACTTGTGAACGCTTATTCCACCCATTTCTAACATTCTTCATCACGTCATTTATTATAATTTATTATTTAAATCCATTTTATGATGATTTATGCTTCTATGAATGAATGTTATTTATTCTCCTTTATTTCTAATAAATTGATGATTATGAATTATTTTATCAATGATAGTTTTAATAAGTTGGTTATAACATTATTCACCAATTTTAGCCTCCAAGATAATTTCCAGATTGAAGATTTGATCATTAAAAGTGCCAACTCAGAAATGCGCTGGAATAAGGAGTGACAGTTTTGCGGTTGAGATTATGAGCAAATGAAGACGAATCTGGAAAATCCGGAACATGGGTTTTGTCCAGAACGGACCCAATTAACTTTAGTAAAGAACGGTTTGCCCAAATTCGGCCTGTGTTGAGAGATTCGCAGAGTTCTTTAAGCACGATTTTCTTAGTTCTGTTGTTGCGGCCGTCCTCCAAATCTCAGCTGCAAAGCCAAATTCGCCTTCTTCTTGTTGATCAATTGGTTGGAAACAATCTAATTTTGTAATAGAAATCATGTTGCACTTATCTTTATTGTAACTGCTCTCTGATCTCTCTTTATTTAAATCAGAACAGAGATCAGAGAGGAGAGGATTGGGAGATACGTTTTTATGTAGTTTTCTGTAAAACATCAGTTCTGATTATTGAGTCTCGTTGAGAACTGGTTCATTGTACTTTTGTCCGATGTATTAATATAAGCTTGGTGGTTCTCTCATCTCTGCGTCTGGATTAACTTAAGGCGGTGTCCCCTTAGAAGCTAAGGGCCCGGCCCCGGAGGACACTTGCCGCTGTATATTATCTCTTTGATTTCTGCGTGGTTTTGCTTATCAGCTTGAATTGGTAATCTGGTGTGTTTTATTACAGCTCTGTTATATTTCCTATTTCGTTCTCTGCAACAAGAAAATCGTAATGTGCATTCTAACGTATTGCTATTCCTTTAAAGTTGTTAATGTAACATTGCTGTTCTCCACATAACGTTATTGTTGTTTAATTGCAGAGTAACCAAGCTGTAACCTTCTTAAGCTGGTATTATTGTATTTTTCTATGGTTTATATTTCATACGATTGCTATTTCAATTGACATTGTGGTTCCATTATGAATTGTAATCGTTACCCTTTCTAACCAGGGTTAATACTTGCGGTATCAGACTCAGATTACTATTAACGTGTGCCTGTGTTAAGTTATTATGCATTTGTATTTGGCCTTCCAGCGTGTTGTGTGCGTATATGATTTATTAATGCTGTTCATAATTTATCAATAGTTATTGCTGTTCCATTAGCGTGTTCTTCTTAACTTGCCTTAAAAGTGAAAGATTGTTATTTGATTGCGAAAAGTGCATTTGGGTTAATAGATTAAGTTTGGTTACGACTCGCGAGACTTAGCTGTTCGTTTGCTGTTCCATTTTAGATTTGTTGTTCAATTCTTTATTTGTTGTTCTATTTACTCGCATTTGTTGTTTTGGTGTGAGAGACGATCTAAGGCTGTAGTGAGCTTTGGCATTCACTGTTTAGCTCCCAGACCCGTGGTCTATGCTCTAATTTCCTTTACATCAGTTTCCAAAGGGATGAGTTATTATTACTGGACCCTTGACTGATACATTGCTTATTTTTCCGAATGCATGATTGAAGTCTTAAAGTGCTTTGCTGTAAGTAGATTTTATTTCCAGCTTTCATTTACTTTTGGATTTTAAGCACTATACTGCAAAACATTACTCTTGAGTAAATAGCCGCCTCAGACTGAGTACACTCTTGAAACAAAAAAGTCGTCCCTGGGTTGACAATTAATGTGAGGTAATTAGGAGTTACAAAGACACCTTTTTATCGCTCCCACAATGGGGATCCTCATTTTGATGGAAGAAATTATTCTAGGTTATAGTGGCATCAGGCCTCTCTTATTTATTCCATTTGACTCCCTTAGGGAGTGCCGTGACCCTAGTGATAATTTCTTCATTTAGGTAGATGATGAAGCCTATAACCACAATGATAGCTTATACCTTCTGGATACTGGATATTTGTGGAAAAATGTTGGGAATTTTCATCATGAAAGCCTCATAGTTTCTTCAAAAACCATAGCCATTGAAAATTTGCAAAAATGTTTCTAACATCAAGGTGTTGATGGATCTTGGAGGGGTTCGTAGACTCTCTTCTATTAAATCCATCAACACATAGTTTCAATAAATTTATAACAAAATGGAACAAAAAAAAAATCTTCTGCTGCTACAAGATCCTACGATTTCTTATGTAGTAGAATATGTTGGAACACTAGAAAATTTGAAATTTTGTTTTACAAGGTTGAGGGAAATAAAAATCACAACATGTACCTCCTCTTTATGGACACACCCTATCCCTTCAACACACCATATAATTTAAGCAAATGCTCAACCAATTCAATGTTTTCCTTAGTGAAATTCAAATCTGTGAAAATTACAAAGTGCTTTTACTGATAATTGAGATAGTTTCTTAAGTCCTTATATCAAATATTGGTGAGGAGAAATTGCACTTACACTCTTTCTAATTATCTTCCTTTAATCCTAGATATTTGATTGCTATTTTGTTTAGAAATGATATTCCTGTAGCACTTTGTGAAATTCGTATAACACTTACCTTTCGAACCCTGTAACTTCCTGTAGCGGTCCGCGTTGGAAATGTTTTGGCTGTGTCAACCTCCCGTAGCACTGGCAGTGCCTCCTTGGTGTTTAAAATAAAATTCCATGCAAAAATAGATTCATGGGGCCTGACTTAAGTGGTTAGTTGTTGAGGTGATGGGCTCAATGTGCTATGTGAGCTGGCCCCCACCTACCACGTCGAGTTCCACATTCCACTAAGAGTATTCATCATTAGCCCACTCTCTCTAGTTATGTCTCCTCTTGTCTCATTTTCCTTTGACACATGTGGATTTGATTGGAGAAAGTTAAAGTTGACTACCAAATTTTGTCGAGGATACTCCAACTACAATTTTATTATAAAACCTTTTCCTTCAAACACTTCTGATGTTTCTTCAAGTTGAAATAAGTTTGAAGGGAAGGTTTTTAGGATTGCATACCTAGGCCTTACCTTTGATGTTTCCTTGCAAGTGATATTGAGGATGATGGTGTGATTGCTGAAGCTTTCGTTGATGTTCTTGAAGCTGCTTGTGATGATTTGCTAGAGCTTCCAATGCTGCTACCATTAATTCTAGAGGTATTGTAAAGATTTTATTGTTGCTGCTATTGCTTTGGTTTAGATGGAAAAATTATTGTTGTTGTCGGTGTTGCCTAAAGATCCTATAACAACCTACATGAGATCCTACAACTACTCGGTATTTTTCTGTGTGTTTTGAATATGGTGGAATTCATGGCTCTAATTCATAATGCATATTTGGGCCCGTAGGGCTTCTGCAGACTACTACAGAACTGTGTGGTTTCCTATAGTAGCCACAAAAGCTCTCGAGACTGACAATTTTCTTCTAGATGGAGCCTTCATTTTTTTTTATAATTCAAAAGGAAGCGACTTGTGGTGCTGGAGAGGAATTCTATGCTGATGATTGGTGGAAAATGGTGAAATGTTGGACTACTATGGGTGATCAGTGAAACAGTGAAGGAAAATTTTAAATATGATGGGATGCATGGGTGTTAACGACTCCTAGAAACCTTATCCTTTACTCATAGATGGAAAAAATTCAACTCTGCATACTTTTTCTATGCTCCATGATATCTTGTAGCAATACATGATCTTTCCTATAACAGTTCAGGGAAATTATTAAAGTGGATGGAAGAGACTTGGGAATAATGGAGGAGGCTTAGGAAAAGTGCAGAAATGGGTGAGATCGATGTGGAGAATCTCCCTGAATGACCTGAAGATGAGTGTTGGTACTGCAGGATGACTTTGTATGTTGTTGTTCGAATTCTACTGTACCTACATAATTCACAAAATAAAGAAAACATAGGTGAATTTTTTTGTGTCTTCATCATTTATTTTTATTTTTTATTTTTAATTTTTATTCTGAGGCCCATAGGCTACCTCTTGGAGGTTTTCACTCTAAGTGGGTCTGCCCTAGGTGCCTCAAGAGAGGTTTTCAGCTTATGAGCCCGCCTCAAGTGCCTCAAAGGAGGTTTTCAACTAGTTTTTTTTTTTTTTCTCTCTTTTTTGTTTTGTTTTTCTTGCTCTGTTTCTTAATTAGGGGCTGGATGGATTGGGATCTCTGATGCTCTCAATCAAATTCAGTACTATAATTATTGAATTATAAAATTCAACCCTTGAGAGGGGCTTCCTGTAAAAGTTCAATTTGTATCCATTCACTAGAAGCAAGATTTGTTCTTTATTAATTTTCCTTATCTAAGCCGAGCCATTGTCATGGAATTTTATATTAGATAGGGAGCCAGCCATTTGGTCATTGGTTTTACCTTGAAAGACTTAAACCTAGAACCATACAAGATGGCCCAATCACCTTCTTGAAAGGTTCTAGCCTTGATGTGTTTATCATGCCAAACATTCCTTTGTAATTGAACCACTTCAATGTGCATTAGAGCCCACAACCTGAGTCCATCAATGGAATTCAGCTACTGCAGTCTCACTTCCTGAGATTTTGTGATGTCCAACTCAAATTTTTCTTCCATTATTAGTTTATTGTACTCAAATCCAATGGACACTAGGGCCTTCTTTCCATAGACTAACTCAAAGAGGGTAAATCTAGTGGTGTTCTTCCAAGTAATAATGTAGGACTAAGTGATCCAAAATATTTTCTTCAATGATGTTACAAAAATTGCATAAAGAGCATGAAAATACCATAAAAGAAACATTCATGAAGAATCAACACAAAATGAAGGATACATAGACAATGCTCGACTCTTCTCCAAATGTTCTTGCATTTCTTTATGTATCATTTGGATCCTCTGAAAGAAATTGAGAGCTCTGTCCTAATCACTTCATTCACTAGAATCCTCATCTTTCCTAAATACCAAATCTAAAGGTGACTTTTGCAGGTTCCCAAATAATGTTTCAAATAGTGAACTCTGAGTAGAATTGCGCAAAGCCCTATTTTATGAATATTGAACATAATGTATCTCCTCATCCCACAAGTTAGGATGCTTGCTGCGATACCCTAAGAGAAAATGAACTAGTAGTTTGTTGACGAGATTTGTTTGTTTGTCATTTTTTGGATGGAAATATGTATTCCTCTTTATCTTGGTTTCCATCATCTTCCACAAGCTTGCCAAAAAATCTCCAAGGAATCGAGAATCTTGATCCAAGACAATGGATGTGGGTCGTCCAAAATGGACCCATACATGATGAAAGAAAAGTTGAGCAGTATGCTTAACAATAATATGCTTTTTACATGGCATCAATACACACATCTTGCTAAACCTATCCACTACTACATACAAGTAGTTATGACCCTTTTTTTACAAAGGTATCCCCCCTACAATATCCATGGATATACTCTTCCAAGGATGAGAGGAAACTGGGAGTGGCGTATACAACCCCAATTTCCTATTAGTGGGATTATAAATAGAGCACATCACACACCCCTTAACATACTTGGTTAAACTTTCTTTCATCTGAGGCCAATAACAAGACCTCTACAAATGAGCTAGGGTTTTTCCTACCCCAGAGTGAGCAAACACAAGAGAAGTGGGATCTTCTCAAATTACGTGGAATCTTTCTCTTGTAAGAATACATAACTTTCCAAAATGGTAAGGTAAATTTCCTTGCAAATAATAGTTCTTCACTAAATGGAACTATTGTAGAAAAATCATCCATCTGAAATGATGAGCTTGTTGTAGTATGGTTTGTGAATGGAGGTATTGTATGGGTTGATTGTCTGGAAAGGCCAATACTATTGCGGTGCCAATCTTGTCTTTCAAGGCGTCCAAAGACTTCTGCTGATTTCCTCCCCACTGAAAGGATTGCTTTGCACTATACTTGAACACATTTGGAAGGATCTGATGTTGAATTTACCTCTTGGGAGGAAATCCACCTGGTTCCTAAAAAATATCATTATATTTAGAAACAATATCAAACATTTCTTTCTTGTGAGAAAGAACATACCATTGGAGAGCATCATAAGCATCAACATCTTTTTATCTCACAACCATGAACACCCATTTCTTGTTGTAGTTTATGAGTCTTTTCATCTATATTGCATTAACAAGAGTTGAATGAGCTCTGACAATATATTCCATCCCATGTTTAGTGAGATGGTATTTGTTCTCATGCCTGAAAAATATTGCCTTCCTGTCATATAAGTATAGCTTCCCAAGACTATGCCACAAATGTCAAGTGGGACAATATCTAAATCAACCCTATCTATCAAATTTGAAGCAATAGAAAATCTGACCCTACAATGCTTGGTGACATTGAGTTTTGCATTGTCACACACCCAACCGAGAGGAGAGGGTTTCTGATGAGGTCTCATTTCCAAACCCAACTTCTTAACAATTGATTTTGAGATAAAATTAACTTGAGAACCCTGACCAAACAAAGTACCTATTTTTGTGTGCTTAGATACAAATATTATATGAAAAAAATCACTTCTTTTTCTTTCATCATCATGATACTTACTTTTATAACTTGAACTAGCATGAAAGTAACTTTTACCTTGTACCCCAACGACTATTATTTGTATCTCATCACCAAAGTTAGAACAAGGTATTGTTAAACTGTAGCAACCATCTTCTACTTCCATTTTCCACCAAACTTCTTTGGCTTTAACTTTGGATGCAGCTTCCAACAATGCTCCTCATCGTGCCCATATTTCTTGCAATGAGTGCAAGAATAATTTCCTTCCTCTTTCTTTGTTGTTTCTGTCTTCTTGACCTTTCCTTTTACTTTAAAATTGTTGTTATGGGGCTTTGATGGAGGCCTATTTGGATGATCTTAGTTTCCATGATTTTCCCTATTTTCAATATGAATTTATTTCATACTAACTTCATCTATATTAGTGGGATCAAAAAATAACAATGAGTTACAAAAATAACTATGTAAAGCGCTAATGTATTTCATCAAAGTTTTTGGTGAGTTTAAAGGAACATTGAATGACAATTATTGCTTCTTAAACTCTTCTATAAAACTTTGAACATTCTGACCTTTGCGTTGTCTCAAGTTTTTTCATTCCATCGTGGAATTTTTCTTGTAACCCAATGGGTAAAATTTCCCTCTCAATGCAGAAACAATCTTGGACCATTATGAAATGAGTTTACCATTATGCTTACTACCTTTCTGAAGTTTGTTCTTCCACCATACAAGAGATGTTCCTCCCAACCAAAGAGATTCCAGGTGAATCTTTAATTTTTCATCTTTGATATGCTGTATAAAAAATTAGAATTTGATATGTATAATCCAATAATTTAGATTTTCTACATTAGCTTCTCCATTAAACATGGGAAAATCAAATTTCACATCTAACTTAAAAAATGGCTTTTTAGAAGCATGTTCCTGATGACCATTTGAATGACGAGAATGAGGGGAAGAGGAAGAGATTTAAATTGAAGATGGAGACTAGGGAGCTTCTCCTCCACCTCCTCAATTTACTAACACATCATCATCTGCTCGAGCTCCCTATTTCTTTCCCTCTTTTCCATTCTCCTTCAATAATTTGCAATCAAATTTTCCACCTCATTTGCCATCTGGTAGAAGGCCTTATGGAAAGACTACTCATTCTCTGTGAGTATGTCATTTCCTTCCATTTTCCTTCTTTGTGTTGCACTTCTAATCTCGGGGTTAAAATACTTGAGGTTTCCTTCACCCTTTTTGATTTGGGCCCCAGTAAGCATCCATACTCACAATTCACATCAAAGAAGACTGCTCTGATACCAACATGATCCAAGATATTTTATTTGGTGATGTTAAACATAATTTCTTAAAGAGAATGAAAATACCATAGATGCATTATTCATGAAGAAGAAACACAAAATTAAGGCAACATAGAAAATGCACTAAGATTTGTTAACAGAGTTCACTCATAATGTGTGAGTTACGTCTCCAGGCCCAACTTCAAAGTGGAGAGGCCTCTATATTATCTTAGAAAAATAATGGCAAATACATGGAAAAATATTTGGCAATACCTCACATCTGGGGATGACCCAAAAGTCCACTACTTGGATCCTAATTCTGTTTGCACTAGTGGATTCATCTGAAATTTCACGAAAAATTACTATAAAATTCATATGGTTATGTTACCTTCACCTATAGACCCTTCAAGAAATATTTAAGATGCAACAATAATTTAGAATATTTCAGGAATTTTCTTATAAAATATTTCCTATAATATACCTTGGGAATCCTTCTTGAAATTCATTCCCAAGGTTGGCCTCATTCCCTGCGCTCTGAGTTCCACTCTCCATTCTGTCGCGTGCTATGTGGGCTCTCCTCCATTCAAATGTGCATGGATTTAAAAGTGTATGGGCTGGTGAAAATGCCAAATCTTGCTTCATTGGCAACTTAATATTAGTTCATTGGTTGTTGGGGAGGTCTTAAGGTCAAACCCACAATCCTCCACCCATTTTAATGGATAAGCCAACGTGTCGTTCAAATTTCATGTGACACATATGTTTGAATGGGTATCACCGTTGGTCGGGCCGGTTAGGTCATTAGCATGTTTCTATCAAGGTCAGGGTTCAACCCCGACCGTTTAACCAACTTTTGTAACATTATCTAGTTTTGATAAGTTAGCATATATAGTCAAAATAAATTCAAAAAATGTTAAGATAGGATATGGATGAAAGAAAAAGAAATAAAAAAATGTTAGGCTTATTGTGTGTTTTATACATCCATATCAAAATAAAATGTTAGGTTAGATTTCCCTACAGAAAGGAGGCAAAATTAAAATAAAATGTTAGGATGCCAAAGAAAAATGAAGGCTTTAGTTCAAAAAAATAAAAATACAAGGCTGCAAGATCAAATGTGCCTTTTTCAAAAGTTAAATATATTAATTATGATTAATTTATTTAAAAAGAAGATTGATTTTTAATTATTTTATTTAACATTAAAACTTAAAGTTATATGGCACATATATTATTTTAATGCTAAGGTCACTAAGCGACAAATTGTGTCTTGTTGGATGTCATATCGCCCAATTACTTTTCAATGGTTGAGATCTCCCCCGCCCAGATCAACGACGAAGGGAGAGTTCGCACCCCCCTGGGCCATTTCCCGTTTGGGGGGGGGGGGGGGGGGGTGTCCGATAAGTGGTTTTAATGGCCGCCCTAAAAAACATACGTGGCACCCTATCTCAAGTTCGTAACCCCTCTGCTAAAAACCCAAAACCACTACCCCCTCGAATTCCACCGTGGTTTCTCCCTTTTAGCCTAAACAGTAGTTCGTTCTGCGCCTTGACCGTTTTCCCTCTGCCACTCTTGTGCCGCCACTTGCCATATCTCCATTGACACATCACCCTAACCGTTACCACCTGTAACATCTCTGCCTTCCAATTCGCTTGTTGAAGCCCCTGCTCCCAAATCGTTGGCCTCCACATTAGCTCCTCCGCTCCAAATCCCATTTAAGATGCTATGGTCACATTAAATCGTTAGAAACAATTTCATTCTATAAATCACCATCTTCCCCATTATTTCTCACTTTTCCTGACCATTACACTGTTGTGATTGTAGGAAAAATTGCACAGTCGCCTCCATTGTCTGATCGAGCTGTCACCATGCCTACAGTTGTCCAATCAAGCCATTCCCATTTTCTTTATTTCTGAAAACACTATCTCCTCTCCTATTTCATTCTATTAAATTGTCGACATGGCCCCAAAAGCTATATTGAAGAATCATATTGTAGAGGAAATCCCTACTCCCACAGCCCAGGTCAATCTTGACCTCATCCCTCTTGCAGATGCCCTCTTTAAGGTTACATATTGCCAGTGCGAGTTTGATTTCCATGAACTACACATGTGGTTCAAGCAAAAATACTTAGATAAAGAGGACCATATCATATTATGAGAATCACTTCTCCCTTTCTTTTCCTTCCCCAAAACCCATGAATTCCCTGATTTAATTTCATGGTGTCAAACTCAATATGACCCTGTCAAAAGAGCCGTGGTGGCCCAGAATGGAGACATTATGATCACCATCACTGTTGAAACCATAAATAAAATGCTTCTCATTCCCCAATATGACCAAATCAGTCATTTCTCACTAGCCACACTTATGGATCTGTACCATAAGTTGACCTTCCCACAAAGAGCTTATATTTTTGACATTTTTCTACCGAAGGATGCCGAATTACCCAAAACAAATCCACCATACCCATCCACTATGTTTCCTGAGGCCTCTAGACACTATATCTCCCTACTTTGCTACCTATTACGATATCAGAATGACCAAACAATTGATGAACTCATTCTTGGGTTCTTTTCCATTTTCAAATAAGGACATCAACCAAAATTCATGTATAATTTTAGCCAATTTTTGGCTGAAAATATACATGAACATTTTATGAGTATTAATACACAGGGTGTATTTAGATACAGTTCTGTCATCATTCACTTGTTCCTTTTCCAGCAAGGAGATCAACTGTCTATTCCGCTCAATAAGCAGGATGATCAGGCAGTGAATCAATCAATGATTCATTGGAAAGAAATTGTCAGAGTTACATCAACAAAGCCAACATTTTAAGAGTTTATAGATTCATTCATTCATCCAGTAAAGCAGCTCCTAAGCAGTCAAACATAACCAAGAATTGGAGAGGAAATTAAAAGAGTTTTACACCTAAGTGAACAAACCAAAATAGGAGATTGGTATCTGTATAAAAATTATATTGAGATAAGGGTGTATGGATGTGAACTTGCACTATACAAGCTACCTAAATATGTTCCTATGAGAATTTTTTCTCTGGAATATATTAGGCAAATGATAAACATGGATGACCTGCACTTTGTGTCAGGTAAAAGAAAATAGCAGTTCAAGATGAAGGCAAACATTGGAACATATTATCTGCAATACTAGATTGGCTGGTTAAGAGGCAGATGTATTATTGAAGAATATGAATTTCCAGCCCAACTTCACCTGGTCATATGACCCATATGGTATCATCTATGCTCTTAGAGTTGAATTAAAAACAACTCCCTATAATCATACCCCAAGGCCAGAGATTGAAAAAGTTATGAATCAAGAAGAGTGGTCTAAAGGGACATTACAGGAAGTAGATGAACAAGTTCTGTCAACTTCAAATGTGAAAACTCTAGTTCCTCAGAGTAAGAAATTAAAAAGGGCAACATAAGAAACTCCATCTGCTATACAAGTTATCCAAGAATTCATTCTGCAACATAAGAAAAGAAAAAAATGGTTCAAAATCATTAACAGAGGGAGGACCATCAAAGATAATTGACCTTGAAGAAGCTGAAGTTTCAACATCACAAAATACATCAGCTGGAACTAGTGTTCCAAATACTCCTCCTTCTGTTTCTCCTTCCAGGGAACCTATGGAACTAATTAAAATTGCAACAAACACTTATATAGATGACCATAACATCTTTTCAAAGTTCCTGGAGATCAAACAGAAGAATGAAACTCTTAAAGATAATGTTTACAGCGAGTTTTGGAAGCAAACATCAACCTCCCAACATAGATTTATTTCAACCTTTGACACTGAAAAAGGAATAATTTAGATGAAATTCTTACAAGCTTCAATTCCATTTCCAAAGTCTCCTTTTGACTACAAGAAGACCATTTTCTCATTTGACACCAGTCAAATACATCCTATTGATCATATGGACATGCACAGGAAATCTGGTGAAATGATATTTTCTACCATGACCACCACAACAATGTCCCTCTCCAAGCTCATAACAACACTTTCAAATGTTCAATCTCAACACAATATTGAAAATGTCATCATTGTCTAAAGATACAAATATTAATACTTTAGAAGACTTGATAGTAAAGATTGGATATGATCCAAAGGACTGCAATGCAATTGAAGAAATTCTCAAGAAAAAGAATCCAGACATTGCAGCCTTGAGAAGGAAGTTGAAACTGCCTTCGACTGAAGATCCAATGAATAAATAAATTGCAGAGAATTAACAAATCAGGGATGAGATGCTCAAAATAATAATTGAGAAAAACATACAAATTAAGAAAATGGAAGAACAGATAGAATGACTCCTTAAGGAAAAGGAATCATCATAGGTAGCTTTAGTTCTAGCCACAAACATTCCTATATCATTTGCAGGAACAGAGGCATCTTCATCATCAACAATACCTCCATAATCATCAACAGTGGATAGTTTAGCCAAATTGACAGAAGAATTGGCTTTGCAAAAACAACAAAATGAAAAGCTGTTAGACAAGTTTCAGAATCTAGAGTTGCAGAAAGTATAAATAACACTTCATATGTAGCACAAATGTAGAAGACACATATACTTAAACTAAGAAATTGCAAAGCTAGAGAGTGAATCATTAATGGTTTATACCTTGGCCCAAGCTAAGGAAAGCATCTGGACAGAGATCCGCCAAGCTATAACAGAAGTATGGCCATCCATACAAATTATCTTTGAGCAATAGGAACCTATAACCATATGTAGAACAGAGGTTGAAGTATGGAAATCAGCCTTGAAGACTAATCCATTAGAAGATACAGACATGATCAAGGTATTAAATTCAAAGAACAAAGAAGATCTTGAAGAAATTGATATTTCTGACAGAACAACCACAATTTTGGAAATCAAGAAGGTATTATAGAAGAAGAATTTGATAAATCAATTAGAGACCAAATGTCAAACTTTGGACACTATTGTCCTGGTTTCATACCAAGTTCAATGTCTTAAATAAAAAAATGGTTACCAGGATTGGTAGCTATGGATGATAAGCTGATTAAATTGAAGATTATTGTAAGAAACTATACACCATTGCAACCAACAAGACAAAATTTGCATGGATCAAAGGGCACATTACAGGCAAGGCTTTCTTAGAAGCCTTAGAGTTTGATTTGAGCATCAAACATGAGATCAAGCATCTTTTCCTCAACAAGCCCACTTTCGAAAGATACACAGAACTGGATGAGGTATTCAAGAAAATGGTAAATTTACAAATCCCAAGTGAGGAAATATGGGATAAATTATGTGATACCATTGAGTAATTGTAAATTCCAGCAACACAACAACATAGCAGCATTTTTGGGCCTAGTCATCAACACAACAAAATTGTTAGACCATTTTTTTGGTCATCTAACTCATTATCATTAGATGAACCCAAGTACACCATGTAAGACAAATTTTACCCTAAGTAAAATTACTTTCACCATGTAAAATAACATTTGTCTATATTTCCTGGTCATATTTAACCCAAAACAAGGAAATTAATTAAATAAATCATTATTTATTTAAGTATTTCCTAGGAATAAGTTATTCAAATCATTATTTAAATAATATTCCTAGTTAAATTTGACTAAATAATTTTTAAATAATTAAATAAATCATTATTTATTTAATTATATTCCCATCATCTCCCTAAAATAATAAATAAATCATTTATTTATTTATTGTTTATAAATAAAGGAATTGACCCAAGTCAAAAGACCTTTTTCCTCCAACAAATATAATAAAATATTCCTAAAGGGTGATTCTAGAATTTGATTAATAATATTTTATTCATGCATCGAGTTCTAGAACACCCCAATATTTTGTTATAAATAGAAGGGTTTTCCCCATTCATTAGTCACCTCTATTGCATTAGATACGGCTTATTTGAACAGAACCCACATCCCATTGAGGAGAAACTAGGAAAACACCTTTCGTGTTTTCTTCTCGAGTCTCTGTTCATAAAATATTACAAATCATTCTTTTAAATACATTGTTCTTGTCTTGTCTATTGGATGCATGGAGCCATATTATATTTTATCTGCTTAATGTCTTTCATGCTTCGATCTGGATTTGTGCAGCAGACTTAAAGATATTTTGCAGCCATAATCAATGTTAGGGCTATTTGTTATGCGTAGCTAAAGTGATCTTTTACAACGAAAGATTCATACTAGCAATTGGCGACTCCACACGGGTTTTCTTTTGCGACCGCTGTCGTTTCATATATTCCTACATATCCAGTTGTTTCAGACCCTAGGGTTTCTCTTCCATTTTCTGTTTTTCCTATTTTTATGGTGCTTTTCACCTCTAAAACCCTCAAATAGTCAAATTTTTAACTTGCATTGTGTTTTACGTATTCATGGTGGCTGACATCGGCCCAGTAGCGACAGAAGGCCACTACATCTGCCTGTGCAGAAAAGTGGATCTTCAGTCACCTTATCTGACCCAAAAGTGCGACTGAGCTTGAGGAGCGCACTTTTATACCCCAAACCTGTGACACAGATGACAGCAATTCGAGAACACCGACACCCCACGCTTTTTACATAGAATTTTGGCCTTTTCCAGGTTAATACCGAAGCCGCATGCAGGGTTTTCCAGCCTCTACCTCCACCCGTTTAGACCTGTTTCTGATCCGTTTCACTCAAATAAGTGGGAATATTGCCCCTTAGGGCTCTAGTAACCTCCACTTTTTGTGGGAGAGTATTTTTGTTTTAGAAGTCTGAATTTCTAGAGTTTCAGCCTTATTTCTTTCAGATCTGATACCTCATTTTCAGATCCCTTTAGATCAGCTCTTATCCCTTTCAAATCACCTCATATAGTTTTTTTTTGGTTCATTTCTAGGGCTGCCTCCTTGTCCCTTCTTTTTTAGCTGATCTCCTCCTTTTTAGTAGCAACCTTGCCTCTGCGTCTTTTTTGTTCTCTACACCTCTTTTCAGCAAATTTCTCCTTTAGATCCCCGTCTCTCCCAACCTTAGATCTATTGGCCTCTTTTTCACGTGTTTTTCTTAGTTTTTCCCTCTTATAGACTAGTTTTGAGAGACCCGCCTTCTTAGGTTAGATTGATGCATTGTTAGCTATTAATTTTATGTTCTTTCAGTCTTATTTACCCTTGAGAATTATTTTGATTTACAACACACTTTTCTTTTTTACTCTCAACGTTTGGGTTTAAGCAATTAAAATTAACGCACGCAGACGTTGATCCTCGGTGAAGAAGAGTCTGGTTAACACCACTGACCAAGACTTTAAAATCAATTGTCAACTGCACCTCTCCACCCTTGACCTCACTTGATTTTGTCCCTCCCCTGTACATTTGGGACATAAAAGGTATCTTTTAAACACCTAATTAGCCTACATTAATCATCAATCTGGGAGTGTCTTTTTATCTCAAGAGTGTACTCTGTCTGAGGCTGCAATTATCTAAGAGCAATGCTTGTGAGGATGTAGCACAGAAATACAAAAGTAATAAATGCGTGGAAAAGAAACCTAATTACAATGACAGGAATGTAAAAGCTAAACTACAACAATCTTGCTGAACATCGATCAGGGATGCAGTAGCAATAACTCTTTCCCCTAGAAATCGATGTAAGATGACCAAATCTGGGGACTCTGGAGAGAGTATCTCTATCCACTACAGTTCGGCGATCTTAAAGCAAGTGAAACAACTGAAAGAAAATGAAATCCAGAAAAGGAACAACAGCATAAAATGAACAACAATTGCAAATGTAATTCGAATAAGTAAATTGTCACACTCAAGCCTGTCGACAGTTAATTGCAATCCAACCACAAACCATAAATGAATGGAACAACAACTTTCTGTAATTACAGAACAACAAAGCCAAAAGATAATAACAAGATAATTGATCGTTAAATGTAATTGCGGTAAAGAATGAAACAGCAATGATCCTGCACTTGCTTTAACAATCAATGAAATAACTCTGTAAATGAAATCAATACGAAACACACTTCACGCATTAACAAATAAAGATTAATAATACAACAACATAGTAATCCACCAGAGTCGGGCCCTTAGCACCAGTGAAATATCGCTGGGCTTAACTCAGAATTCTAAAGAGAAGATAAAACCTGTGTTTTTTTATTAATCCAAAAGACATTACAAACAACGTTCTCTCACGACAGAGAGTCGATAAGCATTCGATTGCAAAGGAAATATAAAAGTTTGTTAACGAAAATGTTTTTTTACATAATAACCATTCCGTCCCCGGTCACTAAAGATCATTGCCTTTATAGTTGATCCTTGGACGGACAAATCAAGAGATATGATAAACTTGCACAACGATCCCTCGGGATCTTCCGATCTACGAAGTTAAACTCCTTCCCTTGTTTTTCATTGTTTGTTCTATTGACTGCATTTAAGAAGTAGAAATTTTGTCCCTTGCCCTTTTCGGGCAATTCGTTCAGATCTTCTTGGCTTCAGCTGGATATAGTTCATCATGATTGGAGTAGAAGTCAGACTGTCTTTAGCCATGCCTTTGATACAGCTGCTCACATCTTCGTATTCCTTTTTTCCAATAAAAACAACCTTTAGTCATATTTTAGCCTAAACATAAATCTTCCCAACTTAATTGCAATTCTTAGGGTAAATTACCTTTCCAAAGCAAGCATAAGTACATCTATGGTAAAAGAATGAACAAATACATAAGAATTTCATACCTCTTTCACACCCCAACATACCCCCCAACTTAACCTTTTTCATGTCCTCATGAAAACTATAGTTCACATGGAGAGCAGTCAAAGAGTAAGCTGGAGAAGGTTTATCATTGAGAGGCCTAAAACCATGGTGTGTAGCTAATTATTCAATAATATGTTCTGTCTACCCTTTGGGAAGCTCATAAATAGCTTTGTAGTCCAAGGCAGGGTACCAAACAATGGGGCTGTGGAACCTACAGCCTAACCAGAATGGTCCTTCTTTTAAAAAAATATGGCTATAGGCAATGAAACGGTATGCAGCTAGCCCAAAATTCCTATAATTAAGTGGCTCCCTATTTTGTATGTTTTGATTCGCGGTTCTCCACCGGAGCTTGGCTGCTACATAAGCTTGGTCCCTAATAGATGAAAAATAGTCTGTTCCCTTCAGAATGACTGACTTATGAACAGGCCCCAGAGTTTGGGTAACACCTTTCCTTATCATTAGATTTTTCTGTCTAGCCCACAATTGACGTGGGTCCTGAGGTTCACTTCTGACCCATAAATCCAATTCGTTTTCCTGCCTTTGAAAGGCATTGTAGGCTTTAAGCCACTTTAATTGATTTATGGCAAAAGAAATGAATTCCTGAAACTGTATATCTCTAATGAAAGGGGTAGGGTTTGATTCACAATCATTTTCAAGTATTAGATTATGTAGATAAAACTCACATAACAGGCACTGTACTTTGTCCCCATAAAGCTTGAAGCATGATATCAAGTCGTTTATGGTTCTTAGCTCTATCGATTTGCCAGCCCTAACTGCCTTGATTTTTAATTGCAAATATCTTTCTAACAGAAATAAAGCATAGTTTTTGGCAGGGCACCTACAGGCTAAGACATCAGTATATAAGGAGCAGAGAGTGTCGATCTGATTTCATGCTAATTTTAATTGGTTGCTTACCTTATCAGCTTTTATCTCTGCCTCTCGACATTTTTCATGAGCTTCAGCTTCTGCCTCATGAATAATTTTCATCTGTTGCTGCAATTCTTGATACTTCTTCCTTGGGACAGTATCTTCTTCCAGTTTCTATCTTTCGATTCGGGCCTGTGTCAATTCTTCTTGCAGTCTAACTAATGCTGGATCACTGAAGGTGTGCTGACTACTAGATTGGGTGTTTAGAGCGGGTTCCTCTGGAACAGCTAGTGTTGGAACAACCGGTTGCTGCTCCACATCCTCGTAGTTAGGTTCAGGCATGGTTTCTTCTTCCACCTGAGGGTTCCTATTAGTGGTTACCCTTCTCTTTTTTGATCTTCTCTTAACGGCAATGTTTCTTCTTTTAGGGGCTCGTTTAGGTGTCTGTTTCATTCTTAGAACCCTAATCGTTTGCCTGAGCTGTTCTATCAGTTTATGAAGTTTTATCCTTTCCCTATGAAGCTTCTCAACCTTAGTTTTTTTCTTCTTCTTTCTCAAAGGAACAACGGCTTGTTCATCCGAACCTGTCTGCTCGACAGGGTTTTGAGCCGTGCCTTCAGCGAAATCTTCTCCTTGCTCTTCTTCTTGGGGCTCTTCTTCCATGCTCTCATGCTCTTGGATAGATTCCTTAGGAATAATCTTCTCACTTGACTCTGCAATGTCTTGGGGGGTTCCCAATTGAGGTATTGATTCAATATTTTCCTCCTCCTGTTCATATCTCTCGGAAGAAGAAACCCTAGATTCGCTAGGGTTTGCTGTTTCATTCAGCTTTTCTTCAGTTATTTCTCTATCGACAACAAAGTTTTCTAGTAATTGATTGATATCGATATTAAGGTTCAAAGGGCTATTAGGGCGTACATACTCAGTCATATTGGCTAAAATCTGGGCCAATTGATGTTCCTGTGAAGGGCTTGCATTGAAATTTTCAGTGGGTTCTGTTTCATGCCCACTGCCGCTACAATTATCCTCTTCCCCGTCATAGGTGTGATAACTTCCTTCCTCCTCATCTGAATACCTAATTTCTTCCTCAGCTTTTTCTTCCTCTGAATTTCCCTCGATCTCTTCCTCATCCGAATAACGAATTTCTCCTTCGGCTTCTTCTTCATCCGAGTAACGGATTTCTCCTTCCAACGTACTGGGTTGTTTTTCGCTACTGGTATATTGACTTACTTCTTCTTCGTCTGAGTAACAAATTTCGCCTTCTAATTCCTGTTCTTCCTCAGTACGAGGACTTGCTCCCTCCAACTGTGGAGGTTGTTCCTCTTTGTCTGAGCTGTGCAATTCCAGGGGCTGGTTGCTGCTGCCCGGAAGTTCCTCCATTATTTTCTTACTTCGCTTCAATCGAAAGAATTGTCTGTGAGTGGAGGGCTCGGCTATTGAGCCGGCCATTCTTTTCCGTCTCGGAGCAGGCAGAGCTGACCCCCCTTCAATAAATTCTTCCCAGCTGGTCTGCTACTGGGCGAGGCTATAACTTACTATCAGTCGAATTAAACAATGGTGACTGACCACCATATCTGCATGTTGGGCTTTTCTAATTCCGCGAGCAATATCATGCAACAAAGAATTTAAGAATGCAAGAAAATTAATAGTACACTTCTGTTTTAACACAGATAGTAGCTTAAGGTGGCGAGGTCTTACCACATCTTTTCTACCGTCACATGTTATGTAAGCCTGCACAATCCTGGCCAATTCGGTCCATGGTTCGCCTAGTGATGCAGGGTGGAATCCTCTACCTTTGACAGTTAGCGTCTATCCATCATCTTGAAAGATTTTCATAGCTTCACGAATCCTAATCTTCTTCTGGGTCCAGACAGTTCCTTGCGCAGGAATGCCAGACACTTCTGTAATTATCTCATCAGACACAACTATCTGTCTTCCTCTGACTATAGAGGATCCTTCCTGTAGATTTAATAGGAATTCAGTAGCCACTGCTTCATGGGTTGTTGCATTCTCATAAAATAGGTAGTCCATCCTAGTCTCTCTAAAATTGCTCGTGCAGCGTCAGAGACGATCAACACCTATGGTTCATTGTGGATTGGGCGTCCTCCCATCTCTGCGTTCTTGTTAATTCTTCACAACACACAGTATTCTCAATGGAACAACGCAGTACAGTTCGCTGAACTTGTTATTTCCCAAAAATACGGGGGTTCTAGTCCAAATACGGTAAATAAATCTAATGCAGAGATTTTAGTTCATGTACAGGTGAAGAGAATCTCGGAGTTTGATCTGCATGCATTCATCCACACCCCCCAAATGAAAGAAAGGTCATCCTCGACCGTCGATTGAGGGTGGCATGTGTGGCACAGCAATAGGACAGCAGTGAAAAAAAACGGAAATAATTATGATACAGTCAACCAAATTAAGCGATTGCTGAAATTGATGCATGAGATAAATCGGTAATGAATAGGAAATCACGTTGTAATGATTCAAATACAAGGGGAAGGGACAGCATAGGATTGACATAAATATAATTGGATTATTTACCATATAAACTAATATGATCGATTCATAATAATTTTCATGTATAATAGGTTCAAAAAGTTAAGGAGTTCATGTATTTCATTTGATATTAAATAAAAATATAGGAAACAAAGGTTAAATAACTATTGATGTGCATAAATGTGACTTCAATACCATCAACAGAGCTCTGTTGCCCACAGGTGTCCATAACCTTGACAGAGTTGTTTTGTAACCCACGGAACCATTTTCCTTTATTCATACTGAGGAAGTGCTTCTTTTTGTTTTTTTTTATATTCCTTTTGAGTAGCAAGACGGAGGCCATTGTACTGGCTTGGTGACCAGATAAATAACAATGTTGTTCACCGAGAAGAAGTGAAAGGTGGGCAGGCTGGCTCATGATGAGACCTCCTATTCCAAGGACTTCTTGATTTTCAATTATCTTTTGGACCATTTCCTTGGTTTGGTGGCCATAATGGGAATGCCACTTCACTGTCTTCTCTATGATCACGGTAGGCTGGCTCTTAATGAGACCCCCTATCCTCCATCTGCAAAACATTAAGATATGTAAATATTTTCTTTTTTCAAATAGTACTTTTCCTCAGTTATTCATAAGGGATGGCTCAGCACTCCTTAAGAGTAGGAATAGCGGAAGAAGTCTGAACATCTCAATAGAAAAAAAAAATGTACCCTTATTTCCATTTTAAAGATAAATATCAAAGAAAGCTATAGCATATGGGAGAGAACCAAACGTGATAAAAATAATTGATCAGATTAATTTGATGGTAATACCAATATTATGTTATTGGTCATGCCCCTTTTTCCTCTCTTTTTTCATTACTAAGAAATTCCCTTAAAAAAATGACGATTTGTTTTGATGTGCTGATCTCAGTAAGCTTAAACTTGTATGATTGTATATAAATGATATATTTTCCCTTAGAAAAGTGAAAAGAAATCAAAATGATAGCTTAAAACAAATAAAAAAAAAATCACTCAAAAGTGTTGTTCCTTTGAAAAGGAACAGCAAAAACAATCTACAAAAATGTTGTTCCTTTTAAAAGGAACAGCAAGGAAATACTCTGCGAAAATGTTGTTCCTTTGGAAAGGAACAAAAAAAACACTGCGAAACAGCAGAAAAAAATATTCGGCGAAAGTGTTGTTCCTTTGGAAAGGAACAACAAAAGCACTTCTGCGAAACTGTTGTTTCTTTCAAAAGGAACAGCAGAAGTGCTGTTTTTTTGGAAAGGAACAGCAGAAGTGCTGTTCCTTTGGAAAGGAACAACAGCGCGAAAAAAAAAGAACATAATTTTTTCATTTTTTACATTTTTTTTGAAAGAAACCAAATTCAAGAAATACTAACAGAAAAACGAATTTTGTAAAACAACAATAAAAAACATAAAAACATGCTTTATGTACAAAATTAAAAAGGAATGATTTATCAAAGTGGCGTCGGGGAGGAATTCTCCCCTTCATCAAGAATTTCCATGGTCGAATCTTCCCGTAACTGCTGGTAAAAGGATTCCCGGGTGAGCGGTTTGTGACACAATCAGACACGATGACCGTTCACCTTAAAGGAATGTCCAGATCCTTCAATGGTTACTAATGTGAGAGTGCCATTATTATGCACTTTCTGTATTTCGTAGGGTCCAAGCCATCTTGTCTGGAGCTTTCCAGGGAAATCCTGAAACTGAGAATCATATAGGAGTGCCCAGTCTCCTTCGTGAAAGATATTTTGTTTGATGTGGGCGTCATGCTATTTGGCTCTCTGCTGCTGAATTAATGTTGTATGCTGAAGAGCAGAGAGTCTGATTTCATCTAATTCGTTAAGTTGCTGCAGTCTTGTAGCCTGGGCTTCATCTAAATTCAGACCCACCTTTTGAGCTGTTCTTAATGTTTGAATTTCAAATTCGATAGGAAAGATGGGTTCTTTTCCAAATACCAGTTGATATGGCAAATAGCATGTTGTAGGTCTCCATGTTTTTCGATACGCCCACAGTGCTTCTGGCAGTTTATAGGCCCAATCTCGTCTATGCGAAGCGACAATTTTTGTTAATATGGATTCGATTACTTTGTTCGTGCTCTCGACTTGGCCATTGGCCTGTGGGTGGTATGGAGTTGTAATTCGATGCTGAATATGATAATTCTATAATGTTTCAGCCAATTTGTTACCTACAAATCTTGGTCCACCATCTGTAATTATGTCTCGTGGGAGGCCATAGCGGACAAAGATTTGGAAAAGAAACTGAATCACAGAATCCTCTGTAGCTTTTGAAAGAGGCTCTGCTTCAACCCATTTTGTAACGTATTCAGTTGCGACTAGGATATATGTTTTCTGGTTTGATGGAGGGCTAATGGGACCAACAAAGTCAAGTGCCCAACGTTCAAAGGGTTCAATCACTAGTTGAGGGTTTAAGGGCATTTCATCAGACTGCCCAGGGCGACCTGTCCTTTGACAGCTATCACAGGCCTGCACAATTTTTTTAGCATCGTTAAAAATAGTAGGCCAATAGTAGCCTGTTCGTAATACTTTATGGGAAGTTCTGCGGTCTGCAAAATGTCCGCCACACTGTCCATCATGGCATGCTTTCAAAATGTCATATACCTCATCCTCCCTAACACATCGTCTTATTTGCATATCTGCACCTGTATGAAATAAGTAGCCCCCAATCCAAGAAAAACAGGTACTATGATGTATTATTTGCTTTCTTTCATTAAGGGATAGATGTTTGGGTAGTTTACCAATTGCCAAATAGTTCGCAATATCGGCATACCATGGTGTTTTGGTAGTAACGGCAAAGAGATGTTCATCCGGAAAGAGGTCTTCAATTGCTTATATGTCTATTGGCTTTGGCATTCTTGAAAAAAAGTCAGCTACATGGTTCTCTTTGCCCGGTCGGTCTTTAATCGTGATATCAAATTCCTGCAGTAAAATCAACCATCTTGTCACTCTTCCATTTGTAACAGGTTTATTTGCTAAAAACTTAATGGCAGAGTGATCTGTGCAAAGCACTACAGGATACCCAGTAATGTAATGTCTAAATTTATTTATAGCATGGACTACAGCTAAAAATTCTTTCTCAGTCACAGTATAATTTAATTCAGCAGGGGTCAGATTTTTGCTAATGTAGTAAATTGCATATGGCTTCTTGTCTTCCTCCTGTCCGAGTACTGCTCCGATCGTTGTGTCTGAGGCATCATATGAAATTTGGAACGGAAAATTCCAGTTTGGGCCCCTCAGCACTGGGGCTGTTGCAACGAGCTTCTTCAAATTATTAAAAGCATTGTCACATTTGTCTGTCCAAACAAAATCAATATTTCCAGTCAGTGCATATAAAGGTGCAGCTATTCGAGAATAATGTTCTATAAATCTTCTATAGTAACCAGAAAATCCAAGAAAGCTACGTACCTCTGTTTGTGTGGTGGGTGTAGGAATTAACAAGAGTATTTGAATTTTGGCAGGGTCTACTTGAATTCCGTCTGCTGAAATATAATGTCCTAAGATAACTCCCTCAGTCATCATCATAAGACATTTCTCATTGCTTAAGCAAAGCCTGGTGTCAATGCATCTTTGCAATACTTTTGCTAGATTTTGTAATGCAGGTTCAAATTCATCCCCATAAGGGGTGAAATCATCCATGTATACTTCTAGGCCTTCATTTATTAGGTCTGCAAAGATGCTGAGAATTGCTCTTTGGAAAGTAGCAGGGGCATTGCATAGGCCAAAAGATAAGACTCGGTAGGCAAATGTGCCCCATGGGCAGGTAAAGGTAGTTTTATCCTGGTCTTCAGGGGCAATTTGTATTTGGTTATACCCACTAAAGCCATTCAGGAATGAAAAGAATTTCTTTCCTGCCAGTGTGTCTAATACCTGGTTAATGAAAGGAAGGGGAAAGTGGTCCTTCTGTGTTGCCTTGTTAAGTTCACGGTAATCGACACATATCCTCCACTTCCCATTCCTTTTAGGTACTACCACTAATGGGGAGACCCACTTACTATAAGATATTGGATAGATAAAATTAACATCCAATAGTTTTTGCAGTTCATCTTTCACAATGTCTTTAAGGTGAGGATTTAGTCTCCTTTGAGGTTGCCTAATGGGTCTTGCATCTTTCTCAATATAAATGTGGTGAGTACATAATTGAGGGTCAATTCCTTTCATGTCGGGGTAATCCCATGCAAAGGCTGCTTTGTATTTTCGTAATAATTGGAGCAATTTCTCTTCTTGTTCAACAGTGAGATCATTGTTAATGTTCAAAGTTTTACCTGGCTCAATTTCTACAACTTTGATATTATTTACAGAGGTAGTAGGTATTGCCTGATCATGAATATCTTTGAAAGGATCTTCTTCTTCTTTATTGTCGAATGCTGCTTCAATCATGTGACATTGCAAATGAGGTTCAGTTTGTGAAAAATTACTAATGAGATCATCCTCTATTTGATCTTTAAAATTCAGATCTTCTTCTATAGTTAGAGGTGACCTCATGTTTTCCTCAAAATATGATGTAGGTGGTTGTCTTGTTTCAATTATTGATAGACTTGGTTGAGCTGGGGGATATAAAGCTAAGTTTTTGACATAATTTCCCCTTGTAATGGTCATATTGCCTTGTCGGCATCCAATATAAGCATCGACAGTTGCCAACCAAGGTCTACCTAAAATTAATGGATTTCCATCTAGTCGGTTCTTTGGATTGATAACCAGGAAGTCAGCAGGGTACTCCCAGGAATCTACAGATACCATGACATCTTGTAAGGTGCCTTCTGGTTTCACTACTAATCGATCAGCCAATTCCAACAAGGTTGTTGTTGGTTCAAGTGATGTAATGTCAAGTTTCTGACAGGTAGTGGTTGTTAAAATGTTGATTGCTGCCCCTAAGTCAACTAAGGCATTTGGAAATGATTGGCCATTGATCTGCACTGTTACTATAGGGTTTCCTGGATCTTAATATTTGATAGGTGTTTCCATTCCTGATAGTAGATCAGATAAGGTACCAACTATTTGGACAGTAGGATTGGTTGTTGTTCTCCTCCTAGGCTTCTTTATACATAATTCCTTAATAGTTTTTGCGTATATAGGAATATCCTGAATAGCTTGGAGGAGAGGGATTTTTATACATAAATTTTTTAATTCTCCCAGAAGATCATAATTAGGTTGTTCTAATGGTCGAGGTATCATTAATCGTTCTGGGAATGGTGGAGAGGAAGTTGTTATTTGTTGTTGTTTAGTTTGTTGATTTTGTTGTTGCACTTCCTTCTCAGTTTGTTCTGTTTGTTCTTCAGGTAACTGATTTTCAATGTGATCATTATTATTTCTCTCTGTTTCCACTATACGCCCAGACCTTAATTGAAGATTATTGCACTCCCTGAGTTCAGGTTCTATTTCTGGGGGTTCCATTATTTGTACAGTCTGAACTGGTCTATTGTTTGGATTTGGATTGGGTTGGGCTGGGAGTTGGGGTCTTACATTAGTCTGGGGGTTCGGGTAAGGTGCTGGCAGTGTTGGTTGAGAGAAAGGAACTGATCCAACTGGCTGATTTGAATATTTTTTCCAGTTTGACTGCCAGGGCTGGTTCTGAGAGGTAGAAGGGGACCATTGTGTAGGCCAGAATGGTGGATAAAAGGGAAAGCTAGGCCAATTATTTTGATTTGTTTGGTTCGGCCAAGATGTAGGAGGAAATGGTTGTTGTGACCAATTAGGGAAGGATGGTTGATTCTGCCACATTCCACTATACTGTTGAGCATTATATTGAGGAGGTTGAAAGGAAAATGGATCATTTTGTATACCTGATGGTCGTGGCTACCACTGTCGGCGCTGGTTGAGCAAACATACCACTTCTGATTCTTCCTCTGCCTCCTTATATACTGCTTTTAGGCCAGGGAGCGATGGGCATCCTTCTGTAAGGTGGTATTTCGTGCAAATGATGCAGAATTTAACCATATCCAACGGGCATTCTTTGTGGCTATGTTTCTTTCTACACTTGGGGCTAAATATTGCCAAGTTTTGTTCTGCTTCTGCCTGCTTCTGCTTGGCTTGCATGATGTCAAACTGTGTTGTTAGGGTCCCCAGTATGTCTGTCTTAAAGTCTTCTAACAGATTTCCAATCTCTGCACGAGTTACACCCTCATTAGAGTTCTTATTTTCCCTTGTGATTATGTCACGTTCTGCCGATTTCAGCCTTGTATTACCTCTCGAACACCTGATACACAAATCAACAATGTCAGGATAGCTTTCTTGATATATATCACCTTTTCCCATAAGATTTAATGTTTCAACCCATTGATATTTCATTCCCCTAATTAATGCATTTTTCAAAATGTTATCAGGTAAGGGTGTAGATGCATAAGGGGATCTTTGCAAATTATATTGAAACCGTTCCACATACTCCTCCAAAGTCTCACTTGGTTTTGCAGTCATCTGGAATATTTCATCTTTTAATTCCCGAGACCTGCAATAATCTTGATATTTCTTTAAAAATGAAGCCTTCATATGATCCCAATAAGTTATGACACCCCCACCTAATCCCATAAACCGCCGTAAGGCTGCTCCTTTTAGTGTAGAAGGCAACAGCTTCAATTTTTGGGCATCTGTAGTGTAATCATATCCTCTACACATCACATCAAATTCAAATAAAAACGCATCGGGATCTTCTGATGTCAAACCATGAAATGTGGGAATATGATGAAGAGGAATAGCTTTCATGGGTGCGTTAACTGCAGTATCTACTATAGGATATTATAGCGTAGAGGTTTGCTGCTGGTTTTGATTTTGATTTTGGGCCATTTGATCGAAGATATGCCAATACCCTTCTGGGATCTCCATGGAATTTCTAGGTTGACGAACAGGGGTAGAAATAGTTTTAACAGCACTTCCTCTATCTGGAATAAGTATTCCCTATTGTCCTATTGATTGAGGTGATTCGGGACCTTGGTTCTGGATAAGTTGAACAATGCTTCACCTATTTGGGTTGTTTATTGCTTGGGTAATTTTGATAGGTGATTTTGAGTTTGTAGTTTCTCCTGTTTCCCCTTCTCCTTCTTGGAGATTTCTGGAGTTCCCTTCGTGAAGGAGACCTATGCAAGGATTCTCAATTTCTTGGGAATATTGCTTAATTCTCTCCATTTGACTGTGTATCTCAGCGAAGGCTTCATATGGTGACTCTGTAGCCTGAAGGGAACTAGTAGGCTGTCTAGAAGTAGTTCTTTTAAATCCTACAGATGGCTGAGATTCAATTTTCTTTAAGATTTCGTCAATGAAGGTCGTGCGCCCAAGGGTCACCAGTCCCTTAGGTTTTTCAGTTTTAGGAGGAATTTTGTTTCGCTTAATTGGTTTATTCATTCAAAAAAACAATCCTTCATTCCTACCCAAAAGAAAAGCTTACTTACTTTTGCTGTGAAGCGAGCTGCGAGCAAGTGTGTTTCTTGCCCAGTGCGCAGGTTCTTACCTTCCGTCTTTAATACCCAATTCTCCGCAAGCAGAAGGAAATCAGCTGTGCATTACTCCTTTAAAATGGCATACACTCTCCCCGGAAATGGCGCAAAAATGTTGGACCATAAAAAGGTATCTTTTAAACACCTAATTAGCCTACATTAATCATCAATCCGAGAGCGTCTTTTTATCTCAAGAGTGTACTCTGTCTGAGGCTGCAATTATCTAAGAGCAATGCTTGTGAGGATGTAGCATAGAAATACAAAAGTAATAAATGCGTGGAAAAGAAACCTAATTACAATGACAGGAATGTAAAAGCTAAACTACAACAATCTTATTGGACATCGATCAGGGATGCAGTAGCAATAACTCTTTCCCCTAGAAATCGATGTAAGATGACCAAATCTGGGGACTATGGAGAGATATCTCTATCCACTACAGTTCGGCATTCTTAAAGCAAGTGAAACACTGAAAGGAAATGAAATCCAGAAAAGGAACAATAGCATAAAATGAACAGCTATTGCAAATGTAATTCGAACAAGTAGATCGTCACACTCAAGCCTGTCGACAGTTAAATGCAATCCAACCACAAAACCATAGATGAGTGGAACAACAACTTTCGTAATTACGAAACACAAAGCCAAAAAGATAATAACAAGATAATTGATCGTTAAATGTAATTGCAGTAAAGAATGAAACATCAATGATCCTGCACTTGCTTTAACAATCAATGAAATAACTATGTAAATGAAATCAATACGAAACACACTTCACGCATTAACAAATAAAGATTAATAATACAACATCATAGTAATCCACCAGAGCCGGGCCCTTAGCGCCAATGAAGTACTACTGGGCTTAACTCAGAATTCTAAAGAGCAGATAAAACCTGTGTTTTTATATTAACCCAGAAGACATTACAAACATCGTTCTCTCACGACAAAGAGTCGATAAGCATTCGATTGCAAAGGAAATATAAAAGTCTGTTAACGAAAATGTTTTTTACATAATAACCATTCCGTCCCCGGTCACTAAAGATCAGTGCCTTTATAGTTGATCCTTGGATGGACAAATCAAGAGCTATGATAGATTTGCACAGCGATCCCTCAGGATCTTCCGATCCTGAGGGATTCACTCCTTCCTTGTTTTGTCATCGTTCTGTTGACTCTGTTTAAGGCCGAGCTGTCCCTTGCCCTTTTTGGGCAATTCGTTTAGATCTTCTTGGCTTCAGCTGGATATGGTTCATCACGATTGGAGTAGGAGTCAGACTATCTTCAGCCACGCCTTTGATACAGCTGCTCACATCTTCGTATTCCTGTTTTGCCAATAAAAACAACCTTTAGTCATCTTTTAGGCTAAACATAAATCTTCCCAACTTAATTGCAATTCTTATGGTAAATTACCTTTCCAAGGCAAGCAGAGGTACATCTATGGTAAAAGATGAAAAAATACATAAGAATTTCATACCTCTTTCACAGCCCAACACCTGCCCTTGTCGGTTTTTCTTCTTCCCGTCATCATTGCACCCCCAAGGTGCTTCTCCCGGAGACTTCTTGGCCTTCACCCTCAGTTTCCGGTCGATCAACGTCCTCCTTCCCATCGTCATCGAGTAAGTCCTCCCTTGAGTCCACACTCCGACTCTTCCTCTGATTGTTCGGGGTCTCCCCCTCCTCTTGGTTCCCCCCCTGTTACCTTCACCATGTCTAGTTCCAGACCTAGCCCTAACCCCAGTTCTATTGCTGGGTCCGTTTCCAGTGGAACCCCTACGGGACCTACCTCGACTACCCCATTACTCCCTTACATGGCTGGCCTCAGTCTCCCCGATTTCAATAAGCTAATCAATGATCCTATTTGCCACAATGTCAGTTGGCTTGCTATGCCAACCAAGCTCCCCTTCGACATTCCCAAGTTCGAAGGCCTTGCTAGTGAAGATCCCTCTAACCATATACGATATTTTCACATGTGGTGTTCCTCCAATTCCATCACCGATGACTCCATCCGTCTTCGATTGTTCCAACGCACGCTTATCAACGAAGCTTCTAAATGGTATGTTGACCAAGCCACCTCTTCCCATACCACCTTTGCTACCATTTCCCAAGCCTTTCTATCTTATTTCCAGCTCCCCCTTCGATACGACACTGGTGCTGAACTCTTAAATTCTTTCCATCAATCCTCTTCGACCTGCCTTTCTGCTCATGTCCAGGAATGGCAGCGAAGACGGAGCTTGTGTCGTGCTCCCCCCTTTGAAGATCTGGTTTACATGGACTGGTTCCTTCGCTCTCTCTTACCTCCCATTGGCAAAGATGTCGCATCCCATTTTCCCCAAACCGAAGAAGCCGCCCTCCAAATAGCCTTTAAATATGACCTTATCTACGCCCAATCTGGTTATGTTTATACCGTCCTTCCTGACCTTCCCAAACCCGGTGGCCCTAATGCCTCGGGGACATCTCACTCTGCCGATGGTATCGTTGGAGCCCTGTCACATACTTCTGCCCCACCTCTTCCGGGCCATGGTTTCCCTCCAGGGGCCAGCCCCTCCGGCACTTTTTCCCCTCCAGGTAGCATGTATTCGAGCTACGACATGCCTCCTCCTTTTTCCCACCCCCCTGCTTACCTCACTGCTGCCCACCCTACCCCTTATCCGTATCTGCAACCTGGTGTCCCAGCTCCTCCAGCATTTGGACCTCCCACTCCCTTGCCTTTTCCACCCCCGCAACCGCACTTACTCCCCCCTCCAGGGAAAATATTTGCACAGCATGGGGCACCTAATTTTCTTCCCTCTCAAAGAAAGAGAAAAAGCAACCAATCCGCTCCTGGCAACCGGGGACCCAATCCTTCCAGTATCGACCCTACCACTGCCAACCAGCCACAGGGCTCTCAGCCCAAGCCAGACAGGCCACTTCGCACCAATAGGCCCTATTTGTGTTGCGGTGTTTATGGTCACTACACTCTCGATTGTCCCTTATTACCACAAATGCGGCAGATGTGGGAGTCTCAGGCCATCGTGCGGGGACAACACTCCTCCCCTGCTATCCCTCCCACCCCAGCTACTTCTCAACCCACTGTGTTTACTAATCCTTTCCCTCAACAAGGATTCGTGGCCACTCAACCCCCTCATGCCCTGGTAACCACTCAACCTTCCCCTTCTGGTTCCTCTGATTACCAAATTCTCATGATGGCCTCTGACCCTCCTCTCACCGTTGACCTCAACCTTCAAACTCGGTCCCGTTAGTATTCCATGCCCCCCGTTCCCTTTGTCTCTGAGTCTCCATCTTTAGGTCCTACAGAGCCTCTGTCGACACCCCATGGTCCCTTACAAATCTCTCCGCCCCAAGCTGCGGGTCGTCCCAAGACTCATAAGGGACCATTACGCCAAAACGCTGCCTCTAGTCAGGCCGCCCATTCATACAACATAGTAGATGATCTGGCACAATCTCCTGCTACCATTTCAACACTAGAACTTCTCTAATCATGCCCTTCTCAAAAGAAGGCTTTACTATCTGTCGTGGGTGCTGTAGATCCTGCTGATGACCAATTGATTGTTTTCGACACCCGTCAGTCAGACCATCCCCCTCTTCCTCCTTCGGTTGCTTTCCAAATCTCAGTCAAAATCGCAACGCCAATGTCGCTCAATGTATTATTGATGAGGGGGCATCTACCTGTGTAATGTCCACTTCGGTTTGGAAACAACTCAGATCCCTTGAGCTGGCCCCTTCCACAGTCACCCTTCGTGCATGGGATGGCCATGCCTCCCAGCCAATTGGCCTCTTCCGTAATTGTCCTATCACCCTTGCCAGCAAGACTGTTTGTGTCGACATGGAAGTTATCGACGCCCCTCTTGACTACAACATTCTTTTGGGGTGAAGTTACACCTAAGCCATGTATGCCGTCCCATCCGCAGTCCACCGCAAGATGTTTTTCTCTCATAATGGAAAAATTGTCACGATTGACCAGTTGACTTACCATGAACAACACTCTCAGACCTCCCCTGAGTCCACCATCTCTTCTGTCACCAAGAAGCCAAGTGTTGATTCATTGACCAGTGTTTCCCCTGGCATCTACAAATACTCCTCCTTGCTTGGAAATTTTCCTGGTCCTCCTCCTTCTCCTGTCCCTGACCCCAGTTTAGCGAATGTTTGCATGATGCAATCGTCTCAGGTTGGCCTTTCACAGCCTGCTTCGGCTAGTCAACAACCTCAATCTTGCCTACCGCAACCTGCTCCTCACCCTTCGCTTCAGTCGACCGAACCTTTTTCGCCTCAACCGTCCCACCCCCCTCACACTCACGAACCTCCCTACCCTCTTGAGTCTATTCCCTCAGGTCTTCACCCTATGGGAGCCGTCCCTCCTGGTCATTACCCCACCGGTCAGATACCTTTCCTTGGTCCCCCCCCCCCCCCCCGGGTGTCTATTCAGTCCCCGTAATGGCCACCCTTTCCCTCCCTAATTTAACCTTGGGAATTCCAGTATGGTATCTTACCCCTCCAGCTGAGACCCCACCGGGCCACCCCAAACCATACATAGATATGACACTAGTGCAACCGATTCCCTTCGCTCCTTCCACCGCTACAGTGCCCCTATCCCCTTCGCAGGACCCTCCTCGTGCAGCAACAACTATAGGAAACAAAAGAAAAACTCTAAAGGAGGCATCCAAAGACAAGGTCATCGCACCCTACCCTACCCCTCCCCCACCCGCCAAGCCTTGTGCCTTATGTGATGGTCTCGGTCATCCCACCCATACTTGTCCTGAGTTTCCACGTATCCAACCCATGGTTAAAGTCACGTTCCCTGAATCTACGGTCCCTGAAACCTGCGTTTCTCCCTCTTCCACAGCCAAGAACCCAAAGAATCTTCGCACCAACAAACCCTGTTCTCTGCGTGGCGTCCATGGCCATTACTCTCACCATTTTCCTCACCTCATGCATTATCGAGCCTCTTTAGAGGTCATTCGTGAGTATGAAGTTGAAAAAAACCAATCTGCCTCTCCCATCCTTGCTCAATATGCGTCAAGTCTACTCGAGGATCCCCCTGCTACCATTGAAATTCCTCCCCCTGATGTTGAAATGTCGGAATCTGCTGCTCCACTCCTATACCTATCATCATCCGCACGACCATCGGAGTGCATTCCCTCTGAATCCACCCCACCTGTTCTGCTTGATACTCCTTCAGACACTTTCTCGGGTTCTTCATGTTTTGACCATATTTTTACTTGTTCTTCTATCATTCCCCGTGATGACCCATATCTATGCCTCTCTTCCCGTACTGATGATTGGTAGCTATGGATGATAAGCTGATTAAAATTGAAGATTATTGTAAGAAACTATACACCATTGCAACCAACAGGACAAAATTTGCATGGATCAAAGGACACATTACAGGCAAGGCTTTCTTAGAAGCCTTAGAGTTTGATTTTAGCATCAGACATGAGATCAAGCATCTTTTCCTCAACAAGCCCACTTTTTAAAGATACACAGAACAGGATGAGGTATTCAAGAAAATGGAAAATTTACAAATCCCAAGTGAGGAAATATGGGATAAATTATGTGATACCATTGAGTAATTGTAAATTCCAGCAACACAACAACATAGAAGTATTTTTGGGCCTAGTCATCAACACAACACAATTGTTACACCTTTTTTTTGGTCATCTAACTCATTATCATTAGATGAACCCAAGTACACCATGTAAGACCAATTTTACCCTAAGTAAAATTGCTTTCACCATGTAAAATAACATTTGTCTATATTTCCTGGTCATATTTAACCCAAAACAAGGAAATTAATTAAATAAATCATTATTTATTTAATTGTTTCCTAGGAATAAATTATTCAAATCATTATTTAAATAATATTCCTAGTTAAATTTGACTAAATCATTTTTAAATAATTAAATAAATCATTATTTATTTAATTATATTCCCATCATCTCCCTAGAATAATAAATAAATCATTTTTTTTTTTTTTTATAAATAAAGGAATTGACCCAAGTCAAAAGGCCTTTTCCCTCCAACAAATATAATAAAATATTCCTAAAGGGTGATTCTAGAATTTGATTAATAATATTTTATTCATGCACCGAGTTCTAGAACACCCCAATATTTTGTTATAAATAGAAGGTTTTTCCCCATTCATTAGTCACCTTCATTGCATTAGATCACACTGGATCTATTCTTGGTCACCATTTTCCATTTTTGCTTTGTGAGCTCCCATTGAGTTCTATGTTTGTTAGGGTTTTCTACCACAATAAGAGAGAGGAATTTTAGATCTGAAACACTGAGGACTTTCAAGAACCCATCCCATTGAGGAGAACCGGAAAACACCTTTCTTGTTTTCCTCTCAGGTGCCCTATTCTTTAATATAATACAAATCATTCTTTTAAACACTTTGTTCTTGTCTTGTCTGTTGGATGCATGAAGCCATATTATATTTTATCTGCTTAATGTCTTTTGTTCTTAGATATGAATTTGTGCAGCAGACTTAAAGATATTTTGCAGCCATAATCGATGTTAGGGCTATTTGTTATGCGTAGCTAAAGTGATCTTTTATGACGAAAGATTCATACTAACAAAATTTTTGGCCATGTCATCAACAATCTCCTTCAAAAAAGGGACACATCATCCAACAATTTCCTTCTTTCTATCATATTAATAGTATTTTTGTAATCAGTTTAGGATATTTTCTTACTCCTAGAACTAGTATAAATAATTCTCATTCTCGATTTATTAAGGGTTGCACCCTTGGATGAGCATTTTTGTAAGCAACAGTGTACAAGATTTTGATAATTAATAATAAAATAAGGATTTTGGATTTGTTTCATACAACTTTGTCCCCTTGTGAGTTCTACCTGTTTATTATTTCATATTTTTTCTACATGTATTTAATTGTTATGAAGATAACTAGGTAAGATTAACTAAGTTTCAGTCGTCTTAGATTCTTCCTGGAGTTATTATCTATATTAGAGAATGATTTACTGAGCTATTTGTTTATGTAAGTCCCTCTCATCAATAAATTATCATCATCTTCATAATGTTAAATATGTTTTTTTAACTTTTAGACATTGTTTGAAATTTTTCACACTTACGATCATTTGAAATACTTTATTTGAATAATTAAATTATCATATCTTCTTACATATTCTGCTATATCACCTGCAAAATATAAATTACTGTATGGAATAAAGCAACAACCCTTTGTCCTATTAATTAATATTATCTAAAAGTTTAAACAAAATTGCTGCAAATTTGAATTATGCATTGGTCATCAAAAATCTAAACTTAAAACAAAAAAATAAACCGTATAGATGCTCTGGCATCATTTATTGACCGAAATTATCTCAGAGGACAACACCAACCATGAATTTTTTAAATGTAGATAAAGGCGGCCAACCACAGGGTTCCACATGGCACCTAGTGATTGATCCATGTGTCACTCATGGATTAGTCCATGTCATACCATGTGTTGCTGGGTCACCTACCGACTGTACTCTAATATGTTACTTAGGTACCACGCAATGCCATGTTGACTATACCATGATTGCCATGTGAAGGGTTCCACATGTCACCTCTCGTTGGTGCCATGTGGCATCTTATAGTGGTGCCACATGGCATTATTAGTGCCAAATTTTTGTTCGCTTCTACAAAACTTCAGATGATCATAAATTTTTCATATAAAATCAAATTGAGGTGTTGTTCATGTTGTTGGAATTGTCTTGATGAGATATACAACTTGGTGCCAGTTTTGATGATATTTGAGGACTTTAAATTTTAAGCATTTTTGGATCCTCCTGAATCACCAAATGGCCTCAACAATCTTGTATCAACATTTCTTGCTGCTGTTATGCAGAATTATGAATTATGAATAAAACATATTCCCTAAATGTGGTGCTATTCATTTAGAACAACAGATTAAAGACTTTGCAGACACTTTTCCTAAGAATAAATAGACACACAGAAAGATGGAAAAACTTACTTGGAGTCCAAGCGCTTCCTATTCTCCTTCTGTCGCTCTTTCTATAGCTTCCAATCCAGCTTTGATCACTAGAATAGTTCCTGCAAGTATGAACACTAAACAAAAAAGAGATTGCAATATACAAATGGATATTTATCTTAATCAATTAAATCAATGAAACATATACATTAGCTAAGAATCCATAATATGAAAGATAGAAGCTTATACAGATATATATGTGGCAAAATGAGCAACAATATTTATTAATGGATAGAAGGGGCATGTTACAACCAACAATTGATTTGATGTCACCAACTCCAACATCATCCCAGCCTCATCACAATGAACATCTCTCCAGCAGCACATCACTCAAATAAAATACTCAATTGAGAATTCAACATCATTTCTTTACCAAATTTCTTCCTTCTCAAGCACTAGGATCTATGCTCAATTTATAGATCAACCGAAGGTAGTTTCACAATCAATGAATTTCTAATAATAGGAAAGACATGTTCCCAAGCTCAGAGGTGTTAGATGGACACATGGATTCGAAGTTTGACACATATGGACTCTTCTAGAAGGCACTGGCCATGTGGATATTCCAGAACAATGAGAATTTCGCTCCCAATTGACCAACACACTCTTGAATGTTGGGAAGTGCTTTACAGAACACCCTTGAATAGAGGTAACTGCATATGCAAATTAGTTAGTCCCTTGAGAGGCTGCGTTGGTGAGCTCATAGGTGATATAACATGTACTTCAAATCATGGAAACCTTGCAATAGAAGTCATGGATGATTTTTTATTGTTCTTTGTCTAATGGCATGTAGCAACTGAAATGATAGGGGATGATAGACCCTATTCATAGGTTCTGGGGATGATGTCCAGTTTAACCAGGTCATTAGGAATGGTGCCCAAATTGACCTATAACATATTTCCCCCTAAAGCATGAAGTTAGAATAATAATAACAATATTTTTTGAATGAGATGATTTACATTGTGATGGGCCGAAACTAAAGTGGAGTGGAGACCTGCATCAATCTTACAATACATTACATCATGATATATCCTCTTGATCACAAATTGCTGAGGGAAGGCATTCCCATGCTTAGCACATAAATTATCTAATAACATTTACATAGTGTAGAAAGTCATCTACATTGGAATGTTTCCCAATACAGACATGCCTACAAATATAGGCCCATGTTTGGATGACGATATGTATGTAAGGTCACTGTATAGATGATTTGTACAAAAATCCTTAAATCACAGCCCGGATGGCTGAAACTAGATTCGAGGTCTTCTTATCTCATTCACTCGATTGTTCGGGTACAATTCTAGCCATGCGAATATATGATTTGTAGTCAAACATGGTAAGACATCGTTTGATTACAAGCCAATGATGTGAGCTATTAACAAATGCGAGAGAACCACCATTGATGTTAATGACCCTCAAGGTACTGTATTACATTTTTTAAGGCGTGAATAGATGATTTGATGTTGAACGCAAAACAAAATATTTCGGTCAAAATTCCGGAAGCGAGGATCTTGTCGATGCTGTAACAAGCCTCATGGTACTAGAAGATGATGTTTCTAAGTAAACTTCCTTGATGATGATTTGACGTCGACAGGAAGTCACTTTATTGCGAAATAGGAGTTACTGATTTCGAAGACAAAATGTGACTTGATATGGCAATGTTCAGGGATGAATGTCATGAGAATGAAGGTTTATGAGTATTGCAGAAGGATGAGTATTTACTAGATAAATTCTCTTGAACATATCGGTGACACTCAGATGAGTTGGTAGCATTGACCCAAAACCAAAGTGAAGGTATGATGAACCATAGGTATGAAAGAACCATCAAGAATATTACCCAACCCAAATAGTCACGATGATGGAGTGAAGTGTCATGTTCAAGAGTGACTTGCTACCATAAAAAGTTATGTTCACTTTCCCAAATTTTCCCCGGTCATTTGTCAACCAATACCTCTTTATTTTGTGACAAGCTTGAGGAGGATAACATATGCTTGATCTATAATTCAACCCTTCGAGGGAATAATGTATCGCTATTTAATAATCTAACGAGTCTAGCAATGAATGAAACTCAATTCTTGCCATGATCGACAAGCTTGTCGCTATTTTATGTTTTAAAGAGCCTAGTGAGAGTGACAACCCAGTCCTTTTTCATATTTAGAGAGTTTGAAAGAGAGGAAAAAAGAAAACTCCATAGGTATTTTTTCATAAAGTTTTCGCTCAAATCCGAAAAAGTCTAAATTAATATCAGATAGAACCTCCTAGTCATGTTTGACTAAGGCATTCCTTTTTCGTAAATAATCTATCTCAGTCCAGAATAGGGTTAAAATTATACTGAGTAGATATCAATTCATTTAATTTTATGAGCTTGAAAAGACAAGTGCTCGACAATATTTTCAGATTATTGGAGTCTGAAAAGAGATAAAAGAAGACCCTAGGGGTTCCTTTTTCGCTGTTATCGAAGCTCGAAAAAGAGCTAAAAGTGCACTTCAATTCCTTTTTCGTTTTTATCAAAGCTCGAAAAATAAGGATAAAAGTATGCTTTGTGGTCAAATCATTCTTGAAATAAATCTGCATGACTAATCTGCTCATCAGTTGAAAACTTGTTTAGAACAACATCAAATGGATTAAAAATACCTGTTTCATGATAAAAATTGAATAAAACCATAGTCACAGCAATAAATATGATTTTCAAATAATCAAATGCCTAATTAAAAGAGTTTTAATATTCATTTTTACCATTTGAAAGTTACCATTTGTATTTTGGAGCTCTGAACCTGTTTTTGCCCCCGAACTTCAGTCATTGATTAGGTGCAATTGGTAAGAATGTTTTGAATGCCCCCTGCAATATCAGATGCCCCCCAAGCTTCATTTCATTCACCTAAGTAAATTACTGGTTACTGATAGCTAGATGGAATGAAGGTTCATTATATGGTAGGATTTGTTTCATTTTTTAATGAGCTTGACACGGGAAAAGAACTATGCTCATGACCTATTCCATTTTTTAATGAGGTTGACACAATAAAAGAATTATCCTCATTCTGTTTCATTTTTTAATGAGGTTGACACAATAAAAGAACCATCCTCATCACCTGTTTCATTTTTTAACAAGGTTGACACAATAAAATAACTATCCTCATGACTCTGTTTCATTTTTTTAACGAGGTTGACATAGAAAAATAACCATCCTCATTGTGCAGTTGAATCAATGAGTGTGCGCTAGAAAAGACGTAGTCTAATAAAGTCATCATTTAAGGATTTTGATGACCCCTGAGTAGGTTTCCCCATCGTCTAACACTCATCACATTATGTAGTGTATTTCTTGGCATCTTGAGGAAGAGTAAGCTAGTAGTATCCTACTTGAAGAATCTTGTAGGCTATCCTATTATCAAAAAAATTTCCCCCATATAGTCTATGATGACATGTTGAGAGGATTTAATAGACCTCATCTTCCATTACACATCTCCTTAGGATTTGACTAGGCCCCAATCTGAAGAGGTTTCCCCCAATCTAGGTATAAGGAGCACATTTCTTGACAATTTTGCTCTTTTAATTTGAAGACAAGTTAGGAGGAAATTGGAAAACAACCAAAAAGTTTTCTTTATTGGAAAACCAAGGAGACAACAATGATATGGTAAATATGTGCTCATCTAGAAGCTGGTCATCCACCATCTCTTCATTTTCTGTAGACAAGGTTAGTGTAGACAAGAAATTTCCAACTATTTTTTTTCCCTGGCTTATTAACAATGGTTAGATATTTTTTTTATCAATAATAACCATCTAATGGTTTGATCATTGACACATGTTTATTAATCAAGTACTTAATGGTTGCATGATCACTATGCATAAAAGCTTGATATCTAATAATGGAGTGCCTGAATTTATTCAAAGAATGCACAACATACAAATGTTCTTTTTTGGTGACTAGACAAGTTTTTACTAATGAAATATATAGAATAAGGAAATTTACCTTCAAGCTTCCCTAATGCTACCCCCACTACTTTTTTTGATGCATATGTATGAATATGGAAGGGAAAGGCCCAATTTGGGCCCCTAAGGATTGGTGTGGTTGTTAATTTTTCTTTGAGTTCTTAAAATTCCTTTTGACATGGGTTTGTCCAATGGGAATATTAGTATTTTTTAAGTAAACGAAAAAAAGGTGAAGAAGTTTTTCAAAAATCCTTAATAAAACTCTTATAGTACCAATTATTTCTAAAAAAATCCTAACATATTCTTGTCTTTGTGGGATAAATTTTTTTCTTATAATTGCAATTTTATTAGGATAAACCTGAATTATATCCTTAGAGAGGAAGTTGCCAAGAACAATTTCCTCATTCATAAAAAAAGTCACTTTTTAGGGCTTAAGGAGAGATTCATTTCTATGCATCTTTTCAAAACCTTACACAGGTTGATGAGAGATTCTTGGAAAACCTCTCCATAAGGTGTGAAGTCATCCATGTAAATGTCTACCAAGTAATGTACAAGATCAACAAAAATACTCAATACTGCCATCTCGAAGGCGACAAGGGAATTGCATAAGCTGAATGTAAGGCCTTGTTGGAAAATCCCCCCCATGGAAAGGTGAAAGTAGTATTATCATAGTCTTTTGGATTGATTTGGATATGATTGTATCGACTGAACCCATCCAAAAATGAAAAGAACTTCTTTGCTACAAGAGCATCCAAAACTTGGTCAATAAAAGGTAAAGGAAAGTGATATTTCTTGGTAGCCTTATTAATTTTTTTATAATCAATTCAAACTCTCCATTTCCTATTCTTCTTAGGAATAATTACTAAATGTGACACCCAATCACTATTTGAAATTGGATACATAAAACCCGCATCTAACAATTTTTGTAATTCCTCATTTACAATGTCCTTAAGTGCAGGGTTCATTTTTATCTGAGGTTGTAGAACATGTTTATGGTATTCCTTAATGTATATATGATGTGTACATATAGAGTGGTGAACTCCTTTCATCACTTTGTAATCCCATACAAAATAATCAAGATTCTGCCTTAAAATAATGAGTAATTGTTCTTCCTGATCAACTGAAAGGAAAGGGATTTATATAGTTTTAGAGGAGATTATTGCAACAATTTTTACATTACTTTGATAAGAATCAATAATTATTAAATCTTCCAATGAGCTATCTTCAGGATGTCCTAAATATTATTTTTTTAAGCCATCAATTTGCATGGCAACATGATACTTGTTTTGTAGAAAATTGTTAATCAGATTGTCCTGCTACCATTAGTGGCTTCTAATGTATAGATGGGGTAGGGTGATCACTAATAGAGTTCTTATTCTTCTTCCTCTTCTACCCACATAGGAAAATCATGCTCAATAAAGGGTTGAGTAGGGGGATATAGTACATTATTTTTTCTTAGTTTCCGATTTGTAATGGTCATGTTTCCAATCACACAACTAATATAGGCATATACAATATCTAACCAAGGTCTTCCTAGGATAAGAGGATAGCCATTGAACTTGGTTTTTGGTTGGAGAACAAGGAAATCAAGGGCACTCCCATGAATTAATGGAAACCATGGCATCATGAATGATGCCCTCTAGTGCTACTATGGATCTATATGCAAGTTGTAGAACCGTGGTGGTTTTCCTTAAGGATCCTTGGATATTAAGCTTGAGCATAGTCTCCTTCGTGATGGAATTGATTTCAACCCTTAAGTCAATGAGGGTATTGGGGAATACAATGTTATTTATGTGCACATCTACTACCAGGTTGCCAGTATCCAAATTCTTTGGGATGATGAACTTCCCAAGAAATAGATCGACTAACTGCCTAATGATACTGATAGTAGGGGCAACTTTCCTTCTCGTTACTAGGATCTTAAGAAAATCAAATTTTATGAATATTTTATATAGAATAACATCTTTGATTTCCTTGAGGAGGGGATTTCGACACACAAATTTTTTAGTACTCCCAAAAGTTCATATTATTTTTGGGTGTGTGTTTTAGGATGAATCAACATTTCCGAATTGGGAGGTTTGTTGGATTGAGGAGCGTTATCTTACTTATCTTCTTCAATATACTCTGTTGGAGAAGGTGGATATGAATTAGGAATTACCTTCCTAGACCCGAGGTTAATTTCTTGTATTTCTACAACATAGGTAGGATAAGATGTCTCTTCACTGTAGACTTGTTGGGGTTCAAATTAAATTGGCTGAGAAGGAATTTGTGGATGTTTAGGGGGATTTTTTTGGGGTAGTTGTGGTTGAGGAGGAGGAGGAGGAATTAGGGTAGGTGGTTGGGATTCTTGAGGCCTCCATCCTGATGATGGATTACCCCATTGAGGAGGCTGGCGTTGGTATGGATGAAAAGGGGAAATAACATGTTAAGGAGGAGGATAGGACCATGGAGTGGGAATAGAAAAATGTGAGGTTTTAGGTGGATACCAACTTCGAAATGGTGCATTATAAATTGTATTGAAAGAGGAAGTATATTTCATACCTTGCTGATATGGTTGAGCCTTGTGGCCTTTTCTGGTTAATAAAGCAAGGTTGCCCCATGTATTTTTCTTCTCCTTTATACACCACTTTCAAACATGGAAGAGATGGACACTTGTCAGTTGGACAATTATTTTCACACGCATAGTATATTTCTATGACATTTAATGGGCACTCATTTCTAGGGTGCCTCTTGGTGCATCTAGGGAAAAATATGGCTAATTCCCTTTCTTCCTCCTCCTGTTTTTTCTTAATATGCAATGTTTCCATATGCAGGGAAAAAGTATGTAATATTTTACTTTTAGAATCCTCCAACATACCTCCTGTTTTATTCTTAATGGTTGAAGTAGAGGATGAAGGACTTACCAAACCTTGGATGGATCTACCTCTTTTTCTAGAAGCTTTAGAATGGTTTTTGAACACTATTTTAATGTCTTCATAATTGAGCTGGTAAATATTTCTATTGGCCAACATATTGAGTGTATCCATTAGTTCTTCTCTAACACCCCAAAGCAAGACTCATTTCAATGAATCTGGATCAAGTGTGAACTTTAACCTCCTGTAGCTTAGTTGAAATATTTCTTCAAAGTCTTCTAATGATTCATCTATCCCTTGGGTAATTTTTAAGGTTTCCTCTCTTGTATCTCTTGATTTGTAATAGTAATTTTATTTGGTGTTGAATGCTTGTTTCATATGGCCCCACATGGTAATGTTCCCCCTTTCTAAACTCATGAACCAATGCAAGTCTACATCCTTGAGAGTAGAAGGAAATAATTTTAGCTTTTGCTCATCAGATGTATAATTATATGTCCTTCAGACTACAAAAAATTCAAACATGAAGGTGTCAATGTCCTCAGAAGCCATCCCATGGAAATGTGGAAGAGTGGTGGGGCTAATAGTTTTCATTTTAACTTCCCCATTTGTCTCCCTGATAGGAAAGACTTCATGTTGTCTATTTATATCCATATTCTTAGTAGGTGATGGAAGTTCTTCTCCTCCTATAGGCTCTTCAAAAATATCTAGTTTCTCACTTAAGGAGGTCTCTAGATCCCTTGTAGATAGAGTATGAGGCCCACAATATGATAGTGAAGGCTGACTGTTTGTAGGAGTGGGGGTTTTAGGTAGAGATTTTATTGAATTACCCCTAACTATACGAGGCATGAAATAAATTATTTTTAAATTTTTTCTTTTAGATGGATATGTTGATGCATTTTTTTTTTTAATTTTTAGTTTTTATTTATTTATTAAATTATTTAACTACTATTTATTATCAACTTTAATTATCAATTTGGGGTTCATACAAACTTAGGAGGTATCAACACTAAATGTACAACAAACAATATATTCTACTAGGTTGATCTGATGCAACTAAAGAGAAGTTAAAATGCACATAAACCACTAGGCTACAAGAAATGCTTAGAAAATTCCATGAACATTAAATAGATCTATTATAACTTGCAAGAAAGGAAATAATTGAAAGGGACCCTATTCTATTGCAGGAAACTAAATGAATGAAATAGACCTATGCTACTGCAAGAGATCAAAGAAAATTACTTCAAGGATACTAGAGGCAAGTAAAACCTACTCTATGGTGCATGATGAATCAACTTGCAGTTGAAGAAGACATACAACAAACCCTAATTGAAAAAAGAAAGCTACAACTACTAGGGTAAAGTATTTAAGGGGTCTCTGAACCTATAATCTCCATATCTAGGGTCTAATTTATATTTTAAAATGTTGAGGAATGATAGAAAATATTCTGGTGCAAATCCAGAGGAGTTTTAAGGCAATCTACGTATTACTACAAGATGGCCCTGTTTTTCTATAGGAAACATTTGAGAGAAAATTTATGAGGTATAAATGTCGTTTGAAGAGTGGAGAAGTCGAAGCAGGGTTTTTGAAGGGAAAATAGGTAATTTCTAAGCTCAAATACACCCAATGTATCAACTCATATAAGGAAGAGGAAAAACTGGGGGTTTCGTGTAGCTCAATTAGGAATAATTTAGCTTGTTGGAAATTTGCAAAGATGTAAGAAAATGGACGGAAAGATGATTTTGTGAGTGAACTAAATGCATCAAAACAACACTAACTATTCCTATGAATTAATACTACTCAACTGAAAGAAAAATGCATGTTTAACTGGTAAAAAAACGATGCATAAATGACTAATAAATTACTAATTACAGGATGATAAAACAACAATGGAAAGTATGAATAAAATTTTAAATAAATACTACTACTACTACATGAAAGAAACTACTTTTGTGTTCATCAAATCAAGGCACATAAACAAACTCAAAAATAATCTTATTCATAAACCTTGCAAAGACAATGCTTTTTCAGAGATGAGATTTGTAGAAATACATAACTAAGCTAAGTGCATGGAAAGTAAATGTACAAGAATGGGGCTTGAGAACTTAGGTTGCACCCTAACCCAATGAGACTCTGGTCCCTTAGAATAAAATAAGTCTGAAGTCAAAAACAAATATTTTCATTAATCATCAAATGTGCTCATATATGAAACATGACAAATTGAAATAAAAATCAACAAGCCTTTCACCAACATTTACTATCTTACTCTACAGTTTTTGAATCCCTAGTGGGTTGCTAAGGCCCTTTATTTATAGAAAAAGTGCTTGAGGGGTAGCCTCCTTGAAGGGAGGACTTCTTCCTTCAAAAATCCCTAAAAAACTAGATCTTGTTCCATGGTGTCCTCGCAACTACAAGGAGGTAGTAAATGTCTATCAACCAAGTTGTGATTACACTTTAACAGGGAGCAAGCACCATAATATTTTATCGTTGGCCTCTTGCATGATACACATAAGATATCCTCAATGTCCTGCACATTTAATGCATTAGGCACACATGATATAACAATTTTCTCTTAACCCTCTTAAAAACATATTAAAGTTGAAAAATACATTATCAAGTAAAAAAGAAAAGGTTAGATGTGCCAAAGGATGGTTAGATGGGCCTTAAAATATACCTATTTGGGACGCCCATCAATCACCATGGAAATTTTCAAGAAATGAAGGAATTTTTTGTCTTGCAAAAAAAAGATTCCTATTTGATGTATCGCTATTGAATCTATTTTTTCCATTGATGTCTATAATGAGATCAAGGAGAATATCTTTCTGTTGTGTTAACGTCAACCAAAATTCTTACATTATATGACCTGGGAAGATTTTTCATTTTAGGAGCAAGGTATATAGACCTATTAGCAGAGTTTATAATTCTTGTAGAGCCTTGACATACCCATACTTTAATGGAAGATGAGCTAATGGTGATAAAATGGAAATTATTAATAGATAATACAAATATAAAAGCTTGTCTATGTGGAGCACATAAAAATGCTTTCACTTCAAAAAACCAAGGGTGTTACTTAATAAAATTACTTCTATTTTAAGGATCAATAAACCATAAGATGAAGAAAACCTTTCTCCTATTGGTGCATAATCACACAATTTGACCATAGTGCTTTATACAACCACATTACCTAATTTTGTATATCGTTTAATAAGGACCATATGTGATTAAATTTTCATATCAAGAATCTATAATGGACCCAAGGAAAATAATATGGGGTACATAGGGAGATACCCAAGGGGATAATTAATAAAACGTGGTCATAATAATATAATAGGACCACTATGTAATTAAAATGAATAATATAATAGTAAGGGGCATTTGGCATAGTCCCTAGGAATACTCGCGAGAAATTATAATGCACATGAGTATCATTGTATTAGAAGTGTGTTGAATTACATTATCTCATAGCAAAAATGAATTGTGTAATGAATCCTTGAATAAGGAGTATTTGATGGTGTTACCGTACCATAAGGGTTATTATCTCTATATCTTCATTGTTGGTCATGGTGAATGTTTTGTATCTATGATGTTTAGGGTTTATCTTGTAAGTTTGAATGTGTATTGTCTCTTATATCATTGGAATTTTACTACAAGTGGTATGGTGAATGTTTAACTCTTTTGGTGTTTAGGGTTTATCTTGGTGCACTTAGATTTTTATGTTATAGATATGGATGATGTGGATATTTTTTTGGGATGTACTTGGATGGAATCAATTTTTATAGTTCATATTAATGTGAAAAATAAATTTTGAAGCTTTGATACATGAAAAAGAAGATCACACTGCATATATGTATCTTTAAACAAGAAGGCCCAAAGGGACGCATGAAGAATTCCTTATAGGATAACTAATTGTAGTAATTAATAAAATGTTAGATGAAGATTCCAACATTGAATTAGAAAAATGACTTATAGAAGAACTTAAGAAAATCCATAGGAAGGGCATAAAAAGGAAGAAGAAGCTAATGAGCTAAATGCCTCAAATGAACCACATTTTGAAGAGTAAAAAATGGAAGATCCAATAGCTAAGGTTTCTATATTGCACCATCCATGCCATTAAGAGAAATGGCAATCTTTAGGGAAAAGGCATGAACATCAACAAACCCACTATGGATCAACACGAAATTATAAATGCGATCACCAAGGAGGCACATAGAAGAATAAAAGAAATACATGGATATATTCAAATAGAATGGTGAAGACATGGATCTTAAAAAGAGAAGCTCTATAGAATAGTGACATGATTTAGAACCATGAATAATATTATGAGAAGTGAAAAAAAAAAGGGGGAAATCCTCGTCTCCAAATCATCCTTAAAGAAAAAATCCCACCATGAGATGAATTGAGTAGGAAAATTCCACCAAAATGGATCCACAAATCTCTTCTACAAAAATCACAAGAAGAAAACATAATAACTAAGGTAAAACCCTAGACATGCCACGAAGAACACAAAAGTTCTGTTAGCACTCTATAATTTCCTTTAGGCTGAAAAAGGATTACAAAGGTAACCACATACCACTTTTAGGCTAGAATCTATCTCTTCTAGCCTTGGAGATGGATCTCTCACTAAGTTTTTCTCAGTGAGTTATATGAATGGATGATTTATGATCTTAGGCTAGTTATGAGGATCCAAAAAGTAGATTGATTTCAATGTTTGCAGGCAGGTTGGAGAAGACAAATCCATTGGGCATGGAGTCACACTATGCTAATGGTGTCAAGTGAATAAGGGATGATGAGGTGATTTAAGCATGGACAAGATAGGCAGTTTGCTGGTACTTTAACTTGATTTCGTTGTAGAGAGGGTGAGTGAAGATTTATGAGAATGAAATCTAGAGCATGAGGTCACAAGATGCATTCTAAGTGCCATTAAGAGGAAAAAGAAACATAACGTGTTCAAATTACATAAACCAGAGAACAATAATGAATTATGAAATATTTTTTTGTTAGCCAAACATGAAGATATGTATTAAAGCATGAAACTGAAAAGAATTTATTCACAATAAAGAAAAAAAAATTACCAACAAGGTCTCAAACATGAATCCTTATGAAACCACTCCAGCCTTCTTCTATTCACTTGAAACATTATTTGAGAGTACAAAATAACAGTATTCTCTCCACAAAATGAATAACAAACCAACCCTTTTCATACTAAAATCCATGAGATATATACAATTATATCATCATGGGCTCAACGAGTCAATCTCAGCCATTTTCCCAAATATATAATCAATTACGTTAAGTTTGAAATTGCCTGATAGGAATAGGGACCAAATTTATGGAAAATAAGGGCCACATATTAACTCGTATCTCTTCAACCATGATAGATGTTACAAAACTGAAGGAAGTTTTTGTATATGAGCTTGTTATTGGGAGAAAACTCTCTCGTTTCACAAATTCCTCTCTAGCTCCTCGTAATTCGCACCCAAAAATCATGGCTAAAATAAGAAATAACAAAATATGAAAAATATGATGTAAAGATTCATTCAAATCTTCTAATATATGAGATATGTGAAGAAACAAAAGGAGTTTTTTGTTATTTGGATCGTTCTTAACAAAAATATATTTAATTTTTCAAAATTCATCTTGAGTCGGTCGAAAAATTATCTTGAAGTGAAACTGTCAAAAGTGCAACGAATGTATTTTTTGAATATCTCCTAAATGGTAAGTTAGATTAATCTGATATTTTGAAAGCAAGTTAATATCATTATAGCCCTTCTCCACACAATTTTTGAGCTAAAAAAGACTCACGGATTGCGAGAAAACCCAAAAATGGTTGCAGATGACAGTGGCTTGTTTCTCAAAAATTGTGAAGCATTTTGACAAGAAATTATGTGAGCTTATTCATCTCATCCCCATGCATCTAATTTAAACATTTCATGGAAAATAGGTATATGGTTTAAGATATATGGTGAAAATATGGCCACTGTGTGAAAGAACAACACTTTAAGCTTATACTCTCTTTTGCCATCATCTGACATGCTGAGGGTACTGGGATGGCATGGGATGGTCCATACAGCGTTTCAAACTCATGAGAAAATTTATAGGTTGTACGCAAACCTTCAAACCCCAAACCTTATTCTTGTAACAAAATCGCAACACAGTTGCACAAATCACCTCCATCTTCATGGCTTGAATGACTCACAACCCTAGACACACTTAACTCGACCTCTCATAATATAAATGACCATTTGCATGACCTTTCACACACACTGACATAATTACATTGAGTAATGAAAATTTTATTGCAATCTAAGACCCATAGCTTAATATTCTATAAGATCATAGCAAAACCTTTATACATTTGTTATAATTTGAAAGATAAAAATTGTTTTCTAACTACTATGACTATAGAATACTAACAAGTTCCATCTATTTTGTAATATATATCTATATGGTTAAATTCACTTGTAATTTTAATACTAATGACTTTTTAGTATTATTTTCTTACAAATTTAATTTGAAGGTATAGTGAAAAGCAATGCCATCATTGATTCCATCATATTGTGATATGAACCACATGAATACTTAGGGTCCAATTGAAATTGTCTAATTTACAAATTAGACATATTTACAAATTGTTGATATTTAACATTAAAAATTACTAATTTTTACCAAGGATGTTTAAACTTTTTAAGATTAGGGAAATAAGTGAAATTTGGTTTTATTAGAAAAAATGGATAATTGCTTTGGATTTATTTGAATAATATTATTATAATCATTACATTATTAATTTTTAAATTTAATTCAAATAATTTCTATTAAAATTTTAAAATATAAAACAATTTCCTTTTTCTCAATTTATTATTATCATAATTTGTGAAATAAAACCATATATATATATATATATATATATATATATATATATATATATATATATATATATATATATATATATATATATATATATATATATATTGAGTGTTCTTTTTTATGCAATGTCATTTATATATAAAATCATGTTAATTTTCATAATTTATTTTTATCCAATTACTCTCCCTACTCCTGTTAATATTGGTTTTGAATGGTTTAAGCCTCATGATTGCGAGGGCTGCTAGGGAGGGCTTATTTTTGGGTGTCCGGGTATGCAAGTTGGTGTTGGTCACACATAAATTATTTGAAGACGACATCATGGTTTTCGGGCGAGAAATACTCACTCAATGGGCACACATGTCAAACATATTTTCTCGATTTGGAAATGCAACTGGTTGTTGGCAAATAGACTAAAGTCACTCATATTACATTCGGTATCTGCAGAGGATACTGCTACATAGTTTTCCATGATGTTTCAATACAACACTAAAAACATCAAGGACAGTCTCACCTACCTGAGATTCCGGCTGAACCCTACGGGATATAGGGTGTCGGACTGGTTATGGTTACTGTACAAATACAAGAAGAATATAGGGACATGGTCACACAGATGGCTCTCCACAGATAGTAGGTTAATCCTTTCCATAGTTTTACTTCAACATATCGCTGCCTATTGGGCACACTTGTTTGTACTACCTTCGAAAATCATTCATGCCATGAAGGGATACATGGCACATTTCATTTGGTCGGAGGGCAGGACAGGTCAAAAATTCCACCTAGAATGATGGGAACACAATGATATTCCAAAGGATATGGGGGGCTGGGGTATATTGGATATCAAATGATTTGGATCGAACCTCATCATCAAGTCCATGTGGTGGGGTATGATAAACCTTGGGGATTGGAAAACCATAAATTTTGAAAAATATCTCAGGGAGAAAAAGATAATTTTTTTGTACATGGAAGCATATTTGGATAAGGCCCTGGGCTTGTGCATTTGGTTAGGTTTCCGAAAAATGTGGGGCATTTTCTGTTAGTGCTTATGCTGGATGTTTGGAGATGGTGGATTGATCCTCCTAGACAATGACAACATTGGGGGCCTACTAGAGGGTCCACACCTCTCTTCTCGGATCCTACAGACACTGCACTCACAGGGGATCTTCCGCATTTCACAGGTCATTGGTGGATACATGAATGGCATCCCTATCTGGAAATCTACACAAGATTTGGGTCTTAGGGGACTGGAGATCACGGTATGGGACAAATATAAAACTCTGTTACAAAACATTGGCATCCATTGCAAGGGGGAGCAAAAATAATCATATGGGTAGTGTTGTGGCTCATTTGCAATATCATTTATTTTTGAATTTTCAAAAATACAAAAAAATAGAAAATTATCAAAAGATATATTAAAGTATAAAGTTTCATATACTTTAGCATAAAAATGTATCTGCTTGTTATATTAAAATTTAAAGTTTAAATACTTTAAATTCTTTATAGAAGTGGGTCCTAGTTCAAAGATTAAGTATCGAGCATTTTATGGAGCGAGATTCGATGATTTATCAAGTGGTGAGTAAAAGGCTCAACCCGCGGGCACTTTCAATGCATGGGTTAACACGGAGGGTGCCTCTGCAGTTGACCCTGTTGACTGTGGGGTTAATCTAGATGAATGGTCGAGATTCACTGCGGGGGCATAAGCTAAATGAGTTCTCCGTACCTCGAGGCCTCCCGCAGTGATGTATGCGACCAAGTTGGTGACAGTTGTAGTCCACGTCGGGTTTTCGTAATAGTCTTTTGGCGCGTCTTATCTGCATTTAATTTTAAAGCCCGTGCCACCTATTTAAGGAGGATTCTCATTTTTCTGAAATTATTATTGTTAGTTTGTCGTTGAAGTTTTTCTGCGCTGTGTGTTTCTCAGTTATCTATCATCCTGTCAATTATTTGTCACCCTGTCAATTGTTTACTATCCTAAGTTGAATTATGGCTAAGCGCTCGTCCATGTCAGGGTCTTCCAGTCATATCCCTCTCATGGACACAGAGAGGGATATCCAGGACACAGATATTTCCCTTGACCACCTTTATTTTTATCAGCAGGTCCTCCTAAACGATAAAAATTCTCCAACTTACACCGCCATGGATGAAACTAGTGTGTTGTTTGCATGTATCCCAAGAATTCACCTTTTTCCCAAATTTGTTTATTGGCTAGTGTCTGTTATGTACCCAGGGAAGTGTTTTGTAATGAACTGTCAAGGTGAAAATGTTCTGCAGGTTTCAACCCAATTAATTCATCATGCTCTGTGTTACCCTGAGTCAGAGTCATATGTTCAATTTTCTGAGGATTCATTGATGGCATATTATGATAGTCTTGCAGGTCAGGATTTTAATCATTTCATTAATTTTCTGAAGCCAAATGCACAATAGTTTGTACCTGGTAGTAAAGAATTCCCCATGGATTTTTTTGATATAGAATTCAAACCAGTGTTAAGTTGCATTGCAAAGATTTTGGGAAAGAATAATGACAGTACAGTAGACAAGTCAGTTATGGGAATGTTCACCATGATGATGAAGCGAGGAGTGGTGCTAGATATTCCATATTATTGGCAAGAAGCTTTCAACTCTTAGCTCATGAGCCTATCACTGACGGGTTCATTCAGGTTTCCTTCTCTTGTTATTTACCTATTCTTAAATCAAAATGTAGAAGAATTCATGCATCTGGGATTAAATATAATGGATATGAATAAGAAAAGACAGTCAGTGATTTTCTGGACAGATGTTGTGAGGAAAGAGCGGAATGAGGGTGGTTTATTTGATTTTTCTAGTCACTTCATGTCGACTGCATATAAAATTTTGAATAGAATTACTCCTCGCTTTCTGCCAAAAGCTCAAGAGTTCTTGCAGTTGGGGACAAGTTGTAAGTTTGGTGATTGGTTTGTCTTTGAAGAACATTCTGAGATTAGACTTTATGGAGCAAGTGTAGAGCTTTATAGGCTTCCTATTTTTGTGCCTATGAGATTATTCACTTTGGAGTTCATTAGGCAAAGTTTAAATGTTGATCAAGTACACTTTGTGCCTATGAAGAAAGGCCATCTTTCAACAGAATCACTGCTTTCATATTGGAGTTTCACAAGCTGGTTCATTCACCCAAGACAAACATTGAGATATGGAAGAAATGCAGAGCCTAGATGACAGATTTACCAAAGGATCCCTTGAATTCAAAGAAGAATAAACTAGCCAGTCAAGGAAATGCAGCAACATTGTCATTAATTCACATTCAACATATAGATTAGGATTTTAATTTCATGTTATTTTCCTCTTTTAAAGAGACTGTAATTATAATAAGACATTTTGATGACATGTAATAGATAGTTGACGAAGTCCTAAGTAGTTGAAGTAGTTAGGATCAGTTACAATAGTTACAAACTGTTTTCTATTGTATTTCATAAGATGGACAAGAAAGAGAAAGGTTCTGAGTTTTGGACCTTCAGACTGCAATTTTTGTACTCATATTTCAAATGATTAATGAATGAAAATTAAATTTCTGGCATTTTTTGATGTTGATGTGTCTTCTATTTTACATTGTGTACTTTCCATCTCTGAATAAAATGAAGTAATGAAGCTACAAGTCTCTTTTTACTTGTGTGAAGAAGAGTTAAAATCCTTAGTAGGCGCTCCTTCATTTTAACTGTTTCTTTTCTTATAATTCTTCTGGAGTTTGAGGTGATATATTCTGTACAACATCATATCAGTTTGGGCTTCTTTCTTTCATGTTCTTCTGATCATTGCATTATATATCAACAGATAATAGCATTGTGGGACATTCGCTGTATTTTATCTTTGAGGGTTTAATGATAAATATTTGAAGGTGGTTAAACAAAGACCAATATTTCTTTGACATAACTATATAAATGTCTTAAGCATGGATTCCTTATCACAGCTAAGGGATTGTATCTTAAGGTACAACAGGCAGTAAAGTATAAGGGGGAGGGCATACAAATGAGGGAAATTTATATATTTATTATAAAAACAAAACACCATATCTTGGAGGACTGTTGATTTTTGAGGGTGTGGAAATTGGGCATCCCACACAAGTTGACCATACTATGCTGGCTCATATGGAAAAATCGAAATTTGACATGGGAAAACCTCAAGAAGCGGGGTTGGATTGGGCCTCAGATCTGGCCATTATGTCACACAGATGATGAGAATAATGACCACTTATTTCTTAAATGTCCACACACTGTGGAGGTTTGGCATCAGATTTGTTTTCACTTGTAGATCACTTTCCACCCTTCCGACAACCTACAACAATGCTTGGAGGTGTGGCGTAAACATAGAAAAGGTATACTCATCCCATACTATTTATTTTGGCATATATGGAAAATCAGGGATAGTTATATCTTTGATGGGATAGGACCTGTCCTATTTTAGCCACACAACATATTATTATATCTTCACATGGATCCATAGTGCCCATAAAGCCTTCACGGGACCTGTCTCACAAGCTACGACCTCAAACTATCAGCTTACCTGCAGGATACTTCGATGGCACAACACAACAACAAGTTTGCGAATGCGGGGTCTAGTTAAGGGTGGATCAAAGAGCACAATATAAATTCTACTCGAACTGTGGTAGCGGTACAAACAATAAAGCGGAGATGGTTGCATTTTGGGGTCTATTATGGATATCCAGACTCTTATATATCGACAAAATCAATATATATGGTGACTCAAAGGTTATCATAGACCATATGAATAACAAAAATGGCTTCAACCCTCCACAGCTGGCCCACTGGCTTGAACACATCAGGACACTACAGGCAACCTTTCATAGCATCAATTTCACACACATTTGCAGAGAGCAGAACTAGACGCCTGATGGTTTATCAAAACTTGTACTGGGCCGCACTGATGGACATATTCACTTTACCTTGCTTGATGTAGAAAGTATCACGACACAAGGCACAATTCAACTCACCTGATCACGCCCATTATAGTATTATTGAGTCACACCTCCTCGCTATTGTCACTTTTCTTTTTGTGTCTATACAAGGTTTTCTCACACACTTACTACTTTGGCATGAAAATCACACACATGGATTTTTTGATGTTGTTTACGACATGGCACTAACACTGTTTTCCAGTTTACCCTGTCCTTTTTTATTACTTTTTTCTTCGGTCCTGAATATGTCTTATGCATTAGTCTATATATGTTTATGGATCATGGTCAGGGGAGGGGTCATCTGTTCTTGATTGTTATTTCTCGTATCCATCATATTGGCTGGAGAATTTTGGAGGTCTATGATCTCAGACATTTGTTGGTACCTGTGTGTGCCGAAGACTGGCATTGGTTTTTGTTTACATGTACGCTCTGGCATGTTGAATTTATATTTCGGTTGCATCTGCAATGAATTTGTGAACACGACATGTGCACTGGCACATTATATAAGCCAGTTTTTTTCCTCACTGAAAAAATATAATAAGAATAATTTTTATAATGTTTTATTTGTTGTGCACTTAAAAAAACCTTTCTTTCTTAATTCAAACTTGGGATTATATATATTTTGAATTTTCTTTGCATGATGAAATTTAGAAACCATCCCTTAAAGGTCGTGTAAATTTTAAATTTATTTTCATAATAAAATTATTTTTATAACTAGTTTTCACATGCACACACACACACAATAAATAAAATTGGTAAAGGGGATGATTTTGTTGTGAATGGAGTAGGTATCCGATTAGTTGCTGGTAGAATATTTGTGTGATATAGGATTGATTCTATATATTACTATAACTCCTATGTATATTTATCTCTAACACAAACACAAATAAATTGGATTTTTAACCAAAAAACTTATAATATTAACATTAAGAATATATTGTTTATTGTAATAAATAACTTATTACTTATGGTGGTTATCTTAGTGAAGGTTTTTTAATAGATGTTGTTGGGGTTTGCAAGGTTTTTTTCATTCCTCTGATTGTAATGGTTTGTAGGCTTGTTTGGTTATGGGAGCATGTTTTCCTTCAAATTCAATGCTATTTTTTATTTATTTGTTTTTCAAAAGTGTTTGTTATTGCCTCCAAGGGTTTTAGTTTTTGTAAGGGTTTTCTGGTTTAGGGGATTTATTATGAGTCATCCCTCCCTTAGATTTCTTCATAGTTATCATCTTCCAGTAGTATTTTAAAAGTTTTGAATCAAAATGAAATAACCCTAAAGTCTTCAAGTGAAAGGTTGGAATTAGGGTTTGTTGATAAGGAAATCATGTATGTTTAAGAGATCTCTTCTCCCCACAAAGTAAGGAGCTTTCCTCAAGGGAAAAGAAAAAAAGGTTCTTTTTTAAGACCAAGCGAAAATTTGCAGATGGCTGTGGTGCTGGGAATTGATTTGGCTATACATCAACCTGCATATTTTGGCAACAAATCTTTGGTTGGTAAGGTTTGTGGGAAAAAAATTGGTTTACCTTTCCTTCAGGAGTGGGTTGAAGCTTCTATATCTCCCCTGGTTAAGAACCCTATAAAAATTAGGGTTTTAGCGAAGGGTTGGAGTCATTTAATTTTTAAGGTGGAGGAAGATGCAAATTTGATTGAGGATTCGGTCCAGAAGATTTATTCTTCTCTGGTTATTTTCAAGAAATGGACTCCCTCTTCAATGCGTGATGAGAGAAGTATAATTCAAACTTCTTTTGGGTCCATATCCTAGGTCTTATGACACATTTTTGGCATGAAAAGGTTTTTCATTATATTGGTAATAAGATGCGTACATATATTGAGCCTGATTCATCCTACAATTCCTCAGGTGAACGTCTATGGAACAAATTCTTATCAGTGTCGATGTGTGTGGAGGTATTCTATGTGCTATGTATTTGGGCCTTGATTTTTAACCTATTATCATTTACTATGAAAATTTTCCATTCCACTGTCGACGCTATCACCAGTATGTCCATAATGTAAAATATTGTGTGCTTAAAATGTAGAAGAAGCAAACTAGATCTTTTGATGCTTGTCATGAAGTTGGAAGGGCTGCTGGTACTTTATATTTGACATCAAAGCATATTTCTATGAGTTCGAGCCCTCAGAACGCCTTTGTCTCAAGTATTAGGGACATCATTGTGTTTGAAGGATCCGGTCCTCATATGTCTCCTACTATTTATTTGGCCTCTGTGATTTAATGTACAACACCTTATTCATCCTCTTGTCCTTCTGAAATGTTCTGTAATTCATCTATATCCCGGTTTCCTATCCAGGTTTTGTTAGTTTGTGTTGTACCAAATCCCCTTCTAATAATATGAAACCCTCACCTCTGATGGTTCCTGCTACTTTTATGGTTGCTCTAGCTTCAGGGGATTTTTCTACCCCCTCGATTATTCATTTGTTGTTTTCTTCTGACTCTAATATGTCAAAATACATTATATATAACCTTAGATCTAGAACAATGCTTCCTATTTATGGGAGTATCTCTTGGGGTTTGAGTCAGTTTTCCTTATTTGTGTCAGATGGTCGAAGTAGTGGGTGTAAATCGATCCTTTATTTAGCTAAGGAGAAATCTATATATGAAATTTCAATTGGTAAAAAACTTTCCATCCAGAGGCCCTTAGAGCAAGCCAAGCCTTGTTTGGTGTTCGCCAATGAAGATGTTGTCCTTTATATGTCGAGAACTATATTTTCCCACGAAAATACAAGCTATCAAAAGGTTAGTTGAGGTTAATTTTCCAAATGTTATTTTTCTCCAGGAAACCCCAGGAAATTCTGTGAAGATTTCAAAATTCCTTGTTGGTATTTTTAAAGATTATACTTAAGATTTCAACATTTCTTGCTGGCATTTTTAAAGATTATACTTTTGTAGTTTCAAATTCTACTAGATGATTTGGTGGTTTGGAGTTTGGATGGAAGCCCAAGCATATTCAAGTTTCAAATTGTTGAGGGATGGAATCTATTCTGTGTATTGAAATGCCTCCGTTGGTTTTGGGCCATTCTATTAGTCTAATTAATGTTTATGGCCCATTACATAATCAGGTTGATTTCTGGAATATGATTTTAAATAAATCATTTTTTCGTAAGAGGAATATTATTGTTGAAGGTGACCGAAACTTTTATTTGGCTTCCTCTAAATCATGGGGCTTAAAAGCCAAGCCTCACCCTCATATTTATTTTTCAGAAGTCGTATGGATTTATTATATTGAGTCTATCAAGTTATGTCTGATATGGAGGAATTGTCATGTGGGGAAGGATTGGATAGAGAAGAGAATTGACATATATTTAATTGTTGAGGATCTTTTTGATGTTTTGCCTATGTTTAGACAATGGATTGATGAAGGGGGTATCTCTAACCATTCACCCACTTTTTTTTGGAGATTAGGGGTTTCCTTAAGAAACCTCCTATCCATTTCAAATTGACTTAAGGTTGGTTAAATGAAAAGGAATTTAATCTTTAGTAAAATACTCCTGGATTCGTTATGACTCTTCAATGGAAATTTTTTCTGCGGAAAATTTTGAAGCAAATTTAAGAAATACCAAAATTAAAATCAAGGATTGGGATAAGTTTAACAAAATGAAGGAGCTTCAGGATTTGATCATGATTGAGAAGGAACTTGAGTCTATTTCATCCTCCCCAATGGAGGGTTTTATGTCTCAGGATTCCCATGATTATCATAAATATTTGGAAAGAAAAATAATAAGCATATTAAAGTCTAGGGAGGAGGAATGGCATCTTAAGAGTCATGCTATTTGGCTCAAGAGTGGTGACGAATATGAAAAGTTTTATCAGGCCTTTGCCAAGGGTAGAAAGTTTATGAATACTATTTGGGGTTTGTAGGATGATCATGGTGCTAAGATTTCATCTTTTAACAATTTAGCTAATGCATGTAAAATATTTTTCGAAGATCATTATAGGGCTCCCAGAGTTCCTTCAATTGCTGAAGTTATAAAAATTTCTCCGGTTTTCCCTCGAATGGTTGAAGAAAAGGAAAACAAAGCTTTAATGGAATCGATATGTACTAGTGAGCTAAAGGTTGTGTTGCGAAGTTTTCAATAAGATAAAATTCCTTGTTCAGATGGTTGGGGAGTATACTTTTTTCTAGACCTTTTTGATATTTTGGGGTAGGACTTGGTTGCTTTCATTGAAAAATCTTGGAAGCAAGATTTTATTTACCCTGCTTTCAATTCTACCTATATATCCCTTATTCCTGAAATTGATCATCCTTCCTCTTTTTTTGATTTTCGACTTATTTCTCTATGTAAAGTAATCTATAAGGTGATTGCCAAGGTTATTCCATGAAGATTTAAGCCCGCCCTTTCTTAATACATATATTTTGAATAATTTTCTTTCTTAGAGGGAAGACAAATTTTTGAAGCCATTGGTGTAGTTCACGAAGTTTTGCACAATATTAAGATCAACAATATGAAAGGGGATGTAATCAAAATTGATTTATCAAGGACTTATGATAGTGTTAATTGGATATATACTAGGTTCCTATTTACACACTTTGGTTTTGGTTTTGAATTTATTAACCAGATAATTTCATGTATACAATATGTTTCTTATGTAGTATTTATTAATGGTTCTACCCCCTCTTTCTTTAATGCTCAGAGAGGTTATGTTAGGGTTGTCCCCTTTATCCACTTATTTTCTTGTTGTTTGTGGAAGGATTGAGTAGAATTATAATGAATGCATAAAAAAGAGAGGACTTTCATGGTGTGAATTTATTGCGAAATCTTGTTATCACACACTTTCTTTTTGTTAATGATATTTTAAGGCTTTAGTGATTGTAACATTAGGTATATATTTATGCTCTTGGATTTATTGAATATGTTTGGTCATGCAACTGGTATGGTTATTAATGCTTCAAAATCTACAATCCTCCACTACAATCTCTTTAATGAGGAACTGAGTCATCTTGCTCAACTTATTCTTTATATTCTTGAACCTCTGGAATAAGGTTTGTGTTGAAAATGACAACAAGAAATATTGAAAAATGGTATCAAAAGGAGATTCTAATTTAATTTTCCCTTAATTAAATTATAATGAAATTGTAATTCCACATCACATGAAATCTTGTACGCGTTAACAAAGTTAACTGAGTTAGGAAGACTTAATTAGATTAGTCAATTTGAGTAGGGGGTCAAACTGGAGGCATGTAGAGTTCACTCTAAGTTTTAGGGGGTCCACTTACAGTTTATTTTGAGTTGTAATTGTTTAACTTAATTATTTGATTTAAAACCAATTTAACTAGTTCTAACTGATGGATGAGCTAGTGAGAAGTCCAGTGAATTAAATCTGTTGTAATTCACATGCAGTGATCAATCAGATAACTGCTAATTCACTATAAATAGTGATTTCAAGCCAGTTCTAAGGAAGACCCAATTGAGATTAGAGTTAAAGGGAAGTGCACTACCAGTTGTATAATCATACAAATTGTACAGGTGGTGCATGCAGTCAGAAGAAGGCCTAAACTAAATCATTCCTTAATTAGAGAAAATTGCCTTTAAAAGGAGGAATGAAGGCACACATTTAATCATTATTTTGGTGAACACCATTTGGTGAGACTAAGCAATAGGAAGCACAAGTTTGTGCGTGGAGCTTGAGAGAGAAAGGTGTGCCAAGAGAATCTTGTGCACAAGTTGGTAGTGAGACAGTCAGAGATAGTGTAGATAGCTCTCAAGCCTGAGAGAGGCATTGTATTGTTTCATATTCTTGGCTTAATGCAATATATAGATAGCAAAGTTTTTAGCTGAGGCTTTCCCCAGATTCATCTTTGTGTTGTGCAACTTAAATTCCTTCTCTTTCTTGTTTATGTGATTTTGCAATCATAATTGGTTTCCGAAATTTGTAGAGTAGTTTCAAGTATTTTGTTTTGGCATATTAAAAATATCAGTTTGAATCTATGTGTATTTTCTACATGGTATCAGTGCGAGAATTTTTTGGGTGGTGATTTTTCATAGCAAATATGAAAGTTTTTTTGCAAAATTTTCCAAAACAAATAGCACATCTAGATTCCTTGCAAAAAAATACCCAAATTCAAAAAACAAATTAGCCGAATCAGAGTTCAGATGAGGGAGATATTGTCAATTTATTTATTATTATTATTTATTTATTTATTTTTATTTTTATTTATTTTTTGTTTTTTATTTATTTATTTTTGTTTTTTTAATTTTTTTTTCAAAAACTTTTGTGACAGAGGATAATTACAATGCAGATCTGAGTTTTCAGAGTGCCCAAACAATGTGATATTTAGCAAAGGGAAGGTTTTCCTTAGACACATCACCATGGGACAGGTGAAACAGATTGGTGTGTGAGTCAATAACCTGTATGCTCTCGAGGTCAAAGATGCATGAAAATATTTGAGGAGCAAGGCAAAGGTTAGAGACTTTGTGGTTGAGAGGGAGCATGAATTACCTCTCAACATGCAGCTTCAGAAGCAACCTCAAAAAGTTGTGGAGCAGCCATAATTAGAGAAGCAAAGAGGAGACCGAGTGGAGGCATCCACTCAAACAGAGACATGCAACAGGGGGAAATTTCGAGCCAAGTGGGAAGAGGGAGCACATGTAGCCATACCTCCAGGTGAGAGGTGGGGCGATGTGAAGTAATAGTCCCAAGAGTGCAGAAATTTGGGCATGGTCCATTGAGATGTCTTGTCTCATGGATCATTACCTTGCTACAAGATCCCACAGTACATAGTAGCAGGATGGATCAGTGGCGGTTGATGCAGTCAAATACTAGAGTGACAGATTCAGAGATTAACAACAGCCAGATAGTAGGGAGCGCAGAGTAGAGTTGGAAATAGTGGAGATGGCACGATGAAAATTTAGCAGCATCACAAAATTTTCATTTGACATTGCAATAGCTAGTAGCAGTCAGAGAATTTGGTGACAGATGCATCATACTGATTCAGTTTGGATGCTTTTCAGTTTCAAAAGTTGCAGTAGTAACAACACTAGAGAGAAGTGTTGCATGCAAAACATTCCAAATGTACCAGATCAGGATAGAGTTGAATTCCTTTCTTGTTGAGAGGGAGTGTTGAAAATGGCAACAAGAAATATTGAAAATGGCATCAAATGGAATTCTAATTTAATTTTCCCTTAATTAAATTAGAAGGAAATTGTAATTCCACATTACATGACATCTTGTACGAGTTAGATGAGTTAGGAATACTTAGTTAGCTCAATCAATTTGAGTTGGAGGTCAAACTAGAGTCATGTAAAGTTCATTCTAAGTTTTAGGGGGTCCACTTATAATTTATTTTGAGTTATAATTGCTTAACTTAATTATTTGAGTTAAAAATCAGTTTAACTAGTTCTAATTGATGGATGAGCTAGTGAGAGGTCCATTGAATTAAATTTGATTTAATTCACATTCAATGATCAATCAAATAACTGATAATTATCTATAAATAGTTATTGCATGTCATTTATAAGGAAGGCCTAGTTGAGATTGGAGTTAAAGGGAAGTGTACTATCAATTGTATAATCATCCAAATTATACAGGTAGTGCATGTAGTCAGAATAAGGCCTAAAATAAATCATTCCTTAATTAGAGAAAATTGTCTTTAAAAGGAGGAATGAAGCCACAATTTTAATCATTTTTTTGGTGAGCACCAATTCGTGAGACCAATCAATAGGAAGCACAAGTTTGTGCATGGAGCTTGAGAGAGAAAGGTGTGCCAAGAGAATCTTGTTCATAGGTTGGTAGTGAGACAACCAGAGATAGTGCTGAGAGCTCTCAAGCCTGAGAGAAGCATTATATTGTTTCATATTCTTGACTTAATTATGCAATATACAGATAACATAGTTTTTAGCTGAGGCTTTCCCCAGATACATCTTTGTGTTGTGCGATTGAAATTCCTTCTCTTTCTTATTCATGTGATTTTGCGATCGTAATTGGTTTCCACAATTTGTAGTGTAGATTCAAGCATTTTTTTAGCATATTACAAATATCAATTTGAATCTACATGGATTTTATACACTTTGAAATAGTTGGGTTTTGTTCTGAAGCCTAATAATTATCACAAAGAGGAGTGGTATTGGTTGGTCTCAAAAGTGGATAAATTCTTAAATTGTTGGTGTCAAAGATGGCTACCTAGGGTTGGTCGTCTGATCCTCATCAAATCTGTTTTGGAAGTTGTCCTGGTTTATTAGGTATATCTAACATGGATCCCCAAAAGTATTTTGGAGAAAATTAGAAGACCTTTTTCCTAGTTTCTTTGGTCTATGAAGAAAGAGAAGGGGATTTTGCCTTGGGTCAAATGGGATATCACTACTAGACCGAAGGATATGGGTGGATGGGGTTTAAAGAATTTATTCAACTTCTCACAAGCATTGGAAACTAAATGTGGGTGGAGGTTAATCTCTATATAGAGAATTTGAAAATCTGTAGTATATAAGAAATACATTCCCCCCTTATCTCTTAATGATTGGATTAGAATATCTGATAAACCTAGAAGGAATATTTCTTCTATATTGCATGTGACTCTAAACACTTTCAATATTATTGGTTGTGGTCTTGCTTGGCGTGTGGGTAATGGTGATAGGTTTCGTTGGGTGTGGATCCATGGCCTGGTAGTGGATCTCGTCATTTGATGTCGCCTCCCTTAATTGAGTGGCTCAGAGATCGAGGTTTCTTTAAATTATCTCAAGTTGCAAATCCTAGTTGATCCTTTCTTTGGCATCAAGGTTGGTTATTTGCAGGAGATATTGGGCTAGTTTTGGAATTTAGATTTCATTGGAAATATTATATCCAAGCTTTGGTGGATGCTCATATTCGACTGATTGACAGACTATATGAGCTTATATGGAGTATTTCCCCTTCTGGCATTTATTATCCTAAATTGGGTTATCTTTTTCTCATTGATGAATGCTTAAATTCATAATTAAAGTGGTGGTGGAATGCAATTTGGAAGGCTAAATGCTCCCCAAAATCTAAAATTTTTATGTGGTGTTTGATGATGAAGAAGGTGCCTACATGGGATCTTTTGTAGAAAACATATATGTGTGGTCCAAGTTGGTGTTCTCTTAGTAAGAATGATGGTGAATTTGTTCATCATGTTTTTATGCAATGTCATTTTTTTCAAATCGTTTGGCTACATTGTTAGTCTGCTCTTGGTCATTCTATTCCTTGGACATGTGTTGGGATGGAGGCTTTGCATTCTTGGCATTTAAATTCCTCAAATCATCATATAAAAGTTCATCCTCTCATTATATGTTGGAGAATTTGATGGGTTCAGAATCATGTTGTCTTTCAAGATGTGATGTCGAATTCGGGAATCATTGCTTTTGAGGTTTTGGATACTCTTAGCCACTTTCCTTAAGACAAAAAATCTATTGTTCCTAGAGTGATCATTGTAGAAAGCATTGACTCATACATCCCTTAGGGATACTTTGGTCGTGCTGCTATTGAAAATGGGCAGAAATGTGGTGGGGGTTTTCTTTTATATCTCAACCCAAATCATTTCTTCAAAGTTAAGATTGGTCTTCATCTAGGGACCAATAACAGAGCAAGACTTTAGGCGTGCAAATACTTGTTATTGTTTGCAAAATAAAAGGGACATTCTAGGATTCAAATCTGGCTATGAATTGGATTAATGGTTTATTTGCTTACATGAATATCTCTCTTTTCCACATTATTGAGGAGGTTTCTTATATTATTGTATATTTTACATCTTTCACATGTTCATATATTTTCAGGGAAAGGAACTGGGATGCAAATTATTTGTCAAAAGATGACCTCCATTTGGAGAAATATAATTGGGTTATAATGGAACATGATCATGGTATTTTTTAGGAGTCTCATCTTTTTGTTACTGGTACTTGATCATTTATCTTGTAGATGTCAAAAATGGCTACAATTATCATGCTACTGCTATTCTATTATGTTTTCTATTGATGTTAATCCCAGTGATGGAGGACTGTTGTATATATGGATCTTTTTGGTGTCCAACTCAGGTGTATATATATATGGACTGTAATGAAATATGATTTTCTCAGTTTTCTAGCTAATGTTAAGTCTTTTAATTGCTCTTTTTACTTTAGATGTTTTGTGTTGATATTTTTACTTTTTGGTCCATATGTAATCTAATATTATTGGATGGAAGAAATATTATCTGAAGTACACTTTTCAATGTATATGAAAAATGTAATTTCATCATATTAATGAATACAATTATGTTATTTTTCTTTTTTAATTATAAAATTGAAAATTTATAAAAATAAATATAATTTAATAATGTGATTTTTTAGTTTCCTTTATTAAAATGTAACCTTATTATTTTTAATGTGATTGCAATATTTAATCATTTAAATTGCATATATGAATACGTTAATAAATACACCATCAAAAGTTTAATAAATATACCATTAAAAAAGTTACAACTTTTGAAATATACAAACTTAATTATTTAAATGAATATTTTCCAAGTTAAAATTTATCAAATTTTTTTGAGGAAACCAAAATGGTATGATTAACCCCGGACAAAGAATATACTCTGCATTATAAACCACTTGGAAAAATACATTGAAATGAATTGATGGGACTATAAGAAAATTTACAAATTTGAGCCACTTGGCCCCTCCTCCCAGCTTGAGGTGGACCTCATTGCCACTTCTTTATTACATTGTACAAAACGAATCTCAACTCGGTTGTTAATGTACAAACCTTAACAGATAATATTTATCTTAAGGTCATAAGATTCTTCTCGGTAATGTCTATAGTTAAGAAGTCAGGTTGATTACTTCTTCACTTTACAGGAGGAAATATACCGCATGCTTTAACGGTATTAAATTTTGATGAAAAAAACATCACCTCTGCATATCTACAAACCTATTTGGTAATTTACACGACATTAAATTCTTAACATTGTAGTAAGTAAAGTACTACATTATATAATTTATCTTCTCTCTTAAATATACATCAAGATGGAACAAAATGGTTTAAATGATAGGGGCGAATATAACAGGGTGATCTGCAAAAATATTACAAAGCATAGATTAGTTTAAGATAAAACTATTATATAAAATGTGATTTCAATAACAACAATGTAATGTAGGCTGATATACATATATGTTACTTATCAAATAATTTGAATATTTTATTTTGAATTAAAAAAAATAAAAAAATAAAAATATTAATAATAATAAAATAATAATAATTGTTAATATTATTATTAATAATGTAAAAGAATTATAAAATAATAATCATATTAGCAAATTCAATTTTAAATACCTAAAATTTGAATTATTTTGAGAAAGTATAGATTTCCCTCTAATCAAATTTAAATTCACATGCTATTTGTTTAAGTTTAAAAAGAGATTTATATTTATTTTAGACATAAGAGATAGTTTTTCTATTTAAATTCACATGGTATTTGTTTAAGTTTAAAAAGAGATTTATTTATTTATTTTAGACATAAGAGACAGTTTTTCTATTTCTAATATATTTATAGTTTTTTTTTTTTGGCGTGCTTTTTGGACTATGATTTTACATTGGAAGTTTCCCTATTTTCTACAAAATTTCCTCAAAAGTTTAACATACTTGTAATACATAAACAAACATGAAATTTAAAGAGGCCTTGACGGCCCAACTTCAGTTACATGGTTCTAGATCACCTCCTAATTGCGGGATGAACCATCTCCTGATGTAACATGGCCAACCTCCTCCATCTCGACATTTGTGCCAATATCTTCATTGCCACTCTTAGAACCGAGATCACATGCAAACAATTCGTATCCACTGGCATTTATTTTCCACATGAAAAACTCTGAATCCAAACTTGCGAGCATCCTATCCATTCTTGTCTGGAGCCATTCATATTTTTTATCCAACAGATTAAATTTTGCTTCCTTCCCACCTTCCACTAGCTCCAACCTTTTGGTTGAGAGTTCGACCATACCCATGAACACTTTAAACAAATTATGGACACTGATTGCTTCCATCACTCTAGCTCTGAATAAGGAGCTTGAACCTCTGTGGTAGCCATAATCCCACTCTCCAGACTCAAGATTCGAAGGTGATGGGCACATCTAGAAGCATAAGGAAAATGTAAGAATAAACCAGAGAGCCCCCATAGATATAACATTTCTGCAATGCCCCTATCAAGATGAGCCCCTAAAGGTGACATTAATTATTGATCTCCTCAACTCCGGAAGCCTGCAATAGGCGAGGGATATGCCATACACATAACAACCAAACCTTAGGAATGACACAAAACATTAAAGAATGGCACCTTGAGGAATTTCGGTCGAATAACTAAATTAGATGAGCCCCTATGTTCCCAATTTAAACATGTCATCACACCATACCATTTGTCTGGTCTGTAATGAATGAAGAGTCGAGGAAGAGATGTACACTAACCCTCTACGTGAGGGCATCCAATTGCATTATGTGCTATTTGGATGAGACACTTTACTCCTTTCAAATTTGATAATCACACCTTCACATTCAATGATGTTCTCGTGGATCAAGAAGCGACCATTATGATGATTCACCCTTTCCATATAACATATAAGAATAAAATTAAGGAATGGGGGAAAGACCCCATCTTCATTATTAAGTATTAATATCCCAAGCCCGAGCACTACCTTACAATTGGCCAATTTGTATGCATCTTTGTTTAGGTGTCTGAGGATGTGGAAGCAATAAATCTCTTCAAAATTTCTTATATGCAATGCAATTTTGTTCACCATGATTGGGGGAGAAGGACATCTTTTGGATTTCTCCTTGGAGATCATCCTTATGACTAGCATCGAATTCCTGAGAACCTTTAATCTCCTTATTCCTTTACTTATAGCTATGTCCAATCCTTTCCACAATGGAAAAATTTCAACTTGATTATTTGTTGCCGGACCTAGGCCCCAATAAATTCTAATCTCTGTTTTTTCTTCAAGGCAGAAGATCACCCCTCCCTCTCTTACTGCACCTTTAAAAAGAGATGTTTAGCAAGGATAATTATTAAAGATTATGATTGAATGTACTACTTAGGAGAAGAGAATTCATCATATTTTATGGATTATTGACATGGGTTACATCAACCTTTAATATGGTTAGATTTTCTTTTAAATTTCTCATTCCAACTTGATTTAAGCCATACCAACAATTATGCTAATAATTTTTATTCTTCTTAAAAAAAAATAAAAATTCATAGAAAAATAGTAAAATGTTACCAAAAATGAATAGAAAAGCTATCCATTAAAAAACATATAAATTTACTCATAATTATATAACCAATAGCTCAAAAAAGTTAAAAAACGGAGGATTTATTCTTTTTCATTATGAATTTCTTGCAAAGTTAAATATACTTATGGATATATTAAAATAAACTTTTAAAAAATAATCAAGGCAAGGGGGGAGTAGGTGGGGATGGTGGAAAATGCAACTTTTGTAATTATGTGAGAATGTTATTTATAGTTTAAGAAATTAGATTTAATTTAAATTAAATTAAAAATAATAATAATAATTAAGATGAATTTAAATTTTAATGTTTTTATTAAAATTGTTTGTTAATAGAAATATTGACAAGTTAGAGATATAGACCGTGTAAAAAATAAATTTACAATTGAAATTTTAATGTTTTTATTAAAATTGTTTGTTAATAGAAATATTGACAAGTTAGAGATATAGACCGTGTAAAAAAGAAATTTACTATTGACAATCTGGCTTTAATTATTATTAAATAATATTGATGAAATTACTATCCAATTTTGAAAAATCAAATTTCAATGTATTTTAAAAGAAATCAATAATATAACCAATGAGCTGCCAAAGTCCGCTATACATGGCTAAATTAAAAAGCTGATGACTTGAAGAGGATGGATCAGAGCATAGTACGTTTCGAAGAGAAAGAAGGGATAAGAACATAGTAACTTTATTCCCGTGAGTGTGATAAAAATAAAAATAATTATATGTTTTAGCTTTAATAAGAGCATAGTAACTTTATCCCCGTGATTGTGATAAAAATAAAAATTATTATAGGTTTTAGCTTTAATCCACACGCGTAAAGATTCATTTAACTATGATATTTAAAAATAAAAATAATTATATGTTTTAGCTTTAATAAGAAGATAGTAACTTTATCCCCGTGAGTATGATAAAAATAAAAATTATTATAGGTTTTAGCTTTAATCCACACGCGTAAAGATTCATTTAACTATGATATTTGGTTTAGAGAGGTTTGAGTGTCACTCCACTTCTTAATATACTTAATTATCTCATCTACGCTTTATAAGCCTGCCATATATATTGTTTTAATGAGAAATAACGTATTGCAAAAATTAGGTGAGCCCTTCGCTTGTAATGGTGTTTTTTTTAAATGTTAACTTAAAATTTAAAAATTAGTTATTTTAATTTATTATAATTATATGATAATTTAAAAGTATATATATAATTTAAGTGGGTCTAATAGTTAAGAGTATGTGTTTTTTCTTAAAAAGTCATAGGTTCAAGAGATAGACAAAGATATTATTGTTTTAATTTATTATAATTTTACTTTCTATTTTAAATGGTATCGTATATTTTAGTTGATTTATTGATTTGTGTAAAATTATTAAAATTATATAAATATGAACATTTTCATTATTACTTTTAGGTTATTATACATATTTTAAATTTAAATTCTTATATTTTCTATTTTAAATGGTATCGTATATTTTAGTTGATTTATTGATTTGTGTAAAATTATTAAAATTATATAAATATGAACATTTTCATTATTACTTTTAGGTTATTATACATATTTTAAATTTAAATTCTTATATATTATAGCTTTAAAGTGAGATCTTATATTTTATAGATTTTAAGTTCTCACTTTAATATATATATAGAAGTTAAGTTCTCATTTTTATCTCTTTAAAATCTCGCTTGGATTTCCATAACTTTAATTAATAAATTTATTATTAATCTTTTAACAAAATATATTTAATAAATTATAAAATAAAATATTATTAACCTGATATCGACACCTTCGTGTTAATTTTAATATTATTTATTATTTTTAATGGTTTCACTTTATTTAATTAAATTGATTAATTAACTATGTTGGCACTCATTCGCTTCAACACTATATTAATATTAACGGCTTCACATTTTCAAACGCCTAGGTTGCTTATTCGTTTCGTAGCTCCAATTAAAAAAACCCTTCACTCTTTCCGCTATATATCGCTCTTGCTTTTCACTAAACCTAATTAACATAATAAATTTTAAATCTGATTCAATTATCTTAAAAAAATTATATTATTAATTTTTAATTAATAATAACAATAATAAAATAAAAAACATATCTATGTATCATTAAAATTATAATTAAAAAAAAAAATGCGACTTACTTTTCTTTATTCTTATATTTTGCTAGAATGTTATTTACTTCCCTTTCCACTTTTCATGAGCTTAGTTTTGCTTGATTCGAGTTTTCTGGTTGGTAGAGTCATGTGAAGGTTCTTTATATTTGATTCTTTGCCATGGTTTTTTTAAAGTTATACAAATAGTTTTTTAAAAATTTATTTTTCCTTTTGGTGAATGTTATTTACTTTTCTTTATTATTATATTTTGGTGAATGTTATTTACTTTTCTTTATTATTATGTTTAGGTTAGTTGTGATAGATTCGTGTTTTCTTGTGGGTAGAGTCTTATGTTTTTTTGATGTGAAGGTTCTTTATATTTGATTCTTTTGTAAAACTAAGGTTTTAGAAAATTATTTTTCTTTGAGGAAAATTTCTATTCTCATTTAATTTCATTTTTTATATATAATAACGTTAAATATAAATGTAATTTCTTTCTCTTTTTTATTTTTCTTTTTAATGAATGCAAAAATGAAATATATTAGATTTATTTAATTAATCAATTTTACTTTTTGATAACATTGTCATTTTCTTATCTATATGGTGGGATATGTGTAAATTAACTACTATAATAATGGTTAGAAACAAGATTTTATTTAGAATTTTAAGTATTTAATACATAAATATATAAAAAAATAATTAAGGACCATATTACATAATCTTAAGGAGATTCATCAAGATATTTTCATTAGTAATATTAATTACAATCCATGCTTTCATTTTAATTATGACACTCAATCAACTTCTTCAAACTTTATAACTAATTGGATAACCTCTTAAACAAGGCATAATCTGATTTTCTTCATGCTTTGTTAGCTCGAGGCTATATCCCTTAATTTTTTAAGAAAATGTCTCAAGGTTATATTTTCAAGGGAAAATGATCTAACTTAACTAAACAAAACCCTTTCCTTGCGTTGGAAACCACTCAAATAAGTCGTATTCCAATTTTCTATATGCTTTGTTGTAGCTCAAAGGCTACACCCCTTAACTTTATTTTTTTAATTATTTTTTAAAAGAAATAAATATGGAGATTTATATTAAAAATTAGATTTGAGTTCAAACACAAAACTGTTACATTTCTTCAATATTTCCAATATCCCTTGTGGGTTTGAAAATGAGCTTGATGGTTCAATCCAAACTCTCAAGTGGGAATGCCACAATACAAAAATTATTTCCTTTCCAGCTAAAGATTTGCAAAATACTCCCAAAATCTAGATACCTTTACATTCCATTTCTCATTGCTTGGTGATTTGAGTTTGACTGGTTTCTCGTCTTCCTTAGAAAGATATTTTTGGCCTTTTTCCCAACTTTGATCCTACTTGCATTTTCAACTAAATCTGGGGGGTCACCCTTCTGTGAGTGATCTTTGATGTGTTTGCCTCTTTTAGTGGATTCGTCCTCATCTGCTTAATCAACCCAAGAAGTTTCTTGTCTAGCCTTATTTCCTGAGGATTCAAAAGGGGATTCAATGCTCACAAGGGATTGTTGATCCTCTATTTCTGAGTTTGAATGATCCTCTTTGACATGCACTTCTTCCTATCTGATTTTTGTTTCCTCTGGTAAATCCTCTTTGACAAGATCTTCTTCTTGGTTTCCTTTTGCTTCTTTCTTATCCTGGATCTCTTCTTCCTTGTATACTGTATAATGTTTGCTCTGAGCTACTTCCCACCATTTGGGCCTCTAGTTATTTTCCTGGTCTCTAATACTCTGCAAACACTTGGGGAGTTTTTTGATTACATCCCCTATTTCATAACACACTCGGTAACGAAATGAGACATTTTCATAATCAAGCTTCTAAACCCATACATATTCTCAAGTTGTAAGATTTATTTTGGCAGGAACACCCTTATTAAAATCCATCTCCATGCATATTTGAGCATAGCTGATCTTAAAAAATCTTTTGTTTCTAGGTTGTGGAAATCAAATTTCCCTATTTCATTTAATAATAGAAATTAAAAATGGGAGATTCCAAAGATGTAGGGGAAGGTTAGGGATGCTTACCCAAACTAGAGCCATGGAGATTGATGCCGAAACTGGATCAAAGATAGGAGACCAAGGCTACATGTGTAGAAAAATGCGTGTTCAACATTTTTTTTTGATGTAAATTCATTTTTTTTTATCAATGTGGGTCTTCTCAAAAGTACTCATGATGGGTACTTGTTGGATGCAGAATTTAATTCCGCATCAAATGAGTGTCTACACTTGAAATTTTAGTAAAACTATAAAGAGATAAGCCAAAAATACAATTAAAAAAGTTTTTTTTTTTTTTTCTTTTTCCTCCAAAATTCATAACTATCATTTTATTATTTTTCCTTAAGAGGCCACTTTTAGGCTGAAATTATTCTAATGTCTTGTTAGTTCCCTATGTGGTCCTCCATTGCTTGAGCCTTTGCAATCCCCTTCAAGGGTAATTTTATCATGCAGTTAGAGATTATCAATTTTGAAATTATCCTTGTGATACCTCTAAGATTAGCTTCCTTACCTTCTAGGGAAAATCTCATGAAAATATCTTGAACATTAAGAGCCACTATTTTAAGTAATTATAACCATTTTCCCAACTATGACATCAACTCCACACATTTGGATTGAAATCATAGGAATATCAAAGAAATACTCCCCCATATTTAGCTTAATAATGTGACACTTACCTAAAAAATTTATGGTACCCCTATCTGTAATCATTATTTGAAGTTATGGTGCTACAAATATAAGAAATTGAGAAGTTATGCCAATTTGTAATTGATAAAGTTATGGGTATTGCCTCAATCAATCAACACTATTACCTTTTTATTTTTCATATATCCTTCTATCTTGAATGTTTGTGGAGTATTGATTCTAGTGAATGCATGACAAGATATTATTGGAGTTTTATTTTCTAGCTGTATATCTTGTGATGGTTCTGTTGAAGGCTGGAAAGTGACTTCCTCAACATTAGGGATTCGACTCGGTCGGGAGCTTAAAACAACTCCTTTTCCGTTGAAAATGGTGGGTCCGAATGGGGATAAAGGGACCAGTTTCCTGTATAAAGAGAGTTTATAAAAAAAAAAGAAATGAAATCAACACTAGCGGATTGTTTTATTCTAATGATAACTAAATTAAAACTAATCTAACTACTTCTCGAGATTGGATTCATTTATATGATTAAGGTGTAGATTTCACAAGCATGAAATAATATAGATCATCTCATACTTAATGAACATAAGCACATGTAAGAAAATAAATCAATTTAATTGATTTAGTTAATGAAGAACATTAATCGCATAAAAGATCTCTAAGTCTCACATCTAACATCACATTGTTCAATATATTATATCAATAGTAATAAGAACATATATCACTTAAATGCTTATCAGAATGAAACTAATAGACAGAAATAAGTTTGCTAAAATTTCAGAAACATAAAACAATCAATACATAGATAATAGTACCTGTTGCATGATAGCTTTAGATCTTAAAATATAGCTTCAAGGTTCAGACTTTCAATTAGATAACTTTCATTCAAACAGTAGTGTAAGTTCCAAAAGCAGTCCTCTCAAAATTCTGGACCCCTTTCTAAATGCATGAAAGGGGTTTAAATACTAATTAATATTACAAAAATAGAAGACTTGTAAAATAATTCTCTAATATTAATCTAAATTATAAAACTATAAAGTAGGAAAATAAAATGCATAAGTTGTAACAGTCTATGGTTGTTTCCTGGATTCACTCTCTAGCTGGTCTTTGAGCTGGCATGCTTTGATCATATGTTCGAGCTGGGGGGGGGGGGTGAATTGGCTGCATTCTCACCTGTCCTGTGAATACTACATTGTTCAGTGTCGGAAGAAGATGAGCTGTTGTATTGGAGAGGAACCTCAACATTATCAATTGGTTATGGGGCTTAATCAACAAGTACTAGTAAATCTTCATATTTAACCTTGTCAGATTTTCTATGTCAAGAGATTTTCTGTTTGATGTCTCTTGCTAGGATTTCTTTAGGAAACTGATATCTGGCATGGTGTCTTTTGATGCTTCATGAATCAGGTTGGCTTGCAAAACAAAGTATTTTATATACTCAGAGATGCTAGAAGATAAATTCTTAGCTCTGATAATAGCTAATTCAAAGCTCATCATTTTAATATCCCAATCTACAAATATTATATCTTTAATTGATTCTTCAAGACGAGGTAGATCGATTGCTCTACCCTGTGTAGTGTCTTTCCAATCTATGTATTTTGACACCTTATCATCAATTTCTTCATAATAAGTTCTCAAATTAGAAATCTGAGTGACTAATTGATCACTGGTCTTAACTTGCTCTTGAATTTGATTATACTTCTGATAGAAAATTGCTTGCTATGTTTCTAGTAAAGCTTCCAACTCTGTTGCTTCTTTCTTTACTTCGTTGATTTCATGATTTTCCTGGAGCTTTTCAATCCTCTGATGCAATTGATGAATTATTTGATAATTTTCTTTAATCTCGTTTTTGAGTTTGACTTTGATACCTTTAAAATGTTGTTGCATATTATTAATGCTTGATTACAGCTCCTGCTTGATCCTTTGCTTTTCATCAGAGAAAACTTGCTCCATTTGAGAATTTTTTTGAACTTTTTCTATAATTAATGATTTAACTTCTGTTGCTTATCAATGGTTGCATTTACATAAGCACCCACAAATTCAGTAATCTGTTAAGTTCCTTCCCTGGAGATGATTGAGTTCCTTTCCAAAGGATTAGCTTTAGTGTTGAATCTATAGGCAGGTCTAGAGATTCTTCCATATTTCGCTTTTTCTTTGACCTAGTCATGATAGCTTTGTGTCTTGGACTATAAAACACGTCCAATGGAGGCATCTCTTCAATTTTTAGGATTATTTCAATAGTCAGAAAAGCCAGGATGATTTCCATATCTTGGGCTGAAGTATCTTTTGGTTTCTCCTCTGTATCATTGTGTCCTTGGATCTGGCTTTGCTCAAGAAAATTTTTGGAAACCTCTGCAGTAAATGATTTTCTCTGATTTCTTCCTAATCCTTGGAGTTATTTATATCAGTAGAAACATGCTGCACACTTGGCGCACCTGCATGATTTATGGAACTTGTAGCACCCACAATAGGCATGGTTTCTGACTAAATGGTAGGGGTATTAGTCTCTAATAGTGGTTTCTCGAATTATTCCCAATTTTGGGTGAATTTATCATGCTGTTGAACATTTTTTTTCTTCTTGAATTGGTACTGATACTTGAGAAGTCATTGCAACTACAACCTATTTTGCCTTCGGCTTTGGTCTATGAAATAACTAATCGGGCAAATGGGCATTTCTCTGTTCATGATACACTTTGAATCTTGACAAATCTTCCAAGCTGAACCTTTCAGATGCCTTTTGCTGAACTACTGAAAATTCATGAATTGATTCAAACTTATCGTTAAATCTATCAGGATCGCTTGGAAATGCTTGTAGTTTGAATAAATTCATTATCACTCTAGCAATACCATAATAACCACAAATTCTATTGGGTAACACTAGAAAATTGAAAGGTTTTAATCGATCAATTTCAGGAAAGGCATGCTTGAAATTTTCTAGGGCATATGAACCACAGGAAAAAGGAAAAGTTTGCCAAACAGTATTTTTGGCATCTTTCAGGGTTTTTGTCAAACCATTACCAACTTCTTGATAAGCAATTTCTTTGGCCAACAATTTTTCTGGTATATATAAGGGTAGGACATGAGGATGGGCATAACTTCCAAAAGTACGGATGTATGTAAAATTATCTTCACCAAACCACCTACCTACAAAATTAAGACTCTTATTGGCTTCAAGGGTGACTCTAGGGATTTTTCTTTCGAAAATGACTTGGAAGGCCGAGAGCATTATGTCATTGCATATAATGAACATATGAGAATGATATTTTGACTCCCACAATAAATCTAATAGTATGTAGATAGGGGTTTCAACTTCTCTGGTCCATTTACATCCTAATGATGAAAGTTCAAAGGAAAAACAGACTGTGTCTAAGATATAAGAACTCATGTAAAAAGGAGAGACTGCATTGGGCAGGGAATTTCGATTTTCTCTATAGGATGTGATAAATCTTATCAAATTATCAGAAATAATAGTAGCCCAATCTAGAATGTAACAGTCAAAGGCTACTTATATCAAGGGTGTCTAATTCTCTTTAAACTTGGTTGTATTTACAGGTCTAAAGAGATGACACATCATTGAAGTTATCTGAGAGAATGGGCTTTTAAGAGAGACGACTGAATACATACCCTTATCGTCGTGCTTTTGCTAGTTAGGATCATTTCTCCATTATTTAATTACATTCGCAGGATGGTCATTCTCATGCATGAACTCTTGAACAAATAGGGTGTCATATCTCTTCTCGGGTTCTAGCAGTTTATACATATTCTTCAAATCTGACGTCCTGAGAGAGCCAATGACAGTTCTGCTTCTAGTAACAAATTTCCTATCTATAATATCTACATTATCCAACAACCATCTCAATAAATCAGTATATGACAACATCTTAGGACGAGCAACAATTCTATGAAGAAAATATTTAGCAGTGTCCATCCATGATTCTGAATCATTAGATAAATTGTTGTCAACCACAACTTTTCTGTCTAGAATTACTTGCGGTTTCTTGTTCTCAAACAACTGATAGATCCCTTCCTAACATGAAGAACCAATTTCTAGGTTGCATGTAGTATCCGAGATTAAGGGAGCCATTTTTTTGTTTTCCTCTTGTTGTATGACTAACAGTGATGGGGTGGCATATTTCCTTCGTGCTTTAATCAACCTTGAAATCCTTTTATGCCTAAGTGTTTGGAATTACCCCGTTGAAAAGAAAACTAGAGAGGATAATCTGAAATCACTTCGAACGATATTAACCGTCCTGTCAACTTAACTCATGCATAATGGGAAATCCTTGGTATTAATATTTGAAATAATTACAAATCGATTACAAGCCTTGAGATCAAAAAACACCTAAATTAACATTAAATTGACAAGCATGGGTTCGTGTGATTTTGACAGATCTCATCACATTGGGATTTGTTGATCAACGATTTTGGTTGTTGGCGAGTTATAACACTTGAAAGCAATCTGTGAAACACGAAGTGCGATATTGCGATGATTTTAGACAGGATGCGACATCGACATCTGTTAGATGACGTAATTCGATTTCGACATCTATTAGGTGACAGTTTCGCTACTTTGCATTTCAGCGATTCACAATTTGTAACTTCGCTGCTCGGACTTCGGCATTTTGCTATTTAGGTAATTCACTATTCACAATTTCGTTGCCATTTTTTTCCCTCTTTTATGATTTTTTGGTTTGAGGGTTATTTTAGATGTTTTTCTTATTTTGTAAAGAAAAATTAAAACTCAATCTAATAAAATATCTAATAAAATACTATCTTTAAGTTTTATTTCTAAAAATAAATATCAACCTAAATTTTTTAAAGGTTCACCATTATCCTTTCTAATCTATTTTACTTGGATAATGGGGAGTTGTTGTAATACTACAACAATTGGCGACACACTTGATGAATCAAGAATCTCTAATAAATCTTAATACTTAAAGACAATATTCTAGGAAATTTATAAGTAATTGAAATCTCTCTTTGATATAGGTATATTCTAATCTAAATAACATGGTTTTACTTGAAAAATTTTCCTCTTGCTTTTGTGAATGAAATTTATTTTTAAATGAATCAAATCTTAATAAGTTGAAAAGATAAGCATGAATTTAGTCAAAGCTTAGCTTGTTTGATAAACTTATTAATCACTAGTAGAGCCACTGCTTCCAACAAACATTCATAGCCTCATCAGGGTTACTATTTAACCAAAAAATGAACAAGTATCCCAATCATAATATAATAGACATCTCCAAAGGTAATATAATTACTTATTTTCTTTGTAGAATTCTTCTTCTTTTGCCACTTTAAAATCATTATCATGATTTGGAAGTCATAAGTGATAATGTCATTCACTGGTTATAATAAATTTGAACAAGTTGACTCGTGATGAGATCCCTTGTCTCAAGGTTTTTAGGCCGTGAGCCATTATCTTGGTTTGGTAGCCAATTGATAATGTCAAGTTTATTATTTTCCTATGAACATGATGAGTCGACTCGTGATGAGATCTCTCAACTTTAAAGTTTTATATATTTTTTAATTACACTTTGAAAAAATATATCTAATATATAAATGAATGGGGAGGTCATCATTTTTCTCTTTATGAGCTTTTGGATGACTATTTGAGTAAAAGATGCTAATACTTCAATAAAATTCTTACTTTGTAAAAGTAACTTTTCGAACATGATTCATGTCAAAATAATTTTTCAAATCACATGAGTTGGAAGAATTCTTCTTTATAATCGGCTATTTAAATCAAAATATTCCAAAGAAATAGAGAATTCAATTTATTATTTATTTCCTTATTTTGTATCTCTAAGGATTAACACTTCCATGTTCAAGAAAAGTAATCAAATGTTTCACCTTTTGCATAATATTGCAAAACTTAATTTATTTTGGATTAAACCTATCTACATTTTTATACAAAAGAACTATTGTTATTTAAGAAAAATGTTTTTTTAGGACAAGTCCATTAACAGGAATATTTTCCTTCTTCCGTTATAAATATTGCAAAATGAAATTTGATGGACCTATTGTTTTGATTATTTGAAAAGGGCTAAGCCAAAGTTTTTGAAATTTGTATGTTTTCCTTTATCCTCATGCACTTTATCCCATTTCAATACCAAATCTCCAATTTCAAACTGTTTATTTTTTACTGTATTTGAATCAAATGAAGTTTTGATCAACTATTGATGATGACTGTGTAACATTTTTTCTTTCTCTCTTTCTTCTTCCATTTTAATTATTTCAAACATTCTTAATTGTAATGAAGAGAAAAGTTGTTCATTAATGAATTGAACTAGGGCCATTGATGGGATAACTATATTCAAAGGTAAAATTTCCTCTTTTCCATATACCAATTGAAAAGGAGAAGTTCCTATTGAAGATTTTCTAGTTATCCTATCTTCCCATAATGCAAAAGTTAAGGATTTATGCCAGTTTTTCTGGTTTTGATCAATAGTTTGTTTAATTATTATTATGAGGTTTTTATTTGTTGATTCTGCTAGAAAATTTCCTTGAGGATAATAATTTGCAGAATAATTTAATTTAAAGCCTCTTTTCAAAGAAAATTCAGTCATGACATTACCAGAAAAATAAGAAGCATTGTCAAATACCAGAGAGTTAGGAGCACCAAACCTTGTAATGATGAATTGATTAATAAAATCAATAATGTTTTCTGAGTTGGCCGTCTTAAGAGGTATTGCTTCTACCCACTTCCTAAAATAATCTGTAGTAGTCAATATATATTTGTGTTGTTTATAAGAATGAGGAACGATCTCACCTATTATGTCAAGTCCCCATTATTCGAAAGGTTGTTCCATATTGACTGGTTGAAGTGGAATTGAAGCTTTTCTTTGTCTTCCTATTGTAGTTTGACAAATATTACAATTTCTGACATAGTTGTGTGTGTATTTAAATAATGTTGGACAATAATATCTTGCATGTAAAATTTATGCGTTGTGGTGTCTCCACCAAAGTGTCAACCTACTGGTCCATCATGAAGTTCCTGGAGCATATTAGGTATTTTAATTTTTTCTAAGCATCTGAGTAAGACAGAGTCATAATTTTTTCTGAATAAGACATCATTGACTAATTAATATTGATTAGCTTTTAATCTTAACGCTCGTTTTCTTTTAAAATCCAAATTGAGTGGAGCATGACTGTTCTTTAAATAAAATATTAAATCAACATATTGAGATTGAGGGTTGACATTAATTACCTCTGTAAAATGTTCAATACTAGTTGTTACATCATCCGGTGATGTGCCATTCATTCGTGTAATCAACCTGCAAAATTCTTGACCTCTTACAATTTTAGCGGGTTTTATTTCTGAATCGTATTCTTGCATTGCTGTTACCCAGTTGGCCCTTTTTTCTCCTAGTTCCTTCTATATAAGAATTTTTCTGAATGATGAGAGAGGAACTATTACATTGACATGAGTTTTCAAAATAAAAGGTCGAAAATACTTGATTTCTTTATAAACTGCAAGTGCTTGCTTTTCGGCTCCTGAGTAGTTAAATTTAGTTCCTTGAAAATTAGAACTGAAAAAAGCAATTGGGGTTTCGAGTTTTTTATCATCTGGTTGAGTTAAGACTGCTGCATATGATAGATCTGAGGCAAAAGTATATATAATGAAATCATTGGAAAAATTAGGATTTGAAAGAAAAGGAGCATCAAAAATTTCTTGTTTGATGATTTGAAATTATTCTTTTTCTTCTTCTCCCCATTTAAACAATGTATCTTTCTTGATCATCTTTTTTAGTGGAAGAATTTTATGTGAAAAATCTAGAATGAATCGTTTGATAAAGTTAATCTGTGCTAAAAAGGATTGCATTGAATTCTTGTTATGTGGTAATGGAATTTATGAAATCATTTTAATTCGTTCTAGATCAATACAAATCCCATTCTTTGAGACAATAAAACCTAGAAGTTTACCTTCATTTAAAGAAAAAATTGACTTCTTTGGGTTAAGAGAGATCCCAAATCTCCTACATCTTTCAAAGATCCGCTTTAAGTCATGCAAGTGATTATTTTTTCTTTTGAATATATGGTTATAACATCAATATATACTACCATTGTTTTATTTGTCAATCCTTTGAATGAAATATCCATGGCTCTCTAAAATGTGGCTCCTACATTCATTAATCTGAAGGGCATCGTCTGATATACATACGTTCCCCATTTGGTTCGAAATGTAGTTTTCAAACGATCTTCTGGATGAACCAAAATTTGGTTATACCTTGAAAATCCATCTATAAAAAACATTAATTCAAAACCTGCTACCGATTGTAAAATTTGTTCCATTGATGGTAAAGGAAAATTATCTTTTTGACATGCTTTTTTTAGATTTTTGAAGTCAATACAAATTCAAATATCTACACTCTTTTTCCTAACAGGTACTAAATTAGAAACCCATTTTGAATGTCTAACAGGAAAAATGATCTTGGCTTTGAATAGTTTGTTTAATTCATTTTTTATTTGAATATCCAAGTTTGGATGAATTTTCCTGAGCTTTTGTTGAATAGGCTTTACATAGGGTACCATAGGAATAATATATTGAATGATTGATGGGTCATATGTTTTAAGATCTTGGTAATTCCATGAAAAAATATCTTTGTATCTCTTCAATAATGAAATGAATGCATTTCTTTCTTTAGATGAAAGGCTAAGCCCTAGATTTATATCTTGATGTAAATCAATAGATCCTAAGTTAACTAATTCAAACCTTAGAGTAGATATCTGTAGTTTAGAATTATTTCCTTTCTTGAATCTATCTTTCAAATCATACAAATCTTCAAGCTTCACTACGGATTTTGGCAAAAGATTTTTATCAGTTTGTTGCTTGATATGATTATCATGTTCATCTTCGTCCACAATTTGATCATCATATGATTTCTTATAAGTAAGAAAACTTAAAATATTACTATCATCATTAAAAACCAGCCAACTAGTAACATTATCTGGTATAGATGGTCAAAAAATTAATTCAATAGAGAATCTGTTAGGACTAAAATCCTCTGGTGGAAAAAGCTTGGAGGAAACATTAACTAAAAGGTCAGCGTTGGCATTTTTTTATCTAGGAATAGGAGAGATACTGAATGCTATAAAATGTGATGTGAGGTCTTGAACCAAGGATTGGTAATGTTTCAAGTGAATAGTGTTTCGCACTTGTCTTACAACAATCTCTCAATCTCCAAACACCTTAATATATTGTATATCAAGAAAAATTTCTTTTCAGAGACCTTGAACCAATGCCTCATATTCAACAATATTGTGAGTGCATTCAAATTCTAATCTACATGCTAGCATGGTTTTCTCGCCTTTTGGGCTAATAAGTACGCATCCTTCTCTTGCACCATCATCGAATCTTGATCCATCAAAATAAAGTTTCCAAAACGGAGATTGGACTATAGTTTCTTCTTTGAAATTGAAGCATTTAATGGAATTATTTTGAGAAAAAATTTCTCCCTATGAGTTAACAAAATTTATTGGAAAAGGTGAACTTTGCACATGGAAATTCCCTAAGAATGAATCTGCAGATTAATTGCCCAAAATGTTGTTGTTAAATGCTATAGGCTCATTTTCTTCCCCAAGGTCTGTAACTAAGTACTTCATATGTTTTTCACAATCGAATCTGATTTGATTTGGATTTCCATGTAATTTTTCAGACTAGTCTCGGCTAAGAACTAAACCATAAAATTCAAGGATGTCTACAATCAGTATATCGATAATATGAGCAACATTTGGGTTTGATGACAATCTAATAATTACCAAGTTGATTTCTCCTAATACCTTAACCTTTGTTCTATCCAATTAAACTATACTAACTTATGACTTCTCGGGTTCGATATTTATTTTTTCACAAATTGAACATGGCATTATATTGGGTGAAGCCCCAAAATCGATCAAACAATTATGAAAATTTCTATTGTAGATTTAAAAAGTTAAAAGAAAAGGAGGAGTATGAGAATTGGATCTATCACCAATAAAAATAGAATCTGAAGCATTAAATTTGTTTGAATTTTCAATCAGAGGTTTCCCTATTCCATTAGCAGCTTTAGCTACAATAGTTGGAGGAAGAGGAGATGTTGTAACTACATTAAACTCTTTTAATAAAATTTTCTGTTGTTTCTTTAAATTTCTAACCTCATAAATAGGAATATTGGATTTAATCTTCTTCATATCCTCAATTATATTATATTTGATAGTATCATATACTACTAAATTTTAGATTGAAGATCGGGTGTAGATTTGATCGGCCGTGAATCAGTGATGACCTACTGAGATGATTTGACTGGAGGTTTTTTATTGACTGGTTTTTCTTTAGCAATAGAAGTTGGGATTTTCTGTTTTTGTGTTGATTGAGTTTTTTCCACAAAATTTCTACTTCTTGTGCTCACAGGCATGGCTTCAGCTTATGTCTCGTCATTAGAGGAAGGTAAAATGAAATCCCATAATCCATGTAATTCAAAAATTTCTTCATCTTGGGATTCATAGACATAAGTTGTGGTTTCTTCTTCTTCTTCTTCTTGGTCAGATTCAACATTAGAAATAACATTGGGAGGCTGAGAGATAGACGATTGATTTTTTTTAAATGATCTAAAGGGTTTCCTGGTAGAGGTTTCAACAACTTGTTTTTTGATTTCAATCATATCGTTGGACATATTTTTGAGAACTTTTTGTAATCCCTCGAGATCAAAAGGATCTTTAGGAGTTTTCTTCTTTGGCTCGTATTTGAATGTTACCTTTCTAGATCTTTTATCTTCAAGCTCTGTTTTATTTTCTAAAGCAACAATTCTTTTTTCAACAGACAAGGCTTCTTTTATGTTTTGTATAAGGATGACTTTATTAGCTCTATCTACAAAAATTGCTATATTAGAAGGAAGGGAAGATATGCACCACTCTATTTGTACATCCAATCCAGGCTTAGAGGGAGTTAGAATTGTATTCAATAACTTGTTAAATATGGGGTTGAAGTGTTTGATATTTTCACTTGTATTAGCTTTTAAATTAGAAAGATCATTGATCAATGACACAATTGTCCTATCATCACCAAATTTGACAAGAAATAGTTCTTGAAAAGTATCCCAATCTCCTATTGATCTTGAAGGGAGGGAAAAATACTAGGATCCTGCAGATCCTTGGAAAGTATATGGAAACAATATAACTACGATATCTTCATGTTCAATTCCTTTGAGATTCATGGCAAACATAAAATTATTGAGATGTTCTTCAGTGGGAAGACCATCACCAGGATTATACTTTGGTAACCATTTTTTTGGATGATCTGGGAGAGGATGTAAATTTACCATTTGAACAACACCCGGATTGACCCATGGTAAGTTAGCCATTACTTGACTTGTTGTTTGTGAAGATGAGATAGTAGGTCTAGAAGCAGATGTGGATGGAGAAGAACTTACTACTGGACTAGTACTACTTACAGTAGCACTAATTGTTTAAGTAGAAATGGGTTGATGAGCAGAAATGGGTTGATTAGAAGAGAAGGTAGATTTAAATGGATATGAAGGTGATGTGATCTCAGTGATACCTGATTGAGATGCTGATGTAGTAGTTTTTTTACGATGAGAATCAATAGGAAACTCAAAAGGACTTATCCCAAGTTTTTCACTTTGTGATCGGGTTAATACACCAGTACCTCGAAATATGGATGTAACACTTTCTTTAGAAATTTCAGGATTGACAGGCTTATCTGGAGATATAGTTATTTATTCTAACTTCTCAATCAAAGACTAAACTTTGAGAGACCAGGGAATATGATTTGAAGAAGGTCTACGAGGTAATGTTTCAGGAGATGAAAGAGATGGCTCTACAACTTTAGACTTATGACCTGGATATAATGAATGAGATCTAGAAGCTGTAGGAGCTTTGGAGGGGGATTAACTCTTACGTTGGATTTTTTTATTAAGATTTAGCTTTATATGCCATACATAGTCGGATGGCCCTCCTTCTAGCACCAAAAATGTTGAAGGTTGGAAAGTGACTTCCTCAACATTAGGGATTCCAATGAGTCGGGAGCTTAAAACAACTCCTTTTCTGTTGAAAATGGTGGGTCCAACTGGGGATAAAGGGACCAGTTTCCTGTATAAAGAGAGTTTATATAACAAAAGAAATGAAATTAACACTAACAGGGTGATTTATTCTAATGATAACACAAATTAAAACTAATCTAACTACTTCTCGGGATTGGATTCATTTATATGATTAAGGAGTAGAATTTCACAAGCATGAAATAATATAGATCATCACATACTTAAATAATATAAGCACATTTAAGAAACTAAATCAATTTAATTGATTTAGTTGATGAAGAACATTAATCACATAAAAGATCTCTAAGTCTCACATCTAACAACACATTTTTCAATATATTATATCAATAGTAATAAGAACATATATCAATTCAATGCTTATCAGAATGAAACTAATAGATAGATATAAGTTTGCCAAAATTTCAAAAACATAAAAAAATCAATACACATATAATATTACCCGTTGCATGATAGCTTTAGATATGAAAATATAGCTTCAAAGTTCAGAGTTTCAATTAGATAACTTTTGTTCAAACAGTAGTGTAAGTTCCAAAAGAAGTCTTCTCAAAATTCTGGACCCCTTTCTAAATGCATGAGAGGGGTTTAAATACTAATTAATATTACTCTCTAGCTAGTCTTTGACCTGACATGATTTGATCATATATTCGAGCTGGGGGGGATGAATTGGTTGCATTATCATATGTCCCATGAATACTGCATCGTTCAGTGTCAGAAGAAGTCGAGCTACTGCATTGGAGAGGCACCTCAACATTATCAATTGGTTATGATCCTTAATCAACAAGTACCAGTAAATCTCCATATTTAACCTTGTCAGATTTTCTATGTAAAGAGATTTTCTGTTTGATGTCTCTTGCCAGGATTGCTTTAGGAAATTGATATCTGGCATGGCGTCTTTTAATGCTTCATGAATCAGGCTGTCTTGCAGAAGATAATATTTTATATACTCAGATATGCTGGAAGATAAATTCTTAGCTTTGATAATAGCTAATTCAACGCTCTTCATTTTAATATCCCAATATCCAAATATTATATCTTTAATTGATTCTAATTCAAGACGAGGGAGATCAGCGGCTCTACCCTGTGAAGTGTCTTGCCAATCTATGTATTTTGAAACCTTGTCATCAATTTCATCATAATAAGTTCTTAAATTAAAAATCTGAGTGACTAATTGATCACTGGTCTTAACTTTCTCTTGAATTTGATTATACTTCTGATAGAAAATTGCTTGCCATTTGCTAGTAATGCTTCCAACTCTATTGCTTCTTTCTTTACTTTGTTGATTTCGAGATTTTCCTGGAGATTTTCAATCCTCTGTTGCAATTGATGAATTATTTGATCCTTTTCTTCAATCTCATTTTCAAGTTTGAGTTTTAGACCTTCAAACTATTGTTGCAGATTATTGATGCTTGATTGCAGCTCCTGCTCGATCCTTTGATTTTCATCAGAGAAAACTTGCTCCATTTGAGCAATTTTTTGATATTTTTCTATAATTAATGATTCAACTTTTATTGCCTTATCAATGGTTGCATTTGCATAAGCACCTACAAATTGATATAATCTGTTAAATTCCTTCCCTGGAGATGATTGAGTACCTTTTCCAAAGGACTTGCATTAGTGTTGAATCTATAGGGAATTCTGCAGATTATTCCATCTTTCGCTTCTTCTTTGACCTGGTCATGACAATTTTGTGTCTTGGACAATAAAACACATCCAATGGAGGAATATCTTCAATTTCTAGGACTATTTCAGTAGTCAGAAAAGATGGGATGATTTCCATATCTTGGGCTGATGTATCTTTTGGTTTCTCCTCTGTATCATTGTGTCCTTGGATCCGACTTTGCTTAAGAACAATTTTGGAAACCTCTATAGTAAATGAGGTTTCTCTGATTTCTTCCTGATCCTTGGAGTTATCTATATCAGAAGAAGCATGCTGTACACCTCGCTCACCTGCATGATTTATGGAACTGGTAGCACCCACAATAGGCATGATTTCTGGCTGAATGGCATTCTGAATGGCAGGGGTATCAGTATCTGACAGTGCTTTCTCAAATTCTTCCCAATTTTGGATGAATTTATCATCCTGTTGAACATTAGCAATTTTTGCTTCTTGAATTGGTACTGATACCTGAGAAGTCATTGCAACTATAACCTGTTCTGCCTTCGACTCTGGTCTGTGAAACAAATAATTCGGAAAATGGGAATTTTTCTGTTTTCAATATACTTTGAATCTTGAAAAATATTTCGGGCTGAACCTTTCAAATTCCTTTTGTTGAACTATTGAAAAGTTGTGAATTGATTCAAACATATCATCAAATATGTTAGGCTCGCTTGGAAATGCTCGCAGCTTGACCAAATTCATTGCCTCTCTATCAATACCACAAGAATCATAACTTCTATTGGGTAACACTGGAAAAATAAAAGGTTTTAATCTATTTCAAGACATGCATGCTTGAAATTTTCTAGGGCATACGAACCACAAGAAAAAGGAAAAGTTGGTAAAATGGTATTTTTGGCATCTTTTAGGGTTTTTGTCAAACCATTACCATCTGTTTGATAAGAAATTTATTTGGCCAACAATTTGTCTGGTATATACAAGGATAGGCCATGAGGATGGGCATAACTTCCAAAAATACGGATGTATGTCAAATTATCTTCACCAAACCACCTACCTATAGAATTAAGACTCTTATTGGCTTCAGGGGTGACTCTAGGGATTTTTCTTTTGAAAATGACTTGGAATACTGGGAGCATTATGTCATTTCATATTCTGAACATATGAGAATGATATTTTGACTCCCACAAGAAATATAACTATATGTAGATGTGGGTTTCAACTTCTCTCGTCCATTTCCATCGTAATGACAAAAATTCAAAGGAAAACCAGACTGCATCTAAGATATAAGAACTCATTTAAAAAGGAGAGATTGCATTGGGCGGGGCATTTTGATTTTATCTATAGGCTGTGATAAATCTTATCAAATTATCAGAAATAATAGTAGCCCAATCTAGAATGTAACCATAGAGGCTTCTTCTATCAAGGGTGTCCAATTCTCTTTAAACTTGGTTGTATTTACAGATCCAAAGAGAGGACACATCATTGCATCTATTTGAGAGAATGGGCTTTTAAGAGAGACGACTGAATACATACCCTTATCATCGCACTTATGTCGGTTAGGATAATTTCTCCATTCTTTAATTATAGTCGCAGGATGGTCATTCTCATGCATGAACTCTTGAACAATTTGGGTGTCATATTTCTTCTAGGGTTCTGGCAGTTTATACATATTCTTCAAATCTGATAGCCTGAGAGAGCCAATGATGGTTCCGCTTCTAGTAATAAATTTCCTATCCCTGATATCTACATTATCCAACACCCATTTCACTAAATCAGTATATGGCAGCATCTTAGGACGAGAAAAAATTCTGTGAAGAAAATAATTAGCAGTGTCAGTCCGTGATTCTGAATCATTGGATAAAATGTTGTCGGCTACAAATTTTCTGTCCTGAATTACTTGCGGTTTCTCATTCTCGAACAAGTGATAGATCCCTTCCCATCTTGAAGAACCAATTTCTGGGTTGCATGTAGTATCCGAGATTAGGGGAGCCATTTCATTGTTTTCCTCTTGCTGTATGACTAACAGTGATGGGGTGGAAGATTTCCTTCATGCTTTAATAGGCCTTGACATCCTTTTATGCCTAAGTGTTTGTAATTACCCTTTTGAAAAGAAAACAAGAGAGGATAAGCTGAAATCACTTCGAACGATATTAACTATCATGTCAACTTAACTCATGCATAATGGAAAATCATTGTTATTAATATTTGAAATAATTAGAAATTGATTACAAGACTTGAGATCACAAAACACTTGAATTAAATTTAAATTGACAAGCATGGTTTTGTGTGATTTTGACAGATGTCATCACATTGGGATCTATTAATCGACGATTTTGGTTGTTGGAAAGTTATAATGCTTGAAAGAAATCTGTGAAATGCGAAGTGTGATATTGCGATGATTTTAGATGGGATGCAATATCGACATCTGTCAGATGACGAATTCCGATGTGGCATCGGTTAGGTGATGATTTGGCTACTTCACATTTCATCGATTCACAATTTGTAACTTCGCTGCTCGGACGTCGGAATTTCGCTATTTCGGCAATTCACTATTCGCAATTTCGTTGCTGTTTTCTTCCCGTTTTTATGCTTTTTTTGTTTGAGGGTTATTTTAGGTGTTTTTCTTATTTTTTAAAGAAAATTTATAGCTTAATCTAATAAAATCCTATCTTTTATTTCTAAAAATAAATATTAACCTAAAAATTTTAAACGGTCCCTGTTATCCTTTCTATTCTATTTTACCTGGATAATGGGGAGTTATTGTAATACTACAATAGGCTCCAATTCTTGATCTTCTTCCTCTTCATAGTCTACGTATAATGATTTATTCTCATCGTATTTATACCCCTTATTGTTTTTCTATCACAATTGAACCATAGTCCTTTTGTTTCTTTCATCTATTTTGTAAGGTTTTAATCTTGTTGGTTTACTATAGGGAGCATGCTGCTCTCTATGATTGTTAATGACCAATTTTCTAGTAACGATACTTTTACTTTCAAATTTCCTCGCTATACTGAAAGCATACTCTAGGGATTTAGGTTCAAAGAGACACACCTCATGTTGGATGCTTTCCTTTAAAGTTCCCATAAAGAGGTCTAACAAATTATCCTTTGAAATGTTTTCTTACCTTGAGAGTCAAATTTGGAATTGTTGAATATACTTTGTAATTAGACCTTTTTTTCCCTAATATTCCTAACTAACTAAAGATTATATTGCTTCTAATATCCACATAATGTGTGATCAATTCCTACATGAAATTTTACCAAGATACAATAGAATCCTTTTTTATTTCACAGATTCATTGATACCATAAAAGCTGATCTTTCTCTAAATACATTGATGTCATATTTTCATTTTGTAAGATTCCCACTTGGTGTAGATCAAACTATTGCTCCATCTAGAATATCCATGTCATAGGATAGTTACCATCAAACTCCCTCATATCAATATTCATAATGAAATAGTTCCTTGGTGTGGACTTGAATCCCCGATGATGTGGATCTTGGATTTAAAAATCATGATTATTTTTTCTGCGGTTAAGTATTTGTGCTCTCTAATTGAGATAAAATACTCTCCACATGTAATCGAGTTTCAGCACAATTTTTCTCATTTTCATGATTTTTAGGGATCTTCATATATTTTTTAGGAAGCCTCCCCAAGAGAATATTTTCCATGGAATTCATGGAATTTTGTTTTTCTTAAGTGACATATTTTTGTACTAATTTCATGCTTTCCACTATCTTTTGTTACATGTGTAACAACTACTTTCCAACTTTGATACATGGTACTGAACATCCTTTATTTCTTCATTATTCATAGATGATATTTTTGTAAGTTTAAATAATGAAGTAACTTTTCCAGTAGCCTTCGATGTGAGTAAATAATAATGCTCCACTTTTTCCTCTTTATCACAAGAAATAAATCCTCTATTTAAAATTTGTGCCAATTGTAGCTTAACTGCATTTGAAAACCTTAATTTGTAGAGTATCTCGATGGTTGATCTTTATCCTAATATATTCCCAAAATTTGATCCCTTTTAAAAACATTTTTTTTAATATAACAATTTCTTATGTCTATTATGAAAATTCGTAGGTTTGAACAAAATTTCATGTACCAAGTGAAGTTTACAAAAACTCTCCCAAAACTTGCTAATTTTTGGCCTCTTTATAGGATAAAACTTGTATAGCATGCAAAGTGTTCATTTTCTAAAATATGAATATAATTTTTTTATATGATGTACCCTAATAAATTTCCTTAGATCCCTAAAAATTTCATAGTCTGAAACTTCACTAAGGGAAAATTACAACGAAAATTCCGATATCTCTCAATTTTAAAAAAATTTCATAGTCTAAAGTATCCCCAAAAATGTTATAGCAAAATTCCAAGATCATTTATTTGAAATTGATTTCAAGGACATTGACAAACTCTAAATTCCATAGGGTATCTGAAAGTATAGGTAACTAGAATATGAAATATTGTTTAAGTCTACTTAGGAATCTCTCCTCAATTGCCTCAAAATTTCATGGTTTGAATCTTCCCCAAAACAAAGTTTTAGTGAACATGCCACGATGTATCAATTGAAGCAAAAAAAACTTAGGTTCATATGCTTGATACCAAATATTGTTAAACTTGCACCTTAAAAATTATAATAGGTCAATAAATAAAATCCACTTTGATGGTGGGACCTCTTTTAACAAAGTATACAATACAAGACAATATATGATGATCCTAAGACTAAGTCTCCTTTATTACCGTTAAAGGGATTAACACATAGAATATGAATTCAAGAAGGTGTTTTGGAAGTTAAAGGGCCAAATTCATGTAGAAAAAGGTGAGAAAATGTCTAACTATCATCTCCCGAATGGAGCACTATACATACTAGATATGCTCTATATTCGTAAAGGTGAAATATTGCATCTTGTTCGAGAGGTTCACAACTCCAAGCTGACAAGACATTTTGGTATTGGGAAAATAATTGCTCACTTGCAAAGGTATATGCATTGTCCCATAATGTAAGAATATGTAGCAAAGTATATTAGAGGATGCATATTTTGTAGTACTGGAAAGTCTATTAGTAGAATTTTATGCCTATAGCATCCCTTATCTACACCACATGAACTTGGGAAGGCATTTCCATGGATTTTGTGGGTGGTTTACCAAAACTCAAAATGGACATGCTTATTTATTTGTGGTAGTTTACAAGTTCAATAAGATGTGCATTCTTATTCCCTATAAAAGGATAATCAAAGGTCAGGAAGCAACAAATATGTTACTTTAATAGGTACATGTGCACTTTGGAATAACAAGGAGAATCATCTAAGATAATGATGCCAAATTTATTAGTTTCTTTTGGTCTACACTTTTGGAGAATATGGATACCAATTTGAATATATCTATAGAATTCCATCCATAGGAAAATGGGTATAAAGAAGTAGTTAATAGGAATTTGGTGTAGCTTTTGAAAAGTTACAATAAGAAACACCCAAAGAAGTATGATGTAAAATTTATATAGATTTAGCACTCTTATAATAGAGTAGTCCATGCTTCTACTAGTAAGTCCCCTTTTGAAACTTGTTTTGGATATTTGTCACCTTCACCCTTGGACATTATACATGGAAATTATGAAGGAGTGAGGTATGACATCATAAGATAGACATTGTGAGTAGATAAGTTTAAAAAAAATATTAGGTAGATACATTTGCAAGTATAAGATATTCCAAAGAAGTCATTGGAAAACTATAAGGTCAGACATGATCAAAATAGAACTAATAAGTCATTCAAAGTGGGACACACATTTTGGTTACAACTAAACAAGGATTCATTGTAGGGTCCTGGAAAAAATATGAAGGATCTATGTTATTTCCCATTTTAGGTATTGGAGAATGTGGAAGCTAATACATATAGATCATCTCTACTCATATACATGCACATTTACTTATTAGTGAATATGGAAAATTTGAAACTCTATGAACCTTCCATGTTATACCAAGAGGAGGATTAGTTCCTAATCTAGAGGAATTAGCACTAGATGTCAAAGAAAAGTTGGTAGAATATTTTTTTTTTGAGAAAAGTCTAGAACAACAAGATAGGGGTAGCATAACCCTTAATAAATTGGATTTAAAGGAAAACTTCCAGGCAAAGAAAAATGGTACTTCGAGGAGAAGGTAGAGGAATTATTTATTGACTTTATTCGATAGATATTTTAGTGACCAAAGCATCCATAAATGGGGAGGTATGATATAGATTAGATCCTCATAAATTTTTTAATATATATTGGTACATTATGGGTGGAAAAATTACAGGAATTAAAATATTGGTCCCATTTTAGTGGTAGGTCCCAATTTGGAAAATTGGGGTCCATAAAGTTTTAGAGCCATTTTGAGGCATAGAACGATTTTTTTTAGAGTTTTAGGGGCTATAACTCATGCACACACCCTCAATATTTATATAAACACCAAGATATTTCAAATGGTGTGAAAGTTTCCTTAATAAAATTTTGCATGTGAAAGTTATGCCTCCCACAAGATGACCTACCTTGCTGACCACCATGGTATGAGTGGATGCCATGTTAGGTCTCACTATATACACATATGGGGATAATGACTTGTGGAATTTTTCAAGATGATCCTATAAGGCCAAAAAATATTTCAATTGAGGGTGGAGGAATTAAAACCCTACACCTAGATGGTTATTAACCTATGTTAAATATTGTGTTACCTGGAATCCATTATTTAGAATTATATATTATTCCATAATTGAGAAAAACATTTGAGGATGTTATTTTATTAACATAATAGAGGAGGAAGATTCTATAACAACTATTTTGGCCACAAGGTTAAAATGTAACTTGATAGTGTGTTCCCATTCTTTTGTATGTGCATTTTACAACTAAAATAAAGAGACTAGAGCACAGGCCTAAACTTCTAGTTGGGTTTTCTCATGCATTGGGTTTCCTAGGATAAATGTTGCATTCATTTGTGTGGACGCTGCATACTTGTTCCTATTATTCCATTTTTTTTATTTCAATTATTTGATAAAATTCTAGCAAAACTAGTAATTAATTAACTGGGATCTAAGGAAAAATTAATTTGCAATTTTAGGATTTCATAACCTTATAATTTTTTTTATGATGAATTATTTCAATGAAATATCCACGATATTATAAATATTAGTCCCACCTAGGGCCCTTCAAAAAAGGGGCTATTATGAGCTTTTATTTGATGTAGTCAAATTCTTTTGACATTATACTATCCAATATAATTCCCTATCCTTAGGTAGCAAAGTGAACAAAGGAGATGCATGTTTACTAAAGCCATTGAAGAACTTGCTATAGTATATTGCATGCCTATGGAATATTCTTACATATTTTTGTTTCTATGGGGTATGCATGTTATTGATAATGTTCACTTTAATTTGGTCTACTTATATCTATCTGGAGGAGAGATGGTGGCCTAGAAAAACCCCTTCATTCATAAGAATATGCATTATTCATTATTGAATGAGATTCATTTCTTCACAAATTGATAGTAGTATTCTAAGGTTAGTCAAGGATTCCTGAAAAAATGGCCATAGGGTGTGAAGTCACACATGCAAATTTATACAATGTCATGGGAGAGATAAAAAAATATACTAAGCATATCCCTACAAAACATTGTAAGGGTATTATAAAGGCCAAAGGGGAAAACCTTGTAGGAAAATGTGCCCCAAGGACATGTTAAGGTAATTTTGTCTTGGCCCTTATATCTAAATTGAATTTGATTATATGTGAATAAACCCTAGAGGACGTAGAATTACCTTTTTTTTTATGAGGACATCTAGTACATCATCAAAAATGCATGGGGAAATGGTTCTTCTTGATAGCCTTATTGAGTTCCTTGTAGTCCACACTCATTCTGCATTTTCCATTCCTTTTGGGAGCAATAGTCAAATGCATTCACTATTATAAATATGATAGATAAATCCTCATCTAAAGGATTTTGTAATTATTTCTTGATGATGTCCTATAGGGTAGGGTTCATCCTTCTTTGAAGTTGTCTAATGATTTTACAATCCTCGATGAAAATATGATGGGTACATTTTTTTAGATGGATCAATTTCATATCTCTATAGTCCTATGCAAAGGCTACGATGTGTTTCCTTAGGATAGTTAAATTTTGTTTTTCTCTTGATATTAGTTAATATAGTGTTGATTTTGAGAGTTTTGGAGGGGCATATTTTTTCTATTGTGATTGTTTCTTATTAAATATTAATTGTGAGTATATTTTCCCACATATCAATTTCTAGAGAAATAGGAGATATAGGATATTATGGCTACTATTTTTTATTAAAAACACTAGGCTTTACTACAAATATTTTGTTAAAAAAATGGAAATAAAGGTGTCCTCATAAACGTTTGTGATAGATATATCTATTTAAATAGCGAGGATAAGGTAAATAGAGGTCCAGGGTGCCTCTTATTATTCTTCATATTATTCTTATTTAGCCAAATATGGATTTATCCCATAATCATTAGTTGAGTTTGGGGATAAAGAAAAATATAGTTTTGAGACCAATCATTGGTAATTTTCATGTTTCCCACCCTACAATGGATGCATAAATATGATGTTTCTAGCCAAGGAGTCCCTATGATAAGATGATATCCATTAAATTTAGATTTAGTTTATAAGACTATGTAGATTCAATAGAAATATCTTCAAACATTCTTCTTTAATGGATTTATTATAAATAGGAGCATCCTTGATGGCCCATAGGATATTTCTCTTGACACATAATCTCTTAATTTCCCCTAATATCTCATTCTCTACAAATGTGTATGGTTTATTAGAGTGTATACATTAAGAAAACAAGGAAGTTTCATAATTAATTTCAAGGAGGCTCCATTAATATTCCTGAAGTAAACATAAATCCTTATCTCCACATCTTATTGTGGATAAAAAGCAAATGAGTAGCCCTTATGGAATATATTATTGGAATGATAATCCCATATAGTATAAGATTTTGGATCTCTCTTTTAATTAACACTTGTATTTACCTAAAGGGCCTTAGATTAAGCTTCAATGAGTTCATGTATTTAGATGATCTTTCTTTTCATACCTTCAAATTGCATACATTAAGAAAACACATACTATAACTCCTTACATAGATCATTAAAACACTTTTGTAAATCAAGATATAGGGGGGATGCTGCAAATATACAATTTGGATTGATATTCCATCCTAACATTGATTAGGACAATCTAATGAATATTTGTTGGTGTTTTTTGCTTGAATTTTTATCTTCTTTTAAATGTTTCTTCATTGAAAAATAATGATTTTAGTGAGAATAAACCCTTGGGTATTTTGTTCCCCTCAATATTGGTTGCATCGTCTTCATATTCAATATTTTTTTTTTTGTAGCACCCCTAATTTTGTAGTGTACTTGTACATATTATTATATTGGTCAGTAATCAAGATCATATGGCCAAGGGCCAATTTATGTATTGTAATTAATGTAATTCTTATTATTAATAAAAATACATGGTTGGTTTCATGACAGAGGAACATAAATAGTATGGGGGGATATACCCTCATAATATGGGGCTAAGACGGCCAAAGTCAAAGGCATTAGATCAAATAATATTTTATTATATATAAAAGTTCCTTTACCTTAGGGGTAAATTAACCTTGGTTTTTGTGAAGGTAGTGGGGAAAGTACCAAGTGGAAAGATAGAAAAATTCATACAAAAGTGTTATTTTTGTGAGTTGGGGAAACCAATCCTTGTTCATTATTATATCATCTTGAAGGAGCGATTATCCTAGAGACATGGGGGGTATGTATGAGTGTCTTAGATAAGACCCATACGCTTGAAACAAATGATGATATGTAGAAGAATCTAATATATAGTTTCCATTGAGACATCTGTGTGACCAACAATTGAGATTCTCCTGGATAGCCTACACTCTGTCCTTGGAAGAGGTGAGATAGAATGAGGTACTCCCTTGTAGATAATGGAATTCCCTATTGGGTTGTGTGGGATGAAAATATGAAGAGTGTTGGAGTTGATATGGTTGCATGAGTGACTAGTGGCACTGTTGGGTTGAGTTCTTAGAGTGATTGTTTTCCCTTATCGTTTCATAGCCCTAGCTAAGGGATGGCTTGGCTATTGAGAGTACTAAAACAATAATGCATAAGAATGGGGTGAACACACTTAGTAAGTGTCTAGTTATGGTTTCATAAATGGTAAATGTTTTTCTCTTTTATACGGTTCAATGTAATTAATTATGTGAAATTTGTAATTAAAATTGATATTATTATTATATTGGATATGTTGCATTATATGCCTTTGTTTACTATGCATGATTTAAGAATGATAATGGAGAATTCTAAGGTTGAATGTTTGTTAATATGTAGGGCATAATAATATTATGGTATACGAAATTATAATTATGGGCATAAGAGCCAATTTACATGAGTAAATTAAAAATTAAGGTGTGAAGAGTGGGCTTATGGTAGTCTAACCTAGCCTAGAGGTGGCTAGGTACATGATAGAATAGTCCACAACCTTTAGGAAGCGACTTCAATTGAGGACACCGGGAATAATATTCAAAGGCTATATGCATCCTTAGAAGGATAATAAGCACAACATAAATCACACATGATTGAAGTGGAAGGTAATATTTCAAATAAACTTGTTGCAATTTTAACCTATTTAGGGGAAAGCTACAATTATCTTGATTGAAATTTAGAGAATATATTTCATTTAAAAAAAAGTAATCTTGGAATATCATGGTTAGTGCAACTTTTCCTTAGAAAAAAAAGGAATATCAATGTATTTCTGAGGATTTTTTCCATAAATTTGAACATTATGGAAACCATTGCTAATTCAAATATTATTCCATAAGTTTTAGATGAAATTCAAATTGGGATGGTTTGGTTGAAAAAACATCATTCTTTCATAGATTGATGTAATAAGACATTCACTTGTCTTGATGAGGAAGGGTAGCAAACATGAGTTTAAGGGATTCCAAGGCATGTTTATATTAGAGAAATGTTAGGCATGTAGTTGAAGAAAAGCTTCACAAATGGTGTAAATATTTTGTATCTAATGTTGAGGAACCAACTAGGAATAAAAGTCCAAATATATAGGATTATCCAGTGCTACAATAATTGAAGTATGTGTTTGTTAAAATTATAGGTTTTCCACTAAAATTGGACATATATTTTACCATTAATTTGGTTCCTAGAGTTACCTTAGTATTAAAAAATCCATATATGATGAGCACACTTGAGCTTAAATAATTACAAATGTAGCTTGAAGTGATTTTGAAGGGGGAGTACATACACCCAACTATGTCACCTTGGGGAACGTCAAAGTTTTTTTTTTTCAAAAATAAGGATGGTACATTAAGGTTGTGCATCTATTTCAGGAAGATGAATAAGGTAATAGGAAAAGACAACTATCCTTTACCAAGGATAAGTGCATTATTTTATTAGTTGAAAAGAAACAAGGTCTTTTCCAAGATAGACCTAAGATCTTGGTATCATGAGGTAAGAATTAAGGAAATAAAGATAAACACGACAATATTTAGGACAATGTCTGGGAAATTTGAATTTGTAGTGGTGTCATTTGTATTGAAAAACAAACCATATTTATGTGTCTTATAAATGGATTTTTCTGGAATTATTTGGATAAGTTTGTTAGTGTCTTTTTGGATGACATACTTATTTATCCAAGGATTGAAGAAGAGAATGAGACACACTTTATAAGGGTGTTACAATTGCTAAGGGAGAATCAAATTTATGCTAAGCTAATAAAATACTCATTTTACCAGAGGAAAATTCATTATTTCAGCCATATCATCTTATAGGAAGGTGTGCTAGTGGACCTAGAGAAAATTAAAGCAATGCATGAATGTATAGCACTAAGGGATACCACAAGTTTAGACATTTCATGGAATTAGTGGGCTAATATAGAAGATTCATTGGGGGTTTTTCAAATATTGCACACTCAATCACCTCTTTGGACAATAAGGGCATATAATTTGAATGGAAACATAAGTGTGAAGAGACTTTATAACATTTCAAATTGATTTTCAGAAGTGCACCTACATTGAGGATAAATGATCCAAACAAATATTTTATAATGTGTGATGATGCATGCAAATATGGGCATGGAGGAGTAGTCATGCAAAATGGGTATGTGATATGTTGTGAGTCAAGGAACATACATGAAGATAATTATGCCACCCATGACTTGGAGTGGCATCCATAGTCCATGGACCAAGAATGTGGAGACATTGCCTCATGGTAAAGAATTTTGATCTGAGGATAGACCATGGTGGTATGAAATATTTCTTGAATAACCAATCTTGAATGCATGACAAGTAACATGGCTGGAGATTTTAAGTGAATATGATTTTAAATAAAGATCATTAGAGGAAAATAAAAAAAAGTGGATGATGCACTCAGTAAAATAATACATGAGATGCATGCTACAACTATAAAATTGTATTATATAGATTTAAAAAATAGAATTTTAGAGGCTAAAAAATTAGATCAATGATATGTACAAATGAAGGAAGAACTATAGAAAGGTAAGCTATAGTCAAGGCATAATTTTTTTGAGCTGAATGAAGATGGAATTCACTTGTACAAGGGAAAATTTTATGTGCGAAATTCACAAGGGTTGAGGGTCTTTAATTTAAAAGAAATTCATGATGTCCCTTATGTTAGACATCTAGGTTATCATAAGACTTTCACAACAATAAAAAGACAACATTTTTTGGCTATGATTAAAGAAATATGTAGTTGGTTATATTTCTAAATGATTGAAGTGCCAAAAAGTGAAGGTTGAGCATGAGAACCTAGCTAATTTACTACAAATATTTCTCATTCCATAATGGAAATGAGAGATAATTACTGTTGATTTCATCAACAAGTTGCCTAGAAGAATGAAGCAACATGATTCAATCATGGTAGTGGCGAGCCTTGAGTGTTTCCTAAATTAGTCGAGTGACCATCGTTAAAACACATTTGTATTGATAGGTAACGGTTTCAAGTCTCTCGACACCTTTGGGGTTAGGATCTGTGGTTGATCTAACATGAAGTGATCTCTTTGGTTGGATTTTCTTGGTACAAATATTCCATGGAAGTAGCAATCAATGATCTCTGGAGTCCGTGAACCACATAGAAAATAAAATAAAATCACGGTGGTGGTGAAAAAAATTTACAAAGCAACTCATTTTATTTAACTTAAAATGAATCACAAGGTAACCAACATAGAAAAAATTTATATGAAAGAAGTTGCCATATTGCATGGAGTGCCCAAAACTACTTTGTGAGATAGATATTCAAAATTTACTTCAAATTTTTGGAAGGGTTTGTTCAAAGGATTGGGATCTTTGGTATAGCCTATCATTTACAAACAAATAGGAAAATAGAAAGAGTTATTGGAGATATGCTCAAGATGTATGTGATGTATAAAAAATCCAAGTGGGAAAATTATTTACACTTAGTTGAATTTTATTACAATATTGGGTACTAGGCATCATTAAAAATGAGCCCATTTAAGGCATTTTATGGCATGAAATGTATACACTAATTAGTTGGGATCATGTAGTGGATAAAGTGGTTCTTAGGAGGAGATACTCAAGGAAATGGAGGAAAAAGTAATAAAAATTAAAAATAATTTGAAGGTAACCTGGGATAGGTAGAAGAGTTATTTAAACAAGGGGAGGATAGCCACATAATTTCAAGTGGATGAACATTTGTTTTTGAAATTTTAGCCAAAGAGATTCTCTCTAAAATTGGGAAGATGTAGCAAGATATAATCTAAATTAAGTTGACACTTCAAGAGTTTGAGAATAATTGGGAAAATTTCATTACTTACACCTATGCATGTGCATAATGTATTTCATGTCTCATTATTGAAAAAGTTTGTAAATTAATCTAAACAAATTATTGATTGGAATATGATCCAATTGGAGCCTAAACAAGAATTTCAAGTAGATCCCATGTGAATATTCAACCAAAATGTCAAGGAGCCTTGAAACAAATCCATAGGCTTGGTAAAGGTCTAGTAGAGCTATTACAACACTAAATATGTAACTTGGGAATTGGAAGATGCTACAAGGTAGGAATATTGTCAGTTGTTTTAAAATTTTGTTACATGTATAATGCATATATGTGTGACACCTATGTAGTATGTGCACTTTATATAGTAAAAAAATAAAGGGGAGGGGTATGCGATATCCATGATTTTGTAATGTACTTGTACATATTATTATATATGTTGGTGAGTTGAATCATATGTCTAAGGGATAAATTATGTATTCTAAATAATGTACTTCATATTATTAATAAAAATACAAGGCTAGCTATATGATAAAGGGACAAAAATAATATTAGGGGCTATGATTTCATGAGAGGGGAGAAAGAGGTGTCTAAGGGGACATACAGTGGAACAAAGTGAAATTAATGAGATGAAATCATATTTTATTATATACCAAAGTATATATACCTTAGGAGTAAATCAAACTTAGGATTTGTGAAGGAATTTGGGAAAGTGCAAAGTGGAAAGGTAGGAACATCGATACACAAGTGTTAGTTTTGTGATTTGGGGATATCATTCCTTGTAATTATTCCTTCATTCTAAATGGGAGAGAATATTAAACACCTAGGGGGAACATATGAGTGCTTTAGCTAAAGGCCATAATATTGCAAGAAAATATGATATGCAAAAAAAATATAATATATAATTGCCACTGATACATCTTTTTGATCAAAAATTGAGATTATCCTAGCCATCTTGCATTATGGGACTGAAAGAGGTGAGATATACTGAGGTACTACCTTATAGAGAAGGGGATCCCATCTCAGGTTGTGTGAGATGAATAGGGGAACAAATTTGGAGTTGGGATGGTTATATGAGTGACTAGTTGAATTATTGAGTTGATTTTTCAAAGTGCTTGTTTTCCCTTGTAATATCATAGCCACAACTCAAGGGTACACTAATTTTCAGAGTCCTAGAATAAAAATGCCTACGCCCGAGAGTAATTTCCTTAGTTAGTATCCATTTGTGGTTTAATAAAGTATAAGTATCCTTCTCTTGGGTATGGTTCATTGTAATTAATCACGTTAATTTACAACTAATATTGTTGTCATTATTATAATGTATATGTTGCATTATATGCCTATATTATTTATGCATTATTTATCAATGATAATATAAAATGTTAGGCTTGCATGTTTATTTATATGAAAGGAAAAAAATATTATGGTATAATAGATTATAATTATGGGCATACGAGCTAGGTTACATGAGGAAATTAAAAATCAAGGTGTTGAGATTGGGTTTATGATATTGTGACGCTGCCTAGGAGTGGCCGTGTACATTACTAAGTAGTGTTACCCAATGGAATGGGTAGGTACATTACAATGTTATGGATATTGTCTCTTCATACGTTGTATTTATTTTTCTTACTGTATCTCCACCTCCTCTAAGTCAATTTGTGTCATGAATAGGTTGTAAAAAAATATGTGTGTTTCTCATAATTTCATGTTTAGTAATGATATCTATCCTATGGGATTGAAGGTTAAAAAAACATTCAATTGGATGATGAGAAGGGAACAAATAGATCCAACCTACCTAGCGATGCTAAAACAATTTTCAAATTGGAATAATAATTCCATTGCCTTTGAATGTACTGAATTAAGGATTCTTTGAAACATTTATTGGATGTCACAATATATGGGTTTATCCTTCCAAATTGTCATTATTTAATGAATAATTATTAAGTACTTGATTCATAATTGATATATAATTTCCCATAAATTTTACTAATCATCAAATCTTTTTCTTGTTGAGTTTCCATAATGAGTGCTTCATTCTCTGCAACATTTTTTTCAATCACTGGTGGAATTGACAACCAAGTTAGATTCATACTAGGGTGACACAGGGTTTATTTTGACCACTACCATTAGTAACCTCCAGGAATTTCCACACTACCCCACACATGGCACATGGGGCTATTTGAGGTTTGAACCAATGATGTCACAAGGAGTGCCTTAACAATGCACCCTATCGCCAACTGATATACACCACAAAGCTTCATAATTACGACACTCAAATCCCAATTTAAATGAATAAGAGTGGAACTTACAAAGGGATCCTCCATGATTATGACAACATTTGAACTTGATTTTGAGCATTCACATTAACTTACATCTCCTATGATTTGTTAAGGCAAGCCTCCCCCACATATATGATTTGCATCAACATTTATGATTCCTGAATAACTACATAAGTTCATAGTCCCATATATTTAGATTATGTGGTTTTGTGCATAACATAGGAATTATTATTCTTCACCTAAACATACCATTTCTGATTTTATTCTGTTTGGAACCAAATAATAGACTTATTTTATGGAAACATTTTATGATTTTTGTCATTATAGAATAATCCCTCAATGTCTTTCATTGATTGTCTCCCAAGTATCATAACATATGAAAAAATTATATCAATAACCAATAATGATAATGTTATATGCACTTCAAGTTCTAAGTTAATTGAAACCTAATTCTTACATGAATGTTTTTTATATCCACTATAATTATGACAACTTGAGAGGAAAACTTGTTTATCTTTCTGCCCTATACATAATATTGAGTGCATGTCAAGATATTTAGATATTTCATGAATACCAAGGAAATGACTGTACTTGTTTCTCTTTTCTCCATAATGAAATTATAGATAAAAAATCCTCGGTACCTAAAGTAACAAATGAAGGAGTCACCTCGTTAACTTTAGGAGAAAGTATAGAAAGAAAGCTATGTGAGTCTGATATTGAAAACATGAAGACAAAGGCTTGAGAATATTTGGAAGGCATCCTTTTATTGCTATTTATATTGATTTGTTTATTAAGTGATCTTAGGAAACATATCAAATTCATGCTTGTAAGTTCCTTGATTAGGTCATAGTCCCTCACATTCTTCACTAGAGATGGTTTTTTTTAAGGTCAATTGGAAATGAATAGTAGCAATGGTGTTATTATTCTCATTCAACGTCTAAGATCACTGGGGAATTAAATTCATAGTTGTATTATTCTTAAAAATACTAAAAAATTGTGTTATTATTCATATTGGATGCCAATATTTGAGTTATAGTTTAAGCAAATTCCCCATCTTGACAATTACTTCAAGAAAAAGTACGTCCACATGAATATCATAGGATTCTTCCTTGTTTGGTTGCATCTCATACTATGTAATTTTTTCCATCTTATTAGCTTGGAATAAATCCAAATTACTTTAGTATGATCCACAATCATCAAGATCATTGTTTTAAAATAAATGGAATAAGAAAGGAAATGAATTCTAGAGAGGGATTTGGAGGGAGTGTAGGTGATTCCATAAGATTCCATGAAAATTTGGGTGGATACATCTAAGGATTGATGATGGTGGGATTAAAAACATAAGGCATTTTGGAGTTCCCGTTTAGTATCTTCAAAAGGAAAAATTATTCATCAACCTTTGCCAAATATTATCATAAGGATTTTTCTTATCATCATGAAGACAAAAAATAGGTGTTGGGTAGAACATTGTACTAAAATATGAATGAAGCTTCCTTTTGGAATTACTTTATAATTTGGAGTTTGATCATTTAAGAGAGTGAGAGAAGACACATTATGTTGAGCCTTTTTCCAATTAACCAACTTCTAGGCCAACTTAGGTTTCTTGTATATAAGCCTCCACGTCTTGGGCTCCATCAATGTGTTAGTGAATTCAAATTGGTGTTCTGAATATAACACCTCATATTTATTGAATATAATATTGTATTTATTAAGGGTGATAGCATCATTGGGCCTTGAGTGGGAAGATACATGTAATATTCCTAATTAGCGATAGCTAATTGAAATATTCGATTTTGTTTAGTTTGCTGTCTATATTTTGTAAATAAATAAAAAGTGAGTGAAGAGGGTCTAACTCACTTAAGTGAAATAAGACATCCACCTAGTAGCACAACGTTGTGACTTAAGTGGGAGTCAAGGGGGGCCTAATACCACGTAGAGGAGGAGGGCCTACGTACACTCTAGAAGCTTCTGCAAGCTTCTGCACAGATGAGGATGAGCATGTGGAGGAGAGAGAGGTTACGTTGGGTTTTGGAGGGAAACCAACGCTATAAAAGATGGAGGAGCCTCCTCATTTCATGCATTCTTGAGTTGATGATTTTTGAGTGAGACATTTGTCTTCTTGAGCACACTGGCTATTTAGCCTGTTTGCAGCACTGTTTAGTGCATTGAGTGTCTCCGGTCAGAGATCTCACCCTTAGCCCCGGGGGACTTCGAGTGCCTACTCGGGCAAGGTTGTTTTTTCAGCATTTTGTGAGTATTTTTATTGTTTGGGTTTGTTGCGGAGCTGGAGCTTATAGAGATTGTGCAGTCACTGGGAGAGAGGACGCAGTCCATTGTGGAGGAGCTTCAGATTGGGGTTTCTGCATGTGATTCAGCCTGTATTTTGAGCAGAGGGTCAACCTTTGCCCATAGGAGGCTTTTGGTGGGGTTTGAGGCAGTGTTTTAGCTATTTCCATCTAGCCTCTACGCAAAGCCTTGGAGGCCAGCATAATTCACTGAAGAGGCATTTTTTGGTGATTTTCGGGGTTGGTCATTTTTGGTATGGTTTCTGGATTTTTTCTGAGTTTTTGAGGAGAGGAGATTCACAGATTTTTAGCTCATTCCGGCAAGGGGATTAGCCCCTAGTCTTCAGTCCATTCTAATAGTAGCAACGACATGGCAGTTTTCCAACAGCTGTGACGTAGTTCATAGAGCAGCCATTTCCTGTATTTTCTGAGAGTGTTTCTTCACTTGCCTTGAGCAAGATTAGGTGCCATCACTCTAATCACCTATTGTACTTCATTATATTTCTCAGATTAATAAAATGGCTCAGCATTTCCTCTCTATATTTTCTGGATGAGTTGCCGTATATGCCGTATTCTCTTTCTATGATAATATATGTCTACTGCACTATTATTTTTTAAGCATTCTAGTTCTATACCACTTGGTGCGTTTATCTTTCACTCTTAGACAGAGTCTGGAAAGGGCTAGGTAGCCTCCGGATCTCGTCCTCTTTTCAGAGGAAAAATATCTGGTAAATGCCCTCCCAGTCTATCTCTGGTTGGAGTTTGCCGTGTTTTAGAGATATCCCTGAAACAAGATATTACAGTGGTATCATAGCATATTTCTGGCTCAGCTTGTGGTCTATGACATCGGGAAAGAGACCATACAGAGGTAGGAAGTATAGAGACTGTGAGCGTAGGTTGGAGACCACCTACGAAGAGGAAGACTGTGCCTGAGTAGAGGACACAGATAAGGAGAGAGAGCCTGTGATGAATGCAGAGTAGGAGGACCCTGTAGTAGATTCAAAGCAGAAAGGGCCAACAACAAATGACACAGAGGCCAAATATTTTGGAGAGGCACTCCTCAAGTCGGTGTAGGATTTAGCTAGACAGATTGAGGTGATGGGACAGAGGTTCACAGCTGTGGAGGCTAGACAACATGAGACTCCACGGGTTTTCCAGGTCGGAGAGGGATCAGGTACATCCCACCATTTGCCGGAGCAGGGTGCTGTTCAGCGTGATACTCCTCAGCTGATGGTTTCACGTGCACCTACCCGCTCTACCATGCCCACTTTCTTGGGAGCAGATACAGGGGTAGGAGCCCAGCAGGAGGCAGAGCCTGGACACTTAGATGAGTATTTTGTAGAGTATCAATCCTACGGGCAGGATTTTAGGGATGCTCTCACATTCAGAGATTTTGTGCAGCTCCAGTGGGACAGTAGACCCCGCGACCATCATAGAGGGCACTGACATTATCATGATGGAGATTCCCACCGTGCCTCTAGTAGATTTCATTTGCCTACGTTTGATGGATCATCAAACAATTCAGCAAAGTCTTGGGTAGAGAAGCTGGATATCTATTTCCAGCTTAACCAGATGTCGAAGACGGAGGCCATCAAGGTGGCAACATTACATTTGGATGGTGAGGCCCAGGACTGGTGGTTCCATGGGATGGTTACACTCGGACACTCTACAGTGATGACATGTGCCGAGTTTACCAGGAGGTTGATGGAGCATTTTGACTAGAGGGTTCCAGAACAGCATTTTGTTGAGCTGACAAAGCTCAAGCAGACAGGGAGCCCAGAGACTTACATCGCAGATTTCTTGAGGGTTTCGGTGATGGTGCTAGATCTATCCATGACATGGATGATCTATATGTTTGTGGAGGGATTGGCGGAGCCACTTCAAGGTCTAGTCAGATCTACTAGACCAGCTACACTCTAGGATGCTATTAGCGGGACCAGGGACTTACAGGATGCATTGCCTAGGACACGGACACCTTACCCCCAGAGACAAGGCTTCCAGCCCAAGGGTAAGGATGTGAGGGTTCCTCCTCAAAAGGGGAATCTGGGATGGGCACAGATAGATGATGATGCCAGGAGGGAGTTGAGGAAGAAGCAGTTGTGCTTCACTTGTCACGAGCCATGGGCACTATGGCATAGGTGTGCCACTGGCAAAGCACACTTCATTGAGGTCTTCTCTGATGATAGCGGGGAAGAGGATGAGGAGGATGATGAGGAGGCAGGAGATAGTCAGATGACCTAGTATCAGTTGCCGCCTCCACCTCCAGGTACAGGAGGTGCAGCTTTTGCACCCATAGGAGGGGCCCTTGCAGCTTTGCGAGGAGTTCCTAAGTATTTGACGTTGCACGTATGAGGGATGGTACGTGGCCAGCGAGTGTCAGTCTTGGTTGACAGTGAGGCAACCCACAACTTCATTGATGCATAGATGGTCGAGCGGAGGGGTATACCGACCAAGATTTTTGACGGGTTTTCAGTCTTGGTCCCAGGAGCCCAGACAATGCAGTGTGCCCGGTATGTTCCAGAGTTGGCAGTAACGATGGGTACCTACACCGTGACCGATCACTTTTTCGTGGTCAACATACCAGATACCAATGTGGTGTTGGGTGTCCAGTGGTTGATCACTTTGGGGAAGGTCACCACAGATTGGGAGGCCTTAGAGATGGAGTGGGCTGACAAGAAGACTGGGAAGCATGAGAAGATCCACGGGATGCATACTTACCCACCTCAGACAGTTTCGGCACACCGAATGGAGGCAGATTTTCAGAAGAGAGACATAGAGTGGGCGGTTGAGCTACTGGCTTCAGAGGCAGAGACTGCCGGTCGGGCAGTTCACCCAGATATACAGGCCATCCTTGACAAGCATGAGGTAGTGTTTGGGGATATACCACCAGGTCGGCCACCAGATCGAGGGTTTGAGCACACCATTGAGCTTGAACAGGGTATTCAGGCGGTGATCACTACCCCTTATAGGCATCCCAAAGCTTATCGGGATGAGATTGAGCGGGCCATCTAGGAGTTTTTGGCTCTTGGACACATCAGACTGAGCACGAGTCCGTTTGCTTCTTCTGTAGTGCTGGTGAAGAAGAAGGATGATACCTTGAGGATGTGAATTGACTACAGGGCCCTGAACAAGAAGACACTGAAGAACAGGTACCCTATACCCAATATCGATGAGCTGATGGATGAGCTGAGAGGAGCTAAGTTCTTCTCGAAGATTGATTTGAGATCAGGGTACCACCAGATTCACGTGAGGGAACAAGATATTCCCAAGACCGCCTTCAGGTGTCATTATGGGCACTTTTAGTTTTTGGTTATGCCTTTTGGGCTGACCAATGCACTAGCCACCTTTCAGTCTTGCATGAACCATATCTCCCGCAGTCATCTGAGGAAGTTTGTATTGGTTTTCTTCGAAGACATACTCATATATAACAGGACTTGGGAGAAGCATCTCCAACATATAGAGGCAGTACTACGCATCTTGGAAGAGCAACAGTTCTATGCTAAGCTCTCCAAGTGTGAGTTTGGGATGACAGAGATGTTATATTTGGGTCACATTATTGGAGTGGACGGAGTGAGGGTCCACGAGGAGAAGATTAGAGCCATCAGAGATTGGTCAGAGCCGAAGAATGTGACGAAACTTCGAGGGTTGATTGGGATATGTACCTATTACAGGAATTTCGTCAGAGGATTCTCACAGCTTGCTGCACCCCTTACAGATTTGACGAAGAAGGGGGCATTCAGTTGGTCAGATAAAGCGCAACGAGCCTTCGATGAGCTCGAGTGATGGCGCGCCGGTGCTTCGTGGACATGTGAGCATTTCCAGGGTGTGATCGTTGGGGAGAGGGATTGAGTAGGTATTCGGTGCGGGGAAGACACCCTATAGCTTTTGAGCCGGAAACTCCCCTTTCGCACAGAAGGATGTATCCTATCTGTAGCGAGAGATGTTGGCTGTCATCGTACTTTGTTTGTTTCAGTGATATGCGATGGGAACGGTTCGAGATGAGGCCCCGATCACAGCCTCGGTGACACCAGAGCGGCTTGTTCTAGAAAGGCGACGGTGGATTATAACCTTCAAGCATGCTGACTTTGACATTGAGTATGTCGAGGTAAGAATAACGTGGTAGCAGATGCCCTTTCACGTGGACATTGCGTTATCTCTTATGAGCTTGAATGCGATTGGACTCAACTTTTGATTTGAGTACTCCCGAGACAGGCAGGGCGTGAAGTCTTTGGATGGACAGGTGGCGGATGATAGGTATAGGGTGGTTGATGAGATCATCTATTACAGAGACAGGATCTTCTTGACTGAGGGGTCTCAGCTTAAGAAGAAGATACTCCAGGCATCACACGATTCTCCATTGGCAGGCCATCAAGGGTTTACCAAAACCTACAGGGCCATTAGAGAGAGGTTCTCATGGAAGGGCCTCAAGGAGGACGTATTCCAGCATGTCAGGGAGTGTGATGTTTGTCAGAGGAATAAGGGGGAGATGAGCCATCCCGCAGGATTGTTGCAGCCTCTTCCCATTCCGGAGGGGAAATGGGAGAGCATTTCGATGGACTTCATCACAGGGTTGCCCATCGTGTAGGGCAAGGATTGTATCTTTGTTGTCGTTGATCGATTGACAAAGTATCCACACTTTTTCGCCATATCCGCACATTACACAGCAGCACAGGTGGCTGAGCTGTTCTTCAGAGAGGTTTTCAGGTTGCATGGTCTTGCTAAGACCATCATCAGTGACAGGGACAGTCGTTTCATGGGTGGATTTTGGCAGGAGATTTTCCAACTAGTGGGGACGGAGTTGACACCGAGTACCAGTTACCACCCACAGACGGATGGAAAAACATAGATAGTTAACAAGTGGTTGGAGGGCTACTTGCGTAACTACGTTAGTGGGAAGTAGCGAGCATGGTTGAGATGGTTGCATTTGGGAGAGTACTGCTACAACTTGACACATCACATGTCTATTGGTATGTCACCATTTTATGCTTTGTATGGGTACCATCCTTTATCTTTTGCTGATGTGATGTTCGGTGCTAGCAAGGCTCCTAGAGCCAATATTTGGATCCAAGAGAGTCAGGACATCCTCCGAGCTCTTAAGGACAATATGGCTACAACACAGAACTAGCAGAAGCTGTATGCCAATAGAGGCTGGGTGGAGAGACAATTTGAGGTAGGGGACTTGGTCTACCTACGGTTACATCCATACCGACAGTCATTGCTGAAGCAGAAGGGAGCTGAGAAGCTCAAGCCTCGCTTTTATAGGCCATACAGGGTGATACGCAGGATTGGGCAGGTTGCATATGAGTTGGAGCTGCCCCAAGGCAGAAAGATCCACAACATTTTCCATGTACCATGCCTGAAGAAGGCGTTGGGGCAGCAGGTGACAATGACAGAGGAGCTACCACCTAAAGATGATGAGGGGCACTTGGTGTTGCAGCCGGAGGCCATTATTGATACTAGAGAGAGGCGGTTATAGAGCAGGATGGTCCGAGAATTCTTGGTGAGGTGGAAGAATTTGCCGGAAGAGGATGCCACTTGGGAGAGCGAGAAGATTTTGCAGCATCTATCACTTCAATTGCTTGAGGACAAGAAACATTTTTCCGAGGGAGACTGTAATATTCCTAATTAGCGACAGCTAATTGGAATATTCAATTTTGTTTAGTTTGCCGTCTATAGTTTGTAAATAAATAAAAAGTGAGTGAAGAGGGTCTAACTCACTTAAGTGAAATAAGACATCCACCTAGTAGCACAACGTTGTGACTTAAGTGGGAGTCAAGGGGGGCCTAACACTACGTAGAGGAGGAGGGCCTATGTACACTCTAGAAGCTTATGCAAGCTTCTGCGCAGATGAGGATGAGCATGTGGAGGAGAGAGAGACTATGTTGGGTTTTGGAGGGAAACCAACGTTATAAAAGATGGAGGAGCCTCCTCATTTCATTCATTCTTGAGTTGATGATTTTTGAGTGAGACATTTGTCTTCTTGAGAACGCTGGCTGTTTAGCCTGTTTGCAGCACTGTTTAGTGCATTGAGTGTCTCCAGTCGGAGATCTCGCCCTTAGCCCTGGGGGACTTCGAGTGCCTACTTGGGAAAGGTTGGTTTTTCAACGTTTTGTGAGTAGTTTTATTGTTTGGGTTTGTTGCGGAGCTGGAGCTTATAGAGACTCCGCAATCACTAGCAGAGAGGACATAGTCCATTGTGGAGGAGCTTTGGATTGGGGTTTCTACATGTGATTCAGCCGGGATTTTGAGCAGAGGGTTAGCCTTTGCCCATAAGAGGCTTTTGGTGGGGTTTGAGGCAGTGTTTCAGCTATTTCCATCTAGCCTCTACGCAGAGCCTTGGAGGCTAGCGTAATTCACTGAGGAGGAATTTTCTGGTTATTTTCGGGGTTGGTCATTTTTGGTATGGTTTCTGGATTTTGTCAAGGTTGTTGAGGAGAGGAGATTCACAGATTTTCAGCTCATTCTGGCAAGGGGATCAGCCCCTAGTCTTCAGTCCATTCCAACAGTAGCAGCGACAGGGCAGTTTTCCAGCAGCTGGGACGCAGTTCATAGAGCAGCCATTTCCTGTATTTTCTGAGAGTGTTTCTTCACTTGCCTTGAGCAAGATTAGGTGCCATCACTCTAATCACCTATTGTACTTCATTATATTTCTCAGATTAATAAAATGGCTCAGCATTTCCTCTCTATGTTTTTTGGATGAGTTGCCGTATATGCCGTATTCTCTTTCTATGATATTATACGTTTGCTGCACTATTATTTTTTGAGCATTCTAGTTCTATACCACTTGGTGCGTTTATCTTTCACTCTTAGACAGAGTCTGGAAAGGGCCAGGTAGCCTCTGGATCTCGTCCTCTTTTCAGAGGCAGAATATACAGTAAATTCCCTCCCAGTCTATCTCTGGTTGGAGTTTGCTGTGTTTTAGAGATATCCCTGAAACGGGATATTACAATACATTTTTTGAATAATTATTTAAATAGTGGTTAAATTCCTTTGTTTTTTTTAGTGTGGTTCATGTACATGGGAGATCAATGACCACTACATCCACAAAAATATCTAGGCAGTTCCACCCGAAGGTATTACTTCCCACTGACTCATTAGCAGAGCTTAAACCCAAGAGTGTTGAGGAGGATCGAACCCATGACCTCCCTTTAGAAGGGTGCTTTAACAATGAGAACTTGACCAATTGAGCTTACCCTCAGGGCTGGTTGAAGTCCTTTGTTATTTTAGAAAACATTATCTTAATACTAGTAAACTCCATGGTCTAAACATAAGGGTTCTTGTGTATCATATATTTATAAACAATCCATTAAGGGCCTTCCTCTGACTACATGCACCACTTGTAAAATTAGGTTAATTATACAAATTATATTAACTTCCCTTGAACTCCAATCTCAACTTGGTCTTTCTTTGATCTGACATGCATGAGTTATTTATGGCTTATTTATTAGTTATCTTATTGATCACTGCATGTGGTTCAAGTTCAAGTTCCACACTTTGACCTTTCACTAGTTCCTCCATCAGTTAGAACTACTTAAGTTGACTTTAACTCAGATAAACTCAACTAGGGCTCCTATTTTGTAGGAGCCATGCTACATGACTCAAGTTAGACCCTCAACTCGAATTAACTGAATCAACTAAGTCAAGCTAACTTATTTAACTTGTAAAATTTGTCATGTGATGTGGAATTATAATTTTATTCTACTTAAATTCAAGGGGAAATTAAATTAGAATATTTCTTGGTGCCATTTTCAACATTTCTTGTTGCCATTTTCAAAATTTCTTGTTTCCATTTTCAACACTCCCTCTCAACAAGAAAGGAATTCAACTCTATCCCGATACGATACCTTTGGAATTTTTATACATGCAACACTTCTCACAGTTGTTGTTTCTACTGCAACATATGCAATTGAAAAGCACCCAAAAATATAAAAAAACTAAATCAACTGTGATCAATATGATGCATTTGTTACACGAGTCTCTGATTGCTACTAGCTACTGCATTATCTACTGTAAGCTCTGCATTATGCCATCTGTAATGCTTCCAACTCTTCTCTACACTCCCAGTATCTAACTACTGCTAGTCTCTGCATATGTCACTCTACCATCTGAATGCATCAACTACAACTGATCCATCCTGCTATTATATACTGTGGGGCTCTATAGCCAGGTAATGATCCATGAGACAAAAAATATCTCAATGGACCCTGCCCAAATTTCTGCACTCTTGGGACTATGGATTCACATCGCCCCACCTCTCACCTGGAGGTATGTTTGCATGTGCTCCCTCTGCCCACTTGGCTCGAAATTTTCCCCTACTATAGGTCTCTTCTTTAGTGGATGTCTCCACTCAGCCTCCTCTATGCTTCTCAAATTGTGGCTTCTCCACAACTTTCTGAGGCTTCTTATGAGGTTGCATGTTGATAGGGCTAACATGCTCCCTCTCAACCACCAAGTCTCTAACCTTTTCCTTGCTCCTCAAGGATTTCTATGTATCTTTTATCTCGAGTGCATACAGGTTCTTGACTCGCACATTGATCTTCTTCACTTGTCATGCGGCGATGTGCCTAAGGAAAATATTTCCTTTGCTAAAAATCACATCGTATTCATAGTCTTCCAATACCGTGACAAAATCAAGATTCTTGTTTAGTCCTGGAACAAACAACACATATGTGGGGGGAGCAAGTCTCCCTCTGAAAGGTAAAAATACTGATGATGGTCACGCTATACCTCCCATCATCTCCAAAATATATGTTATGCTTGAGGTCTTTCTCCTCCAAGTCATTGAAGATATCTCTATTCATCATCATATGGAATGAGGCACCACTATTGAGATACCACATGCATCCTATTAGAGTGCGTTCCATGCATGCAATGAGAGTGAAATCAAGTTTGAATTGTGAATTTAGAGATTCACCGACTACTACTACTGCAGGCTCCTTCTTGCTTGCCTTCTTCTGTGGACATTTCATGGAATAGTGCCCAAGCTCGTGAAAATGAAAACACTTGATGTTGGACAAGTATTTTTTCTTTCCCTCTTCACCTTGGGACTTCTTTCCCTTGTATTTATTTCCTTTACTGACTAATGCAAAGTATTCTTCTTTGAAAGAGGTCCTGTCTCTGGTGTTCCTCCTAATATATTCCTGCACTAAGTCAAACCACAATCGCTCCCACTGTGGTAGCTTCTCCCTCCCATTCACCGAATCCTAGTAGCCGTGTGAGATCTTGGGAAGGCCTAGAATTCCTAAGCTCACCATATCATCCTTGGGAATTGTAACATCAAAAATTTTAAGCTCATCCCGACATTGAGTGAACTTGTTCAAGTACTTTGGTATTGTGTCGCCCTCCTCCATCTTGATTATTTTGAGCTTGTCCTTCAGTGCCAGGTTGGACCTGTGGTCGCTGTTGTTCTGAAACAAATATGTTAAGGCCTTCCACATAGCATATGGAGCTTCCTTTCCATGGATTTTTAATACAATATGATCTTGAACACCTTCCAACATAATATTTCTTCCCTTCTTCTTCCATGCTACCAGATCTTGAGCATTTGTTGTTGTAAGCTTAGGAATATCAATGTATATGAATTCATTTTGTCCGTTGTCTTCCAACACTACTTCCATCTTGTCTCTCCAAGATATGTAATTCGAACTACCCTCAAGGGAATATTCGACTCTCAATCCAAAGAAAGGCATCTTGATCCTTTTGCTAGCCCTGAAGTGTAGATTTGCAAATTCGATTCACCTGCAAAAAAAAATTCGTATTCTTCTCTTCTAGAGTGATTCTTGCTTCAATACCATGTAGAAAATCCACGTAGATTCAAATGATAATTGTAATATGCTAAAACATTATAATTGAATCTAACCTACCAATTGCGGAAACCAATTTAGATATTGAAATCAAAAAATATGAAAGAGAAAGAATTTCAATCACACAATGCAAAGATTTATCTGGAGAAAGCTCCAGCTAAAAAACCCACTATCCATATATTGCATCAGCCAAATAATATGAGAATATTACAATTATTTTCTCCAAGCTGAGAAAGCTCTGCACTATCTCTATTTGTCTAAATGATTCCTAGACAAGCCTGGTTCAATACTTAACCAATTTTTGGCTTACCCAAGTCCCTATTTCCTTGTGCAGTTTCCTTCGGCATTTAGGCCCTATTAATTAGGGAAATTCCCAATCCACACTACGCAATCCATTAGGGGCCTTCCTTTGACTGCATTCACCACTTGTACAATTCGGATAATTATACACCTGATAGTAAATTTCCCTTGAACTCCAATCTCATCTGGGTCTTTCTTTGATTTGACATGCATGAGTTATTTATGGCCGATTTATCAGTTATCTGATTGATCACTGCATGCGGTTCAAGTTCAAGTTCCACACTTTGACCTCTCACTAGTTCCTCCATCATTTGGAACTAGTTAAACTGACTTTAACTTAGATAAACTCAACCTGGGATCCTATTTTGTAGGAACCACTCTACATGACTCAAGTTAGACCCTCAACTCGAATTAACTGAACCAACTAAGTCAAACTAACTTATTTAACTCGTAAAAGTTGTCATGTGATGTGGAATTAAAATTTTATTCTAATTTAATTCAAGGAAAAATTAAATTAGAATCTTTCTTGGTGCCTTTTCAACATTTCTTGTTGCCATTTTCAACAAAAGAAAAACTAATATGACTCCTCAAATCTAAAGCAATTGAGATCTAGATCTCCAAAAGAATGAAATTTGAGAAAAATTATAATATTCTAAAACTAATATGGAAATTGAGTCATTGAGAGCCAGAAATATCATCACATATTCTACAGATCAATAATGCATACATCCACACACTAGTTCTTTATCATTTATTCCCAATGGAGTAGACATCTTTGTTGACTAAGTTTTCTTCTCTTTTCTACTCATAAAAATTCAAGGCCACATACATAGAACAAATGATAGAATCAATAATAATATAAGAGATGCATGTAAGTTTTGTCTCCTTTCCTTATTTGTTTATAGAGGGTGGTACTCCCTCTCTTTGACACAACACAATTATATTGGAACTCAAGATATAAAAAGGATTTTCACTCTTTTCATTTTTATGTGAATGATGTTCATTACGCCTACTAGAAAATAAGGAATAAGTGTTAAAAATAAAATCTTATTGAAAACAAATGCACAAATATTATGTAGGTTTATTTTCTCGCCTCTAATACATGGGTGGGTGTAGTAACTTACATGAAAATAGGTAGTATCCATATCCATTATCAATCAGTACACACCTTGGTGTGAATTTGAACTCATAGAGGAATGGTAGAATAAGTAACAAAATTTGAACTACATAAAGACATCAAAATATTAAAATGAATTTACTTAAATGAATAACCTACACATTCAAACTTCAAATCCATAATCAAAATTCCAATATCCAAATCATGGCTAAGTAAATTCACTCCCAAGAGTTTGTAAAGGACTAGTGGGAGAAAAATAAATGAGAAAAGTCTTGAAAATACATTGAAAATATAGCTTAAATTGAAGTGGTCATCTTCATATGAAACATAAAAAATGACATGTAGAAGACTAAGCCTTAATCTTGTAGATTTTAGCTACTTCCTTCAATCCTACACAATGTAGAGACAATTGGGATTTTCTCAGCCTTAGACAAATAAAGTAGGGACAATTAGGAGGTATTGAAACTTGGAGAGGAAAAGGGGGAAGAAAATAGAGAATAAATAAGTTAGAAGGATAGAATCACAAGGGACAACAAAAAATGCCAAAGGATTCAGGCCCATCATGTGCATCTTTTTTTTAGTCATATAAAAGTAATGTTCCCTCATTCCTAAGAGACATGGTTATGTTGATGTCTCATCATGACCTTGTTTTTATTTTCCTAAGAAATTTTAGATAATGAATTCATTAAAGGCAACCCATATCAAATAGGTGGTTATAACAATATAAAGCTATAACTTATATTTGTTAGTTTCAAGAAGCATATATTTAGAACTTAATTCTTAAGGAATATATATCTTAGTTATTTTCTTGACTTTGCATTGTACTTTGTAGTAATGGGCTAGCCATCCCTTGCTTGTTCGTATATCTAATGACTAATTCATACCCTTTGCATTAATTGTTGTATTCAATATCAAAGGAATGAATGTCTTCTCCGCCCATCAATATGTTCTACTATCTAGTATCTCCTTGACATATTCCATATGGGATGGATTATTGTTGTTGTTAAGGTAGAATTAATTGGATATGTGAAGCATTCTTTTCATCTATCACTTATCAAAGTTAGCAAAAGTATATACGACTTTAAGCATTTGAAACAAGATTTTCTGGGATTTCTTTTTCAAAATTTTCAACCCTTATATGAGGATATAAACCCACACTATGAAAATTTGGTTCCCTATCCATGCCTCATTAGGTTTCATTTTTATTGCTTGGTGTCTTTTGACTCACCTATCTCTTTTATCAAGGAATTGATGACTTTTTTGGTGTTTCAATCTCTTGAGAATATTTCCCAATATGCATCTTTTATCCTTCTCAATAATGCTTTCTACCTTTCTCATGAACAATTTTTTTCTTCTCTTTACAATTCCTTTTATCTTTCTCCTTGTGCTAGCCTATTTCCCCCTTTTATTGGTGTTTTATTAACCCACTAGCTAACAAATCATCCTTCCTTTTCTAGCTGATTGTTGTATTAGTCTATCAACGTCCTTTGTTGAGTAGACATACTTTTTTTGTATTAGTTTATCAATTCCCTTTGTTGAGTACACATAATTTTGTTGTATTATTATATCAATATCCTTTGTTGAGCACAAGTCCTTTTCATTATCGAGCTACTCCTCAAGCACTACAAATATTTGCCTCTTTGATCAACATATTGATATTTATTGAATTTTCCCAGCTCCTACTAAATGCTTTACTTAGTGATTCCATCATGATTTCCATTCTACTAACATCATTAGAGCATGTAATTGTTATTGATTGGATCATGTCTCTATCTTTTTCCCTTTGTTGATGCCATCATGATGATGTGGGATGGTTTGGGCTTACCAGATTTCCTCTTGTGGTCCTTCTCTTACATGGAAAAAAATTATCTTTTCTCCTAATATAATATATTGAATTCCTAACTCATTCATTGAGAGATAAAACACCCTCCTTTGTTAAGAAAAGGTTCCTAGTGTTGTAGGCATTTGTCCTATGCCTAGTAATCAATAACTAGTTAATTGCAACTCTTCCTTTTACCACGATTCATCATTTTCTTAGTGAATCAATAACCCCATTTTACTTGACATTATAGAAAAATCATTTAATATTATTTTCAAGAGCATGAACTCATTCCCATCGCACATAGTTCATAAAGCATAAGACCTCATTCCCTATTGAGCATAACTCACATAATGCATACATAATGATTTATGTTATTTTCTTTAATTGATAGACAAGATCGAACTTCTCTTGATGTTCCTCTATTCTCCTTACTATGACAGACAGAATGAGCTCATTCTTATCTTTCATTAAGCAATCGTAGTGAGAAAAATGATCATTTCCTTGGAAAGCAAATCCTTGGGAAAATTTGCATTGTGCCAAAATATTTTATTCAATGAAAAAAACATGCCCTTTACTCATTTTATTTTGCACAAATTTGCAAGTACATCTTGCAAGTGGATAACTTTCTCATTTTACCAAGCAAAGATGCCAAACAAAGAGATTTACGTCTCTTTTCTTGGAACTTTTATACTTAGCGATATTTTGAGAACACATCCAAGCATAATAAAATATATGAGTAATGAAGTATATGAGTAAGAAAGATAATATTAAATAAGTAATTTGATAAGGAGGAGAAAACATATCAAGGGGTGGTGTGATAGCACACACATACCATGGGCTTCATAGAAAAGTTGAGGAGAGGTGAGTCTAACTCAGGTAGTTCAAAAGGGTACCCTAAAAAATGTGGTTGAATAAGTTTATATGTTAGAATAAACATTTCCATTATTCATATAGCCTCTCCTTGTGCTTGGGCACATACAAATCTTCCTTAACTACTTTGACAAGGGCATCACATGTTTCACTTAAGAGTATATTTTTTGTGAAGCATTGTTCATTGAGATTCAACCATCAACAATGTGCTACATTAGACATCTTAGATGTAGTAATGGAAACATTATCCACTTCTTTATGAGATCATTGATAATGAATTAGGATTTGTGTTGAAAAATGCAAAGGTCTGCTACATTTACACCAATATTTCCATTATGGTTGCAGATAACAAGGTTTATTTGAACTTTGAAGGGCATGGCTACACCAAAGTGAAATTTAAAACCATAAATATAGAAGTCATCTACACTTGTGATCTTCTTCAAAATCTTCATAAAATTGTCCTCATATCTCATTTTAATTATTTGGAAGAATCTTGAAGCATTTACTCTATTGGAGGAGCATTTTGATGTCTTTTAATGATTTTATGCCTTCTGCACTTAGGTAGAGAATAATGGGAAACAAAAGAGAGTGGTATTTTGGTAATGATGTTTAGAATGGGTGTTAACAAGCATAAATAGACATGGGTGAACATATTGATTATGATGTGATACTACTTATATGATTCAAAAATTCAAACCAGATGAAAAATTCTATAATATTGAATTGATTAAGTAATGTGCATGAAAACATGAACATATATTTGAATAAAAATGAACAAAGAAAATTAGATTAAAAATTACAAGGTAAAAAATGTAGACATTTCTATGCTATGTAATGTTATTCATATCATAAATTATACATATAGAAATCCATTGAGTTATGAAATGGCCATTTAGCTTCTTAGGGAAGTTCACTTTTGTAACTATTGGTGTATGTTTGATATGTTTGTGTGCACCACATGATGATATTGGTGTGTAGGTGTAATGGTATAGGTGATGGTTGTTGTTTTTGACAAATGAACACATTATTGAAGTGTGCACTTACATGCCACTAAGGTGGTTGTTGAGGTGTCCATGTGTACGTTGTTGAACTAGATGCATGTTAGTCAACTTATCATATCCATATCTTCGAATTGTAACTATGAATTGGAATTGGGAAGCTAAGAATGAGCTCTATAACATCAAGGGGCTGAAAATTACAAGTTTGGGGTGTTGGTCCAAAATTGCTAAATTTGAGATCTATCAAACCTTGTCTGAGACTTGCCTAAATGATCATTTAAATGGGCCAAATGGTTGTTTGGATCACACACTTACTATAATGCACCAACACCACACTAGTCATTACCATACTCATATATGTTGCTCGTATGTATGCCATACTTATCTATGTTGTACTCGATTTCTCATATCACACCCTCTTCTATGTCCCAGCTCTAACATGTGTATGGATTTGATAGTTTCAAAGGTGTTCTTACATCAACCAAGCTTCTCCTCAAGCCTTTCAATGATTAGATGTCACACGTAGTGCACTATCATGAAGGTTGCATGTTAAATCATGCACTTAAACTACAGTAGCCTTGCCACACAATAAAAAATAGTGGGACACAAGGAATTGAGCATGCAAGAGGCTATATATATATTGAGCATGTCAAAGGGGAGTGCAAATAGATATATTTGCACTCACCTCTGACATGCTCAATTCCCTGTATTTGACCAAGCCTCTCAATGGTTAGATGTCATTGATGTGGTTGCATATTAAATATTAGGAATTAGTTACACAAGTGGACTAAGAGGGACATCAGTTATACTGCCATGAAGCCAAAAGAGTATCACTAAAGCTAGACACACACTTTCCCATGCACACTGTGCATAAGTTAAAAGATTTGGTACTTCAAGTTTTGAAAGCTGCCCATTTTCTACATACCTTTTTTCCTTTTTTTTTATTTTTGCAGATATAGGCTACGTCTAGGTGGGGCTAGCCCAAATGTTGAATGAAAGAATGATCTATGCAACTACAAGATATTGTTACTAATAACCATTTTCTACATACCTTATTCAATACTTGTTTTATAAGAGCACAAAATAATAAGCATAGCCTCTCCCAAAGCCTCACAATGAACAATCAGTTAGGTGTCACTGAGGTGATTGCATATTAAGGAGTAGGAATTTGTTGTGTAGGTGTAACTAAGGAAGAGGGGCATTAGTTACACTACCATAAATCCAAAAGAGTTTTGCTAAAGTTGTCGATGCACTAAAGCTATCGAGTTAAGCCAAACATTGGATGTCCCAAACGTTTGTTGACTAATAATGGGGTCTCATCAAGTTCGAAACTCAGTTAACTTGCCTAATATGACTTATGTGCAATAAAGTTTGAAACTCAATTAACTTAACTAATATAAATTATGTGCAGTTACATACATATGACATATGACAGTCCCTATGATTTTACCCCAAGCCCGTGATTTGGAGGTTTACGAATCCTCCTAATTTGAAAGAACCAAAGAAAACAATGTGGTGGACACATATTCCCATGCACAATGTGCATAAATCAAAACATTTGGTACTAAATTTGTTGTTTCCGAAGTTTCCACTTTTCTACATACCTTATCCCACACATACTTTTTGTGGAAATACATAACAATAAGCATAGCGGTTATTCTTCAAAAGTGAATTTGAAGGATTATGATAATTTATAGAACTCATAAAACAAAGACACCTTTAATTTGGATTCTTCTTCCACGTAGAGCTTTGGCATCAAAGATAAAGTTGCACTCAAGAAAATCAGTGTTTACTGTTAGGAGAAACTCACCCTATTACTGCCGGGTGTTTTGCTCCTCCTCGTTGCATGTTGTCCTGGACTCCCCACAATCTGGCAATCGACCGCAAGCTGAAACATTTTTCTCACTAAAAATTACTGAAATCTACTACCAAGTTCTCCAATTTTGCTACCAAGTAACTGAATTCTATCGTACCTGAATTTTTGGTGAATTTATTCGCAGAAATCGCAGCTGAGCTCCAACATCCCCAGTGATCCGCATGGTTAGATGGCGATTGACAGTGACATCCTTGAGCAAATTCATGGCCGGACTCTGCAGAGAGTTGAGCTTCCCCACAACCTGAGCTGTCAGCGTGGTGTTACTGTGAGAGGGCTGATAGAAGGCCGCAACATAGACGACCCCCACGGGTATCACACCGTTGTAGAAAACATAGAATTTGGAAGCGCTGTATTTGATTCCCACTTTGTTGGGATTGCTCGCTCTGAAAATCATGGAAATATTCATTGTGAGAGACGATGGCATATTGGGCTTCGGCTCTATCATCAGGGATTCAACTTTTGCAGAGTTTAGAGAGAACTCGGGCTTCTTGGGCTTCAGAACCAGGAGAATTAATAAGGCAATTACTGTTATGATGACTGCAATGATGAGAAATACTGTTGAAATGCAGCAGCAGCATCGCTTACATGAAAATTTGGAAGCTCTGTAATTTTCTTCTGGGAATGAACCTGCGTGAGCGCGATTGTAAGAAGTCATTCTTTTTCGGTATGGAGATGGGCATTGTTATTTTCTGTGTGTATGGCCATATATTGTTAGTTTCTGAGGTTGCAAGGTATAACGTCTCAGCTACGATATGAATGCTGGGGACGGTACTTCTTTTTCAATTTTTTTTTTGTGCTCCCTAAATATTCTTGTTGGAATGGTGGCAAAAAAGTATTTGTTGTCGTTGTGCATGGATTTGCCCTTTATTCTTTCGTTCCTGCTGAAGCAAACTCACTCCAATCAAGTGAAAGGATTACAGTGAGCTCATTTTGACATCAAAGTTTATTTAGTTTTGTCAATATATTTTTTTGCATGCAAGAAGACAAAGTATAGACAAGACATCAGTCAATTAGGGCATTTTGAACACAGGGGATTTTGAACAACAAAATAGGGTATTTTGAACATAGGGGATTTTGAACAACAAAGTATAGATTAGGACACTAGTCAATTAAGGTATTTTGAATATCTTTATTTAGGTATCAAATACCTTAATTAGGTATTTTGAATAACTAAGTATAGATTAAGGCATCATTTAATTAAGGTATTTTGAACATCATTTAATTAAGGTATTTTGAACATCTTTAATTAGGGTATTTTGAATATCTTTATATGGATTGTAAATTGTGGGAATATTTTGGGAATTGAGGAAAAGGATCAAGGTCAATTTTTTGATCTTTTATCAAATTTAGAAATATTCTCAAAGTAATATGCAACCTAGGTAAGTTTAATAAAGTATTTTTAAGTCTATAATTTTATTGTTTTATCAAGATTTCTATCAAGATAAAACAAAAAAATAATATAACAAAGTGTTTATACATGACCTTTTATTATCATCTATGTACTATGACCAACAAACCCTCCAAAGTGTTTATACATGGCCTTGTATTATCATCTAGGTACCATGACCACCAAGCCCTACAAGTCAATGTGAATGACTATGACAAGCAACCAAAGAAGTAGCAAACAAAGTCTCATACCAACAACCAAAAAACATGAAGTCACTTGTAAATGGTTTGACACACACACACAAGTAGCAAACAAATGGAAAGTTCCAAAGTCTCATACCAAAAAAAAAAAAAATCAAGTTAGTTGTAATTGGTTTGACACACAAACATACAAACACATAAGTAGAAAACAAATGGAAACTCCCAAAGTCTCATACCAACAACCAAAAAGCATGAAGTCAATTATAACCAGTTTGACACACACACCCATATCCTCTACGAAAGAATTGCACTAGGATATCCTTTTATACTCTACCTTGGGGTTAAGAGCCTACTCAATCTCCTTTTTCACCATATTTTGAGCTTGAGATCATTGAATTTAATTTTGAAATGAACCTTTGAGCTTAAATCATTGATTTTAATTTAGAAATGGCCCTTTTGAGTTTGAGATCATTGATCATAAAAATGACATTTTCCATTATAATCATGTTTTTTTTTTCATGAATTCTATACATCCATTGATTTTAATTTAGAAATGACCCTTTGATCTTGAGACACAGATTTAATTTAGAAATGACCTTTTGAGTTTGAGATCATTGACCATAGAAATGGCCTTTTCCATTGTAATCATGTTATTTTTCATGAATTCTATACATCCCAATAAAGAGAAAGAGTTACTTTTTCATTTATGAAGAAATCTTAACATAAGTAAAAGGGTAATCTTTTGACTCGATGTGAGGTGTATACCATTATTTGGTAATAAATGTTCATAGATATTAAAATAATCATGCAATATAATATAAGTTTAATAATTTTGACTTCATTAATGATTTGATGTAAAAGATTTATGATCAAAGTTGATCTTATTATTCAACCTCTTTATTATATGTAATGTGAATGATAAAAATAATAACATAAACATGATTGTTATGTGATGGTTATTGTGCTTGGCCACTTTATGCACCTTTTCCTATAAAAGCTATTATGTTATTTCAACAATTGGTTTTCTTCCCATCCTTACATTGTTTCTCAACAAACACCTTGGTGTTATAGCATACCCCTTAGTAAACATAAATGACACCTTTCGATGTGAATAAAAATGGATGCATAAAACATGATAAAATACTCATGCAATTGATATACACACAATTAAAAATTATACACCATTTAAGGATACTAGAATGTAAAGAGTGAAACATATAACAAAAATGCAACAATAATATAAAATATTTAAAAGTAAATGAGAACAATGATGAGAAAATTTATTTTAATAAATAATTAGACAACCAATTATAGATTTTGGACATTCCATCCAACCATAAAATCTACTGCTATAGTTCTCTAAGCAGTAGGTCCTTGAGTTGGGGCCATGAGTTTATAAGAGAAAGTTCTAACTATAATAGGAGTGCTCACAACAAAATTCTCACATGTTCATTCATATCATTTCTAAAAAAATCCACTCACAATCATAAAAACTAGTTCTCCATGCATTCTCTAGCTTTAGCAAGTTGTATTCAACACCACTATGGTCACCCCTCCTTTTCTTGACACCCAAATCTCTTTTCCCCTTTTCTACCCAACTATAAAAACTCTCCCCTTCATCTACTCAAATTTCCTTTCCTTTATCTCCCATGTGTGTTTCAATCTCACGTTTCTCAAATATGGTCAAGTACCTATCCCATGCTTTAATAATGAGGTGAGATGACCTTTCCACCAAACTTGTGTATAAGTGTACTTAACCTATCTTCCAATACCTAGGTGATATGACTTTTCCCACCACCCTCTTACATGCATTCGATTATTGGTTTTGATAAGTCAAAGGAGGTGACAAATTATTTAGAAAAATGGTTTATATTGATTAGGCATGTCCAATTTCCCCTTACACACCCTTTCATCCCCTATCTCTTGTGGAAACATAACCCCCATAACTCTATCGTTATCCGTTTGTAGCTAATGAATTGTTTTATTGTATTCTTTTCAATTTTCATTGTTTACATATTAAATCACTTGGCTCATCAAAATTCAACATATTTACAAATATAAAATGTAAGTATGGGGATTCAAAACTGGGTTGTTACATTCCCCTCCCCCTATATTTTGTACCATCCTCAGTGCACATACCCATAGTGGTGTACATACACATATATACAAAATTTTACATGGTACTTGATAACCTAATAATTTAGTGACTCAAGTAGAAATTCCAACCAAAAAATATCATTCCCTTTAACTTTCACAACTAAGGAAGTGTACCCCCTTCTTTGCAACGTAGTCCCTCATATCGTCCTTCTTCCTTTCTCTGACTTTAGCACAAGTGAGATAGGAAGTATCAAAGATGTGGCTCTAAAAATCCAACTAAAAGAAATAGTCTTTGTACACATATATACAAGTGTACATTTAGATTTATTCAAAATTTACAAAAAGATATTGGTACTCTTCCCACAAGGTATCTTTAGGATCATAGCAGTCCAATGGAACTTTACTAGGATGACTGCATAATTATTGATCACTTTGACTGTCTATTCTAGGATGAACACTGGCTCCACCTAAAATACCCATTCATGCTCCACTCAAATTAAAATCCAATTTATCATATGGTTAGGATTAGGCACATAATTCAATAAAGAAACATGAAATTCCTTATGAGTTCTCATGGATGTAGAAAATACAAGCATGGATGCAGTAAATACAAGCTTGGATGCAACTTGGCCTATTCTCTTTAGAAATTAAAATAACCCACAGTATCTATTATAGCCCTTTTTTCCACCTTATTTTAGCTAGAGGATGTTATGTTTATTTTATTAATTATTAGTTAAATATAGTTATCTTAGGTTTATTAATGTGGAAGGGCATGATCAACGATCATGCCTCTTCGCCAAGGGACACCGTAGGGCTGTATTTAAAGCCTTGGTGATCCCCACTTGTAATCATCTCATCTTTTATCAATAATAATATATACTTATTCAAGTTTACTAGATTTTTTACACTCCATTGGTATCAGAGCAGTCGATCTTCTAGCCACTCATCGCTGCATAGAGCTATGCTCCTTGATTTAGGTCTTTGACCATAAAAATCGTCAACCTTGTTGCCATTGTGACTGAAGCATTCGCTACAAATTTTGGAGTTTCTCCATTGTTGAGTTTGTAAGAGGTCTTTAGCCATAATAAAAAATTGAAAAAAAAGAGGAAGAAATATATATATATATAAAATAAAAGAGAGAAGGAAATTCAAAGTATATTAAAAAGAAAAAAAAAGAGATATATATAAAGAAGTACATATACGTGCATACCAAAACAAATTAAAATTAAAAAGTAAAAAGAAATAAGGAAGAGTAGGTAAGGTTATTTTGATTATTCTTTCAGTGGTTTACAAGCTTGTGGTTTTGGAAGCCCATGGTAATTTCCCATGGTATTTGCAAGGTAAAATAAGAATTAAAGGAATAAAAAATATCTTGTGAATGGTAAGTTTACTTTTACTTGGATAAATACACATAATTGGACATATATTTTATAGGTGAATATATGTGAATAGCCACGTTCCACTAGGGTTGTAACCTTTCAACCAAAAAAAAGAGTTAAAAAAAATCAATTGGTAAAAGAATATATATATATATAAATTTAATTCATTAAAATTATTTAATTAATTAAATTAATAAAAAAAAAATTGAAGGAATAATAACTTCATTAAAAAGAAGAAGAGAAAGTTAGGAAGGGTTACCTTAAAAACCCTAAAAACTCAATTCAACGGAAAAAATGGAATCAATCATTGATGAAAAGGAAATTGAATCTAATTCGGAAAGGAAAGAAGGAATATTTCCTGAAAATTATAGTATGTTTGTCTGTGCGCTAATTAGAATCAAAGGGTCACTTGCAGGAAAGGAAGTTCTTATGTCTATCTATCTATCTCACATATTTTATAATATAATATTTGCATCCTCATGGATATCTTTGTATTCCAAGTGTTTTGGAGTATTTAAGCTTGAGAAGGAACTTTATTTTCTTAATGTGAAAGACCTAGAAGTCAACCATACAAGGCCGAAAAAAACGGGTTAATGTGAGATACCAGATAATACCCAGAGCCAACGATGAGAGTGATAGAAGGCCGAGTAAACCTAGATTAATGTTGGAGACCCAGAGCCAGCGATACAAGGTAGAGTAAACTAGAGCTAAACATATTGGATCCACAAGCTATACCATGGGGGGCTAAACAAAACCAATGTGAGAGACCAAGAGCCACTCTTATTGAACCTAGGCTGATGTGAGAGACTGAAAGCCACTCTTAGTGAACCAAGGCTGATGTGAGAGACCCTAAGTTAGAGATAAAATATAGAGTAAACCAGGGTTGATGTGAGAGACCCAGAGCCGGCGATACAAGGAAGAGTAAACCTCAGCTGGGTAAGAATGATAAAAGGAAAAACGCAGCACATACAGGAGCTAAACCCTGCCGGACTAAACTAAACTAATGTGAGAGACCCAGAGGCAGCGGTAAACATAGAGTAAACCTGGGTTATAGTGATTAAATTAAAAACTCAACAGATACAAGTTAAAGTGGAGCCACTGCCATCCTCACAACGTTGTAAGTCAATTAATTATAGTTTAAATTTAATAATCTCACCGCAGCATAGAAGATAAATCCATAGTACATACCTGCATTTCATGGTTTCAACTATTTAGGGTTTAAAGCCCTTCCCTTCTTCAAAAGTGATGGCGTCCACGCAACTCATTTCCTTCTTTGATACAATTTTGCTGAAAGCCAAAGAGTTTAGGATACTGAAAGAAAAAAAAACAATGAATCATATAACTTCTGCATTGCACCTGAGGAGAGATAAAAAGAAATGAAACAATTAAAAAGAACTATACAATTTATTTTAATACTTATATGTGATTCATCTCCCTGGGAAAAAAGCTGAGACTCACTAATCCAACTGTTTTTTTTTTTTTGGAAGATGTTCCTCTCTAGCCCTTGAACAGCTCAACCATTGAATGATCCACACGCTTCCCCTGCAAAAATGATAGAAATGTAGTCCAACCTCCTCCTTCATCACACATTGACAGCACTGACTGAGACTCAACCAGACAAGAATCTGAGACAGACATACCTACTCAGACTCACCCAGACCATACATACATACAGACACAAACAAGCAATCACACCGACATATCAATGCAGATGATGGACAGAGGAGGAAGATAAATGTTGGAAGGGGCGACATTATATATATATATATATATATATATATATATACACACACAACTTCTTTCACCTACCTCCTCCAAGTGGTGTCTACCTCCCTTTCCAAAATCATCGATTCATTCAAAAGGGATCCCATGTTCAACCCACTGCTTAAGCTTTTATAAAAAAAAATTAAAAGCATTATAATTTATCAAAAAAAAAAAAAAACACCTATTCTCATAGACAACATTATAAGAGAAGGTACTAGTGGTGAATGACATACGCCAAAGAAGATAAATCTTAAGTGAAGAAAATTTTCAAAAAGATACAGCTTTGAGGACAAAGATTTTAAGGAAAAGGGGATAAGCCCTAACAAGGAGTATGAGGAGTATGTCATCATCAATGTTGATGGCCGGATTCTAGAAAAAATTACTGGATCTCAAGAAACAGATCAATAATAATTTAGATGACTTTGGAAAAAGATTAGTCGGTCTTGAAGGTACATTTGCAGGAAACTCCAACAATATAAAAAAGGTTCATGATACATCAAATCGAATAGAAAGACAAATGTGGCTAAATCATAACGAGGCCATAGAAAATCATGGCGAAGCAATGAAAAAGATGACAAAACTGTTCGATAAGTTAAATGATAAGATAGATAATATAGGTCAGACACAAGAACCAATATTCCCGAATGTTGAACATAATCAACTGAACATTGCAGCTAATTCAGATCATAATCATGAATATAACATGTTTGAAAAAGAGCAATTAAATGAGGTTGAATTGGAAATCAGCTCACTTGAAAACTATAGTGTTGAAATACCTAGAAGCAGGGACTCTGAAATCAACCATGGAAGTTATAGAGCTAAGAAACCAAGAGAAGAAAATGCAACTCAATCCACTAATAAAGCCAGTAATGCAGCAACAGAAGTTATTAAGAACTTTTATATAAATGAAAATCAAATGGCAGAAAAAGAAACAATGTTGGTGAAGGAGCCACGTAAATAATTCAATGCGAGTGTTATCACAGATGCAACAATAGACATAGTCTTTGAAAATGAAATAAACCATGAACATACAAATGTGTATAAACATCAAAATGTTTCATCCCTAGATTTGAAAGAAAAATGGGAAGAGACAAACACAGCCGAAGCCACTGATACAGCGCCAGAAGCTGTTGAGGCCTTCGATGACGAAGCAGATATGGTTGTTAAGAAGGAAGTGTTTGATGATGGCAAGAAGTTGCATCGAACGATAATTTTTGGTAAATTACCTCTAAATCTAAAAAGGAACCACGAAGAATTACCAACAGTACAAGGAATAGTTCAGACACATGCAAAAGTATTTCAAGACTTGCCAGTGAAAATGTCTCCTAATAGGGAAATCAAACATCCAATAGAAGTCAAGATAGGATCCGACCCTGTCAATAGCAAGTCTTGTCGCTATCCACATCACCAAAAGATTGAACTCGAGAAGATGCTCCACGATATTTTTAAAATGTGGGAAGCAAGAGCTCGCCGCTCAAGGAACCCAGACATTCATCAACATTGTCCATCATTATGTATGCTTTGAGGACAAAGCATCTTTAAGAGAAGGGCAGTGTTATGTATATTTTATTAATTATTAGTTAAATATAGTTATCTTAGGTTTATTAATGTGGAAGGGCATGATCAACAATCATGCCTCTTCGCGAAGGGACACCGTAGGGCTGTATTTAAAGCCTTGGTGATCCCCACTTGTAATCATCTCATCTTTTATAAATAATAATATATACTTATTCAAGTTTACCAGAGTTTTTACACTCTAGAGGAACCTAGTATAAAACCTTCAAATTTGTTAGTGTGAATTCATTTTTCTTGCCCCTTCTCTATGCCCTTTTACTAGCCCCTCCTAGGATGCAGAAAAAATGTGTACTCAAGTGCCAGGCTATATAGTTGCAATGGAGTGATGAGTGGTAGCATGTCAAGCTTGTGGGAGAAATGGGCTAGTAAAAGGGAAAAAACAAAGGGAAAGAGATGAATTTATAAAAGTGACTTTGAAGGGTTGATACTAGCCTCCTATAGCTAACATCAGGTGGGAAAAAGGGTTAAAATAGATTTCCCCTAATGCATGAAGTCATAAGAGAAAGTGATGGCTGAAATGCATTATAAAAAAATGTAACAAAATGTAAGGAAGGAGTCGACACCAAAGAGCCAGATTAGAGCCCCACTAAAAACAAAGTCTCAATCATAAGAAGATCATCCCCAAGGCAAGCACACCCATGCTCGACATAAAGAGAAATTGAACATGGGCACCAATCACACGTTATGGATCCATGACTTGAAATGCTAATACATGACCACGAGACATACACAATGGATCCATGCAAGAGACTAGGAGAATGAAGCCACAAAAAAGTACAACATGGATCTATGTCACAATATACATCAGCAAGGCTATAGACACATAGAGGGGAGGTTCCCCAACATAGCCCTCAAAGAACATAAGAGGGTACATAACTCCAATGCGGCTTGGGAAGGGTGCCATATACGAGTGAGATGTCCCTAACTGAGGGTCTTATTTTCAACCCTGATGGTACAAATATACAACCTATGAATAAAAGATCTGTTGTCGAGCATGGTAGAAACCATCAAATTATCAATTAGTGTGGTAAACTATTAATAGACACAAGGGGACCCACCAATGATGAAAAATGGGCCCCAAGGTACCTAGCACAACTCACAAAGTGTGAATAAATGTGTTAATGTTGAACACTTTTGGATTCAACTGCTCAATATCCAATCAGAGGAACTCATTATCGATTCTAAGGAAGCCCACCACTAAGGTATACAAGCTCCAAGGTACTACTAGTTCCTAGATCAAACTCCTAGATAACGAACTAAAGTCGATAGGATAAGATCCATCGAAGGAGGGACTTAATGTATCCCTCATCAATGGACATGGAACATACCAAGTGATGATGTAAATTGATGAAGTCATGAAGTACACCTAACTGTAGGGATGACTGACACAAAATTTCAATAAGGAATATGGATGACTGATTGAGGTTTAGACTTCCCTTGAATGTGTAATGGAACGAACCAAAAATGAATCTGAAACATTAGCTAATGAACACCAAATGATATCATGTAAAAACATAAGAGGCATTGAAGCATGCTCCACAGTGAATGGAATAGTAACCAAATAGAGGAGTAAAAAGATTCATATGTATGGTATGGCTCCCAGGAAAGATAAAACCAAACTATAAGGTATTGACACAAATATGTTCCATGTTCAAGGGTGACATGACCAACACTACCATTTTGGATGATAGAATTGACAAAGTGATTTCCTTTCCTTCTCTTTTTATCAGTTGGTATCTCCTTCATGATTTAGTAAGCATGAAAGAGAAGACAAGTAAGCTCGATAGTGATTTTTTTGTTTAATTTTAATGAAACCAAAAAAGAGATAAAAGGATATTTGATAAGGTGTCTCCTTCATGATTTAATGAGCTCAAAGAATAGGTAATAGTATGCTCAATACAAGGTGCCTTTTTTGTAAGGTTTTAATGACCCTGAAAAGAGGTAAAGGGATGCTTTGTACCATTCAGTTTTTAATGAGTATTGGAAGGACTTCCTGGAGAAACAAGTGGCATAATGGGTAAAAATTTTTTTAGAGATGATAGAATCACCCTAAGAAAAGTGATGCAAAGAGGTTAGCAAGGAAAACCACTCATAACCACAGTCCCTCTAGGAAGGAACAAAAACACCAAGCGAATGATAACAAAAAGGTGAAGAGAAATGTGATTACATAGATGAAATTCATATCAATACACATAACAACTATCAAAGGTAGAATAAGTGGTGGATTCCTCTTAAGGTATATCCAAAAGATGACAAAGAAGAGGAAATAAGGTTCAAATTTAGAGTCATGGTGGGTCAAAAGGAGGGATTTTGGAGTGGTAAAATGACATATCATGGACACCACCATGGCAAGGAGGTGATAAACTATGGAAACCATGTGAAGGAAGGATCCATCATGCAAGTTACAATGTGAAAGCATAGAGTGGCTAATGCTGCAACCGAATGAGATCAAACCTAAGGAACAATAAAGATGGAAATGATGGTGAATAATGCAATAGAAATGGTAGTGAAAAACCTACCCATGTATTGAAAGTTCAAGAAAAGTGCATCTAGGGTCTATTTTAGTAACAATACTTCAATAATATGTGTAAATTATGACCAATTTGTTCCATACTATTGCAGGAAAAAATAGTTGTTAGGAAAATTATGATAAAAATAAGATCATAATTGTGAATAAGCAGTTTTGTGGGAGGAAAATGGAAACAATAGAAAATGAATTAACACATGTGGGAGCTCCTAAGCAATATAGTAAATGGAGCCAAAATTCAACTTGTTTTCTCATTTTCTTGTGGAGAGTTTGACTACTGGATAAAATCCCATTTAGCCTCATAACATGTGATCATGCTCCCAAATTATACCAACCACTATTCAATATTATACTTCCACCAAGTATTTCTCTAGTTTATCCTCATCATTTTCATGATTCCATTTTCAACTTTCATGTAATTTCACTACTAACAGACCCCTTTGGGGGTATACTATGTTGTTTCTCCCAACGAGGTTCCTTGAGAGTGACCAAAATAAGAGTGTTTGCTCTAACGAAAAAACCCTAGGGGAAGCATACGTGTTGTGGGGGACACTCTTGAGGCGATGACCCAAATAAAATATGAATATAGAAAATATATGAAAATTTTACAACATGGGTAGGTTTTCCAAGGGTGATATTGATCCATGTCCATATGTTTAGGGCAGGGAGAGAGAAAATATGATTGAGTTGAAGCAAACAAATACATATTAGGGAGGTGACCAACCTCATGCTTGCATTATCCTCTTCACCATCACCCTAGTAGCAGGGTCCATGGGGCCTCACCTGGCCTCCGAGATGAAATGGATACAGAAATGTGATGTATGGCACCAAAAATTTTCAATTGGTGCGAAGGAATATTTTCAAACATCAAAGACTAACTCACTTGATGCTGAATACGAAAAGAAAATAAATTTGTTTATGATAGCATCTTGGTTTCCTTGTTTTTGTAGTGAGTACTATTGTTGAGGTTGAGAGTATTGACACCTTACCCCCTTCCCTAAGATCCTTTTAGGATGTGGTGAAATGAGTTAATGGAGAGGCTTGAGGGAAGACATACGCAACAATTGTTCAACCATGTAATGTTCCCCAACCACCTACAAAATTATATTATTGTGCTTGTTATCACTCTAACACATTTTCTTGGGATTATTTTTTTTATTTTTTTTATTAATTCTTGTATGGGTTCCATGCATGTATGAATGCTATTTAAAATGAAATAACTCATGTACACGCATATATATGCATAGATGAAATTCAAAACCATATGCATTTCAGATAAATACATATATTATTGCAGTAGAAGTAGTTATCATAGAAATTAAATATAAATATTTTATTATCACAAAATAGCTACAGAACTTAGATGTTCCTCCCAGCCATAGACGATGCTACTCATTTTATCTCAACAACAGGCCACCCGTTAAGTTGAGGCTTCAAATATATAGGGAAACAACTTACCTAAAACCAGGTACACATTTGGTACCATAAATAAATAGGGCCAAGATACCAAACCTCAATAGCCTCCAACCTATTGTATCACATCCCCCATCATTCCCACACCCAAGTAATGCACCCCCTTCTCTGCACTTGTAGTCCCTCGATTTATGCCACTACCTCTAGAGTGAATAATTTAGTCATCCAAGGATTTCTAGAGTCCTATGGCTCCAGGATTTCCTACTACCCTAAAAGGCCTTTAGGTACCCTCTAGTCCCTTATACTAAAACCGTAGCAACCTCCAACCTACAAGATGACATCCCAAGTAGTGAACCCCCTTCTCCACACTCGCATTCCCTTGGGTTATGAAACTATCACTAGGGTGACCAATTTGGCCAACTAGGGATTTCTAGAGTCCTTTGGCTCTAAGAGGTCTTGCTTCCCTCCTCCTTGGAATTGTCTCCATAGTACCAACATGCTCAATTTTATGTGCATCTCATTCCTTTAACACTTGGAACCCTGTAAAGTCACTTGATGGAATTTTGGTTAAAAACATGTTCAATTTCATAAATATTAAGTCATAAAGACCCCCCATTTTAATACACATGGACCAACATCCGGCCATACTCTTTTCTTCTGATTCAATATGGAACAGTAATACCTTTCTTTTTAACATGCATCAAACTTTATATTTACACAACCAAACTTTATAGACTTAAATCAAATAAAAACATATGCACACAAGAAATTTAGCCACCAAAACATATACACATACATGCACCTGGGCGCAGTTAACCCCAAAAGCAATTCTTGGCTCACCAAACTAATTAATATGTATCAACTCAACAACTTATGTTTTGTATGTACATGATATTTACAATCCATGGGTTGAGTTAAGGTGTTACAATCATGGGTTTCTTTCAATGGTATAATGACCAGATCATAGTGGTGGATGATTATGGTTATGAAGGGATAACTTCATGAATTATCACTATCTATTCTTGCCCCTAGGCACTCACTAGAGCACCATTATTAAGGACATGTTTTTTCATTTTTATCATATTTTATTCTTTTTGGATTTTTGAAAATATATAGTTTTTTTGGGTTTTTTTATGGATACATAATCACTAAGACATGATCATTTTGTGAATGCAAATTTGGAACCCACGTGTCTCCCAAGTGAATCACCATTACCTTGTTGGGGAATGACTACTACATGTGTGGGGTGTGAAGCATATGATGAGGATGAGGGAGAGGATCATGATGAGCTATGTTAATTAACACGCAATGTGGAGGGGATGACTATGGGGACACAACCATTTTCCATCAATGAGATTCCTCCATGCCTGTAGAAGCACGCCATGGGAATTCACTCTTCTCACCACTGAGAAATACTTCGACATATATTCCATGTTGTATTGTGTTATTGATAACATGGAGAGGATTAGATTTAGATTGCTATTCCAAGGATGGTTCATCGACAAATGTAGTGGCTTATGAGCCTAGGCCTTAGATACCCATTTTTAAACTTACGTACTCAAAATTTTGTGTTGTAAAAAACATTTTTGGATCTTATATATATATATATATATATATATATATATATATATTTGTGTGTATGTATATATGAATGTATGTATATGATTATTGCAATGATGTTCACATGTGTTGTTCTAATTATGATGTTCTTGTTTATGTTCATTATGATGATTGTATATATACATGGTTAAAATACTTAATGAGACAAATTATAATTTAAACATAATTAGTAAATGAATTAGCCAATCTGTTAGATCCTATATAAATGTAAGTATGTATGAAAATATTGTTCCAAGTGATGTACCCTGAAGTAATGATGAAACAACATATGATTCCACATAGAATAGACATGATTCAACTGAGATACTGTGAGTTGTGAGTCATGTTTGACAATTGAGTGAATAATACCAAGGGAAATCAAGAGATAATTAAAGAAATTGTATTCAACCACACTATTGTTCATAGGGCTAAGAAAAATTCCCCCTGAACTCATGAGCTCATCAATGGGTGAAAAAAGGACCTAAGTAGTGAAAGCTAAATTCTGAGTTCTATGAATAACACCATTTGTGAAGGCTGCATAGATATAAGAGGACTTGACATATATCAATCAAGCACCATGCATAAGTGAAAACCCAAAGAAAAAAATACACACAAAATATTAAAGGAAGAAACACACCACACCCAAATGTATATACATTATGTACAAGCACAATACAACACTATGGATTACACATAGTACATTTTGAGATAGAGCCCATTGCAAGGCTCTGATAAACGGTTTCCATCATAATCCACTAAATCATATGACCCTTTTTTGAGAACATGTTTGAAAACATAAGGTACATACTAGAGATGCTTTAATTTTCTTGCACCTAATTTTCAAGATCCTAATTATACACCAGAACCAGATCCCCTTCCACAAAAACACGAGGTCGAACATATTTTTCGTATTGGGATTTGAGGCACTTTTTATGAATCTCATTGTCTATTGTAGAATAGCAACCTTATTCATCAAGGTTGGAAAAATGAAGGAAATGTTATTCTTCTATGGAAGTAAGAACCCTTTTTAATTTCACCCAATATATGTAAATATAACTATGTAAATGGAACCATGGGATACATGGTTAGCCAACACAATGGATTTTTAACACATGAAAATTAATGTCAAATTAATTGGTAGTTGGCTGGAGGAGGGGACACACAAATCCAAAGATTGAAGGGGAGGGCCTATTTCATGTTGTGAGTAGGACATACTTGACCACATTAAGGTCCTTAACACCCTTCTTGGCCAACCAGATCACTGTGTTGATAGAAATTATGAGATTGGGATTGGATGTTATTGGAGGAGGATTTTTCCCATATTCATCCCCCCATTGATTGAGGTGAGGAGAGCCACTACCTTGGGAAGAAAATATGGGAGTCAATGGGGAAGGTGATAGAAAGAAAATAGAAAATTATAGAACATTTAGTGGAAGGTGTGGACTAATGGAGCGTAAGAAAGAAGTAGTGTGAGAATTGTGACCGAGCCCTGTGCACAATGAATTTTGGGATTTATTCCCTGTGATTATTTTTGAGGCCATCAGACTATTTTTTTAAGCTTGTGTGGTTAGTGGGAAGCCGACTAGATAACATGATCACTATGGTGCTTTCTGTATGGATATTAAACCAATTGGATATGGAAATATGAGCCACTGCAATACTTGCTACAATATATGTTAAACCACCTATATAGTGGAATGTAGACCCGTATGGCAGTTGCTAAGAAAATATAGCTATGAATCCACCTAAATAGTGGATTCAATCTCTTGGAACTGAGGAATAACCCATCTGGAATTTGGGTAAAGCCCTGTGATTGAACATAGAGAGTAAGTGATTCACTATGGTTATTACTACCAAAGAGTAGTTGTGAAACCACTAGGAAAGTAAAATCCAACTCATGGTACCTACCAAGCTTCAATGTGAATTTTCTTTGGGAAAATGTAGTACCCCAAAATGGGACTGTCAACAATGCATGTCTGAAAAGCACAGTTTTCAGAAATGGATGCTACAGAAATAAAAATCAACCCTTGGATCCCTTAGATTTGATAATTTGACATCTAAATCCAAGAGGAGATAAAAAATAAATCATTCTAGGTGAGGTAAACAAGTCTCCCACACCTAGTATGGCTAAAAAATGCCCAAGAATGGGACTATAGCAATATATGAACAATACTGCTCAGAAATAACACAGTTCATCAAAATGAAAGCAAGAGGCCAATATGGAGGCTCAATAATCACTTATACATCAGCAAATTAGATCTATAATGTGGCCCATACAATGTACAAGAGAAAAATGGAAGACTTTTATGAAGAAAACCCTCTAAAAGAGGTGCTGCAACACATAGATTCACTGCAAAAGGCTTGACAATGTTATTTTATAGAGCATACAATAGTTGAATATTACAACTCAGATCTAGAGCAGATCTGTGTACCAAATATTAGATCTATATCAGATCTGTACACTAGATTTTCTCTACTTTACATACCCCTTGGGGTTTTCAACAAAACATGTAGCACATGGAGTAGATCTGAGATCTTATGCAGCAGATTTGCAGATTGACTCAGAATTTCTGAAGAATATATAGGAGTATTCAGATCAGATCTGAATATGACATGGAATAGATCAAAAATCCATGGATCACCACAGTGAAAGGCAAATTCCCATAACTAGAGATCACTCAAAGTTTGCCAAAACTCCCTGCAACTTTCCTCTTGCAGATAAAACAACCCTAGAGGATAAAATGCACTATAGACTTGATGGACAGTTTGGCTTGATGAAAAATTATGGATCTGAAGCTCCAATGATCCAATGCACTCTTTTCAATGGGATATAAGACTCTCCCACTTAAAAGAGGCACTAGATTGGCCTAGATCTGAATAGATCTAGCCTCCACTTGCTACAAATTACAAAGAAAACCAAACCCTCAATAGGATCTGTGTTGTAGTTGGAAGAAGAAGCTTGGCCTTAAGCCTCATAATGGACAAGAAATGCAAGTCTCTTCCAAGAGCTCCTCAAGGAAAGATAAGGATTCCTAAATAAGAGATCCTTGTGCTAAACAACACTATTCTTTTCTAAACAGCCAAGAGAATGAGAAATGTCTAAACAAACAAATTCTTCAGAAATAATATGGTCATCAACAACCCCTCTCTTATTTTCCTCCTCTTCCTTTTATAAGATTGAGATCTTGCCAAACCTTAAACCATCTCAATGATTTAGCTCCTTTCCCATGTTCCACCTCCAACTAAGACTGCACTGTGCATGCATGAGGTTCATCCCCTCTAGATAGTGTTTTTGATTTGGTCCAGTTGACCTAGTCAAATGTCTCAATCCCTTTCACACATAAGGGTGTTTTATTAAAGTAGCCCAGATTTAGCCTTGTTCACATGGGGCATTGATTTATTCACTAATTTTAGGAGTTTTTATGTTCCTCCTTTTTACATTTATTCATGAACAAAAAAATAAAGAAAAATTTAATATTTCAATTAGCTTGAGGCTAATTGGGAATATTACAGTCCTCCCCTCCAAAATGTTGCTTGTCCTCAAGCAACTGATAAGGTGATGCTACAACTTCTTTCCTCCTCCATTGGTGACACAATCAAATGATAAGCTTCTCCCATAAGCTAAGTGATCACCAATCCATCCTTACATGACTTGCTCCACCAAGGTTCTCATGAGATGCAAACAGCTTATCTCATAAGGAAACAATAAATCACATGAAACAAACATGGTTTGCCCAATTCCCTCCTTGAAATTTAGGAGATAAAGTACAAGGAGTGTAGTCATCCCATAGGGCATATGCATGCCTTCCCTCCTTCCTCCATACATCCCCATAAAAAGTACAAGTACATCATCAATATAGGGGATCAAAAGAATGTACAAAACAACAAAATTTTGTGTACATGGGGGTGGGTCATAGTCCCACATGTGGAACCAGCGCAGAGCATCCCCTGTTTGCATCAAATCAAGATTTGGTAAGTGGTTTTCCCACCACTTACTTGCTTCCCATACCATCTCACCATAGCTGAAAGTGTGAGATATATTTGGTGCCTTAGGGAAGCACCCATCATGTTGCAAAATCTCCATTCTTCTCCCAAGGGAGTGACCAAGTTCAGAAATTTATGTGGCCCATTGTTTTCCATGAGATATACAAGATGTATCACTCCTCCTTGGAGTCATGGCCTGCATAAAAATAGTGAAAGAATGCATACAAACAGAAAATGAAACATATTTTACATATGTATGTTCTTCACCCAAAGTTCTCCTTATACAAGTGGAGTGGTGTATGGATCTTTCTCCTCCTTCCAAAGTAGGAAGAGGTGGCTGAAATAACTCTATCATAAAGTCTTGTTGCTGCTCCAAATCCACAAGGTTCATGCATCTTTGAAAATGCTGATATAGTTATTTTTCGAAGCCATCCCAATAGTAGCTCCTCAAGATCATGTTGTTGATCTTCATAGAATATGTGTGGCTGAAATAGAACTCCTCATAAGCCCTTTGTAGTAACTTCTCCTTGAGCTTGGAGGCTCTAGACAAGAATATAATACCATGGTTATAGATGAATCCATTTAGGATTGAATAGCTTCCATCATGTAGCAAGTCATCTAGAATCATGCAAGTGTGAAGATCCTTGGAATATTCCACCAGCAGTTGGGATTTCCAATATGGATCTAATGTGCCCAACAATGACAGTGCTGATAATTTGCCATCTGAAGTGTCTTCCCTGTTTTTGTTCTTCTCCTTGACATTTCCCATGTCAAATTTGTATGTTGGAAATCCAAGCCTCCCATTTTTCTCCTCCTTGACATCTCCCATTCCAAAGGTATAAGGTGGAAGGTTGCCATTCCTTCCTTGTTGCCCTCCTTGCACATGCACATGCTAAAAAAGAAATGGAAGTTCTTCAAAGTTATTCTCCCTTGGAAGAATATCATCTATCCAAAACCTCCTTTGTTTTGCCAAAGTATGCATGTGTGACCACCATCTCTCATCATGTATGGAATAGGATTCTCCAAGCAAGTTTGTCTCTTGGTTCAAGGATGGCCTTCCTTTCTCCATGATGGTGTCATTATTTCTCCTTGCAACAGCTTTCTTCAGTGCAGTATGAGATGAGAGAATGGATAATGATGATAAGTGAAAATTACTTTCCCTTTCCTTGAGCCTTCCCCATACTCTCAATGCTGTAGATTGGTCTTGTAGTGCTCCCTTCCTCCTTGGGTTTGTAAAATCAGCATCAATGCATGAAACATCTTTCACCAATTCTGAATCAGGTGGTCTCCCAATTGGTATACCACAAGATAATGATGTCTCATGGCTCATTCCCATGTGAACAATAGATGGGAACATCTTATGAGTGCTTCCATTGGCAAATCCATCTCTGATTTTTGAGTGGAAGTCTCATGGTAATGGGACATTACTCTTATAGATGTAAGAATTCTTTTGAGTGGAGCAACTTCCCCATCTTCTTCTTCATGTAATAGAGGATCACCTCCCATCATATCAGTGTTGTGATCCTTCATCTTCTCCCATTTACCTACCTTCTGCAAGATCTCACAGTCTAAGGTTATCCCTTTAGATGTAGTTAACTCATGAACACCCATCATCTCCTTGGTGTCAAGAGTCTTGATCACAAAGGACTGATCTATCATAGTGTGTGTTCCCAAAACTGAATGCAATGTTGGAACACATTCCTTCCCTTCTTTTGTCTTATTTTCTATCATCATAGACACATGCTTCTCATTCTCTTCATGTGTAAGATCCTTGCGGCCTTCTTGCAAAGATACAAGAGCCCTATTAGTGGAATCAATGGCTTCATCCCCATATCCCAATAAAAAGATAACTCCTCCTGCTGTCACAGCGCTGGGGGAACCTTTCATCTCTTCTTCTTTCTTCTCCTCATCAATGGAGCATGACCCATCAATAAGAGATCCTTTCTCTTGATCTCTCCTTGAAAAAGGAACACTCATGTCTTCTTCTTGAGAAGAATGTTCTTGCTAAAGTGGGGCCTTGGCCCTTGGAAAATCATGTAGCAGATCTTTAACCCCTTCAACAATGTCTTGGAGTGGAGTTATCTTCATGGATCTTCCCATATCATGCAAAGTTTCTGAATTCTTGGGCTTAGTTTGTTTACCCAAAGAAATTTCAGATGGTATAGAATCAAATCTTTTCACTAAACTCCTAGTGAACTTTGCATAAGTAGAGATGTTTACATTTTTCAATGAAGAAGACTCAAATAACCACCAGGCATAAGCCTTACCTTGGAGGTGCAGCGCTGCTACTCTTATGAAATCTTCTTCTGAAACTTGATGCAGCTGGAAATATGTGTCAAGCTTCTTTACCCAAGACTTGGCCGAGCTCTCAAGTGATCCATCAAATGTAGGTAGAAAAGTCCTACCCAAAGTGGGTTGCATGCACCCTCTTCTTCTCTTGTATATGCTAGATCTTCTTTCTTCTTTGAGTTGAAAAAACTTTGGGAAGCTTAGATTCTCTTTGAATATTTTAGATTGAGATTCATATTCTTGGAGATAGTCACCAAGAGTCTCCTCTTTTGGTGTCTCTCCTTCTGCTTCTTCTCTTGCTAGGAATGTAGGCATGCTACAACGTTGTAGATCAGATTGTGTGGTTGAATGCTCACACACCAAGTATGAAGAATTGGGGATTCCTTCATGTGAAAATTTCTTCAAGGGATCTGCATGTCTTTCTTTCCTCATTGCCCTAATGTCATTCTTAAGCTCATGTATAGTTTGGAATAGAGTTTTTGAGAACTCTTTCCCTTTCATTCTCCTAGATAAAGGGGTTTGACCCTTGCCTTCTTTGTCTTTGGTGTGATCAATCTTCTTCTTCAATATTTCCTTTTCATGAAAATACATATTGGCTTCTTAGAATGCAAAGCACAGGTTGTGCTAAGATTATGCTCTAATACCACTGTAGTATCCCAAAATGGGACTGTCAGCAATGCATGTATGAAAAATGAATTTTTCAGAAATGGATGCCACAGAAATTGAAATAAAACCTTAGATCCCTTAGATTTGAAAATTTGACATATAAATCCAAGAGGAGATCAGAAAAAAATCATTCTAGGTGAGGTAGAAAAGTCTCCCACACCTAGTATGGCTAAAAAATGCCCAAGAATGGGACTGCAACAATATATGAACAATACTGCCCAGAAATAATGCAGTTCAGCAAAATGAAAGAAAGAGGCCAATATGGAGGCACAATATTTAATTATACATCAGAAAATTAGATCTATAATGTGGCCCATACAATGTACAAGAGAAAAATGGAAGACTTTTATGAAGAAAACCCTCTAAAAGAGGTGTTGCAACACATAGATTCACTACAAAAGGCTTGACAACGTTATTTTATAGAGCATACAGTAGCTAAGGATTACAACTTAGATCTAGAGCAAATCTATGTACCAAATATTAGATCTATATCAGATCTATACACTAGATTGTCTCTACTTTACATACCCCTTGGGGTTTTCAACAAAACATGAAGCACATGGAGTAGATCTGAGATCTTATGCAGCAGATCTACAGATTGAATCAGAATTTTTGAAGCATATATAGGAGTATTCAGATAAGATCTGAATATGACATGGAATATATCAGAAATCCATGGATCACCATAGTGAAAGGCAGATTCCCATCACTAGAGATCACTCCTCAAAGTTTGCCAAAATTCCCTGCAACTTTCCTCTTGCATATAACGCAGCCCTGGAAGATAAACTGTGCTGTAGACTTGATGGATAGTTTGGCATGATGCCAAAGTATGGATCTGAAGCTCCAATGATTCGATACACTCTTGTCAATGGGATAGAAGACTCTCCCACTGAAAAGAGGCACTAGATTGGCCTAGATCTGAATAGATCTAGCCTCCACTTGTTGTAGCTTACAAAGACAACCAAACCCTCAATAGGATCTGCGTTGTAGTTGGAAGAAGAAGCTTGGCCTTAATCCTCATAATGGACAAGAAATGAAAGTCTCTTCCAAGAGCTCCTCAAGGAAAGAGAAGGATTCCTAAACAGGAGATCCTTGTGCTAAACAACACTATTCTCTGCTAAACAGCCAAGAGAATGAGAAATGTCTAAACAGTCAAATTCTTTAGTGTTAAACACACACATGGTGTGGGGAGAAGAATAAACACACACAACAAAAAACTCAACACACAATGAAGGATAAGCATGCAGCTCTATTATTTTTCCATTATACATGATGTACATTTATAGTACAATGTTGTGACTCTTGGTTTCACATTCCAAGGTCACTTGGACTCCATTGTGACTTTTCACATTCCACACCTACCCATGGAGGATTAGGTGTTCCAAAATTCCCCCACTTAATCCGAAGGGGTATGTGTGAGTCCAAGAAGAGAGTTGTAATACAAATCTGCAAAGTATACATGGCAGCACTTGGGCTGAATCAAATCTCTGAAATGTTGGCAAAAAGAGTTGGTTTAAGGATGACCACCAACACTGGAACGCAATACTTTTTGCAGTTCCCGGAACTCTTACAAAACTAGCAAGAAGCTGAAAGCTTCTGCTAGAGGAAGTGTCCCTCATAAAAAAGGGAGACCTTCAACCTAAAAGAAGGGAGGTCTACAACCTGTGATGGTTTAAGGATTACCAACAACATTGGAATGCTTGAAGCATTTCCTAGAACTCAACCAAAGCTGGCAAGAAGCTGAAGCCTTCTGCTAGAGGAAGTGTCCCTCATATATGAAAGGGAGACCTTCAACCTAAAAGAAGGGAGTTCTACAACCTGTGATGGTTTAAGGTTGTCCACCAACCAAAGATGATGGTTTAAGGCTGTCCACCAACCAAAGGCATGCTCATGGGCATCCGTGTCTTTGGCTACAACTCTGAATCTGGAATGACGAATTGTGGCTCAGGCTCGTGCTCGCTTGATTTGACGTCGAAGCTTGTAGATGACCACCATTTTCCCCCCTGTCAGGGACAAGGTGAGATGATGGCAAAAACTCAATTGCAATTTTGCTCAATATTATAGAACATGTTCTGACATGTGACTTAAACATATTCTTGGCTGCTGATGCCCATTGCCAAGAAGTGATCCATCCAAGATGAATCTTTGTTCTTGCAGGAGGCTTGTTTCTGAAGCATCTGTGTGAAGAATGGTTGTGCTGATCACAATGCTTGCATGGATGAAGATCAAAACAATGATCTTTCATATGGCCAACTCGATCACAGTGTTGGAATTTTACAATCTGTTGTTGTTGTGGAAGCGGAACAGGATCTGGAACAGCTGTAGGTGAACTGTCATACATAAATCTGGCACTCTGAAATATGATGGGCTTGGTGTAGTCTGGAATATGAAATGACACACATCCTTGTCATATCCAAGACCAATTCTGTGCTTGTTGTGGTTAAGCTCTTCCCAAGGTCTGATGATGGGCTTGAGAAGTGCAGGTTGAGCTGCTAGATCTGCATGTAAATCTGCTCTTGTACAAGGAACTGAATGTGAATCAACTGCAAATCTACTGACTTGCTGTTGATGTGAGTCTTTCTCAATATTCTGAATAGAAACAGGTTCAGAATGGTGAATCTTTTGCTGAAGTTCATCTTGTTGAAGCTAAGATTCCAACTGCAAAAACTCAATCTTTTATTGTGCATCTAGTAAACAACTTTGAGTATTACAAAGAGCATTCTTGCTCATTTTTATCATATCATCAACATTTGAATGAATGAGGTTATTCAACAACTCTAATGCCTCATTGATTTTAGCCATTTTTTAACAAATTAGGCTAAAAAAATAAAGGGTGTCAGCTTCAACCGAAAATGCACCCGTTTACAATGTGATTCAACTTTCTTTCAAGGAATACAACTGACTCCAAAGAACTTTCAACTATGGAAATCTCAAAGTACAAAAGGTGCTGCTCAAACTATGGAGGACCTCAAGGTATAGAGTTGGATGTCTAACCGGCAAGCAACAATGACTTACATCAACAATTTTCCAAAAAATCAAATACTGATGGCAACTATGAATGAAGAAGCAATACAATGTCAATTCAATACAATATTTCTGCAAAAATGTGCAGCAAAAACTACTGTGCAAGAGGACTTTAAGGAAACTCATCTTCACATGCCAGTCTCTTTTAGAGAAAGTCACCCTTCTGTTACACTGAAAACTGTCACCTTGACATTCTGCTAACTGTATGAGCTTATTATTACTCATACTTCCTCCTTTTGCAAGTCCAATATACCAGCTCCTCATATCAAGCTTCAAAATCAGAGAAAAATCCCTTAAAAACCCCTAAGAATTGGTATCGCACTTTCTCTATGCATTCCCTGCGGTACCGCACCTAAATCTCAGCCTGCCAGCGGAAACATACCGCACGTTCTTTGTGTAATGGATGCGGACCTCTGTAAAACATAAAAAGGCGAGAAAATGAAGATAAAAAGTGAATTCCAGGTGAATTCTAGAAGATTCTAGACGAGAATTTTCGGGAATGGATACGCTTTGAAGCTGGTTCATGCATCCCTCACTTAATGGAGCTAACCCCTTGATGTAAGGAGCTTATCCCTTTGAAGGAGGATTCTATCCCTTCATATTTGGAACTAGAAACCTCCTCTCTTCCACTATAAAAAGAGGCCTTGGGTAGCCTCAAGGGGAGTTCAAGCTTATGAGATTTGAAGTTAAATGCTGTTGAGATTCAGACTTAGTTAACTAAGACTTTCTGTGAGGTTAAATCACTCATCTCCATTTGTCTTGGTTCAAAAAGTGCAATGCTTGTCAAAGTAGAAGAGATTCCTGCTTCGGACCCCGGGAGGACCTGTACAACATCAAGGCACAGGTTTTAAAGGTTTTCTACATTTGAAGTTAATAAAAATATACTCATTTCTCTCATTAAACTGTCAATTTGTGGTTTATTTCATAAATTCCTTGATCATTATGATAAGTATGATTTATGATAATGTCTATACAGGTGCTGCTTAATCCTTTTCCTTGTTTGTGATTGCAGATATACGAAGGACGTTCTTTCAGTGCACGGGAAGGACTTCAACAAAATCAAGTAAGCAAGCAAACGTTGGACAAGAGGTAGGTTTTTACACCCGTATAGTGTTTTTTATAAATCTTATATGCTTAGAGAGAGATTAGTATAATTGGCTGTTTGTTGCTAGTTACCTTTTTTACTAGAGAGATCGGTCTTGTCTGCAAGACGGATTAATCTACACAACAAAATGGCGACTCCACTGGGGAAGAACTTGTTTGTTCTTGGTTATCTTTGATTTTTGACTTGAGAAAACGTTTTTTCTGGTTTTTGATTGAACCACATCTGTCTGGGTGCTTTAAATTTTTCTGTTTTTGAAAGTTTAGAAGTGTTTGAATTTTTTCTATAGTTTTTGCTAGGACCGCACTCTGCATAACTGTGACAGTGTGGGCAGTTTCGCACGTTCTTTATAGAATACAGTGCGGGACCGCACCTGTCAACACTGCTTACATGTGGACCCTGTAAAAATTTTGGAAATTTCTAGGTTTCTGTTTCTGGTTTATTTTTAGATCTTTGGTTTCTGCCCAGACTGGTTATTGTGTCCATCAAAAATTCATTGTTTATGAACTCCAACAGTGTTAGTGTTTTGAATGATTTTCTAGGAGATTTTGCTGATTGGATTATTTTTCCTGTTTGGTCTTTGTAGTGATTCAAACTTTTGACAATTTGCAGTGTCTTAGATCACATAAGATCTCTTTTTGTCTCTTGAATCCGACCTCATTGTGAAAACATCCTAGATTGAGAAATTAAGCCTTTTTGATTTCTTTGCAAATCTTCGAAAGAACTTGCTTCAAAGTTGTGAATTTCATTTATTCTTTGAGTGTTTTGAAAAAACATATTTTGAGTGTTTTTTGATCTGTTTGATAGATTCTTAGTTTGCTGAACAACTAAGAGAAACATTCATAAAAAAACTCTAAAAAGCTTTTACTCAATTTAGATTAGTTTTCAAGATTAGTTTTCATAGTTTTGAATAGTTTTAATTTTTGTAGATTTCTTTCGAAAGAGAATTGTTTTGTAGCTTCTTGTTTGGAAAAGAAAAGAGAAAAGAGTTTTTCTTGTGAGCTTTGATAGTTTATTGAAAAGACAAAATGTTTCTTTCAACTAGTTTTCATGTTTGAAGAAGGAATTGGAAAGTTGCATTCTCTAACTCTTCTTTAGATAGAAAATTCATTGAAAGAAAAAAGAATTGAATATCATCATAGGTGCATTTTAGTGTTTTTGGAAGTCGAGTCTTCACATCATACAAAGTTTCATTTCTGCGCCCATTGACTTAAGAAACAGCTCTTAAAAGTAACGCTTAAATAAAATTCATCTAGTAATCTTTTTATTTCTAGGGCTCTCATCACCAACATAGCTTAGGCTAGTATCTTGGAGTAGGGAGTAATTAACTCTCCAAGATAGATAAAATAAACAAGTAGATTTATCTTGCGGTAGGAAGAATTCCAGTTGTTGCATGTATGCTCTGGGAAGCTCCTCTTAAAGGAGTTAAGCACGAGATCATATCTGAACCAGTGAGGTAATCAATCCTTCCTCATTGGGAACGATAGAAGATATACACGTATTAAAAATGGTAAACCTCGGATAGACCATTGTCGAGGAGCCAGGGGTCACTTGTCGATAAACCTTGGATTCTGTTCAAGGAGCCTTCAAGGGGATTGAGCTTTGTTACTCTGCCCTTGCGTGTGTGTCGGATCGTAGACTGTTCCCCCAGGTATATTTGTTTCAGTTGGTGACCTTAGAGGCCATAATCTTTAGGATTCTTTCCTAAGGTGACGGTGGAGGGAAGATCCCACTGTACCTGGAACAGACGTCGACTAGACTCACTTGGACTCTCTGGGGGGTTTTCTTCACTCGAGATGGTTATGTGAAGAAACTTGTGCCAGTCTGTTTCATTAAGCAGGTTTTCGGGGTAACTGTTCCAACCGCCCTTTTCGTGTTAAAACTCTACTAAGTTGGATTTCATCACCAACTAGTGATTTTAGTACGGAAAGTTACTTGTTTGTGTGTGGTTTGAACTCTTAGATTTTTTAAGCGAGTGATTCAATTGTTTGTTTCTTAGAGACTTTAGGTGTTTTCATTGAAATTTTTCTTTGTTTGCGTGTGATTAGATAATTTTTCATCGTGGCGGAATTTCCAAGACAATCCCGAAGAATACAAGGGAAACCCCCTGAATTTACACCAGGTCATCTTGAAGAGCTTCGAGCTCTGGTACCACACAGTAGCCGTAGACTTAGATCAACAGAAGCTGAAAGCTCTGCTATTGTGATACATCCCGATCATCAAATTCCTACAACAGAATATATTCAAGAACCGATTTTAGTTTCTGAAGTCACTGAAAATATTTCTCCTACTGGAGAATTATCTGACGAACCTGAAATCTCTGAGCCTGAAACTGAATCTTCTGTGTTAGAAACATCCTCAGGATTTATCTCACCAACTTCTAGCGATCCAGGTTCACCAAGGGTTAGAAATATCATTACTGAAAATCTTCCTTCTGGACTAATTTCTATAGAAGAACTTACTAATCCAGATGAAGACATATCTCTTCCCAAATCCCCTCAATCGTTAAATCTTAGGGAGAGTGAATCTATTTTCTACAGCCCTATTCGAACTAATCCCTGGTATCTTTCTTTAACTGATTTTTTAGAGAATCCGGGTCTTGCTTTTTATCCACCTCGAGTTCCATTTCATCCTACACCCAGAGGTTACTATCCGTCATCTATTATGGCTGGAGAGTCATCCATGTTTTCACAAACGCCTGAATCCTTTTTACATGGTGGTCCTTCTGTTCCTGCGGGATATCAGTCTTTGTCTAGTACTTTCTCAGGAGCAACTCCTCAACCTATCAAAAATGTGTTATCATCCGGTCTAGATGGACTTAAAATTGAAACGTCGAACGCAGAGCAAGTTTATATGATGTCTGGTAATATTCCTAATCCTCAAGCTCAAGGCAGTCAGTTTCCTTCTGGGGGTCAACCTCAGGGAACTCAGTTACCGCCTGGGGGGCAACCTCAAGGTAGTCAATTACCGCCTGGGGGACAACCTCAAGGTATTCAGTTACCACCCGGGGCTCAACCTCAAGGTAATTTTTTCCCAGGACAAACTGTGGATCAATATTATTTTGGGGGGCAACCCCAAGGACAGTACATACCTCAGGGTTACCAACCTCAAGGACAGTACATTCCTCAAGGTCAACCCCAAACTCAATATGCTCCTCAGTGTCCTCAACAACCCCAACTTCAGTACGTGCCTCAAGGTTATCAACCTCAAGGGCAGTACCCAATGCAAGGTTACCAACAGCCTTCTGGTCAACCATCTGTTCAAGGAGTCGGAACTTTACCTTATTATCAACCCTACGTTCAACCAGGTTTTGGTCCTTACGTTCAAACTTCTATGGGACAATACCCCGGAATGATGAAAATGTGGATCTGTCTCATTCACCATGCACTTAATGCAAATACCTTATCAACTCGGTCACCCATTACTCGGTTCAACCTAAAGAATTGCTCAAATCACTTATTCAAACTCCTCAGACTAGGTCTGTGCCTCAGCATCAAATGCAGACACCTCGTACTCTCCGCCCCAACCACTGAATCGTCGTAATGTCTGTTCAACTCATATAATTTGCTTCGAGTATCTCGTAGCCCCGAAGTTCGGCTATCCCAAAGATCTCGGTGCAAATCCCTCAAGTCTGGACTCCCGCCCACCTTTTTAGCTCGGGATTAAGGCTCAAGTCTCATGGACAGCTCACAAGTACAGCGAGCACAGTCAACCCTGGGCTTTACTTATCAACCGTACTAAGGACAGCCGCAATACGGTCCCTATGTTCAGAATCCGAGCTACCAGCCATACCCTGGTTATACTTATCAACAACCTCAGTATGGTCCGATTCATCCTGGTTATCCGGAAGGTTATACAATACCCAATGCTAATCCAATTCCTAGTTATCCTGGGTATCCACCTCCTGGATCTGCTTTGGCTTCTCAAGGTTTTCGTGACCCTAACCGTCAGTTACCGTTCATCGCAACTTTGGATTTACCAGATTTGACGCGCCTTACTCATGATCCTATTTTCTATTATCAGAACTGGCCGTCAATGCCTCATAAGTTGCCCAGTGACATACCAAAATTTGAAGGTAAGTCAGGAGAGGATCCATCAAACCATGTGATGACTTATCACCTTTGGTGTGCATCTAATTCTATTGTTGATGATTCGATTCGCTTACGTCTTTTCCAAAGGACACTCATAGGTCTTGCAGCCAAATGGTACATTGAATTGCCACGAGGCTCGTTTCATAATTTCAGTCAGTTAGCAACATCTTTCTTAACTCATTTCCAGTTGCCTGTCAGATACGACAATGGCACAGAATTATTAACTTCACTAAAACAATCTACGTCCACGTATATTTCTGATCATATTCATGAGTGGCGACGTAGATGACGTTTGGTGAAAGTTTACATTCCGGATCAAATTTTGGCAGAATGGTTTGTGAAATCATTACTGCCAAAGATCACTGAAGATGTAGCTAAGGCTGGTGTTGTTACTGAAGAGAAAGTAATTGCTCAGGCTCAGTACCTTGACCTCGTCTATACGCAGTCAGGTACTTTACATGAAAAAATTCCCGATTTACCCAAACAAGGTCAAATAGCTGCTGCTCCTTCAGGGTCTCATGCCGCTGACGGTATGATTGGTACAGTTAGTTCTAAAAGCAAGAAGAAATCCTCAAAGAATTCTTCTCCAATTATAACTTTACCTGATTCCCCGAAGGGAGAATCCTCTCAAGAAGTTTCTGCCGATATTCATGTCGTTGAAACATCTACGGCAAAATCAAAAACCGGTGGTAAAAAGAAAGGGAGGAATAAAAACAAGAAAAATTCAAAGGAGAAAACAGATAGAGAAGAATCCAATGATGAGAAACGTAAACCTCGTTATCCTTGTTTCATTTGTGAACAAGATCACTTCACAAAAGAATGTCCATATCGAGAGGAGGTTACGAAACTCATTAAAGGATCGCAACAACCTGCTGTCTTGAAGGATCCTTTTCTAGTTCAAGATAGTAAGATGATTGGTTCTTCCTCGACCACTTTAGAAGAGCCTATTATGATGATGTCTCATGTAAGGATTGCGACGCGATCGCAAGATTACGGTTCTAAGAATCCCGTTGATGGCAAAGAAGGAGAGTCTTCTAATGCCAACGCATCAAATACAACTCCTCCTGTTTCCGGTCCGCTACAGATCGACAAACAAAATCCAGACTTGATATCGTGATAATCAGCAGCACTGCTTTCTCCACTCGTAATCGACTTTCAATCCACATGCGAGGAAATTTTCAATTACGACATTGTTGAAAAGGGTTAGCTATTTCTCCTTCGACGATAGCAAACACGGAAGATACGCAATCGTGTCCCGACTTTAACGTAAATTGTTATTGTGTCACTATAGGGCTACATTTGATGTTGATTCTAACCTTATAATCTTGGTTAAAAACTAGTACAACGTCTTCCTCACCAAATGACATAGATTCGAGGTTTGATCCATGACCTATTTTTCGGACGTGATTGATGGGGAGCTTCAACTTTGTATTATGTCGCTTAGGTGTTGGAAATCTCTTTGGTTTCTCCTACACTTAACCAATCTCAAGCGATTCTAAAAGCTTTTGATGGTCGAGGTTTTCAACCTTATGGTATTTTGCGAGGTTACCCATAGGGGTTGAAGGGAAAATCGTTAATCTAGATGTGGAAGTGGTTGCTGCCCCTCTAGATTACAACCTTCTACTGGGTCGTAGTTGGTCTTATGCTATGACTGCTATTGTCTCTTCGGTCTTTCGACTTATAAAATTTCCATATCAAGGAAAGATCGTGACAATAGATCAGTTAACTTATTTTTCGTCAGACCCAGCCTCTACAGAAACAATCCAGCATGTTGGTAAAATGGATATCCCTTATAAGGATGTTGGAGTAGGTTTGGTTAAAGATTCTGGTTTGCTAGGAACTTTTTCCTTTCCTCCTCCTAACGTATCGTCTTCTATTGCAACTATTCATATGATTTCATCAGACACACTTATGTTTGATGATCCTTGGATTATTCCTTCAGAATCCGAGATAGATTCATTTGATGGCGCGATGCCTTTGAGTCCATTTGAAATTGCGTACCAGACTGTACAGTCTTTTTCCAACCCCTCTTCAACCGAAATCGATCCAATGAATGGGATCCAAGAGGAATCGCTTTCTATTTCTAGTTCAGATGCAACGACATTTCCTGAAATTGTTCATTCAGATGAGCAAATTCGTGAGCTTTTGTCTGTTGATGATTTACCATGGGAAGATCTCCATCATAGGTCTTCATTCTTACCTGAATTAGATCATTTTGAAAATGATTTCGCTTCAATTTTTACTACTGAATATGCCAAGGAACCTCAGAATCCATTGCAAAATCCTGATTCTGAGTTAAATTTGGAAAATATATCTAAAACGGTTCCAATTGACATTTCAGTAAAACCAGGAATAATTGAAAACATTCATATAGGTGCTTGTTGTTCAGACGAAGAAATTCAGACTTATAAAGCCCTATTTCAAGAATTCCGTGACGTGTTCGCCTGGTCTTATGAAGAAATGCCAGGGATTGATCCATCGATCGTGGTTCATGAGATTAAGACTTACCCGGATGCTAAACCTGTTCGTCAACGATTACGTCAAATACATCCTAGAAAAGCTGCTGCTATAAAAACTGAAGTTGAAAAATTACTTCGAGCAGGATTCATTTATCCAATTCCTTTGACGGATTGGGTATCGAATATTGTTCCTGTTACTAAAAAACAAGGAACAATAAGAGTATGTATCGATTATAGGGATATTAATCGAGCGTGTCCAAAAGACAATTATCCAACTCCCTATATCGATCAGATAATCGACGATTGTGCTGGAAGTGAACTATTTTCCTTTATGGATGGTTTTTCTGGCTACAATCAAATAAACATACTCCCTGCAGATCAACCTAAAACAGCTTTCATTTGTCCGTGGGGAACGTTTGCCTATTGTAAACTACCTTTTGGACTAAAGAATGCTGGAGCAACTTTTCAACGGGCTATGTCTTATGCGTTTCATGACATTAAGCACATTTTTCAGCCATATCTCGATGATTTACCTGCTCATTCATTACGTAGGTCCGATCATCCCACTCACTTATGAGCAATTTTTATGAGATTTCGGCATTATCGGATAAGGTTGAATCCGCATAAATGTGTTTTCTGTGTAGAATCGGGTCGTTTACTGGGGTTTGTTGTTTCGAAGTCAGGTGTTCGTGTTGATCCTTCGAAGGTCGAAGCTATTGTTAAATTGCCTCCTCCTTTGACATTGCGCCAACTCCAAAGTTTGCAGGGGAAAGCAAACTTTTTACGTAGATTTATTCCGAACTATGCTGAGCTTGCAAAGGGTTTTACCCGGTTGTTGAAACAGGACATTCCGTTCTTTTGGGACGAGGTCGCTGATCGATCTTTTGATGCACTTAAACACGCGTTGACCCATGCACCATTATTGCATCCTCCCAACTACAACCAAGATTACATTCTGTATCTCGCTGCTTCTCATTCCACTATTGGGATGGTACTAGTTCAGGAAGATGAATCTCACAACGAACATGTGATTTATTATCTTAGTCGAAATTTGAATCCGACTGAAATTAAATACACACATGTGGAGAAATTGGCCTTGGCAGCTGTTCAAGCTGTCCAACGTTTTAGACATTACATCTTGTTACGTAAAACCACAGTAATTTCTGATTGCAACCCTATGATGTATATTTTGACCAGACAATTGCTAGGGGGCAAGTATTCTAAATGGATAGTTATCCTGCAAGAATTTGACTTGGAATTTGAAAAATCCAAGGCAAAGAAGTCTTTGGTTTTTGCGGAACTAATGTGTGATTTCCCCTCTACTGATACTGAAACAGTGGCAGAAGAGTCCATTGTGGACGAATCTTTGTTTCTTATCAGTACACTTGATCCATGGTATGGGGATATTATTGTGTATCTCCAAACCCAATCTTTTCGGCCCGAAATTTCACGAACACAGCGACTGAAAATATGTTTCCAATCCCAAAAATATAATATCATTGGTGATACTCTTTATCGACGTGGAGCGGATTCGGTTTTCCGACGTTGTCTAACTCATGAAGAAGCTGAGAAGGTGCTAAATGACTGTAATTCTGGAGCATGTGGCGGTCATATGTCTGGGTATGCCACTGCCCAAAAGATATTGCGTGCAGGTTATTTCTGGCCAACATTATTCAAAGATTGCATTTATACGGTTCGGAAATGCCACAACTGTCAAATTTTTGATAGAAAAATGCGCGCGCCACCCGCTCCTCTTCACCCTATAATTGTTGTTGGTCCTTTCGCAAAATGGGGTATCGATTTTATCACATGTAACCCTCACTCGGCCGGGGGGCATGCCTATATTATTCTCGCAGTAGATTATTTTACGAAATGGGCCGAGGCGATGCCTACATATTCAGCTGACGGCAAGACTGCTGCAACATTCGTATTCAATCATATAATTGCTAGGTTTGGCGTTCCTCAAGCTATTATTACGGATCATGGAAGTCATTTTCGGAACATCATGATGACTGAACTAACAGAACAACTTGGCCTACGCCACGATAGTTCCACTCCGTACTATCCACAAGCAAATGGTCTAGTTGAAGCCATTAATAAAGTTTTAGTCACCATGATTAAACGAATCATTGGTATTCACAAGACGAATTGGCATTCCATGTTATTTTCAGCGCTTTGGGCATATCGAACCTCGGTCAAAACATCAACAGGTTTCACTCCTTTTCAACTGGTCTACGGTTTAGAAGCTGTGCTGCCGATTGAATGCGAAATACCGTCACTAAAATTAGCCGTAGAATTACTTCCAGCTACGTCTGAAGAGGAAAAACGTTTCTTGTACTTGGCCCAATTAGATGAGAATCGACGAAGTGCTGCAATTGCAAACGAGGCTCATGTTAAAAGGATAAAAGCTCAGCATGATAGAAATGTGACCCCTCGAAATTTTTCAGAAGGAGACCTAGTTTTACTTTATGATCAAGCTAACGACAAGCTAGGAGCTGGGAAATTCATGCCTATGTGGCATGGTCCTTACATTGTGAAACGAAAGTTAGCAAAAGGGGCCTATGAGTTAATAGATTTTGACGGTGTCCCTTTGGATAAACCCAGAAATGGGCTTTATCTAAAGAGATATTATGCTTAAATGAGGTGTGGAGATTTTTGTTAGTTTAGATTTTCTTTACTGCTGGTGTGTTTTAGATTAGAAAAGTGTGCCTAGTTTAGAAGTGTGTTTTTGTCACTATGACTGCTTATCTGAGTTTTACTCTTGATATTGCAGATGTCGACGTCTCTTCAAACCTACATTAGTTTTGCTGATGGTGCTTGTCGTAGTACACGGAACATTTCTTCCGCAGCTTGGGTTATCTATTCACCCTCTGACGAGTTAGTATCCATGCATGGGGTAAGCCTTGGTCGAACAACAAATAACATTGCCGAGTATAGTGCAGTGATTGAGTTATTATCTGAGTCCATATCATTTGGAATTCGGAGTTTGATTGTAAGGTTGGATTCTGAACTTGTTGTATTACAGCTTAACGGGGTTTATACCATTAGAAATCCGGTGTTATTACGGTTATTTTTGAGAGTTCGTCTCTTGGAACGTGAATTTGATTACATTGAATATCAGCATATTCCAAGACATTTAAATACATTAGCAGATTCAATTGCTTCTAGTATGATAAATAGACATTTGCAATAATTAAAAGCAGTAAAACAAACAACATTCACATATGTACACAGATAGCCGTCAAAATAGTGATATATATATATCATAGGAGTGTGTTCAAAAAATATACATTGTCTTCGATCATAGGTTGGAAACACCTTATGATCGGCAAAAATGATAATACAAAAGTACAAAAATGAGTCTACACGATCATCCCATCACTGATGATGATCTCGATAGGAAACAACTGCTCGGGCCACCCTGCATAGGAACCTCCTGAAAAGTCCTGGGACTCCAATCACATATCTTTGTAGCCTGAGAGGAATGTCATCTATACTGGTCTCTGGTATATCTAGAGTCAAGCGCTCTAGATGATGCTCCAAATCAGTCAAAATCTCTACTGATTGGCCTGCTGGGGCTGGTGCGGGCGCAACTGGTTGTCTCCTCTCGAAAGGTTGGAGATGAGCTGGTCGATGTGGACCCACGTATGTATTCAAAAAACTTTTGGTTATTAGTTTTCTAAGACGATAAAAAATTAAAAAAAATTTAGAACTTAGCAAACGTTGAAAAATGTTTTTACCTGAATTATCCCATTGTTCCCCTGCAGGGAGAGACATCTCTCCTTCACCACGGAAATCTATCCCAGCATACGGAAAATCCTCTATCATGAAGACTTGGCGATCCAGCCAACGAAAATATGAAGCAGGGAATCGTACAATCTCAGTGCCCTCAATAACATGACGAGCCATCAGCGTGGACCAGCGAACCATTCTCGGTTCTCGAGGTCAACCGGCATCAACTGCAATACTCTATGGAGCTAATTGAGGAATCCTCTCCAGATCAAAAGAAACGACGATGGATCCGTATCCAAAGTTTTTCAGTTTCCCGTTTTTTGCTCTGGTATGTTGGCCTTTTATATTGGCCAACACAGCTTCACACCAGTTGAAGATGGTGCCGCGAAAACAGTCCACTGCAACACGCATTTGGGAACCAGTAGCCACATGAAGCGCGGTGCTCCCACACAGTTTGGTAACAGTGAATGCTATAACTTTCAGTTCAGGACGGATGATATGTTTTATGTCAATCCGTTTGTCCCGAGGATTTTCCTGATCATTGCAAAATTCGAGTTGAAGACTAGCGACAGTCTGGCCACCTGGCCTAGTCCCAAGCAAGGATACATGTTCGCCCCTTTTGGACAAACCAGTCAAAAAATATATATCCTCCAGCTCAATTTCGAGCCGGTGGCCACCAATAAAGAAACACTGGTCCTCCACATGCCATCTGTCTACCAACCATGTTAAGAGTTCCACTTGTGCCCTCATGCCAGAGATGGCCCAGAATTTGTATAAGCAGCATGCTTTTAATGCCCTTTGTGTGGGCAAATGGAGTAATGCAGCTTCATCCACTTCCTCATGCTCCCTTTCTCGCCAAATAAGCAACTTGTTAATCCTGCAACACAAAATAAGGCAAGTTAGAATGATTTCATTTGAGAAATTTTGGCTGAAATTTGAGAAAACCGTGCTTGAAATTTAACCGCGCGGGTACCGCACCCGCTCTTTGTAAACAGAGCGTAGCTCCGCACGCGAGATGTGTGCCGGGTGCGGTACCCTCGATTTTTTCCCGTTCAGAAAAAATCGGGGTCCGCAGGTAACCTGTGTCCCGCCTGCGGACCCCGCGGGCGCATTTTTGAATCAATTTTTGCCCTAAAAAATCAAACTAAAGCCTAAAAATGAATTTCAAACGGATGAAAAACAAGATAAGGAGGTCGTGGATTACCTGGGGCTGACGATTTTCGATTCCAACGGTTGAATTTTCCAGAATCTTCACGGGAACTTTTTTAACCAAAAGCTTTTTACTTTTCACTCTGCAACTGAACGGTAAAAATGAAATAGAAAAAGTCCTTTTTATAAGTTTTTTCGAATGAATGAATTTTTAATTTGTTTATTTTTCACTTTAAAAGGGATATTTTTGAAAGCATTTTTATTTATTTTAAACAGGTATGTGTAATGTTTTGAGTTTTTGTGCAGAAACTGGATTTTTCAGGTGAAATGGTCGTTTTTCAACAAAAGAGCATACTTTTATCACTTTTTCGGACTCTTTCAAAAAAAAAAAATTTACGAAAAAGCGAAACCTTGGAGTCCTCTTTAAGCCCTTTTCAGACTCTCTAAATATGAAAAGATTGCCGAGCACTTGACTATTCGAACTCGTTAAAATAAATGAACAGTCGTCCCTTCAGTATAAGTTTACCCCTTTTACGGACTGAAATGGACTATTTACGAAAAAGGTATACGTTGACTAAATATGGTCAATAGAGTTCTCTCCCGCATTATTTTATCCTTTTTTGGGCTCGAGAGACTAAATTTACGAAAAAGAACACCCATGGAGTTTTCTTAAGTTTTTCTTCTGACTCCCTAAAACTGAAAAACACCGAGTTTCTCCTATACTGGACTCGTTAAAATTTAACAGTAAAGGACCTGTTTAATTTTCAACAGGAACGAACCACTTCTTCTTAGGGTTCGAATTTTAAACTAAGTTGGACTCATCCAAAGGATGAGCTTATAACCAAGAAAATGTTATCCTCCTCAAGCTTGTCAAAAATAAAGAGGTACTTGCCAGAAATGGTGGGGGAAAAGAGAGAAAAATGAGCATGTTTGTTGTATTTTAAATTTGTCCGAAAACTCAGTCGACCACTCTTGGACACGACACTTATATTCACCTGGGTTGGGAAATCCTTTGCTTAACAGTTAATCAAACCACATTGAAAATTTTCAGCCAGTTTCTGGGTATTAGCTTTGAGTCAATTGTCACCAGGCCATCTGCGGTGTCGTTATGTGTCCAAGAGAACAGTTCAAATAAAACCATTCATCTGCAAAATATCTGTCATCCATCATTGACCATCCCTGAGTCAGTCCTTGCCAACATATTTTCAAAACTTGATCTATGATTTCGTGTTGTGGGTTTACCTACGACAGATCACTTTCTATCGACATCAGCACACTACTAGGAAGTTGATCCAGAAATCGTCAGTACCTTGAAATCTGCATGCCTCAATGGCAGGTTTCTCGCTTTCGACGACAGGTTGCATCAATGACCTTCGATCGAATGACTCCGTGACATGTTCGACTTCAGCTCATTCATTCACATTTCATGGACTGTACTGAGTACTTTGAGAGCCATTGACATTATTGGTGGTTTCTCTCACACTTGTTAACAGTTCACATCATTGACTGGTAATCAAGTGGTTTCTACCATGTTCGACTTCGACACATTCATTCGCATGGATAGAATCGTACTGGTTCGAAATGCGGAAATCAAGACCCTGGATCTAGTTTCCACCATCCAGGCTGCGAGGAATTTTGTTGTCATCTATACAGTAGACTATTGATAAACAGATGGCTACGTCCATACTGTGTCTACATATATCTGTACTATGATGTATTCAAAATCATTCCTGTATCAGAACGATTTCAGTTAGTTCATAGTTAGTTTTTATCTGAGTATGGGAATGCCTACCTCAGTGATGACATATACATGTATATATTTTGCATTGAATGTTTTTACAGGTTCCGACTGGGGTGTCCACAGGATGATCTTTGAAATGATAAAGTACTGCACTCTTCATATATGACAGACTACAATTTCATCTATTCCAGACTTTGCACTTTAGGGGGCAATTTGTTACACTGAAAACTGTCACCTTGACATTTTGCTAACTGTATGAGCTTATTATTACGCATACTTCCTCCTTTTGCAAGTCCAATATACCAGCTCCTCATATCAAGCTTCAAAATCAGAGAAAAATCCCTTAAAAACCCCTAAGAATTGGTATCGCACTTTCTCTATGCATTCCCTGCGGTCCCGCACCTAAATCTCAGCCTGCATGCGGAACCATACCGCACGTTCTTTGTGTAATGGGTGCGGACCTCTGTAAAACATAAAAAGGCAAGAAAATGAAGATAAAAAGTGAATTCCAGGTGAATTCTAGAAGATTCTAGACGGGAATTTTCGGGAATGGATACGCTTTGAAGCTGGTTCATGCATCCCTCACTTAATGGAGCTAACCCCTTGATGTAAGGAGCTTATCCCTTTGAAGGAGGATTCTATCCCTTCATATTTGGAACTAGAAACCTCCTCTCTTCCACTATAAAAAGAGGCCTTGGGTAGCCTCAAAGGGAGTTCAAGCTTATGAGATTTGAAGTTAAATGCTGTTGAGATTTAGACTTAGTTAACTAAGACTTTCTGTGAGGTTAAATCACTCATCTCCATTTGTCCTAGCTCAAGAGTGCAATGCTTGTCAAAGTAAAGGAGATTCCTGCTTCGGACCCCGGGAGGACCTGCACAACATCAAGGCACAGGTTGTAAAGGTTTTCTATCTTTAAAGTTAATACAAATATACTCATTTCTCTCATTAAACTGTCAATTTGTGGTTTATTTCATGAATTCCTTGATCATTATGATAAGTATGATTTATGATAATGTCTATACAGGTGCTGCTTAATCTTTTGCTTGTTTGTGATTGCAGATAATACAAGGAACGTTCTTTCAGTGCACGGGAAGGACTTCAACAAAATCAAGCAAGTGTTGGACATAAGGTAGGCCTCACACCCGTATAGTGTTTTATAAATCTTATATGCTTAGAGAGAGATTAGTATAATTGGCTGTTTGTTGCTAGTTACCTTTTGTACTAGAGAGATCGGTCTTGTCCGCAAGACGGATTAATCTACACAACACCTTCTATGCCACAAATAATTCAATTTAAATTTCACTTTTCTATTATGTAGAAAATCCATCTGCATCATATGCCATTTCCTCCTTCATTTGCTGATGTTCATTTCCTCTTCCTCTCTCTCTGCTGTTTATTTATTTATTTTATTTTTAATTAATTATTTGGGATTAATTAAAAAAAATGGAAGGAGGGATTGTAATAAAAATTTAAAATTGGAAGGGAATTTATGGGTGGGGTATTAACTGTAAATGGGAGGGAATTTATTTTTTTATTTTTTATTTTATTTATAAAGAAGGGGAATTAATTAAAATGGGAGGGGAGGATTTTAATAAAAAATTATAAATTAAAAAGGTCGAATTAGAAATCGAAAGAGGGAAACAAGAAAAGTGTCGTGGGAAAGGGGAAGGGCATATGGGAAGGGAAGTGAGTAGTGAATGGGGTGAGGGTAGATGAGGGTGGGAAGGGAAAGCGTAGGGAATGGGGGGTCTGGTGGGAGTTGGGTTGAGGTTGTTGTGTGAGGGGCTAAGGGGAGGGACGACTGTGCCATGAGGGGAAGGGCAGAACGATAAGGGTGAGGGAGAGGGGGCTGTGCCACGTAGGAGTGGGGAAGGTGGGCCACGTAGGGAGAGGGTAGCCAAATAGGGGGAAGGGGACATAAGGGTGAGTGCTGTGAGGGAGTGTGCGCTGTGAGAGGGGTATGGGGTGAGCGAGTGGGAAAGGTAGCAGCCGAGTAGGCGGGAGATTGTAGAGCAGGTTGGGGGTAGGTTGTAGGAGTCGATAGTGTAGGTCGTAGAGCAAGGGGGTCCTGGGTTTGTAGAGTGTGAAGGCCGAGGGGCTGAGGTTCCAATTTTTTTTTTTTTTTTTTTTTTTTTTAATAATAAAAATACAACAGAGATTGAGTGAGGGCAACAACGATTTTTTTTTCTTAATAGTGAAGTACAGTTTTTAGGCAATAAACTACAACAACAGAGAATTGGAGTAGGATTTTCACGAAATTGGAGAAAATTTCGCCGTAAGAAGTCAGAAATTTCTCAAAGAATTTTTCAAAAAATTTCAACAATAGAAACCCAGAAACTTCTTCATAAACCCAATTTAAACAGTATTTTTAGCATCTCTCCAAAATGCAGAATTTAATAGGCAGAAATTGCGGGAAAAAATTGCAGAATTTTAATGGGCAGTTAGAAAACCTGGAACGCCAAGATGAACAATGTTGCTTTTCTTCAAAACCAATTTCTGAATGCTGCTCTTCTTAAAACCAATTTCTGAATGATGCCAATTTCTGAATTTTGCTCTTCTCAAAATAAACTCCTGAATGTGGCAAAATGTCTGCAACAGAAATTCTCTAAATGCTGCAAAAATGCCAAGAATTTTCGCTGATATGCACAGGCCATAAACACAAATGGCTCACTCAAGGTTGAGATGGTTATGAACGTATCAACTCTGATACCATTTTAAACACACACATGGTGTGGGGGGAAGAATAAACACACACAACAAGAAACTCAACACATAATGAAGGATAAGCGTGCAACTCTATTATTTTTCCATTATACATGATGTACATTTATAGTACAATGGTGTGACTCTTCGTTTCACATTCCAAGGTCACTTGGACTCCATTGTGACTTTTCACATTCCACACCTACCCATGGAGGATTAGGTGTTCCAACATTTAGAAATAATATGGTCATCAACAACCCCTCTCTTGTTGTCCTCTTCTTCCTTTTATAAGATTGAGATCTTGCCAAACCCTAAACCATCTCAATGATTTAGCTCCTTTCACATGTGCCACCTCCAACTAAGATTGCGCTGTGCATGCATGAGGTTCATCCCCTCTAGACAACACTATTGATTTGGTCCAGTTGACCCAGTCAAATGTCTCAATCCCTTTCACACATAAGGGTGTTTTATTAAAGTAGCCCAGATTTAGCCTTGTTCACATGGGGCATTGATTTATTCACTGATTTTAGGAGTTTTTATGTTCCTCCTTTTTACATTTATTCATGAACAGAAAAGTAAAGAAAAATTTAATATTCCAATTAGCTTGAGGCTAATTGGGAATATTACAGAAAACATCCCCTTAGACTTTGGATCTCACTTAGGGGTAGTTAAATGTAAGAATTTTTTGGTGTAGATAACCTATGGTTGGGTGGAGAGTTGAATTACCTCCTTCACTCTCCAACCATCTTTATATACTCATATAAGTCAAATGCATTGATATGTTGAGTTATAATCTATAATGTTTCATGAATTTCATGTGTGTGGAAAGAACTCTTGTATAAACCCGAATGTTTATGAATGCACGAATGGTGAAGATTATCGTTATTCTCATGATTCACATGATATATTAGATGATATAAATTAAGAAATGGAAAGATGTTTTGGGTGCTTATATTTGTATTATATTGACTAGACTGTGTCACACAATACTATGACATACCAAATCCAGTCTATGTGTGCTCTGGTTTCCTAAAATATGTTGTCTAGCATCATATATACAAATGGTTTACAAAGTGATAGTTTGCATCTCCTTGAATGAATTTAAAGAACCTATACAAGAGGCCAATAGAACTAGATTGATTGGTGCATTACTCCATGTGCAACATTTAAGGTATGCAAAATTTTTATTTAGGGCCTTTCCCCTTCTATTTTAGGATTAGTTCCTTTTTGGTGTTATGGGCCTTGCCCACTTGTTTTAATCATAGAATTTAGGAATTCCCCCCCTCAAACTATAAACCGTTGAACGTCATCATTTTTTATAGCCCCTCTTAGGGTATCATAGTAGCTTATTTTATTCCCCATGAGCACCATCGTTAGGTACATTTTAAGGGGTTAATTGTCACCTTTTTAGCCTTATTAGTATCTCTTTCTCACAAAAAATTGCATCATGGTCATATGTTTCTTAATATATATGGTGTATTGAGGGTTGTCATACTTTGAATGCCTATTGTGGTTTAAATGCAAGAAAATCAAGAGAATATACCATTTTTGTTGAATATTTCATAATCAGGGCTTGGAGTAGACAACTAGGAGTGATTGTAGGGGGTTGAACACCTCCTTAACTCCTAAAGGCAGCCAAGGGATCCTCGAGATTCTCCTCCAACAACTCGAAATCAAAGGCAGGCAAGCAAGTGGAAGATCAAGTGGAGACAAACTCCACTTCTCTCGAGTCCAAGGAGAAAAATCACCTAATTTTTAGGGAGCTGTTGGTAGATACCCTTTAGGATAAATAGGGAAGAGCAAGAGCTCATTAGGATTTGATTTTGGAGATTTATAGATAAATCCCATCTCTTGTAATAAAAATTTGTGACTGTCATATGCTATGTAGCAGAATTGGTTATGAAATAAAATGAGTATTTAGTTTCTTATTCACTGAGTTAGTTTCAGGGAGCAGAGCTTGTGGGTTAGGTCCCAATACGTTTTCCTCAGTCTCTCCTATGTATTTTTGTTTACCTTTTATGTTGTTGTAGTTAGTTTGCTTAAATTTCATCTCATTATATTTAGTTTGCTTCCATTTCAAGTGTTGTAGTTAGTTTGATTACATTTCATCTCACTGTATTTAGTTGGCTTCCATTTCAAGTGTTGTAGTTAGTTTGCTTACATTTCATATTGTTGTAGTTGTGTTGCATCCATTTCATTTTTTTTTCATGTAGAAAACTCTAAAATTGTGTGTTAAAGCCCCACTCTCTCACCTCTTCCACTAGGGTTTGAGGAGGGTAGATATTCACCACATACCCAAATTTGTTTTCAGTTTATAATTTCTTGGAAAAGTTAGATAGGTTGATTTTTGTACCACGAACATGTTATAGATGCATATTTATTTTTATGTTTTAAGTGCATAGGTGGGTTTACTTAAATTAAACTCATGTTTTCCACCATTTTCATAATAGATTTGTTAATGATAACTTCATGAACATGTAGTTTTCTTGCAAGTTTGAGTAGAGTACCAGAGGGGGACTCCACCAACAACATTAGCTTCAGTTTCCACCCCTCATCAAATAACCTCCAACTAAATGATCCAGGTGGATATTGGTGGCCACCCACCTATTCCACTTGGGGCCCCACCATTTTCTCTTTTAGTTTTTTAGTTTCGGCACAACTTACTGTTTTTGACAGCTTTTCGGGTCCTGAAATTTCGGAGCCGTTTTGAGGCCCTAAACGATGTTTTCTGGGAAAATAGAGAGTTGTCGAACCTATATTCCTTGAACCAAAATTTTTACTCGGATAGATCTTTCTAACGAGCTATTTAGCGTGCCAAACAGAGATCGTATGCCAAAGTTACGTCCCCAGGTAGTTGAAACACCAATTTACCCAAACGGGGCCCATAGTTTTGGCGCTTCATTTCCTAGGGTTAGGGTTTTGGATGTTTAGGGTTTTCCATTGTTTCTAAATAATAAATAGGCCCTCAAGCCTCATTTTAAGTCATTTCAGAGGCCTGTAGCCACCACATCTCTTCTTAGAGATAAGCTACCAGTGCCCTAGCTACTTTATTTCTATTTTGTCTGTAAGCAAATTTCAGTTCTTTGATATTAATGAAATGAAGTGTTATTTCCGTTGCATATTTGTATTTATGGTTACATGTGTATTATGTTGCATTCCTACATAAATTTGGATCAGGGGTATCAAAGCGGTCTGTTTTTTCTTGATCCTTCTTTGCATGTCCACAACGAGGTCGGGGTATAAGGAGTTGGGGCTCGATTTGATTAAACCTTTGCAAGATTAGCCTCACAAACCCTGACGGACGCCCATGGGGGACGAAAAGAAAGATGAGGGAGGAGGAGATCCTATCAAAATATTGCTCGAGGAGGCCCTCGAAAAACAAAGGAACGCGATGATGGATAACTTTTCCCAGATCCTTCAATGACTGCCCACCGACGACGCATCTGCATCCAGCAGCCACTCTGGAGGTGCGAGTCCCTTTAAGGTACAAGTAAACTTTGACATTCCCATATTTGAGGGTCAAATAGATGCAGATGTCGTAGATAGATGGTTGAATCTATTAGAAGGATATTTCTTGGTCCATGACTTTTCCGACCGGGAGAATATTATTTTTTCACTCCTCAAAGCTACCCCCCATGTCAAGGACTGGTGGGAAACCTACTGTGAGAAAAAGGATGAGACAAAACCCTCTCTATTCTCAGCTGTAACCACTTGGAATTCTTTCCAAGATGCCATCAAGGAACAGTAATATCCCATGGGGAGCTATGAGGAAAAGTACATACAATGAACCACACTGCGGCAACAAAGGGATCAAGATGTGCATGAGCTGACGAATCTATTCCATACCTTGCACACAAAGTTGGGTATCAAATATTCGGAGAAAATTTTGGTGCTAACATATCACAGTTGTCTACACATGTACATTTAGGAGGAAATTGAGTTCCTCGACATCTCCTCGCTTGGTACGGAATACTGATATGCTGCCAAGATTGAGCAGAAATTCAAGCAGAAGAAGCGAGACTTTGGATCTGCGAATCAAAAGCAAGGGAAAGGTGCCCCCAAATGTAGAACAAAGGACAAAGCCAAGGCATGGTGGCCCAAGACAACCTACCAAAGCCACAAGCAAAGAACAACACTGCGAAGCCAAAGAAGGACATGGGAAAGTGGTATGAGTTCCATAAGAGCTCCACTCACAACAAAAGTGGGTGTCGGGCCAAGCAGTCACTCATGGCCAAGATGAGGGCTTTTGAATCAGATGCATGCTCTGACTCTGAATCAAAACCTGACAAGGGGAATGAAAAAGGGAAACAAATTATTGATGTAGAGCCCAACACCACATTTTCCACTGCGAAGATCCAGAAGGAGGAACCAGAGGATCTAGAGGAGGTGGAACGTCTCTTCTACTCCTAAATGTGGGTAAAGGGTTCCCCACTACAATTCATTGTCGAAAATGGGAGCCAAAAGAAACTCATTTCAGCAGATGTCGTGAAGTGGTTGGGATTTCTGACCACAACACACCCACAGCCATACACCATCAGGTGGCTTCACCAAGGATGGGATCTTTGTGTCAGCCAACAGTGCCGCCTTCCCTATAGCATCAAGCCCTTCACGGATGAGGTATTATGTGTCATTTCTCCTATTGATGTTTCTGATGTATTATTAGGCCAACCATACTTGTGGAAGTGACATGCTGTGTATGAGTCACAGCCTCGTGTTGTTATTGTTACCTTGGGAAATAAGATGTACAGGATACCAGAGGTACCATCGCCTACCACTATCTCTTTGGTTACTGCAAAAAAATGTAGTAAGCTCATTTCCCAAACCAGGAAATTTATTTTCCTGATGATCTGCCCCCAGGGCAAGAAGAAGATTGTGGCCACGACCTCCAGACATAGCTCCTTTGCACGACAACAACAAATGGATAAGGTTGTGGAGGAGTACGGGGACATTTTCACCTCACCCACAAGGGTGCCTCTACACTGTTAGGTCAAGCACCCCATTGATCTAACCCCAGGTGCGCTGCTACCCAATGGATCGATCTATGGGTGCTATGTTCTGGAGAAGGATGAAATCAAGAGGCAAATTCAGAAGCTGCTGCAGAAAGGTCACATCCGGCCAAGTTCATCGCCCTGTGGGAGCTCGATCGTGTTAGTACAGAAGAAGGATGGGACTTGGAGACTCTGTATTGACTATCAGGTGCTGAACAAGATCACTGTCTGGAATAGGTACTCGATCCCACGGATTGATGACCTTCTAGACCAACTCAAAGGAGAAAAATATTTCAGTAAGATCGACTTGAAGTCTGGGTATCACCAAGTACCCATTGAACCCTCCGATGTGTGGAAGACTACCTTCAAAGCTAAGGAGGGTCTTTTCGAATGGTTGGTCATGCCTTTCGGTTTGATGAATGCTCCTGCAACCTTCATGAGGTTGATGGATGACATCTTGAGGCCATTCACCAACTCATTTTTAGTAGTGTACTTGGATGACATTCTGATATTCAGCCAGACGTGGGAAGAGCACCTCCACCACATTCGACAAGTCCTCCAAACACTACACCAACACAATCTGTGTGCCAATTTGGAGAAGTGCACTTTTGGCATGACCCAAGTTCAATATCTGGGATACATTATTGATGAAAGGGGGGTGCACGTTGATCCCACTAAGATCCAGGTCATTTGAGACTGGCCAGCCCCAACCACTATAATAGAGCTTCGCAACTTTCTGGGTCTTGCTAATTTCTACCGTAGGTTCGTGTTGGGATTCTCTCATATCACTTGGCCCTTGAGTCAAGTCACCAAGGGAGGAGCAAGAGAAAAATTATTTTGGTCGGAATCTCATTAAAAGGCATTCATATAATTGAAACATCGCCTCTATTATGCCCCGGTGCTCACATTACCAGACTTGCAACAACCATTTGAGATTGAGACAGATGCCTCTAACTATGCTATTGGGGCAGTTCTTACTCAACAAGGGCATCCAGTGGCATATCACAATGAGACATTGTCTGACACAGTTCGCAAGTATCCCAATTATGACAAAGAAATGTATTCAATTGTGTAGTCTTGTTGACAATGGAAGCATTAAATTTTGGGGAAGGAAACAATCATCCACACAGACCACCGACCCCTGCAATTCATACAGACACAAGGGAAGTTGCAGAACAATCGCCATCAAAAGTGGTCCACATATCTACAACAGTTTCATTTGAACATCAAGTACAAGAAGGGTAGCACCAATAATGTTGCAGACTACCTCAACCGACCATCGATCATGGCACTAACCACCATTCTCAACTCTTGTGGGAACGAGACTTCTGATTGGCGGCTTCTCTACAAGAGCGATCTAGAATTTGGCCACACATACAAGGCACTCTTGGGGGTACGCAAGTTCCAAATTTTCACCTCCAAGATGCACTGTTATGTCACCTGGGACACCTTTGTGTTGCTTCAAGCGAGCATGCGAAGATGATATGGGAAGCACACTACAGTCGAGTCGCTAGGAATTTCGGGGTCAAGAAAACAATGGTAGTATTGTAGAAGTATTTCTATTGGCCGAACCTTTGATAGGATGTTGAGAAGTATGTCAGATCCTGCACTTCTTGTGCCATTGCCAAACTGACCATCAAGAAGCAAGGCCTCTATACTCTGCTACCTACCCCTAGTCGAAATTGGGAATCCATCTCCATGGATTACATGTTAGGCCTTCCTTCTACTAAGCATGGAAATGACTGTGTTTTCATGGTCATCGACAGAGTATGAAGATGGCCATTATGGCGGCTTGCAAGAAGAACATCACAACATAAGACACTGCTAAAATCTTCTTTGAACGAGTTTGGGTGCACTTTGGGATCCCACAGTCTATCATATCAGATCGCGACAACAGTTTCCTCAACACATTTTGGTCCAGCCTTTGGTCAATGTTGGACACCAAGCTCACCAAGTCCACAACTTTCCATCCCCAAACTGATGGCTAGAAAAAGGTCATCAACATGATGATTGTACACATTCTATGCATGTACAATTCAAAGCATCCACGCACATGGGATGAGAGCCTTCGCTATGTACAACATAGTTATGATCAGGCTCTCCACATCTCAACTGGCCACAACCCCTTTCAGGTGGGCTTAGGATTCCAGCCACTATGTCCCATTGACGTAGCCATGCCATTTGTGTCTACTCAGGCCGATTCGGTTCATGTCTAGTCTAAAGCTGACAAAGCAAACAACTTCATTGAGCGCAGCCAACACATCCACCAACAAGTTCATGAAATATTGGACAGAGCCAATGCTAAGTACAATAAATGACATGATAAACATTGGGTACCACACAACTTCCAGGTGGGCGAAAAAGTGTGGTTATATTTGCAGAAGGGGCACCTCAGTGGACCCCACCGTAAGCTTCGCTTGCTCCGATATGGGCCGTACACCATCACCAAGGCAGTAGAGAACAATGCCTTCGAGCTCAGTATTCCACCATTCCTTGGTCTGCACCCGGTATTCAATGTGGACCACCTTTGTCCCTACTTCCCACCTCTACTGGACACCTATGACATTGCAGAACAACTCAAAACAACAGAGTTAAACCCAGACTACATGGAACATACTATTACACCATTTTTTGGTCATCTAACCTATTATTATTAGATGGACCCAAGTACACCATGTAAGACCAATTTTACCCTAAGTAAAATTGCTTTTACTATGTAAAATAACTTAATAAAACATATTTATTAGGTTGTTTATGGTCTAAACAGAAAACCCCAAAAGGAAATATTAAACAAATCTATATTTGTTTGATTTTCCTCATGGAATAATTAATTAAATAATAATTTAATTATTATTCCTAGTTATATTTAACCCAAAACAAGGAAATTAATTAGATAAATCCTTATTTATCTTATTATTTTCTAGGAATAATTATTTAAATCTTATTTAAATAATATTCCTTGTTAAATATGACTAAATCATTTACAAATAATTAAATAAACCATTATTTATTTAATTATTATTCAACCACTGCCTTAAAATAATAAATAAATCATTTATTTATTTATTATTTACAAATAAAGGGATTTGACCCAAGCCAAATACCTTTTCCCTCCAACAAATATAATAAAATATTCCTAAAAGGTGGTTCTAGAATTTGGTTAATAATATTTTATTCATGCACCAAATCCTAGACTACCATAATATTTTTTTATAAATAGAAGGGTTTTCCTATTCATTTGTCACCATTTTTCATTGGCATATTAGATCACTCTGGATCTATACTCTTAATCTGACTTTGAACCATTATCATTGCCACATTCTCCATTATTTGCTTTGTGAGCTCCCTTTGAGTTCTATGTTTGTCTGGGTTTTCTACACCAACAAGAGAGAGAAATTTTAGATCTGAAGTGCTGAGGACTTTCAAGAACCCATCCATTGAGGAGAATTGGAAACACCTTTCTTGTTTTCCTCTCAGGTGCCCTTTAATATAAAAATTCTTTCAAAAATATTTTTCTTGTCTTGTCTATTGGATGCATGGAGCAAAACTTCATTTTTACTGCTTAATGTCTTTTTATGCATAGATTTGGGTTTGTACAGCTTTTTCTTGATCAACTAATTGCAGATTTTAAGATATTGGCAGCCGTAATTGATGTTAGGGCTATTTTTTATGTGTAGCTAAAGTGGGATTTTTCCAACAAAAGATTCATACTAACACATACCACCATAGATTGTATCATGGACATGCAAATCAATGACACTTGCCAACAGAAGATCCAACTATATCGGGTTGTCAAACTTGGCCAACTCCTGCACCAACGCAAGTGGTTCACCAAGGACCAAGTTTAGTAGAAGTTTCCTCATCTCATGGAGGAATTCAACGTAATGGGGACCATTTCTTCCTAAGGGGGGAGGAATGATCCAAGTGGATATTGGTGGCCACCCACCTATTCCACTTGGGGCCCCACCATTGTCTCTTTCAGTTTTTTAGTTTCGGCACAGCTTATTATTTTTGACAATTTTTCGGGTCGTGAACTTTCGGAGCCATTTTGAGGCCCTAAAAGACGTTTTTTGGGAAAATCGAGAGCGACCGAGCACGTCAAACAGAGATCGTATGCCAAAGTTACGTCCTCGGGAAGTTGAAACACCAATTTACCCAAACGGGGCCCATAGTTTTGGCGTGTCATCTCCTAAAGTTAGGGTTTTGGATGTTTAGGGTTTTCCATTATTTCTAAATAATAAATAGGCCCTCGAGCCTATTTGTAACTCAGTTCAGAGGCCTGTAGTTGCCACATATCTTCTCAGAGATAAGTTACCAGTGCCCTAACTAGTTTATTTCTATTCTGTCTGTAAGCAAATTTTAGTTCTTTGATATCAATGAAATGAAGTGTTATTTCCACTGCATATTTGTATTTATGGTTACATGTGTATTCTGTTACGTTCCTGCATAAATTTGGATCACTAAATCACCTTTAGCCCTGTTTTTGGACATATCCACCAGAACACCGAGAGCCACGTTGGAGGTGCAAGGCAGGATTTGAGAGAATTTATGAGCTTGGAAAAATTGCTGGCTACCTCCCATCCACCTAGATCCACCTTCATTTCACCTCTCCTACCCCTTTCCATGCAATTTCTAGCCTCAAACTACTCTCGTCCTATTTCTTGTAGTGTTTTAGTACATCCTGTAGCACTATTGGAATTCCTGTAGCTGATCTTGTAGCAACACCATTCACTCACTTCTTCAATGTAATATTCCAAAATTTGCACACAGTAATTTGGAATATTAGATTTTGCTACTTTCACCTAGGAGAGGAATAAATAGGTAAGGAGGCCCATGAACAATAAAATTATGAATAAATTCCACCTTAGTAAGGAAGGAGATCACCTTAGGAGCTGGTTTTACACTTCCAAGTGTGAACAAGGACAAATTAGATGGGGACATAGTCAAGTTTGACTGAGTCAACATGCATTCTTTAGGAGGAAGGAAACACTCAAGTAAACTAGATTAATGTGAACAAGGATCAACCTAGACACACATATGAGAACCAGATTGAAGATCCCTTGGTGTGGATAGAGGCATTGCAGGTGGATTGGTTCCGGTTGACCAAGTCAACAGTGCTGTCACAAAGAGGAGGGAAGCTAGCTAGGGCAACACAGTTTTGAAAGAGGAAGCTTCATTAATAAGTCACCTCAACATTGTTTGGGGTCTAGGGTGAGGAGGCTCAACAAATATAAAAGGAAGGCATAGCATCAAAGGAAATTCATTCATGTATTTAGCTATTTTGGTCTTGAGACCACTTGCATGTTTCAGCTGTTTAGTTGGAGTTGCTGCACTTCTTAGTGCAAGGAATTCCTGTGCGGGAATTCCATCCTCTCTTTAGATCAGCTTGCTTAAGGGATAAAAGGGGAGTGATTTGAGCTTAATTTCAGTATTTGGCTTGGGGCCACTCATCCACATTCAGCCACAGCATAGTCTCCTTCAGAAAACTACGTCTTTTATGCAGGGGCAACAGTAGGGTTGCACCCTTTGATTGTATGCTAGTCCTTGAGGAGGAGGAGTTCATTTCCTTGTAGGAGATCTAATAAGAAGGAATTTGGAAATATTTATGTATTATTTAGCTATTTTATGATTTATTCAGTTAGGATTAATACATATTTACATTAATGATGCAACACTACTATGATGTTCCCTTATTTCATGCATTTTCTTTGAGACCTTTAAGGAATCTTGTCTGTGCATAATCAGATTAATATCATTCTTCTTTATATGGTTGGCCCTGACTCTATATTGTGGTGTTTCTTCCATTTCTTCTTAGAAACCACCTCCCTTGGAAATTACGCTCTCATAGTCTTCAAAAATGTTGTAGTTGAAAGGTCATGGGATTGGGGTGTTTTTGAGATGTTTCTAGCTGGGCAGATCTGTTTAACTTAGCTAGAATGATTATTTTGGGCTAAAATTCGGTATGGGAGTTGCATAATATGTAAAACATGGGATCCAAGTTCCATTTCCCATATTTGTTGCGTTATTTTCTGAAAATGACATTTTTATGGTCCAAGAGGCTGCATTTCCTCATGTCGGGAAAGGATAATGAGGAAAATCTCTACTACTGATCATTCAATTTCTAGTTAAATGTTTCTTGTGCATATTATGAACTAATTTATCATGATTTTCTAAAACTACACATTGGTAATAACTTGGATTATTCCCAATAGTGTAGCTGTTCCAATTTTGGAACATTACAGTGGTATCAGAGCTGCCATCTTGGCTTAGCCTATGGATTTCAGATCCAATCAGAAGATAAGAGGGAGAGGAGACCAAAATTATGGAGAGGATGAGCTTACTCTCATCCATTTTTATATCTAAGAAGAAATAAGAAGAGAAATGCATTGAAACTCCAAGAGGGTTTCAAGGAGGAGAGAGTTGCAGCGAGACCTCTAGAAGGTTTTCAGAAGCAGGAGAAGATTCATGCACTTCATATTCTCATAGAGGAAGTGGAGAGCAAGGAGACCACTTAGAACATGGAATTTTGAGTGGGTATTTGGTAGAATACAAGTGCCAACCTAGGGCTTCCAAAGAGACCTTGGATTTTCCTCAGTTTATTCAACTAAGAGAAGAGAGAAGACCCTGCAACAAAGGAGAGATTAAAGGCAATAGGTTCCTATTGTCTAAATTTTATTGGTCAATTACAGCAAGAGCTTGGGCAAGGAAGCTTGAGGCATTCTTCCTACTTCATTCGGTGGGAGAAAGGGAAGCAACAGAAGTTGCAACGCTGCACCTGGAGGGTGAAGCCAATACTTGGTGGTGCAATCACTTAAGCCACACAAGAGTGACTTATTTTTCTGAGTTCACTCAAGAGTTGATAAAATTTTTTGGTGAAGAGAGATCAAAGGAGAGAGGGTCCACACCACCATGGGAAGAGACAAGTACCAATGCTGTCACATCCTTGGAAGAGCAGCTTCCTACATCAGCAGTTGGATCAACCAACACATTGAAGAGAGGGACTCTTGCAGCCATACAAGATGTTTCGAAGGATCAAAAAGGTATGCATAAACTTCCATGTCTTAACATTTCAAAAAAATTTATGGGAGACTTTGGATATTTGTTTGCATATGACCCAGGATCAAACATTATTGCTGAGATAGAGTAGCAGGATTGCACTGCGTTGTGCAACATTGAATGGTTCAAGAAACAAAGGAACCATCCTTCTCATGGGTCCTTGTTGAGTTACACACAACCCTTGGAGTTGGGGTGTGAATTCTTGGAGGATGGAGTGAACTTTTCTCCAAACAAATTCATGCAAGAGAAAAATGAGATAGCTAGAACACCCTGGAGGAGGGTTACAATGTTGTCAAGAAGTAGCAGCAAGGAGGCTTTGCCTTCAAGCCAAATGGATCCTTATGGGTTCAAAATCATCATTGGTGAGAGATCTTCTCTAGGAGGTCTCCAAGGAGTTGCATTTCAGCATCCCATGGAATGCAAGGAGAAAAATATGATATGGGAGGATGTTAGTCTCTTTTGGAGGATTGCCAAGATGGAGGAGGATAGAAGGCATTCATCGGTGGAAAAATGGATGTGGATAGAGAGCAAGAAGTTGGAGAGTTACTTGCAACTCTATGATACTGGGCAGCAGGAGGAAAAAATGCATTGGCTACTCTTGAGAGAGTTTGGCCATCATGAGACATATCCTTTTTCCAAGGGTATGTGGGAGGAGAGTACTTGGCAGGGTACTTGCATCATATGGCAAGGAGTGTGGAAGCATCATGATGAGGTGATATTTTCACCACATGGGTTATACGATGGAGGAATGTCAAGGCAGCAAAAACATTTTTTGCTTTGGAGGGTTGAGACAGAGCAAGGACAAAGTTGCTCTCACATTTTGCATGATGTTGCAATGGGAGGAGATGGCAACATTATGACAGGAGTCTTTGACATTGAACATGTCAGAGATTGGATTTATGAGTTGGCAGGAGCCTATTTGCATAGGCCAGTAGCATTGTCACTATGGAGCAACAACTTGTTGATGGAGTGTTCCAAGGATCACTTCATATTTGATGCACATGATGGGTATAGAGGAGGTAAGACTGGTAGAGGAGTGAATGGACTCATTTGTCATTATGTTATGATCTCCTTGACTAGGGTTTCTAGGCATGAGGGGGAGGATCTTCATGCAGCATATGATCTATTCCTATTCATAGGAATATGTTCTATCACTATGGAGAGCTCATCTATGGATCCTGTTACCTTCTTAGATCCCTTACATGGTAATAATTCTGTTTATGCATTTATTGATTGTTCCATACAATATTTGCATGCTCTTACCTTTTCATTGCAGTGCATTTCTCTACAAAGGGGCAAGATTTTCTTTAGGCTCCATGGTCTATTTTTGGCCAGCTATCATGATGGAGACAACCATCTACTATATTATTTGGGGCAAGTGTTTGGTTACTCCTTGTATGCTCAGTTGATGCACTCAGTCATTTACTACTTGCTAGTAGATGAGGTGGCTTACACAACTAGCCATTCGTCAAAAGACAACTTGTCATACCATTGTCTGAAGCTGCAGTGGGGAAGACTACGCTATGACCACTTGGGAGACTGTTGGTACCTTAAAACATCACATGAAACCTTCAGTATTTCTCTCATTATGATGTTGATCATGATCCTACTTGCTGATATTATTCTTATCTATATGAGGAGCATGATTGGAGGTGGAACACATAGAGTGGAAGTGTTCTTGGGGGAGGAGCATCCTCACACTTTCTGCATTACATGCTCTAAGGAGAGCATGGGAGGAGGAATGGCCTCTACAGCAACATATTTGTTTCTTAATGAGGAGGGCCATGAGATGGATGGGATGCCATATGGTGGTAATCTCTTATCCATCATATATGAGATGGTTTGGGCCATCTTGATGCACAGCGCTGGGAGAGGGACCTTTGGAAGTCTAGCTTCCTTCTTGCCATTTGAGGGCAACATGATGGCAGCCCAAGATCAGAAAATCCTTTACACTTGTCTTAAGTGGAGAGGAAAGCAGCGTGGGGTAGACTACTATGTCTACCATGATCAGAATTTCAGCCCACCTACTTTGCCGAAGCTTCAGGTGGAGGATGATTTGCATGAGTTACCATTTTGGAGGGTGGCTCATTTTGCTTGGTTGATAGCATGGGGAGGATAGATTCAAATGGGGATGATGAGTCCCAATCTACATCATCCCTTATGCTTCAAGAAAATCTTCAAACAACCCATTGTTGCTTCCATGGATGTTCTACTGCCACATAATGTCAGCTATTTAGATAGCTTACACACTTGGGAGGGGAAACTTGGAGATATGATGATGATGTAGCACCTTGACCTTTGGAGGATTCCATCTTATGAGGTTTCTACAGGGGAGAAGAGGATGATATTCAGTCTTATCCTTGTAGTTTCTTGAGGACAAGCAACATTTTGGAGGGGAGGACTGTAATAGTCCAAAATTTGCACACAACAATTTGGAATATTAGATTTTGCTACTTTCACCTAGGAGAGGAATAAATGGGTAAGGAGGCCCATGAACAATAAAATTATGAATAAATTCCACCTTATTAAGGAAGGATATCACTTTAGGAGCTGGTTTTACACTTCCAAGTGTGAACAAGGACAAATTAGATGGGGACATAGTCAAGTTTGACTAAGTCAACATGCATTCTTGAGGAGGAAGGAAACTCTCAAGTAAACTAGCTCAATGTGAACAAGGATTAGCCTAGACACACATATGAGAACTGGATTGAAGATACCTTGGTGTGGACAGAGGCATTGCAGGTGGATTGGTTCTAGTTGACCAAGTCAACAACGCTGTCACAAAGAGGAGGGAAGCTATCTAGGGCAGTGCAGTTTTGAAAGAGGAAGCTTCATGAAGAAGTCACCTAAAAATTGTGTGGGGTCTAGGGTGAAGAGGCTCACCAAAGATAAAAGGAAGGCATAGCATCAAATGAAATTCATTCATGTGTTCAACTATTTTGGTCTTGAGACCACTTGCATGCTTCAACTATTTAGCTGGAGTTGGTGCACTTCTTAGTGCAAGGAATTCCTATGCGAGAATTCCATCCTCTCTTTAGATCATCTTGCTTAGGGGATCAAAGGGGAGTGATTTGAGCTTCATTTCAGTATTTTTCTTAGGGCCACTCATCCACATTCAGCCACAGCGCAATCTCCTTCTGAAAACTATGTCTTTTATGCAGGGGCAACAGCAGCAGGGTTGCACCCTTTGATTGTATGCTAGTCCTTGAGGAGGAGGAGTTCATTTCCCTCCGAGAGATCTATTAAGAAGGCCTTTGGCCATATTTATTTATTATTCAACTATTTTATGATTTATTCAGTCAGGATTAATACATAGTTGCAGAAACTGCGTTATTTTCTGCAGTGTTGCTTTATTTCATGCATTTTGTTGGGGACCTTTGCCGGGAGTCTTATCTCTATTGTATAAGTGATTAAACCACCATTTATTTGTTGTATGATTAATGTAAAATCTATATCAGAATTATTTCTTCATTTTTTGTAGAAAACCTCATGGAAATTACACTCTCATGGTCCTCAGAAATGATGTAGTTGAAAGGTCATGGGATTGGGGTGTTTTTGAGCTGTTTCTAGCTGGGGAGATCTGTTTAAATTAGCTAGAATGATTATTTTGGGTTCAAATTCGGTATGCGAGTTTCATAATATGTAAACCACGGGATCCAAGTGCCATTTCCCATAGTTATTGTATTATTTTCTGAAAATGATGTTTTTATGGTCCAAGAGGCTGCATTTCCTCATGTCGGGAAAGGATAATGAGGAAAATCTCTGCTACTGATCATTCAATTTCTGGTTAAATGTTTCTTGTGCATATTATGAACTGATTTCTCATGATTTTATAAAGCTCCACATTGGTAATAACTTGGATTAGTCCTAATAGTGTAGCTGTTCCAATTTTGGAACATTACATTCAACCTAAAACCTCTCTTTCACCTCATCTAGACCTGTTACAACCTCCAAGACACCTTCAGCTCTGAATACATGACCCTAAGACCTTCTTAGGTCACCTTAGTGCCTCCTTCTTTTGCTGCAAAACATAGTTATTTACAAGCATAGTTAGGTCATTGATAGATGCATTGTTAAGAATATTAGTCAAGCATGAGGTAGATATATTTTAATCAGTCATTTGGTTTAGCATGTGTGCCTAGATTCGTTTCCATTTTTGCAAGTTATATTCAACAATTTACATCTTGAATGCCACTTAGTTTAACTTTATTTCTTGCATTAGGTTAATTGTGGATTTCCTTTCTTGCAAATAGCTATATGAGTCTTTATGATCTAGAATATTTTCTTGTCTTGTTGATAGAGTAATGATCATGAGTTTTTTTCAGTTTGAGTTTTCATTCAAAAGTGCGATAGACTTCATATCCTAGCAGTAACCCTAGTTGTAGCACCCACTCCTAGAACTGAGAATAGGATGGAATGATTATAATGCATCTATTGTGTATTAGCACTGTCACCTCCAAGTTTGTACGAACCCCAGGTTGATAAAGTAAAATAGAGTAGCCTCTGGGAGTTGCAACAATCTTGGTGTAATACCATGGCTCACCACTTTTTGGTGTCGTTGTCAAGGACGTGTCCAAGTATATGCTTTGATTCTGTTTTAGCATTATTTTTTTCTTTTATTTTGTATTCAGTTCGAAAATAGTAAAAAATACAAAAATTGTTTGACTTTCATGCCTTTTAGGAATAGGGATAACCAAGGATTTGGTTTTTTACCAAAAACCCTGAAATCCCCACACAATCACCCTTCACTCTTCTTCAGTGATTGTGAAGCTTAAAAAACCATAGGTGAGCCACTTGAAAACTTTGAAGAACCTATTTGGAGAAGAAGAAGAACTTGCTTCACCTGAGGAACCTGGTTCACCAATTCAAGTCATGGCTAAGACTGGGACCCAAGGAGTCTTTCCCATTAGGGAAACAGATAGGGAAACTAGAATGAAGAACATTAGTTCATCAGCCCTTCCACATTTGCATGGAATTACTTCTAAGGATCTTGACACCTTCATGCTCGAGTTCGTTGTTGTCTGCAGGACCTATAACTATGCCTCAAATGACCAGAAGCTAAAGCTATTCCCATACACCCTCAAGGATGCAGCCTTGCACCGGTTCATGGGTTTTATTGGGAACAACATCACTACCTAGGCACAGATGTAAGAGTCCTTTAACACAAAATATAGATACTACTGTAGTTAGAAGGAAACCAAAGAGGAAATATTTAGGATGATTTTGGGACCTGATGAATCCCTAGAGGTTTATGAAGAAAGATTCCATCTGAGCTATAAAAGAGCCAAATGTACCCTTGATCCTGAATCACTTAAATTGTTACTTCTCTGAGAAACCCTTAATATGTTGTATGGAGGAGACATCTACCAGCTTCCTCATGAGGACATCAAAACTATCTTTAGAAATCACTCTAGGGAAGCTAGGAAGAAAGGTAGAGCTAGCCCAAGCATGAAAAACAACCCTTCCTCTTCCACTTCTATCAAGCATGAGATTGGAAATATGTTGGAGGGCTTCAAAAGTGAGATGTTTCACACCTTTTCTTTGCACATGGATACAATGCAGATGAAGAGTAATCAAGAGGAAGCATAGAGGAACTTGGATATCTTCTTCCTTAGATGTACTAGAAAAAATCCTCGGAATGAATGTCCACTAAATGTCATAGAGGTTTGCTTATTATATGAAGAGAATCATGCCAAAGATAAGTGTCCCTCCTTACCTGGGCTGAAATATGTATATCAAGGTGGGGAAGGAGGACCCGAGCAACTCTATTTCATAAATCAGAGGAGGCCTCAAGGGCCCTGGTAATATCAACAAAGTATGCAAGGTGCACCTTACTCCTACTATCATTCAAACCGAAATGCACCTATGTAGTCTTGGTACACATCTAATCTTCCATCATGGCATACACCTCCTACTTTTCCTTACAATCCCCCATATCATCCTCAGCCCGTGAAGCAAACATTCCAACAATATATTCCTCAAACACTTCAATGGAGCAACCCATCAAAATGGCAGAGGCCCCAACACAATAAACCACTTACTTTACTTCCTCCATGCCAACATTTACCTCGTATCACCCATTCTTCTCCACCTAAGTTTCCTTATATGCCTTCCCAGCCCAATCCGAACCCGAAAAACAAGCATACACAACAGGTTTACAACGAGGAAACATCCTAGCCAACTTATGTTGTGGAGATACATGAGATCAACCTCGGGTTGGGAAGAGTACTGCTAAACAATAATCCTCGATCTCCACCTGCATAGGTTGAGGAGGAAAAGGAAGATAGCAATGCTCAGATCTAATAACCTCCTTTTCCGGAGTGCCTGATCCATTCTAGCCAACACACCCTGAAAGAGACTGAACTTCTGGGAGAACTGAATTTTTTTTTGTGTGAAGATACCCCTTCTCTAGGACATTAAGGATATTCCTATTTTCAATAGGCTCATCAAATAAAAATGATTTACGAAACATGGGAGAAAGAAGAAAGACACCCCCACCATCAATGTAGTGGGACAGTGGTTCGACTTAATGTTGGGAAGGGTGATCTTCCCAAAGTACCTAGACCCTGGAAGTCCATTAGTATATGTACACATTGATGGAGTCATAGTCCCCAATACTGTGATTGGTCTTGAGTTTGCCATCAATGTGATGAACAAGGAAACTATTCTTAAACTCAACCTCCAAGGAGATTTGATAAATACCACCAATGTTTTGCAACTTGCAGACAGGTCCACAGTAGCTCTGAAACGAATTTTTGAGGATTATATGGTCTCAATCGACTCTTGAGAGTATCCTAGAGATTTCCTAGTCCTCTAGACAAAAACAAAGTTTAATGGAAATCCTCTCATTTTAGGAAGACCTTGGTTAGCCACTGGCGATGCTTATATCAGCCGCAGGGCTAGAAATATGACTATAAAAATGGGCCCTTGTCTAAATAGCTGGTATTATATCCCCTTTCCCAGCCTTCCATTGACCATGACCTACCTTTATTGTTGGAGGATGATGAAGAATAAGAAGATGAACTATATAGTACCACACACACCCTACCCAATTTGTACCATAGATATTGTTATTAGAGGGGGGAAACCTGATGAGGATGAACTCATTGACCACATCATTCAAAACCAACCCCCCAATGACATTCCACTCACTGACCTAGTCAAATAATATTAAACCACCCTTGGATGGAGCTGCACTTAGTTTATTTAACCTCTAAAAGCACCAAGGTTGTGGAATTTGGCCCATCAGAATCTCTGAAGATTAACTCATCCCTTTCAGCGAAAGAATAAGAGAAGTTATGCCAACTATTGAAAGAAAACCTTGATGAATTCGCTTGGGACTACAAAGAAATGAAATGGGTGAATACCTTGGTGTGCACACATCATATTTATATTAAAGAAGGATGCAAGCCTATGCACCATCACCAAAGGAGGATGCACCCAGCTCTAAAGGACATAGTGAAAAATAAACTGAAAAAATTGTTGGATGCAGGTTTCATCTATTTCCTATCATACAGTGAGTGGGTATCCCATCTTGTTCTAGTCCCATAGAAGAATGGAAAGTGGTAAATCTGTGTTGACTACCGGGAACTAAAAAAAGCCACTAAAAAGGACCATTTTACTTTGCACTTCATAGATCAAGTCCTAGATGGACTTGCAGGGAAGAAGTTTTTTTCTTTCCTGGATGGGTTCAGTGGGTATAACCAGATCCAAATTAGCCCTGAGGGCTAGGAAAAGACTACTTTCACATCCGGGTGGGGCACTTTCGCTTACATATTCCTTGCCTTTGGGTTGCGCAATGCCCCTGCTACTTTCCATAGAGCAATCTTGAGCATTTTCTTGGAACGAGTTGATGAATTTGTCAAAATCTACATGGACTATTTCACACCTTGTGGTTATGATTTCTAGGAGGCTCTTTCCAATTTGGGAAAATTGCTGAGAAAGTGCATTGAAATGCATCCCTCCCTGAGTCTGAAAAAGTGTGAATTCTTGAAAAGATCAGGGATAGTCCTAGGCCATTCAATATCACAACCATGAATACAGATAGACCCAAAAAAATCACCATCATAAAAAGGGTGCATGTTCCTCAAAAGTAGAGAGATGTCAGAAGTTTCCTAGGCTTGGCTGGCTACTATAGGAGGTTTATTAAGGACTTCAGCAAAGTGGCTTTGCCATTATTTGGATTTTTTCCCAAAGATTCTATGTTTTCAAAAATGATCCTAGTATCAGGCTCCATGGGGCCTCACTTGGCCTCTAGGGGAGTTTTACTTGATACCCAACTCTTTTTTCCCTTTTTCTACCCAACTATAAACCCCCCCCCTTTATCTACTTAAATTTCCTTTCTTTTATCTCCCATGTGTGTTTCAATCTCACGTTTCTCAAAGATGGTCAAGTACCTATCCCATGCTTTAATAATGATGTGAGATGACCTTTCCACCAACCTTGTGTATAAGTGTATTTAACCTATCCTCCAATACCTAGATGAGATGACTTTTCCCGCCAACCTCTTACATGCATTCGATTATTGGTTTTGATAAGTCAAAGGAGGTGACAAATTATTTAGAAAAATGGTTTGGATTGATTAGGCATGTCCAATTTCCCCTTACACACCCTTTCATCCCATATCTCTTGTGGAAACATAACCCCCATGACTCTATCCTTATTCATATGTAGCTAATGAATTATTTTATTGTATTATTTCAATTTCCACTGTTTACATATTAAAGCACTTGTCTCGTCAACATTCATCATATTTAAAAATATATAATGCAAGTATGGGGATTAAAAACTAGGTTGTTACATTCCCCACCCCCCCCACCTACTTTTTGTACCATTCTCAGTGCACATACCCATAGTGGTGTACATATACATATACATATATACAAAATTTTATATAGTACTTGATAAACTAAAATTTTAGTGACTCAAGTATAAATTCCAACCAAAAAATATCATTCCCTTTAACTTTCATAACCAAGGGAGTGTACCCCATTCTTTGCAATGTAGTCCCTCATATTGTCCCTCTTCCTTTCTATGTCTTTAACACATGCCAGATAGGAAGTCTCAAAGATGTGGCTCTAAAATTCCAACTAAAAGAAATAGTCTTTGTACACTTATATACAAGTGTACATTTAGATTTCTTTAAAATTTACAAAAATCTATTGGTACTCTTCCCACAAGGTATATTTAGGATCGTAGCAAGTCCAATGGACCTTTACTAGGATGACCGCTTAGTTCTTGAGCACTTTGACTATCTATTCTAGGATGCACACTAGCTCCACCTAAAATACCCATTCATGCTCCACTCGAATTAAAATACAATTGATCACATGGTTAATATTAGACATGTAATTCAATAAAGACACATGAAATACCTTGTGAGTTCTCATGGATGTAGGAAATACTAGCATGGATGTAGTAAATACAAGCTTGGATGCAACTTGGCCTATTCTCTTTATAAATTCAAATAAACCACAGTATCTATTATAGCCTTTTTTTCCACCTTATGTTAATTAGAGGAACCTAGCATAAACCCTTCAAATTTGATAGTGTGAATTCATTTCTCTTGCCCCTTTTCTGTGCCCTTTTATAGCCCCTCCTAGGATGAAGACAAAATGTGTACTCAAGTGCCAGGCTATATAGTTGCAATGGAGCGATGAGTGGTAGCATGTCAAGATTATGGGATAAATGGGCTAGTAAAAGGGAAAAAACAAGGGGAAAGAGAAATGATTTTATAAAAAATACTTTGAAGGGTTGATACTAGCCTCCTCTAGCTAACCTAAGGTGGGAAAAAGGGTTAAAATAGATGTCCCATAATGCATGAGGTCATAATAGAAAGTGATGGCTGAAATGCATTATAAAAAAATGTAACAAAATGTAAGGAAGGAGTCGGTGCCAAAGAGCCAGATATAACCCCACTAAAAACAAAGTCTCAATCATAAGAAGATCATCCCCAAGGAAAGAACACCGATGCTCGACATAAAGAGAAATTGAACATGGCCACCAATCACATGTTATGGATCCATGACATGAAATGCTAATACATGACCACGAGACATACACAATGGATCCATGCAAGAGACTAGGAGAACATAGCCACAAAAAAATACAACATGGATCTATGTCACAATATACATTAGTAGGGCTATGGACACATAGAGGAGAGGTTCCCCAACATAGCGTGTAAAGTACATAAGAGGGTACATAACTCCAATGTAGCTTGGGAAGGGTGTCATATAAGAGTGAGATTTCCCTAACCGAGGGTCTTATTTTCAACGCTGATGGTACAAATATACAACATGTGAATAAAATATCTGATGTCGAGTATGGTAGAAACCATTGAATTATCAATTACTGTGTTAAACTATTAATAGATGCAAGGGGACCCACAAATGATGAAAAATGGACCCCAAGGTACCTAGCACAACCCACATAGTGTGAATAAATGTGTTAATGTTGAAAACTTTTGAATTCAACTGATCAAGATATAATGAGGTGAACTCATTATCGATTCTAAGTAAGGCCACCAGTAAGGTATAAAAGCTCCAAGATACTACTATTTCCTTGATCAAGCTCCTAGATAATGAGCTAAAGTTGATAGGAGAAGATCCATCGAAGGAGGGAGTTAATGTATCCCTCATCAATTGACATGGAACATACCAACAGATTATGTAAATTGATGAAGTCATGAAGTACACCTAACTGTAGGGATGACTAATAAAAAATGCTAATAAGGAATATGGATGAATGGTTGAGGTTTAGACTTCCCTCGAATGTTTAATGGAACGAAACAAAAGTGAATCTAAAACATTAGCTAATGAACACCAAATGATATCATGCGAAAACATAAGAGGCATTGAAGCATGCTCCATAGTGAATGGAATAGTAACCAACTAGAGGAGTAAAAAGATTCATATGTATGGTATGGCTCTTGTTATCGCCCTATAATTTATAAGATTTTCAAGAATAAACAATAAGGGACAATATCAAACCGCTTTGGAATCCCGGACCTAGCCTTCCTGGACTCAGAGAGGGCTCTCTCTGTTTATGATTTGATTTTTCCTTAATATTATGAATACTGATGTTAGGCTAGTTATAGTGATGGCAGTATGGGCTATCTTGATTGATTTTTTTGGTTGGATGAGCAGGTCTGCAGGGACTAATCCATTGGGCTATGGAGTCAAAGTTTGGAGTAGTACATCAATGCTCAAGAGCATCACAGGGAAAACTAACTGTGCTAAATGGATCTTTAGAGTTGTATGAATTATGAGGTGAAAGAAATCATAAGGTTCAGTAGTGACTAAAGAGAAGTTAAGAATTCTTTAATCAAACTTCAGAAAAAAAACATTCAGCTTGTAAATGCAAACATAATTAAGGTGCTTCGACAACAAATCTTAATCTAAAATTTCTGATTTACAATTAGATGAACATATGCATAGTAGGGAAAACAATGAAAACTTTTAAAACAGAGAAGTAGCACATCACCATTTTAATACATCTCAAGAATCCTGTAAACGGTCTTCAATTATTGATTTCTAGCTCAAAAGTTACAGTGGTCCAATACATTAGTTCTTACAATGCAGGGTTAACAATATCCAACCCTTGATAATGAAAATTCAAGAAGTATTTAACTAATGACTACGTCAGTTGACCTAATCTACTTTGGTAATATTCATTAATTAAAATCGGACTAAAAATAGACAGGTGTGGCCATTCAAGGCCCGAACAAAGAAAATCTCTGACAAAGCACTGTCTGTAGAATTAATTTTAGCAGTTCTTCAAGAATGCAAACCTTAGGTAGCTCTTCGTGAATCCAAAAAGTTTCTTGGAGGTGGCTGAGATAGTTGCGAAGAGGCAACGACGGGTGTCTGCTAACATCTGGCTGTACTTTGGGCCACTTCTGCTGGATCATTAAAGATGATGTGATGATGCCCCTTTTAATCAATCGATGGTTGTTGGGATGTGTCCATCATGCCTTTTCACTCTTGATACATACACAATTTGATCCACTCCTTCTTTCTTGGAATTCTCATACTTATGACCTATCAGTACACTTCATCCACCTATATATACTTGCTGAAAGTGGTCCTGGTGAGGAAAAGACGCTTTAACTCATGCTGAATAAATATGTCATTGCTTAAGAGATCCAAGAAGACTCTCCCGGTCACATCTCCTTTGATGCTAGAAAATTTGGTGGTATCCTTGGCTTCTTCTCTGGGCTTGGTCACATAATCTCCCTTTTGGACCAACTTGTTATCAATTACATATAGTGAAGGAAACCATTTTACACTAGGGGTTCAATCTTATTCAAGAATCTGTTGATGGCCATGTCCAATTCATGACCCTTCTCCTCCAATTTACTTACAAAATTCCTCTTAGTGAGGACATTTTTCACCTCTGATATGGTTGCTGTTATGTCCTATACATCCAGCTCTTCAAGCTCATAGCTGATTTTGGAGTTCAGGAATATTATGATTTTAGGGGCCGTGATTGGCATATTCCCTAATTCCTGATTTTCTTTTTCAATAACCACTGTGCATTTGTTGATCAACTATTTATGCTTAAAAATAAAGTGGATGGAGTGCCAAATTTCATCCATTGACTCTTTGATACTGCCCCATATTATCAAATTCATTTGGCCCAGGATGCTGCTAGCTAAAAGTTCCTTTTCTGCCTTCTCCAACCTCTCAATATGCTTCTTGGCTATCTCATGAGTTGCTTATGATCTATCCCTTTGATCTCTTAGGATTCCTATCTGTGCTTCCAATATCTTAATATTTTGTGACTGCAGGGTCATACTTTCCATGGCCTTTTACAGCTGGTCTATCCCACTAGATGCTCCAGCAGTTGCTGGAACAACTGATGGAATTGATGAAATGGGGACAGATTCTAGTGGGATTATTGCCACTCTAGCTGCTTCTTATTTTTCCTTCAGTAGCTTCTCTGTCTCGGTCTCCATATGTTTGATTTCGGTAGACTGTTCCATAATTAACTTCACTAGCTTTGCCTTCTATGACTCATCTTCCTCAATTCCTTTGGCCAAGGGGTATTCTGTTACTGGCATCTTGAGTTGTTTCCTAAGGGCTGCTATGTCATCATCCTTCTTCTTCAAAATCTCCTCCATAGCCTGAACATTGGTTGGGTCATAAACAAGATTTAGTATTAATTCTTCCAAAGGCTTGATCCTTGAGTATTTATCCATGGCGGATATCTTCTCCATCTTGAGTTGTGATTGAGTATTGGATAAATATACCTGTAGTTTTGAAAATATCATAGCAGTACTTATTAAGGTTGAGGCCACCATCTCTCTTGTCTGCTTTTGTAATTCCATTTGGTCAATCTGATGGATGTCCTTGGTATTGAACTCAAATGATGCCTTCTTGTAATCTCCTGCTCCTTGGGGTCGTGGGACCAAGGCTTCTAGAAATGCCACCTGCATCCTTCCCTTCTTAGTGTTAAAGGCAGACAGTAGCCTGCTTTGTGAACTTGGGGTATGCTTCCAGAATTGATTGTATGTGTTAGTCTTAAGCACCTCATTTATCATATTTATCTCTTTGAATGTGTCATAAACTGATTTTTATTGGCCTTCTATGGCAGGCCTATAAGTAGATCTCTGCAAGCCCTACTGCTGTAGATACATTGTGGCTGAAGATGAAGGGGAGGCCATTGTTTGATCACCCACTAGAGATGGATTAGGGGTGCCTGCAATATGAATCACTGCTTGATGCCCTGATTCTCCTCCTTGATCAATATTCTTGTGAACTCTGCCCTCTTCCTATATTTTAGTTTGAATTATTAACTAGAGGTATCAGTCATTAAAGGTGACTAATCCTCCCTTAGCCTCTTGCTCCCTATCTCTTTTTCTTCTACTCCTTTCCTTTCTTGAGGGGTTGGGGTTTGGATGCCTGAAGTGGAGATCACATGTTCTTCATCTTCTTGGAGGGTGCTGGTAATCCATTCTGTTTGATTGGAATACTACTCAATTGCAGGTCTGTGTGTGTGAACATAGGGTGTGGATTTGTTTTCCACCCTTTTCTTGGAGATAAACCTTGTAGGGTCATAAGCCTATGTGAAACTATGAATGAACCCCATCCTTTTTAGTATCTCTTTTGCATCCTCTCTTGTTGCTCTACTATTATAGATGAAAGGACCAATTTGTGTCTTGATCTTGAACTGAGCCTTCTTCTTTGTAGAAAAAAAAGTGGAGCTAATTTGCATGTATCATCTGCCTTATGTACTCCGGTGCAAATAACCTCATGGAGAGGAACTTTGGAAATTTGTAAGGGGCCAACTCATTGCCATAGACTCAGATCTCTGTGTAATTTTTGTACAAGTACCAATATGATGTCTTCACTTGCTTTGTTAGCTGCATGGTTCTCCTGATTTCTTCACTTATCCAGGGCTCTGCTACGCTACTGAGTGTGTTGATGGCTGGGTGCACAAACAAATCCACGAAATCCTTGTATTTATAATTATTTTGATATTTTAATAGCAAGGTGGTCCAAAAAATGATAGTTTGAGGCTCAACATATTCATTTACCTTGGTCATCTAAAATTGAAACCTTCTAGACTAGAAATAGACAAACATATATACCAACACAGAAGTGTATTTGAAAACCTCCTCTGTATTAAACTTTAAAAAATGTTCATGAATGGCCTCTGTAAGAAACTGAGCATAGTTGAATAGGACTGTGGGTTTAGCATCCAAGGAAAGAGTGGAAGAAAAACCTATCATAGCTTCATCTACCTACTGATCAGTGTGATACCCCAATAAATAAGACAAAATAGTTAAAATGCGCTTGGTCCTATTAGGAAATATAGAGGAGGGATAAGGAGGGTTATTTGTAGGTATTAGGGCATCAGGGGCCATGAAAAGTTGAAAATTTTTGGCTCTGCTGTCAAAGTTAAGTTTATGAGAAAATTCCCTAAGGGTTTCATAAGAGAAGGGAACTACTTGTTCAGGATTGAGGGCCTACATCATTTTATGAATGGATTTGGCATTGCTAGCAAACATGATTTCTCCTATTAGGGTGAATACCATTCTCTGATTAATGTCATAAAAAATTTGGCACTTCCTGATGAACTCTGGGCAACTATGGGTTTTTGGAAATATGTAAAGAGGTAATTGGGTCTACCATAGACCTATATCATCATCTTATCCAAGGAATTTATCCTTGAGCGAACAACAGACATCGAATAAATTGAAGTTTGACTCTGTCTCATGGATTTTATAGTCTCTGTCTACTAGAGCCAAGTGATCCAGGTCTACTTGTGGGTAGACCATAAGATTATAAGGCTCATTGTCTTTCTTAGGAGGCATCTCTTCTTCTGTGATTAGCTTTAGCTGTGTTAGTCATCAGTAATTTTCACTATCCTTAGATGAATAAATATTGGTTCTATATTTCTAAAAACAAAATTCCATGAACATTGTGAGTTTTAGAAATCTCACTGCCTTCATTATCCTTAGAGAAAATTTTTCACTATCCCACCCTTTTGCCATTTCATGATCACCTTGTAACTCCTACATACTCCAAATGTCTTGTGCCTCTCATTTCCATCGTTTTTCCTACCCATAATCTCATTACTCTATTTTTCCCTTGCCTATGACTCCATTATCCATCTAGGGTTTTCCTATAAGCCTAACTCATTCCCATGATTCCCCAAAATTCCTCAAGCATTGATGGTCTCAAAACTATCTCTATAGGCTCTTTAGATAAATCAAGTACATTGGATTTTGGATCTTCATTACACCACTTGGTCAATACTCTATTTTTCACTTAAAGATTCCAAGCCAATTTTCAGTCAAAGAGAGGTCAAAGAATCCCCCACTAGGTCAATTAGGGTTTCATGTGTTCCAAGGTCATCATTTCCAAAGAAGACTATCATTCAGTTTCAGAGTCTGCATATGAGGTAATGGACAAGATTGAAACTTTTTCAAAAGTGTTAAAAGGTCATATCAGCAAGCATAAAGCCATACCAACTCATAAACATCATGCCTCCATCATTTTCCAAGAATTCATTCCAAGGGTCAAGTCATTTGCCACACATAGGGCCAATTTTACTTCAAACTATGTTCCCGACCAAACAGAGATTAATTTGACAAAAGTGAGAGAGGATTTTTTCCATCATAGGTCCAATAAGAAATACCTCCTTTAGTTCTTACACAGGTATCATGGTTTGAGAGAAATTTCTAAAATACAGGTGTCACGGGAGAATTGCTGCACTTCTGGAGGGACCTTGGTAAAATCAGGTTTTCTCATAGCCGGAGTGTCCAAATAAATTTCTTGATGCATCAAAAGATAACTATACTGGAAGATATTTCAAATGAGATATCATGAGCTTAATTTTGAGTTGGGGAAGGACTCGAAAAGTTGGCTGCAACAACACTCTGCATTTCTGCACCATCATTCAACACTTTTTGACCAGTCTTGGGAGAATCCACTTTTGACAGGTCAAATGAACACCAATAAGAGAAAAAAGGTATATTTTGAAATTAGACAGGATAATATTTCCAACGAGCTATCACGGGCCCAATTCTGACACCAGGAAGGCCTCCAAATGCCCTTTGCAAATTGGTGCTACGCTTAGGGCATAAGAGACCCGACACGACCTGAACGCGTTCAGGCCCTGCACTTAGGGAAGGAGTGACCCGACAGGACCTGAACACGTTTAGGTGTTGTGCTTATGGTAGAAGTGAACCGATAGTATGTTGAGATGCTGCAATTAGGGCATAAGTGACCCGAAAATGTGTGTAGGTGCTGCGCCTAAGCCATAAGCCCTCCTTCACTTGCAAATTGTAAAAAAATGATGGAAGGACACCTCCAAGATGCATCAAAAACTCTCAAAAACATTGAAATTTGGTAGGTATATGTTCTTTTCCTTATCCTCCAAGTGAATATGATGATTGGATGATTAAAGGAATTAACCAAACCCTAATTAATGGAAACCCTAAATCCTCATGACAAACACTCTAATTTGACCTCCAAGAAAGAATTTAATCAGTCAAGAATGGTGTGAATTAGGGTAACTAAAGTTTGGAGTTAGATTTTCATTTAAGCTCAAAGGATATCAGTCATACACCTACACCTTCATCTCACTCCCTTGCAGTGTGTATAAGCCTAAATCATTCCCATGATTCCCTAAAATTCCTCAAGCATTGATGGTCTCAAAACTATCTCTGTAGGCCCTTTAGATAAATCAAGTACATTGGATTTTGGATCTTCATTAAACCACTTGGTCAATACTATGTTTTTCACTTAAATATTCCAAGCCAATTTTCAGTCAAAGAGAGGTCAAAGAACCCCCTGCTAGGTCAATTAGGGTTTCATGTGTTCCAAGGTCATCATTTCCAAAGAAGACTATCATTTAGTTTCAATGTCTGCATATGAGGTAATGGACAAGCTTGACACTTTTTAAGAAGTTTTAAAAGGTTATATCAACAAGAATAAAGCCATACCAACTCATAAACATCATGCCTCCATCATTTTCCAAGAATTCATTCCAAGTGTCAAGTCATTTGCCACACCTAAGGCCAATTTTTATTCAAACTATGTTTCTGACCAAACATAGATGAATTTGACAAAAGTGAGACAGGTTTTTGTCCATCATAGGTCAACTAAGAAAAACCTCCTTCAAGTTTTACACATGTATCATTTTTTGGGAGAAATGTTGAAAATACAGGTGTCATGGGAGAATTGTTGCACTTCTAGGGTTACCTTGGGAAAATTAGGCTTTCTCATAGCCAAAGTGTCCAAATGACTTTCTTTATGGGTCAAACAATAACTAGAATGGAATATATTTCCAATGAGCTATCATGAGCTCAATTTGGAGTTGGGAAAGGCCTCCAAAAGTTGCCTGCAATAGCACTCTGCATTTCTGCACCATCATTCAACACTTTTTGACAAGTCTTGGGAGAATCCACTTTTGACAGGTCAAATCAACTCCAATAAGAGAAAAAAGGTATATTTGGAAATTAGAGAGGATAATATTTCCAATGAGCTATTACGGTCCCAATTCTGGCACCGGGAAGGCCTCCAAATGCCTTATGAAAATTGGCGCTGTGCTTAGGGCATAAGTGACCCAACAGGACCTGAACACGTTTAGGCGCTGCGCTTAGGGAAAAAGTGACCTGACAGGATCTGAACATGTTCAGGCCCTGTGTTTAGGGTAGAATTGACATGAAAGTGTGTTTAGGCGCTACGCTTAAGGTAGAAGTGACCCAACAATGCGTGCAGGCGCTGCGCCTAAGCTAGAAGCCCTCCTTCACCTGTAAATTGTAAAAAATTGATGGAAGGACACCTCCAAGCTGCATCAAAGACTCTAAAAAACATTGAAATTTGGTAGGTATACGTTCTTTTCCTTATCCTCCAAGTGAATTTGATGATTGGATGATTAAAGAAATTAACCAAACCCTAATGAATGGAAACCCTAAATCCTCATGACAAACACTCTGTTTTGACCTCCAAGAAATAATTTAATCAATCAAGAAACGTGTGAATTAGGGTAATTACAGTAAGTTGGATTTAGCTCTTCATCTAAGCTCAAAGGAGATCAGTCATACACCTACACCTCCATCTCACTCACTTGCAAAAAATTGCCTTTCACCATTATTCCATTTCACTCATCGTATTAAGTTTCAGAAGCAAGCCTAGAGTTGTTTAAAGTCAACACTAATCACCATGTGAATAGAATTACCATGCCTCATCATATACACATGTATCCTCTCCTCAAGGAAAAATCCCTTCCTCGGCTTCTTCTTATGCATCAAATCAAGAAGGAAGTAGCAGTGAACAGTCAAGTGAAAATGAGGGTGAATATGACAATGAGTCAAACCAAAATGAGGATGAAGGAGATGATGAGTTGAGCCAAAAAGAATAAGACAACACGGAAATAGAGTAGGGTGATGATAGTGAATAAAATGAAGAAACTGACGGTGGGAATGGGTCAAGAAAAGATGAACAAGAAATCAACAATGAAGCAGAGGCCATGGAGGTGGATGATGATGAAAAAGAGGTAAGTGATAAAGAAAGCAACAATCACACTAAAAATGGTGAGGATGAGGAGGAAGAGGATATCATGGGCACAAATGAATCATGTAACCAAGAAGCAAAGGATGATCCTGAAGAAAGAAGTGAGACTAAGAGCCCTAATGACAGTCAAAACAGTGAGGCTCTTAGTCATGACATAGATGAGGGAAAAGATAAATAAGGCAGCCAAAATGAAGATGATGACTATGCAGAAAATGAAGAAGAGGTTGAAGATAGTCATTCCTGTCATGAAAACAGTCATGACAGTCATGAATACAGTAAAGAAAATCAAGAGGGGAGCAGCCAAAATAAAGGTCACAGCAATGATGAAGGTAGCTATAATGAAAAACAAGATGAGAGTGCACAAATCAGTGAAGAATCCAGTAGTGAGGCTAATTTTGAAGGCAAAGAGGTAAGCAACAGTCAGGATGATGAAGAGGAGGACATGGAAACAAATGATGCCACCTATGATGAAAACACCCAGGTGATCACAATTAAACCCCTTCCATTGACATATCACAGGGGGGAAAGGGATGTGTTTGTTGTCTCAAAAAGGCAAGGGAGCATGCCTCCCACTTCTACCAACTAGATAAAGGAAAAAAAAATATGAAGAGAGGTAAGAAAGGTAAGAAGGAGCTTAAACAAGGGCTTGGCATCATTGACCTAGAAAATGAAAATGAAAACAAGGAGAGGGCCACTAGCATACTGCTCCAAAGCAAGGATGTAGAAATTAAGGATCTAGAAAGATGCCTAGGTATGGCCATGTATAACATTGAATATTAAAATAATGAAAACAAGCAGCTGAAGAAGGTGAAGAGGGACCTTGACCTCCAAAAGAAAATGACCAAGCACTATGCATTGTAAAACCAAATTGTGAAGGCTAAACTCAAAGAGGCCCATGCCTAGCTACAGGCACTCAAAGAGGAAAAAGACCAATAAAACCTTGGAATCTTGGCTCAAGATTCTCTACAGGTCTCTCAAACCCCATGAGGAACACATCCACCAAATTAGAGGAAATTTTGACAAATTTTGGTTTTTTGTGAATTTGGAGGCCTCTAAGTGCAACACCCCTGGCACTACGATTTTATCTCAGGCACCCTCAGTAGAAAAAAAATTCATTTTTGGAATCCTCACATCTATTACAACATGCTCACCAAATTTTAGATCATTTGGAGCATTTTTGACCCCTCAAAAGGCCAAAAAACACCTCATTTTTCACCTTTCTGCCTCATTTTCAGGCCTAGCACTGTGCCTAGAGCAGTTTTGGAAATTTTCCGTGTCAAGAAAAAAAAAGTATATTTTGAAATTATACTCAGCAATCTTTCCAATGGGCCATCACAGAGAAAATTATGATATTGGGAAGGTCACCAAAACTTGGCTGCAAGTGGACCCATTTTCTGCTTGTGCTGGCGCTACGCCCAGAGAAGGTTTGGGAATTTTGTCTTTTGGACAAGTAAATGAAGCTCAATCAAGAAAAAAATGGTATATTTGGAAATTATACTCAGCAATATTTCCAACAGGCCATCACAGAGAAAATTCATACATCAGGAAGGTCACCAAAACTTGGCTGCAAGTGGACCCATTTTCTGCCTGTGCTAGCACTGCGCCTAGAGCAGTTTTGGAAATTTTGTCTTTTGGACAGGTAAATTAAGCTCAATAAAGAAACCAAAAGTATATTTTGAAATTATACTCAACAATATTTCCAACGGGCCATCACGGAGAAAATTCCAACATCTGGAAGGTCACCAAAACTTGGCTGCAAGTGGACCCATTTTCTCCCTGTGAAGGCGCTGCACTTTCAGACCTCACTGTGCGTTTTTGGCCAAAAGTCAAAAAAATACACTCATTAATTTAAAAATTATATTTTAATGTTTTTTGAGGCAAATCAATCGAAAATTAGGTGTTGGGAGTTATTTTGGCATTTATTTCATGATATATTTTGTGCCTTGGGCCTTGCATGGTCTCTTGGGCATTAATGACATTTATGGATGATTTTGACATTTTCAAACGCTAGTTAGGGTTTTTTCCCTCCTTTGCTAGATAAATAGAGCATGAGGGCCTTATTGTAAAAGGTTGGAAATTTATGACTCTTTGGAGCAATACATAGTTTTTTTTGGAGATTGGAGAAGAAATTGGTGTTGTGGAGTTTGTGAATGGCTTGTCTTGATTGATGGAGAAGGCTACTTGTAGGATCCTTGAGCTTGGTTAATGGTGATGTGCTTCTATTAAGTTATTTTTTTCTTATGTATCATTTTGTTTCATCCTTCTTTATTGCAGTAGGACAAAGGTTTTAGACTAAGAAATGTTTTCAAAGGCACCTTAGCTTTGTTTGTTCTTCACCGCCTCTATGTTTTCCTCTGCTAGGACATTTTAGATAATTCTTAATTGCTCTCTAGACCCCCTAAGCTTGTTTATATCATGAATGGTTCAATACAGTAGGTATCAAAGATGTTTTATGGTTAGCCCTACTTGTTTGATGTCACTAAAACACTGTTTTTGAGGTCTCTCTCTAAAGTACCACTAATTAGGTTTGCCAAAGAGGCTATGTTTCGATCATACCCTTTGTCCATGCTTGAATAGTTGTTTTGGAGATATTTATGGCTATGATCAATGATGTTTAGGCGTTCCCTTTTCTTTGATTAAAGTTATTTGTTTATCTTAAATGTTTTCTAACCTTGAAGGTGAAATCACTAGAAGTTAAATTAGTTTCTCGCCTTCTATATTTCATTGGATTGTTTGTCTGAAATGCTTATTTGCTTGAGTTGAATCAAAGAGTTATTGGTGTGCCCTATCTATTGATTACTTCTTTATGCTAAATAGTGTTAAAGTCCCTTCTTGTTTTAATTACATGAAAAATGATTCTTACTATGCCCTTTGCCCTACTTTGTTCACAAACTTGATGGCATTTCATTACACAAAAACCTTGAAAATCCATTTGACCATGCTAGATTTTCCCAGTGATCCACCTTGATTTATTGTTGAAACTTTATATGACTTTTATTGACTCCATAGCCCAATGAGTTGAATTTTTCCTCACTCTATCTATTCTACTTGATCATCTTACCCAACCAAAACAAACAAATAAACCCTACACTTAACAACTAGCCTAAAATGAAACCCTAAAAGAAAACAAGTTCACATCCTTCACACAAAAAAGAGAGAGATCTCTATGAGTCCAGGAAGTCTAGGTCCTAGGACTCCAAAGACTGTTATGATGTTACCCTGTGCATTTGATCTGACAAATCTAACAAATCATGGGAACCTAACAAGCTGGTCTCCTTCGCTGAATAAGAAAGAATGGGAGCAAAGAAGAGGGAATCAGAGAAAGGAAACATTTGCAGATTAAGGACGAGGACAAGAAAAATATAGGGGAAGTGTAAACAGAGATGAAGGCTTGATAAAAATAGTAATTGGAGTTGTTGGGAGTTGGAAAACCTTCCTTGGCAAACAACGGATTCTCGTCAGCAATTTTTTTCTTGATTTCCCTATGAATTCAACAGCTCTGATTTTAGAATAGCATTAGCACAGTAAACTCTGCTTTTGGGCGTGAAATCGGCCTTTAACTATGATTGGTGGACTGTTTGATTGGGTGCAGGCCCATTAGATAATGACTCAACCATTTATGGTGCAGAAAATGTGTTGGCGAGGGTGATGGGATAGGATGGAGGGAAAAGGTAGGGAGCAGACTGGTGACAATGGTGCGGATAACGATTAACATTCATAACGACAATGGTGCGGATAACAGTCAACAAGCATGGCAGTGTGGTTATACAACAAAACCAATTTCAGAGGGGGTCATGAGCGGTAAGTGGTAATGGAGTGGGGGGGCGGAGGGGGGGGGTGTGAAGAACTATGGGCGCGCCACATATATGGAAAGGTGGTATGGGATACTGCCCATTTCAGACCGCCCCACCCCCCTCCCCCCCTTGTTAATGCTCAACGACTGCGGGGGGGTTGAAAGGCATTGTGGGCCATTCGATGTATGGGGATGAGCGAATATGGTAGGGAGTTATGGGAAGCTTAGCACTGATATGACATGGAAAAAATGTGGGCCCCAATCTATATCGCAAGCGCATGTCGGAAACTTTTGTTTACTAGTGGCGAAGATTAAACTATTATAATATGCGATGCGCCGAGTGCGGGGAGTGATGTGGTAGGATGGAGGTGGGGGTTGCTTGCACATCACAAATCACAGATCTAAAAGTTTTAGTTTATAAGCATCGGAGGATGAAAGTTAATCTTGCAATGTGCTGAGTGCGGGGAGTGATGTGGCATGGTGGAGGTGGGGCCGCCTGCAGATCGCAGTCGAGGAGTTTTGTTGTGAGAAAGTGGGGTAAATATTAATACTGGCGATGTGCGATGTATGAAGAGAGGTGATGATGTGGCAAGGAAAGGGCAGGCCTACCTGCAGCTCGCAGGTCACGGATTTTACTATGAGCACCGGAAGGGGAAATGGTTAAACTTTGTGATTTGCAATAGGCGATCGGGTCCCAAAATTTTGCAAATCTCACTTCAGCACTTTTGTTATGACCTTGCGCGTTTATCTTTTGGAATTTGTGATTTTCAATGGGATTTGGTGGGGCTTGGATAGGACTTAGGATAAATAAAATATGAGTGGAAGGGGGGAAATAAAGAGTAATGCACACTTTCGGGAATTAGGATTAGAAACATAACATAAGGTCCCCAATCTTTATAGAATCACCCTTTTCGGACCTTAGAGTATAATGACTCCTTTGTCTTTGATTTTTTCCTCCTTCATCATAGGAAAAATGGAATTTTGATGCCATTTTAAATGTATCTACCTACCCAAACTACAAATCTAAAAAGTTTTCTTCTCTTTAGGGTGCATTTAGACATGCAAACCCTGAAACCATTTCTTTTGAAATTCTAACCTAAGCCCTATCCCTTATATATCCTATTGGTCCAGATTAAGCTGTTGAACGAATGTCATTTTCTACCTATCTACTGATAAGCCAAGGTTAAATAGTTTGGCAAATCCTCATTCTCTAACTTATCAGCAGAAAGTTAAAATTGTACAATCATGCTTAAGCTGTATGATTGAACAAACCTTTCTAAAAAGTAGTGACATTTTGATTTGTAGCACTTTCATAACTATTTAAATTTTTGTGGGGTTTTTTCTTTTCCTTTTTTACACCCTATTTTCTTCTTCTTTTGTTTCTTTTTATCATTTTTTTGGAAATGCTTTTGGATATTGAAATATATGTACAATATGAAAATTTGTAAGAAATAAATACACAATCACCTTGTGACACTTTAAATTACATGAATCTAACAGTGGCTCCAGCATGGGATGGCACTTCTATTTACGGAAGTGTTAAGAATACCAAGACTAGGAGCCTTGCATACTTCTTCTGTGCAATAATTTCCATGAATGTTCTCTGGCTGTTTTTATAAATTTTTGTTCTGTTTTCCTAGCACAAAAAGGTAGCTTTCAAAAGGATCTGAACCAAAAATTGTGGTATTTACAATGGAGTGGGGAATTCCTCTATTTTTTAGGAGAAGTAATGCTTCAACATCTTGTCATTGACAGGACCTCCAGACAACTTTGTTCCATCCATTTCTTGCAGAAAAAATTCGTTATCCCCCCTTGAAAGAATGAATAATGTACGAGCCCTTCCACAGGTTGTCAAACTTGCCATGATTTCCTTTATCTTCCCTTCTAGAATCCAATCTCAGTACTTATTCTCCAATATTGAAATCATTTGCCTTCGTTCTTTTGTCAAAGATCTTCTTTATATTTTCCTGCACAACCTGAGTCGTGTTGTAAACTTCTCTCTGGTCTGTTGCAGCTAAATAGTCTGTCTTATCCCTCTTTGTACATCATTTTCTTTAGCCTGTGCCTCTTGAATGATTTTCATGGCTGGCACTCCTAATGCTATTGGGAAAATTGCATCCATCCCATAGACCAACTGATATGGTGACATGCCAATTGATTTCTTAATTGTCAGTCTATCAACCCACAATGCATGCACCAATTTGTTATGCCAGGATTTCTTGTTGTCTTCTAGCAGCTTATTGATGATATTAACCAAAATTTTGTTGGAGGATTCAGCTATTCCATTGCCTTCAGGTTAATAGGGTGTTGAATGCCCCAAAGAAATGTGATACTTGTGGCAAAAATACACCATTTTCTTAGACTTAAAAGCAACAACGTTATTCGTGATGATTTTCCTAGGACAACCAAATATGGAAAGGATATTTTTTTCAAGGAATTTGATAATTACTGAGTCAGTAGCAGTTATGGAGAGGATGGCTTCTATCCATTTGGTGAAGTAGTTTGTGGTAGTGAGGATCCATTTATGCTGGGCAGAGGATGAGGGGTGAATTTATCCAATGAATTCTAAACCCCATTGTTGAAAAGGTGCTTCAACAGAAATGGGCTGCAAAGGTAATGGCAAAAACTTTCTTTTCCCCTAAAAAATTTGGCATTTGTGACAGGTGGTTACCATTTTGTGGATATCTGGGAAGAGAGTAGGACAATAGAAACCAGCTCTAAGGATCTTGTTACCAGTGATTTTCCAGTAAACATGGCCTCCACATTCTCCTTCATGGAATTCATGCATAACCCTATCTGCATCTTCCTTAAGCAAAAATTTAAGAAATATGCCCCCAGATTCTTTCCAGTACAAGACATTTTCTAAGATGCAAAATTTTACAGCCTTCAATTTCAAGAATCTAGCTTTTGTTTTGGACAAAATAGGAGGAGCATTTAAATTAAATAGAACATATAATATATCTGCATACCAGGGAGAATTCAGGAATTCTTCCTTAGTAGGTGGATTTTCCAGCTCCTCTTGTTCATCGAGTGCATGGATCATGTTGATATCTAGTGCTTGAAAATTGGTTTCAACCATCAGTTTGGCTAAACCTTTTCCTTTGATCAGTTTGGTGGGTCTGATCTCTAAATCATATTCCAAAATGATGCCAATCCATTTACCTCTCTTCCCATCAGGGTTCTGCGTTAGGATGTCTTTGAAAACTATGTTGGGCACAAAGGCGATGATATGTGAATGTAGGACATAAACCCTAAAATCATTCAGTGCTTTGACCAAATCAAAGGCCTTCTTTTCCATGATATTGTACTTTAAAGGTGCATCTCTTAAAGCTTGAATGAAAAAAACCTATGGGTTGCTCCTGTCCTTCCTTGTTTTTTTGCAGAAATATGGCAACAATAGTGTGTTCTGACGCAAAATAAAAAATGAGGAAATATTTAGTGAAATCAGGGCTGATTAGAACTAGTGCTTTAGTGAGTGCCTGCTTCACCAAGTTAAAGGATTGTATGGCCTCCATGGTCCACTTAACTCCTGAATATATTTTGAGCATGTTGGTGATGTTTCTCAGCAGTTTTGCGAGATATGGTATAAACCTCCTCAAAAAATTGATCTTACCAATAAAGGATTGGAGTTCTTTGATGTTTCTGGGACAACCAATCTGAAGTATACCCTCAATCCTGCTGGGATGAATTTTAATACCTTCTTCTGATATAATATGCCCCATGATATTTCCTTCAAGACCAAAAAATGATTTCTTGGGGTTCATAGAGAGTCTGTACCTTCTGCACTTTTCGAAAACTCTTCTCAAATGGGCCAAATGTTCTTCATCAATTTTTGAATATATTGTAATGTCATCAAGGTATATCACAATGAAAAGGCCAATTTCCTCTGAAAAATAAATGTCTGTAGCTCTTTGGAAAGTGGCACCAGAATTAATCAATCCAAAAGGCATTTTTACATACATGAAGGTCCCCTAAGGAGTAGTAAAATTTGTTTTGTGTTGATCATCAGGATGCACCAACACTTGGTTATACCTCGAAAAACCATCTATAAAAAATATCCTTCGGGAGCCCACTACCCTTTGTAATATATGGTCCATCTTTGGTAAAGGGTAACTGTCTTTAAGTGATACCTTATTCAAATTTATAAATTCAATGCAAAGTTTGATCTCACCTGTTTTGTTCCTTGTAGGTGCTATGTTGGATACCCACTCAGAGTATCTGATTGGGACTATGATCTTGGCATCATACATATTCTTGATCTCATTCTCAAACAAGGGCATTAGAACATGATTTATCCTGCACAGCTTCTGTTTGAAAGGTTTTTGGTCTTCCTTGATTGGAATATTGTGTTCTATAATACTAGTATCATAATATTTCAGATCCTCATAGCCCCAGGAAAACACCTCAATGAACTCCTTGAACAAAGAAATGTATCTCTATTTTGTAGTCTTTAGCAGTGTATTTGACAACTTTATCATCTTGGGATCCTGCTCACTGCCTAGATTGCACTCCTCAATGTTTGCTTTTGTAGGTTCCATATTTGGTTTTTTGGCCACATCATTGAAATCAAATAGTTCCTCCAAAGGGACAAGTCCACTAGGCAAGATATTATCTTTGAATTGGAGTACTTCAAACTCTTATTTTTCTGGATCTTTATGTATCTCTATGGTATATAAATCTTCATTTGATGAAATATTGATTTCGGAATTATGAGGAGGTTCATCCCTAAACATTTTTTCTTCAATGGGACAATCACCTTCAACATCTAGATCCAAGCTCGAATCTTCAAAATCACCTTTAAATTGTAGGAAAATTTCAATATGTTTGTCATTTCCAATGACTTGCTAGTATCTCATATTATCACGGACTGTTGGGCGATGCTTGATCTGTAATGTATACTACTTGCTGGGATGAGGTAACTGACAAGTGCTAGTTGAGAATGCTAAACCATTGGTGAGGATATTTTGATTCCTTGGAATTGCAGCGAGATCATATTCTTCAAAGGTTTTTAGAAGTTCAAGGGAAACATTCTTGTATGCTCTCAATCTAGGATGCTTGGCTGAATATTCTCCCTCGATTTATCTAATAACCAACTCAGATTCCCCATGAACAAAAATCCTTTTGGCTCCTAATATTTTCAACAATTTTAAACCCAAAAGGAGTGCCTCATATTCTGCTATATTGTTGGTGCACTGAAAATTTATTTTGTAAGAATTAACCTCTAGTGGTTATTTCCAGTATTGCAGACCCACACTCCTGCTCCCGAACCTGCATTGCCACAAGAGCCATCAAAACTCATGTTCCAAAAAGGTTCAGATTCAGGATTGTGTTGTAAAATTTCTATTTGGTATGCTTGCTCTTTATTCTGGTCACTTTCCTCTCGAGCTACTTGTTCATTAATGTCTTCATCGTTGTAAATAATGAATGAGTCTAGGTCATAATGGACAGAGTAACGGGGGTAGTTATGGGGCTTTTCTTGACTACTCACCATGTATTTCATTAAAGTCTCCCTATACAATCTTCTTTGTTGGCCAAACAATGATATGGTAGCATAAGTCATATCCATTTGGAGGGCCCTTGGAGCTTGGCTCCCCATGAGCATGATAAAATAATTCCATACTTAGGAGGGATGTCAGCCACTACTATATCCATCACCAAAATTTTAGCTGGTATCAGGGCTAAAGTAATACATAGATCTTTGATGAGGCCTAGGCATTTGACCTTGCTGGAGTCAAATGAGTACGCATATTTATAGGGTCTAGTTATCTCAAGGCCAAGTTTCTCCATGACTGCCTTTGGCATAAGGTTATGAGATCCACTTGAATCTAACATGGCATTGTGGAGGATTTTATCATGAACATTCAGATTGATATAAAATGGGGGAACATTTCCCTCCTGGGGTTTACCCTCTACTTCTGGCCCAAACAATAGTTCATGTTTATCATCATTTAGATTGACAGTTTCAATGATTTTTCCTATGTTCAATTGCTTTAGGACCTGAGATCTATATGCATCCTTGTTTACAAATTTAGTGAGAGGAATTGAGATTTTTATTTTAGCAATTTCGTTCTCAATGCTAAATGGTGTCTGTGTTTTTGGTATATTTGAATCAGTCTTCTCAGGCACTATTTTTGCAGCCATATCAGATTGTTGACTTGTAGTGGGGATATCAACTTGGATAGTTTTTCTAGGGCTTGCAACTGGATTACTAGTGCTGCCTTCTATATCATTCTTTCTAGGGATGTTAAAAAATTTCTTTGAACTTTCTGCTATTTTCTTGGGATCAGTTTCAGGGACCTTCTTAGTAAAATTTTTAGAATTATTTCTCTTGGAACTATTAGATATGTTATTGCTTCTAAGATTATATTGTCTATGCAACTCCATGATGGCATTCTCAAACCATTGTTTATAATCCTCAGACTCTTCAAATTCTACTTCAGTTTGAGTTAGGGAAAATAAACCTTGTTCTTCTTCTGTGAGGAAAACAAAATCCTCTTCATTAATTCCCATTAGATTAATTTGACTTTCTTCTAGTTCTTCGACCACCCCCTCATCTTCATCAGCATAATTCTCTTGGAATGGAGGCCTAATTTGCTAGTCAGGGCCTCTCTGTTCTCTCTGTCTTATTTGAGGGGGGTTTCTTCTAAATTTTTAGTTTCTATTATTAGGAGCTGGTTGATTTTCCTTAGGGATAGATCTCTCATTCAAGTTGATCCTCTCCATCATTCTCTCCATGGTTCTAACTAGGCTATCAATGTTAGCATCAGATGTGGAGGCTGCAAGCTCTTCCCTAATTGTGACTCTCTTCTCATTTCTCATTCTAGATCTGTTTTCAATCAGGTTGGCTTATACACTTACTGCACCCCTCTGCATATCTTCTAATGTAGTAGGATCCCTTTCTCTAAGCTGATAAGCCATCTCTAGGTTGAAGCCATCTGGGAATTTCATCAGGGCTAAGCCTTGTGGGGGTTTCATGTGAGTGGGGAGTGTATTGTATACACTATTAAATCTGGCACAGTAGTCTTGGACACTCTCTCCAGCATTCCTCTTGATGTTTTCATATTCTAACAAGATTTGAAGAGGGTTTTTCTTAGCTTCCCATATATTTACGAATAGTTGGTGAAGGGAAAGGAGGTCATGGATACTATTAGGAGTCAAGCCTTTAAACAATTTTCTTACTTCTCCCCCCAAACTTTGAGAAAACATCCTCAACTTGAAAGTTTCATTGTCTATCTCTTGACAGTCAAAATAGTCATTCATTTTATCCACATGTTGTTGAGCATTTGCAGGACCAGTCCCATAAAATAGTGGGATTTTGGACTGATAATCCTGTGGCATAGGTGCCATAGGTAGTGGTAGCACCAAAGGATCATACCAGGCTGCAATAATTGGTGGTGGGGGAACCCAAGGGGGATTAATAAGAGGAGGGTTTACCAAGGGAGGTGGAGGATTAAATGGAGGAAGGTGGACAATGGGTGTATGAGTGGAGGTTTGGACACTCTGGTGGGAAATGTTCAAGGAAATGGTAGGATCTATGGATCCACCTGAACACATTGGCTGAGGATGAGAATATTTGGAGATAATAGAGGGATTTGTTGTAATAAGAGCAGCTAAATCTATATATTGTTGGAGGTAAGAATCATCGACAGCTAACGTGAAACCTACTACCAAATCTTGAAGGGAATCAAAGTGTTGGAGAAGCTCAAGGTCGGCTTGAGTGGATGTGGAAGCTTCCCCAGATGGAATTTGTTGTAGGATAGATGGGTCAAAAACTATCTTGGCTGTCCAATTATGAGATTTGGTCCTGGATAGGATTTGTTCAAAATGCAGATTGAACTGAGTGTCCTGCAAGGTTACAAGGTTTCAGGGGAGGGAACTTGCTCTGTGAAGGGGTTTAATAGCATTTTGACTCTCAGTTATGGGGTTTTTTCTCAGAATTTTCTCTGGATTTTCAACTATGGCAAGAGGATTTGGATCAGGATGAGATTTGGTAAAGATTCTTCTAGGAGCCAGAGTTTAGAACCAAAACACAGACAGGTTGAATATTTAAAAAAAGTTGAAGAACCAATCTTCGGAAAATACTTGAATCACACAATATTTTGACTGGGGTCTCTGAGTTCTAATGAAATATTAAGCTTCTTCAATAGCTCCATAGTATGGTTTCCATTATGTTATCGCCCTATAATTTATAATATTGGCAAGAATAAATGATAAGGGACAACATCAAACCGCTTTAGTATCCAGGACCTAGCCTTCCTGGACTCAGAGAGGGATCTCTTTGTTTATGATTTGATTTTTCCTTAATATTATGAATACTGATGTTAGGCTAGTTACAATGATGGCATTATGGGATGTCTTGATTTATTTTGTTGGTTGGATGAGTAGGTCTGCAGGGACCAATCCATTGGGATATGGAGTCAAAGGCTAGAGTGGTACATCAATGCTCAAGAGCATCATAGGGTAAGATAACTGTGCTAAATGGATATTTAGACTAGTATGAATTATGAGGTGAAAGAAATCATAAGGTTCAGTAGTGATTAAAGAGAAGTTAAGAATTCTTTAATCAAAATTCAGCAGAAAACATTCAGCTTGTAAATGTAGACAGAATTAAGGTGCTCTGACAACAAATCTTAATCTAAAATTTCTGATTTATAATTAGATGAGCAGATGCATAGCAGGGAAAACAACAGAAACATTTAAAACGGAGAAGTAACACATCACCATTTTAACACAACTCAAGAATCCTGTAAACGGTCTTTGATTATTGATTTCCAGCTCAAAAATTACAGTGCTCCAATACAATAGTTCTTACAATGCAGGGTCTAACAATATCCAACCCTTGACAATGAAAATTCAAGCAATATTTAACTAATGACTACGTTGGTTGCCCTAATCTACTTCAAAAATATTCATTAATTACAATCAGACTAAAAATAGACAAGTGTGGCCATTCAAGGCCCGAACAAAGAAAACCTTTGACAGAGCATCGCCTGTAGAATTAATTTTAGTAGCTCTTTAGGAATGAAAAACTTAGGCAGCTCTTCGTGAATCCAAAAAGTGGCTTGGAGGTGGATGAGATAGTTGAGAAGAGGCAACGATGGATGACTGTTGACATATAGCTCTACTTTGGGCCACCTCTGTTGGATCATTAAAGATGATGCAATGATGCCCCTTTTAATCAATCGGTGGTTGTGCCGATGTGTCCATCGTGCCTTTTCACTCTTGATACATGCACAATTTGTTCCACTCCTTCTTGCTTGAAATTATCGTACCTATGACCTGTCGGTACAATTCATCCACCTCTATATACTTGTTGAAAGTGGGTCTGGTGAGGAAAACATGCTTCATCTCATGTTGAATAAAGATGTCATTGCTTAAGAGATCCAAGACAACTCTCCCGGTCACATATCCTTTGATTTTGGAAAATTTTGTGGTATCCTTGGTTGCTTCTCTAATATTGGTCACATAATCTCCCTTTTGGACCAAATTGTTATGAATTACATATAGTGAGGGAAACCCCTTTGCCACCAGGGGTTCAATCTTGTTCAAGGATCTGTTGATGGCCATGTCCAATTCTTGACACTTCTCCTCCAATTGCCTTACTAAATTCCTCTTAGTGAGGACCTTTTTCACCTCTGATATGGTTTTTGTTCTGTCCTATACATCTAGCTCTTCAAGCTCATAACTAGTTTTGGAGTTCAGGAATTTTATGATTTTAGGGGCTGTGATTGGCATATTCCCTAATTACTGATTTTGTTTTTCAATAGCCACTGTGAATTTGTTGATCAACTCTTTTTGCTAAAAAATAATTTGGATGGAGTGCCAAATTTTATCCACTGACTCTATGATACTGCCCCAGATTATCAACTTCATTTGGCCTAGGATGCTGCTAGTTGAAAATTTCTTTTTTTCCTTCTCCAACCTCTCAATATGCTTCTTGGCTATCTCATGAGCAGTTTCTGATCTATCCCTTTGATCTCTCAGGATGCCTATCTGTGCTTCCAATATCTTGATCTCTTGTGATTACAGGGTCATTCTTTCCATGGCCTTTGATATCTGGTCTGTCCCACTAGATGCTCCAGAAGTTTCTGGAACATCTGATGGAATTGATGAAATGGGTATGAATTCTAGTGGGATGATTGCCACTCTAGCTGCTTCTTCTTTTTCATTCAGTAGCGTCTCCATATCGGTCTTCATATGTTTTATTTGGGTAGACTGTTCCATAATTAACTTCATTATCTCTGCCTTCTGTGACTCATCTTCCTTAATGCCTTTGGCAAAGGGGTCTTCTATTACTGGCATCTTGAGTTGTTTCCTGAGGGCTGCTATGTCATCATTCTTCTTCTTCAAAAGCTCCTCCACAGCCTGAATATTGGTTGGGTCATAACCAATATTTACGATTAATTCTTACAAAGACTTGATCCTTGAGTCTTTAGCCATGACATATATCTTCTCCATCTTGAGCTGTGATTGAGTATTGGATAAAGATACCTGCCGTTTTGGACAAGCTCATAGCAATACTTGTCAAGGTTGAGGCCACCATCTCTCCGGTCTGCTTGTGTAATTCCATTTGGTTAATCAGATGGATGTCGTTGGTATTGAAATTGAATGATGCCTTCTTGCAATCTTCTTCTCCTTGGGGTCGTGGGACCAAGGCTTCTAGAAATGACACCTACATGCTTCCCTTCTCAGTGTCAAAGGCAGCCAATACCCTGCTTTGTGAACTTGGGGTCTGCTGCCATAATTGATTATATGTGTTAGTCTTTAGTACCTCATTTCTCAAATTTATCTCCTTGAATTCCTAGAAGTAGATGTCTGCAAGCCCTACTGTTGTAGAGACATTGTGGCTAAAGATGAAGGGGAGGCATTTGTTTGATCATCCACTAGAGATGGCCTAGGGGTGTCTGCAATATGAATCACTGTTTTCTGCCCTGATTATCCTCCTTGATCAATATTCATGTGAACTCTAGCCCTCTTCCTATATGTTAGTTTGAATTCTTTACTAGAGGTATCAGTCACTGAAGGCGATTGATCCTCTCTTGGCCTCTTTCTCCCTATCTCTTTGTCTTCTACTCCTTTCCTTTCTTGATGGGTTGGGGTTTGGATTCCTGAAGTGGAGATCACTTGTTCTTCATCTTCTTGTAGGGTGTTGGTCACCCATTTTGTTTGATTGGCATACTACTCAATTGCAGGTCTGTGTGTGTGAACATAGGGTGTGGATCTATTTTCCACCCTTTTATTGGAGATAACCCCTGCAGGGTCATAATACCATGTGAAACTGTGACTGAAACCCATCTTTTTCTGTATCTCCTCCACCTCCTCTCTTGCTACTCTACTGTTACAGATGAAAGGCCCAATTTGTGTCTTGATATTGAACTGAGCCTTCTTCTTTGCAGAAAAAAATTGGAGCTCATCTCCATGTGTCATCTTCCTTATGTACTCTAGTAAAAAGACCCTCATGGAGAGGAACTTTGGAAATTTGTAAGGGGCTAACTCATTTCCATAGACTTGAATCTCTATGTAATTTTGGTACAAGTACCGTTCTGTTGTCTTCACTTCTTCTGTTAGTTGCATGGTTCTCCTAATTTATTCACATATCTCGGGTTCTGCTATGCTGCTGAGTGTGCTGATGGTTGGGTGCATAAAAAAATCCATGAAGTCCTTTTATGTATAATGCGTCTGATATTTTAATAACAACGTGGTCTAGAAAATGATAGATTGAGGCTCAACATCTTAATTTACCTTGGTCATCTGAAATTGAAACCTTCTGGACTGGAAATAAACAAACATATATACCAACACAGAATTGTATTTGAAAACCTCCTCTGTATTAAAATTTAAAAGTTGTTCATGAATGGCCTCTGCAAGAAACTAAGCATAGTTGAATAGGATTGTGGGTTTAGCATCTGAGGAAAGAGTGGACAAAAATCCTATCATAGCTTCATCTACCCTTTGATCAGTGTGATACCCCAATAAATAAGACAAAATAGTTACAATGCGCTTGGTCCTATCAGGAAATATAGAGGAGGGATAAGGAGGGTTATTTGTAAGTATTGTGGCATCACGGGCCATGAAAATTTGCAAAGTTTTGGCTCTGATGGAAAATTAAAGTTTCTAAGAAAATTACCTAGGGGTTTCATAAGAGAAGGGACTGCTTGTTCAAGATTTGGGGCCTGCATCATTTGCTGAATGGATTGGGCATTGATAGCAAACAAGAATTCTCATATTAGGGTGACTCCCATTCTCTGATTAATGTCATAACAGATTTGGCACTTCCTGATGAACTCTGGGCAACTACCGGTTTTTAGAAAGATGTAAAGAGGTAATTGGGTCTCCAATAGACCTATATCATCATCTTCTACAAGGAATTTATCCTCGAGCCAATAGTAGACATCAAATAAATCAAAGTCTGATTCTGTCTCATGGATTTTATAGTCTTTTTTTGCTAGAGCCTAGTGATCCAGGTCCACTTGTGGGTAGAACATAGGATTAAAAGGCTCTTGGTATTTCTTAGGAGGCATCTCTTCTTCTGTGATTAGCTTTAGCTGGTCTCCTTCGCTAAATAGGAAATAATGGGAGCAAAGAAGAGGGAGTCAGAGAAAGGAAATAATTGCAGATTAAGGACGGGGATAGGAAAAATATAAGGGAAGTGTGAACAGAGCTGAAGGCTTGAGAAAAATAGTAACTGGAGTTGTTGGGAGTTGGAAAACCTTCCTTGGTGAACAAAGGATTCTCTTTAGCAATTGTTTTCTTGATTTCCCTGTGAATTAAACACCTGTAATTTTAGAATAGCATTAGCATGGTAAACTATACTTTCGGGTGTGAAACTGGCCTTTAACTATGATTGGTTGACCGTTTGATTAGGCTCGGGCCCATTGGATAATGACCCAACCATTTATGGTGCAATGAATGTGTTGTCGGGGGTGATGGGAGAGGATGGAGGGAAAAAGAAGGGAGCATAAGCGGCGACAATGGTGTGGATAATGGTCAATAGATGTGACGGTGTGGTTATACAGCAAAACCATTTTTGGAGGGGGCCATGGGTGGCAAGTGGTAATGGAGCCACAGGGGTGGGGGGTGCAAAGAACTATGTGTGCTTCACGTAGCTGGAAAGGTGATATGGGATACTACCTGACGGCTGAGGGGGGGCCGAAAGGCATTGTGGGCCATTCGATGTATGGGTGTGAGAAAATTTGGCGGGGAGTTGTGGGAAGGTTAGCACTGATATGACGTGGAAAAAAGGTGGGCCCTAATCTATATCGCAATCATAGGTCGACAACTTTTGTTTATGAGCAGCAAATATTAAAAAATTATAATATGTGATGCGCGGAGTGCAGGGAGTGACATGGTAGGATGGAGGTCGGGGCTACCTGCACATTGCAAATCGCAGAGCTAAAGTTTTAGTTTATAAGTGGTAGAGGATGAAAGTTAAATCTTGTAATGTGCAGAGTGCGGGGAGTGACGTGGCATGGCAGAGGTGGGGTCACCCACAGATCGCAGTCGTGGAGTTTTGTGGTGAGAAAGCGGGGTAATTATTAAGACTGGCGATGTGCGACGAGTGGGGATGACGTGGCAAGGAAAGGGAGCGCCCACCTGCGTTCCACAGGTCGTAGATTTTATTATTAGGAGCGGGAGGATAAATGGTTAAACTTTGCGATTTGTGATAGGAGATCGAGTCCCACCATTTCGCAAATCACACTTTGGCGCTTTTTTTATAATATTGCGCACTTATCTTTTGGAATTTGCAATTAGCGATGGGATTTGGCGGGGCTTGGATAGGACTTAGGATAAGGAAAATATGAGCAAAAGGAGGGAAATAAGGAGTAATGCACACTTTCAGGACTTAGGATTGGAAACATAACATAAGGTCCCCAATCTTTATAGAATCACCTTTTTCGGACCTTAGAGTATAACGACTCCTTCCTTCATCATAGGAAAAATGGAATTTTGATGCCATTTTCAATGTATCTACCTACCAAAACTACAAATCTAACATTTTTTCTTCTCTTTAGGGTGAATTTAGACTTGTAGACCCTGAAACCATCTCTTTTGAAATTCTAACTTAAGCCCTATCCCTTATTTCTCATGTTGGTCCAGATTAAGTTGTTGAATGAATGCCATTTTCTACCTATCTACTGATAAGCCAAGGTTAAATAGTTTGGAAAATCCTCATTCTATAACCTATCAGTAGAAATTTAAAATTGTAAAATCATGCTTAAGCTGTATGATTGAACAAAAATTTCTAAAAAGTAGTGGCATTTTGATTTGCAGCACTTTCAGAACTATTTAAATTTTTGTGGGGTTTTTTCTTTTCCTTTTTTACACCCTCTTTTCTTCTTATTTTGTTTATTTTAATCTTTTTTTTGGAAATGATTTTGAATATTAAAATATATTTAAAATATGAAAATTTTCAAGTAAGAAACACATAGTCACCTCGCGACACTGTAAATTACAGGACTCTAACAACTCCTAGGAAAGATAAAACCAAACTATAAGGTATTGACACAAATAGGTTCCATGTTCAAGGGTGACACGACTGACACTACCATTTTGGATGATATAATGGAAAAAGTGATTTCCTTTCCTTCTCTTTTTATCAGTTGGTATCTCCTTCATGATTTAGTAAGCATGAAAGAGAAGACAAGTAAGCTCAATAGTGATTTTTTTTGTCTAATTTTAATGAGCCACAAAAATTGATAAGAGGATACTTGATAAGGTGTCTCCTTCATGATTTAAAGAGCTCAAATAATAGATAATAGCTTGCTCAATACAAGGTGCCTTTTTTGTGAGGTTTTAATGACCCTAAAAAGAGGTAAATGGATGCTTGGCACCCTTCAGTGTTTAAAGAGTATTGGAAGGACTTCCTCGAGAAATGAGTGGCTTAATGGGTAACAATTTTTTTAGAGATGATAGAATCACCCTAAGCAAGGTGATGCAAAGAGGTTAGAAATGAAAACCACTCATCACCACAATCCCTCCAAGAAGGAACAAAAAACACCAAGAGAAGGATAACAATAAGGTGAAGAGAAATGTGATTACATAGATGAAATTCATATCAATACACATAAAAACTATAAAAGGTAGAATAAGTGGTGTATTCCTCTTAGGGTATATCCAAAAGATGACAAATAAGAGGAAATAAGGCTCAAATTTAGAGTCATGGTGGGTTAAAAGGGGGGATTTTTGAGTGGTAAAATTACATATCATGGAAACCAACATGGAAAGGAGGTGCTAAACTATGGAATCCATATGAAGGAAGGATCCATCATGCAAGTTACAATGTGAAAGCATAGAGTGGTTAATGCTGCAACCTAATGAGATCAAACCTAAGGAACAATAAAGATGGCAATGATGGTGAATAATGGAATAGAAATGGTAGTGAAAAACCTACCCATGTATGACAGGTTCAAGAATAGTGCATCTATGGTCTGTTTTAGTAACAATACTTCAATAATATGTGGAAATTATGACCAATTTGTTCCATACTGTTGCAGGAAAAATAAATTATTAGGAAAAGTATGATAAAAATAGGATCATAATTGTGAATAAGCGTTTCCGTGGGAGGAAAAGGGGAACAATAGAAAATGAATTAACACATGTGGGAGCTCCTAAGCTCTAAATATAGTAACTAGAGCCAAAATTCAACTTAGATTATTATTTTCTTGTGGAGAGTGTGACTAGTGGAGAAAACCCCAGTTAGCCTCAGAACATGTGATCATGCTCCCAAATTATACCAACCATTATTCAATATTCTACTTCCACAAAGTATTTCTCTAGTGTATCCTCATCATTTTCATGGTTTCATTTTCAACTTTCATGTGTTTTTCACTACTAACAGATCCCTTCTAGGGGTATACTAAGTTTTTTCTCCCAACGAGGTTCCATGAGTGTGACCAAAATAAGAGTGTTTTCTCTAATGGAAAAACCATAGGGGAAGCATATGTGTTGTGGGGGACACTCTCAAGGAAATGGTCCAAATAAAATATGAATATATAAAATATATAAAAATTTTACAAAATGAGTAGGTTTTCCAACGGTGATATTCATCCATGTCTATATGTTTATGGCAGGGAGAGAGAAAATATGATTGAGTGGAAGCAATAAAATACCTATTAGGGAGGTGACCAACCTCACGCTTTGCATGATCCTCTTCACCATCACCCTAGTAGCAGGGTCCATGGGGTCTGACTTGGCCTCTACGGATCAAATGGATATATAAATGCGATGTATGACACCAACAATGTTCAATTGGTGCGAAGGATTATTTTCAAACATGAAATACTAACTCACCCGTGTTGAATAGGAAAACAAAATAAATTTGTGTATGGTAGCATCTTGGTTTCCTTGTTTTTGCAGTGTGTACTAATGTTGAGGTTGAGGGTATCGACACCTTACCCCCTTCCCTAAGATCCTTTTAGGATGTGGTGAAATGAGTTAATGGAGCGGCTCGAGGGAGGACATATACAACAATTGTTCAGCCATGTAATGTTCCCCAACCACTTGCTTATAAGGTATATTATTGTGCTTATTATCAAGGTAACACATTTTCTTGGGATTTTTTTTAATTTATTTTCTTAATTATTGTATGGGTTCCATGCATGTATGAATGTTATTTAAAATGAAATAACTCATGTGCATGCATATATATGCATATATGAAAGCCATAAATTCAAAACCATATGAATTTCAAATAAATACATAGATTATTGAACCATGGAACCTCATTCCCCCATACTATTTTCTTCTGACTCAATATGCAATATTAATAGCTTTATTTTTAAAGTGCATGAAACTTTATATTTACAAAACCAAAATGTATAGACTTAAAGCAAATAAAAACATATGCACACAAGAAGTTTAGCCCCCAAAACATATACACATACATGCACTTGGGCACAATGAACCCCAAAAGAAATTCTTGGCTCACCAACCTAATTAATATGTATCAACTCACCAACATCTATTTTTTATGTACATGTTATTTACAATCCATGGGTTGAGTTAAGGTGTTACAAACATGGCTTTATTTCAATGGTATAATGACCAAATCATAATGGTGGATGATTATGGTTATGCAGGGATAACTTCGTGAATGATCACTATCTATTCTTTCCCCTAGGCACTCACTAGAGCACCATTATTAAGAACATGTTTTTTGATTTTTATCATTTTTTATTATTTTTGGTGTTTTTGAAAAAATATAGTTTTTTTGGGTTTTTTTATGGATACATAGTCACTAAGACATGATCATTTTTTGAATGCAAATGTGCAACCCACACGTCCCCCAAGTGAATCACCATTACATTGTTGGGGAATAACTACTGCATGTGTGGGGTGTGAAGCATATGACGAGGAAGAGGGAGAAGATCATGATGAGTTATGTGATTTCATGGGAAATTTGGAGGGGATGACTATGGGGAAAAAACCATTTTCCATCAATGAGATTCCTCCATGCCTATAGAGGCATGCCATGGGGGTTCACTCTGATCACCAGTGAGAAATCCTTCGGCATATAGTCCATGTCGTATTGTGTTATTGCTAACATGGATAGGATTAGCTTAAGATTACTATTCCAAATGTGGTTCATCAAAAAATGTAGTGGATTATGATCCTAGGCCTTAGATACCCAATTTTGAACATACGTACTCAAACTTTTGTGATGTAAAAAACATTTTTGGATCTTATATATATATATATATATATATATATATGTTAAAAAAATTTCTGGATCTTATATATATATATATATATTTGTATGTATATATGACTGTATGTATATGATGATTGCAAATGTATATACACTATGTACAAGCACAATGCAACACTATTGATCAAACATAGTACATTGTCAGATATATCCCATTGCAAGGCTATGATAAAGGGTTTCCATCATAATCCACTAAACCATATGACCCTTTTTTGAGAACATGTTTGACAACATAAGGTACATTCCAAAGAGGCTTTAATTTTCCTGCACCTAACTTTTCATGATCCTAATCATACACCACAACCAGATCCCCTTCCACAAAAACACGAGGTCGAACATACTTGTTGTGTGGGATTTGAGGCTCTTGTTATGAATCTCATTGTCTATTGTATAATAAAAACCTTGTTCATCAAGGTTGGAAAAACGAAGGAAACATTATTCTTCGATGGATGTAAGAACCCTTTTTAATTTCACCCAATATATGTAAATATAACTATGTAAATGAAATTGTGGGATACATGGTTAGCTAGCACAATGGATTTTGAACACATGAAAATTAATGTAAAATTAATTGTTGGTTGGCTGGAGGAGGGGACACATGGATCCAAATATTGAAGGGGAGGGCCTATTGCATGTCGTGAATAGGACATACTCGACAACATTAAGGTCCTTAACACCCTTCATGACCAACACAACCACCATGTTGATAGGAATTATGAGATTGGGATTGGGTGTTATTGGAGGAGGATTTTTCCCATATGCATCCTCCCATTGATTGAGGTGAGGAGAGCCACTACCTTAGGAAGAAAATATGGGAGTCAATGGGGAAGGTGATAGAAAGAAAATAGAAAATTAGAGAACATTTAGTGGAAGGTGTGGACTACTGGAGCATAAGCAAGAAGTAGTGTGAGAGTTGTGACTGAGCCCTGTGCTCTGTGAATTTTGGGAGTTATTCCCTATGATTATTTTGAGGCCACTGGACTATTTTTCTAATCTTGTGTGGTTAGTGGGAAGCTCACTAGATGAATGGATCAATGTGATGATTTATGTATGGCTATTAAGCCACTTGGATAGGGAAATCTGAGCCACTTTAATACTTGCTACAAGATATGTTAAACCACCTATATAGTGGAATGTAGATCCCTATGGTGGTTGCTAAGAAAAGGTAGCTATGAATCCACATAAATAGTGGATTTAGTCTCTTGGAAATGAGGAATAACCTATCTGGAATTTGGGTAAAGCCCTGTCATTGAACATAGAGAATAAGTGAGTCACTATGGTGATTACTACCAAAGAGTAGTTTTTTAAACCACCAGGAAAGTAAAATCCATCTCATGGTATCCACCAAGCTTCAGTGTGAATTTTCTTTGGGAAAACATCCCCTTAGACTTTGGATCTGGCTTAGGGGTAGTTAGATGTAAGAAAGTTTTGGTGTATATAGCATATGGTTGGGTGGAGAGTTGAAGTACCTCCTTCACTCTCCAACCATCTTTATATACTCAAATAAGTCAAATGCATTTATATGTTGAGTTATAATATATAATGTTTCATGAATTGCATGTGTGTGGAAAGAAATCTTTTGTAAACCCAAATTTTTATGAATGCATGAATGGTGAATATTATCGTTATGCTCATGATTCACATGATATATTATATGATATAAATTAAGAAATGGAAAGATGCTTTGTGTGCTTATATTTGTATTAGATTAACTACACTGTGCCGCACAATACTATGACATACCAAATCCTATCTATGTGTGCTCTGGTTTCCTAAACTATGATGTCTAGCATAATATATACAAATGGTTTACAAAGTGTTAGTTTTCATCTCCTTGAATGAATTTAAAAAACCTATACAAGAGGCCAATAGAACTAGATTGATTGGTGCATTACTCCATGCACAACATTGAAAATATGTAAAATTGGTATTTCGAGCCTTTCCCCTTCTATTTTAGGATTGGTTCCCTTTTGGTGTTATGGGCCTTGCCCACTTGTTTTACTCATACTCAGAATTTAGGAATTCCCCCCTTCAAACTATTAAACATCGAAAACCAGCATTTTTTATAGCCCCTGTTGGGGTATTGCAATAGCTTATTGTATTCCCCAACCATCGGGCCACCATACCATGAAATGGTTTAAGAAAAAAAATCTTAGTGGGGAATTTACGATGACGATGGGACAACAGAAAAATGTATGAAGAGGAGGAATGCATGCTTGAAGGTGGAACCATGGTTCCACAAAACCTTACCACTAACCATCAAATACTTGGGGCAATTTCATAAATAAGTTTGTAGAGAGGTAAAGGTTCATGGGACAATATCGTCCATTGGCCATCAACTATGAAAAATGAGTGAGTTATTTTTCCTTCAAGCAATGTGGAAAGGTTGATAGATCTTGATTCCAAGATGAAGTTGTTTGGGGTGGGACCTACTAGGCTTATTGTCCTTCGGGCTACTGAGCCTTTCTAAAGAAATTAAGTGGAGAGTAGGATTGAATCATAACCATGGTTATTGTAATGATGTCATCAGACCGCTAAACTTTTTGACTTGTTAAATATGGTAATGGGAAGAGATGATGATGAATCGATTGATATGGGCATGGTTCCATACATGGAATATTGCGGTCATGTCTCTTCCCACCACCAACACCTCTTTTCCTTAACTCCATGTAAATGAGCATGCAAATGGAGGGTTTTCCAATTTGGTCATGGCTCAATCCCGTTGGAACCTTATCATCTGAATACCCCCCACCACTAAAATCATGGAAAATTTTTAACTTGCCAAAGGGCGTGCTGATGAAAGGTTATCCAATCTGGTCATAGTTCTGATCTTGGAACCCTACTGTTGGGAGACTTCCTACTGTATGAATTTTTAACTTTCTATCTTACAATGGGTGAAAATGTGAAGAAACAACCACTTTGACATGAAGTGGACGTGGATATTCATTAGGTAACTACTTATGGACCCCGCTGTGATGTTGTGTCAATGCCATGCGAGTTTGGTGGATGCCAAATGGGTATTGGGATCACTTGGCCTCTTTTAATAGGCCAAAACTTCTAACAAGCATAACTTTTGATCTAAGACTCAGATTTAGATCAATTTTATATTTTCAATTTTTTTTTTGTGAGCTAATCATAATGGTGGTGTCAGAATTAAATTCCGCAAACTTGAAAAAATGAATTTTTTTCTAACCCTTGATGAGAACCATCATTAGGTACATTTTAAGGGGTTAATTGTCACCTTTTTAGCATTATTAGTCTCTCTTTCTCACCTTTAATTGCATCATGGTGATATGTTGCTTAGTGTAGATGGTGTATTGAGGGTTGTCATACTTCGAATGCCTATTGTGGTTTAAATGCAGGAAAATCAAGAGAATATGCCATTTTTGCTGAAGATTTCATAATCAGGGCTCAAAGTAGACAACTAGGAGTGATTTTAGGGGGTTGACCACCTCCTTAACTCCTAAACCTTCTTATGGATCCACGATATTCTCATCCAACATCTCAAAATCAAAGGCATCCAAGCAAGTGGAAGATCAAGTGGATCCAAGCTCCACTTCTCTCGAGTTCCAAGGAGAAACATCACCTACTGTTTAGGGAGTTGTTGGTAGCTACCCTTTAGGATAAATAGGGAAGAGGAAGAGATCATTAGGATTCAATTTTTGGAGATATATAGATCGATTTTAGCTCTTGTAATAGACATTTGTGATTGTCATATGCTATGTAGAAGAATTTGTTATGAAATAAAATGAGTATTTAGTTTCCTATTCACTGAGTTAGTTTCAGGGAACTGAGCTTGTGTGTTAGGGCCCAATCCATTGGCATCATTCTCTCCTATGTATTTTTGTTTACCTTTTATATTGTTGTAGTTAGTTTGCTTACATTTGATCTCACTATATTTAGTTTGCTTCCATTTCAAGTGTTGTAGTTAGTTTGCTTACATTTCATCTCACTGTATTTAGTTTTCTTCCATTTCAAGTGTTGTAGTTTGTTTTCTTACATTTCATATTGTTGTAGTTGTGTTTATTTCATTTCATGTTGTTGTCGCATAGAAAACTCTAAAAATGTATGCTAAAGCCTCCCTCTCTCACCTCTTCCATTAGGGTTTGAGGAGGCTAGATATTCACCACCGACCCAAATTTTCTTTCAGTTTATGATTTCTTGGAAAATTTAGATATGTTCTTTGTTTATCATGAACATGTTGTATATGTAGAGTTAGTTTTCTGTTTTAAGTGCATACATAGGTTTACTTAAATTCAAATAATATTTTACACCATTTTCATAATATATTTGCCAATGATAATTGCATGAACAGGTAGTTTTCTTGTAGGTTTGAGTAGAGCAGTAGAGGGGGACTCCACCAACACTATTAGATTCAATTTTCACCCCTCATCAACCAACCTCCAACTAAACCACCTTCAGCCCTATTTTTGGAGATCTCCACCACAACACCGAGAGCCACCTTGGAGGTGTAAGATAGGCTTTGAGAGAAGCTATGAGCTTGGCCAAAGGGTTGGCTACCTCCCATCCATATAGATCCACCTTAATTTCACCTATCCTACCCCTTTCCTTACAATTTCTAGCCTCAAACTACGCTCGGCCTATTTTCTTTAGCGTTTCAAGACATCTTGTAGCACTACAGGAAATCCTGTAGCTGATCCTGTAGCAGCGCTAGTCAGTCACTTCTTCAACCAAAAACCTCTCTTTCACCTAATGTAGACCTGGAAAAACCTCCAAGACACCTTCAACTCTGAATACATGAGCCCAAGACCCTCTTAGGTCACCTTAGCACCTCCTTCTTTTTCTACAAAACAAAGTTATTTACAAGCATAATTAGGTCATTGATAGATGCATTGTTAAGCATAGCAATGAAGCATGAGGTAGATAGATTTCAATCAGTCATTTGGTTCAACATGTGTGCCTAGATTAGTTTCCCTTTCTGCAAGTTCAATTCAACAATTTACATATTGAATGCCACTTAGTTTAACTTTATTTGTTGCATTAGGTTAAGTGTGGATTTCCTTTCTTGAAAGTAGCTAGATGAGTCTTTATGATCTAGAATAGTTTCTTGTCTTGCTGATAGAGTAATTATCATGAGTTATTTTCAGTATTAGTTTTCATTCAGAAGTGTGATATACTTCATATACTAGCAGTAACCCTAGTTTTAGCACCCCCTCGTAGAATTGAGAAGAGGATGGCATGAGGGGAATACATATGTTGTGTATATAGCATTTTCAACTCCAATTTTGTATGAACCCCAGGTTTATAAAGTAAAATAGATTAGCCTCTAGGAGTTGAAACACTCTTGGTGCAATACCATGGCTCACCACTTTTTGGTGCCGTTGTCGGGGAGGTGCCCAAGTATATGCTTTGATTTCTTTTTGGCATTATTTTCTGATTTTATTTTGTATTCAGTTCCAAAATATTGAAAAATAAAAAACAGTTTGAATGCCTTGCCTCTTAGGAACAGGGATAACTAAGGAATTGTTTTACCAAAAACCCCCAGATCCCCACATAGTCACCCTTCACTCTTCTTCAGTGATTGTGAAGTTTAACACACCATAGGTGAGCCACTTAAAAAATTTGAAGAACCTATTGGAGACGAAGAAGAAATTGCTTCACCCAAGGAACCTACTTCACCAATTGAAGTCATGGATGAGACTGGTACCCAAGGAGTCTTTCCCATTAGTGAAGTAGATAGGGAAACTAGAATGAAGAACATCATTCCCTCAACCCTTCCACATTTCCATGGACTTACTTTTGAGGATCTTGACACCTTCATGCTCAAGTTCGTTGTTTTCTACAGGACCTATTACTATGTATTAGATGAACAGAAGCTAAAACTATTCTCATCCACCCTCAAGGATGCAACCTTGCACTGGTTGATGGGTTTGCCTAGGAACAACATCACTACCTCGGCACAAATGCAAGAGCGCTTTAACAACAAATATAGAGACTACTGTAGGTCCAAGGAAACCAAAGAGGAAATATTTAGGATGACTCTGGGACCTAATGAATCCCTAGAGGATTATGAAGAAAGATTCCAGCTGAGCTATAAAAGAGCCAATTGCACTATTGATCCCGGATCACTTAAACTGGTACTTATTCGAGGGATCAGGGAAGAGGTGATAGAAACCCTTAATATGTTTTCTAGAGGAGACATTTACCATCTTCCTTATGAGTAAATCCAAATAGTCTTTAGAAATCACTCTAGGTAGCTAGGAAGAAAGGTAGAGCTAACCAAAGCATGACCAACAACCCTTCCTCTTCCACCTCTATCAACCATGAGATTGGAAATATGTTGGAGGACTTCAAAAGTGAGATGATTCATACCTTTTCTTTGCAAATGGACACAATGCATATCAAGAGGAAGCAAGAGGAAGCATAGAGGCCATTGGATATCTTATGTCCTAGTTGTACTAGAAAACATCCTCGGAATGAATTTCCACTAAATTTCATAGAGGTTTTCTTAGTCTATGAAGAGAATCATGCCACAGATAAGTGTCCCTCCTTACCTAGGCTCAAAGCTACATATCAAGGTGGGGAAGGAGGACTCGAGAAACTCTATTTCATAAGTTACAGGATGCCTCAAGGGCCTCGGTCATATCAATAGGGTATGAAAGTTGCACCTTACTCATACTATCATACAAACCAGAATGAACCTATGCAGTCTTGGTACACATCTACTCTTCCATCATGGCTTACATCTCCTACTTGGCCTTACAATAACCCATATCAACATCAGCCTATGAACTAACCATTCCAAAAATATGTTCCTCAACCACCTCAGTGGAGCAACCCATCACAATGGTGGAGGCCCCAACACAATCAACCACCTAATTTACTGCCTCCACCCCAATCTCAACCTCATCTCACCCATTATTCTCCACCTACGTTTCCTTATATTCCTGCCCAGCCAAATCTAAACCTAAAGAAAAAGCAGGAAAAATAGGTTTATAGTGAGGAAACATCCTATCTAGCTTATGTTGTGGAGATACATGAGATCAACCTCAGTTCGGGAAGATTACTCCCAGAAAATCACCCTCCATATCCACCTACAAAGGTTGAGAAGGAAAAGGAAGAGAGAAAAGCACAGATCCAGCAACCTCCTTTTCCTATGTGCCCAATCCACTCTAGCTAGCACACCCCAAAAGAGACTGAACTTCTGGGAGAACTAAAATTTTTTTGTGTGAAAATACCCCTTCTATAGGCCATTAAGGATGTTCCTATTTACAATAGCCTCATCAAAGGAAAATTCTTTAAGAAACCTGGGAGAAAGAAGAAAGACACCCCCACCATCAATGTAGTGGGACAATGGTCCGACTTAATGTTGGGCAGGGTGATATACCTGAAGTACCTGGATCCTGGAAGTCCAGTAGTAGATGTACACATTGATGGAGTCATAGTCCCCAATACTTTGATTGATCTCGAGGTTGCCATAATTGTGATGACCAAGGAAACTAGCTTAAAATAAACGTCCAAGGAGCTTTGAGAAAGACCACCACTGTTTTGCAACTTGGAGACAATTCCACAGTAGCTCGAGAAGGAATTGTTGAGGATGTTATGGTCTCAATCAACTCTTGGGAGTGTCCTACAGATTTCCTAGTCATCCAGCCAAAAACCAAGTTTAATGGATATCCTCTCATTTTAGGAAGACCTTGGTTAGCCACTGTCGATGTTTATATCAGTTGCAGGGCTAGAAACATGACTATAAAGAATGGGTCATTTTCTAAACAACCGGTAATATATCCCCCTGCCCAGCCTTCCATTGACCATGACTTAACTTTATGGTTGGGGGATGATGACTAAGAAGAATATGAAGTATACAATACCACAACCTACCCCATTTGTACCATAGATAATATTCTTAGAGGGGGGAAACTCGATGAGGATGAACTCATTGATCACATCATTAAAAACCAACCCCTGAATGACATTCCACTCAATGACCTAGTCAAAGAATCTGAAAGCCACCCTTGGATGGAGTTGCACTCAATTCATTTAACATCTGAAACCACCAAGGCTGTGGAATTTTTCCCATAAAAATATCTGAAGATTAACTCATCCCTCTTAGCCAAAAAATAAGAGTATCTATGCGAACTGTTGAAAGAAAACATTGATGCATTCACTTGGGACTACAAAGACATGAAATGGGTGCATCCCTCAGTTTTCACACATCATATTTATATAAAATAAGTATGCAAGTATGTGTGCCATCACCAAAGGAGGATGAACCCATCTCTGAAGGAAAGAGTGAAAGATGAACTATAAAATTTGTTGGATGTAGGTTTCATCTATCCCATATCAGACAATGAGTGGTTGTATCCTCTTTTTCTAGTCCCAAAGAAGAATGGAAAGTGGAAAATCTGTGTTTACTACCAGGAACTAAACAAAACCACTAAAAAGGACTTGAGCATTTTCTAGAGAGCAGTCTTGAGCATTTTATCTAAATTAGTCCATGACTTTGTCAAAATATACATGGACGATTTCACACCTTATGGGTATGATTTCTAGGAGGCTCTCTCCAAGTTGGGAAAAGTGTTGACAGAGTGCATTGAAATGCAAATCTCACTGGGTCCAGAAAAGTGTGATTCTTAAAAAGATCAGGGATATTCCTAGGCCACTCAACATCACAAGCAGGAATATAGGTAAACCAAAACAAAATCACCATCATAAAAGGGTGCATATTCCTCAAAAGTAGAGATATGTCAAAAATTTCCTAGGCTTGGATGGCTACTATAGGAGGTTCATTAAGGACTTCAGCGATGTGGCTTCGCCATTATTTGGGTTGTTGGGAAAGTATTCTAAGTTTTTATGGTCTCTTCTTTTTCAAGAAGCTTTCGAGCTCATTAAGGAAAATCTAACTACTGCCCCCATTCTTCAAGGTCTCAACTGGGCTCTGCCTTTTTACATCCACACAGATGCATCATACAAATATGTGGGGGTAGACTTGGGGCAGTTAGAAGAAAAATTAACCTATGCCATCTATTTCATTAGCAATAATTTTTCCAAAGCTGAAGTTAATTAAACTGTCATAGAAAAGGAGCTTCTAGCCATTGTCCATTCCTTAAACAAATTTAGGCATTATATTACTTGTTATCAAAACATTGTACACATTGACAATGCAACCATCAAATATTTAATGAATAAACATGATGTTAATGCTAGAATCATTAGATGGTTTTTGTTTTACGACAATTTGATTTAACAATTGTTGATAAACTAGGAAAGGAGAATGTTGTGGCATATTTCTTATCTAGGCTAACTCTACCTACAGATGAGGAAGGGATGGTGGATGATCAACTTTTGGATGAACACCTATTCGTTATCTCAACACTCTCTCCTTGGTTTGCTGACATAGATAACTACTTAGTTGCTGAAAAGTTCCTTCTGAACCTTTCGTCTAGGGAGAAGAGAAAGATTATTAGGAAAAACACCCATTTCACTTAGATTGGTGGAAATCTCTTCAAGTTGGGTCTTCACCAAATTCTCAGAAGATGTGTGAGAGAATAGGAGGTTTTTGAAATCCTCTCGGCATGTCATGATGGTCCCTGTGGGGGAAAATTTGATGCTAATAGAACAATCTTCAAAGCTTTTAAATTAGGTTACTATTGGCCTACCCTCCACCAAGATGCCAGTAGATACACCAGTAGATGTGATCAGTGCCAAAGGATGGGGAGACCTACACCAAGGGATGAAATTACCTTGCACCCTTAGGTGGCTTTATAGCCATTTTACAAGTGGGGCATGGAATTCATTGGACCCATTGATCCACCATCTGGGCATAAAACATATATTATAGTTTGCATATACTACTTGACCAAGTGGGTTGAAACAAGAGCTGTAAAAGTAACAACATAAGAGAAGGTAGTTGAGTTTCTGATAGAGAATGTGTTCTACAAGTTTGGATACCCTAGAGAGGTAGTCACTGATCAGGGGGCTCAATTTACATCTCATCTCATTGAAAAACTCCTAAGGCAGCACAAGATAAATCACAAGAATTCCACTACCTATCATCCTCAAGAAAATGACCAGGTGGAAGTGACAAATAGAGCCTTGGAGAACATCCTCACCAAGTTTGTGAGGAGAAACATAAAATATAGGGCAGGTAGATTAGTGGAAGCCACTTCGGCTTACAATACCACTTGGAAGACCACCACATGGTTTACTCCATATGATTTAGTTTATGTGAAGAAAGCTCTGCTTTCCATTGATTTTGAGTACAACACCCTGAGAATGTCATCTCAATTACAACAAGACATCACAAAGGAACAACAAGAAAGGATGCTACAACTAAATGGTTTGGATGAGTTCAGAATACATGCCCTCCTTCCCACAAAGGTAATTCAACTGCAAAGGAAAGTTTGGCATGACAATCACATCAAAGAAAATACATTTCAAGAAGGATATTGGGCGCTGCCCTATGACTCCATATTCAAGGACTTCAAATGAAAATTGATGACAAGGTGGCTAGGACCTTATCAAGTAGAAAAATTCCATGAAAATGGGGTTGTTCATATCATAACCATAGATGAGGAGGGGATCCCCCTGCTTGTCAATGGTCACGGGCTAAAAATGTATAAGAAGCCCTTGTCTAAGTCTGAGTTTATCAATTCAATAAACAAGGAGGTGAATGTCATTGGGAGATCCATAGTTTCCAACCCCTCACCTTCCAAGAAAAAGAAAAAAAAATAAAGAGGCATGGGTGAAAACCTTTCTAAGGAATCCAAGGCCAACTCCTGGGTTGAAAACCTCTATGAGGCGATCCTGGAGCAAAAAACCCCAAAAAAAGGAAAATAAGAGAAAATAATAAAATAAAATATCCTTAGGTGAAAACCTCTATGAGGCGCCCAAGGCAGGCTGGTGGGTTGAAAACCTTTGTGAAGGCAACCCACCTATCTTAAAAAAAAAGGAAAAAAAGGGAAAAATAAAGAGAAAAGGAAAAAATGAAACAACACCTATGCACTCACCTATTTATGTTTTGCAGGTTTTTGATCAAGGAAAATTGAGACAAAGAGGAGAAACATTATTTCTCTCTTCTCTCTCTCCTGTACCTACCAACTCCATAATCAACCCTAGTATGCATCCATTCATTGATTTCTCCCTGCAGGTGAGAAAAACATCCCATGTTTTCTCACTCTCTGCAATGCTATAGGAAACCTAGGATGCTACAGGAACCCTGTACTACTATAGGAAAGCCATATGTGAGAGAAAAATCTCACTCAGGAACACCTAACCATCAAGGAAGACATGAAAATCATTCTTTTACCCATATCTACCACTCTTAACCATTACTCCACTCCATGCATAAGTATTCACTCACTAAACCCTCTCTTTCGCCAATGTGAGCTAGTTTAGCTAAAACCGTACATAAGGCCTCTCCCCTCAGCTCTCCACCACTCAATTCATTCCATAACTCCATACCTAACATCCCTGCAATCCTCCTTCTAATTTATCATCTAAGTGGAGCTCCAAAGCAATAGAAAGGGGAATGCTACAAGAAGATGATCACTTCCTGTAGCAATATTGTACATGTCAAAGAAAGCCAAAAATGCAAGAGGTGGCTGATGAATATGGCTCCAGATGATTAGCAAAGGAATCTAGGAGGAATACCACACCAGAAACAACACCTAAATATCTCTATGCAACACATGCAAAAAATAATTAGCAAACAAAAATAATAAGCAGCTCACTCAGAAAATATGCATAAAAAAACACAGTAAAGAAAAAAACATTGATGGCTATCACGAGATTCCAGCTTCCTACATCAAATAAATTCTACAACTCCTCATCAGTAGGTAGGCTTAGGGATGGCTCCCTCACCTTCTATGCATCATATTGCTAAAATGAATTAATGTTGAGGATACATAGTTAAGAAGGATAAAAAGTGGACATTCAACTTGGCCACCCTCGTAAAGTTAAAGTGAAAGAGAAGTAGATTTTTCCATGCCACCTGGGCTATCAAATCAGTTAATAAAGGGATCACAAGGAGATGGAGGTGATTACAAGGAAAGTAGAAATGATTGGATCGAGTGGGGCCAATGGTCCAAAAGAGGAAACCCTGTGCCAAATCCAAATCACCACTTCTCTTCAAGTCCTCTCAATTTGGAATAAAAATGTGCTTAGGATCACCCTCCATTCCATTGTGAATTTTGAAAAATTTTAGAGAAAGGGAGGGACAAGAGCCATCGAATAATTTCACACCAAGATTGAATTTTTCATGCAAGCCCATGTTATAGGAAGTCTATTGATGCTACAAGAAGGTTTCACAGTGATCATAATTTCCATAAGAGCCACTCACATATAGTATTGACACCAAACACCACCATTTCACAAGCAATAAACAACATAATGCAAAGGTAAGTGGATTCCACCCCACCATGTTATGAAAATTTTCATTGAAAGGTTCTACACAGTCACTTCAATAATTCATAATTTAAGAGGTTGTTGAGGGAAGTAGGGTCAAGAAAGTTTGAGTTTGTGTTGAATTGAGTTCTAAGGTCCCATATCACTAGTGTTATAATACAAAAAGCACTAGCCATCTCCATAACACAATCATATAATGGGGGGAGGGGGGGAGGGTTTAACAGAAGGGAACCCAAAAATATCAAAATAATTAGATTACACCATCATGTTGTTGATTTTTTTAGAAATCATCAGTGGCTAGGATTCTTCGAGCTCCTAAAGGGCTTTGATGATGAAGTGACTTAGTAATTTGCAGTGGCTTTGCACTCGTAAGCAAATGATAGGGCCACCACTGTGGTTAGAGGACTAGCCATCACCATAACCCATGAATTGATTAGTAGAGTCACAACCTTGCCTTTAGGAGTCAAGTGGAACAGAGAAGATATATTTTCCAACATTGCCTCTAAAAAGAGCTTCTTTTTTCCTAACGAGGAGTACATTGAGGATAAAAATAGATTAAGAAGGGAAATCCTCCGTTACCCATGGGATAAAGTGGCATATCACATCATGAAATACATTTCCAATGAGGGAAGACTCAGTGTGGTTTATGAATACCACTTTAGATTATTACATGAGCTTAGATTCAAAGGATATCTGCCACTAGAGAAGAGAATAAGAACTCCATATTTCCTCATACATTCCCTCAAAGACATGAGCTAGAGAGTGAGGGAAAGGAAGTATCAACACTTAGCTCACCATGGCCTCATCAAACTTATAGTAGGAGATGATCTAAATAGGTTGAATACCCCTGTACCTTGGTCCACATTCATAGATATGGATAGGGACCATTCATAGGGACAGAAAACATCACTCTGGGACAAACCCTTGCCTCTAGTATTGGAGAGAGGGGTATGAAAGAAGAATAAGGATATACTAAAGGAACAGAGGAAGAAGAGGAAGAAGAGGAGATGGAGGCAGAAGCAGAGCACATAGAAACATTAGAAACATAGGAAGTAAAAGAGGAGGAGGAAGAGAAAGATGAAAAAGGAGAAGGAGATGAGGAAGCAAAAGAGGAAGGAAAGGAAGTAAATACAAGAGAGGGAGAGATATTAGACCCCATGTTGAGTATTGACATCTCTCCCTAAGACCAACCTATCACTCGAAACCTCAGAAAAAGAAGTTGTTGCAGCCTTAGCGACCATAAGCACACTAGTGAAGGAAAAGATGAAAAGACATACCCCCATGTACTTCAAGACCAGAAAGAGTGCCAAGGTGAAGCAAGGGAGACACTATAGTCCAACCAAAATCCCAATAACAATTGAAGAGTCACCTAAGAAGAAAGATGAAATAAGCCTAGAAGAGGGAAAAATTCAAGAGGTCACATAACCCGAGAAGACACCTGTGACCTATACGAGGAGACATTATTCAAGGCTAGCACCAATCAAATAAGTACCAATGCCCACAGACCTTCAAGAAGTAGAAAATAAGGGACAAAAATCTAATGAGGGTTTGGTATAGGAAAAATAGAGTTTTCTACAGGAAACTCTGTCAGTGCTACAGGAAAATACAGATGTGTCATAGAAAGAACAGAAGTTCATGGGGGAAGGAGATAATTAGGTAACCTTGGAAGGGAAGGAGGCCTAAGATGTTGAAAAAAAGGAACAAATTGAAGGGAAATATGTCAAAGGGAAGGAATAGGAAGAACCAAAATGGGAGTCTGCCTCTCCAAAATATGTTCCAAAAGACATATCAGAAGTTACACATCCTAGCCCACAACCAAATCTAAGATCCTACTACACTTTCATTGAAGGAGGAAGGTTGATCCCTCAAAATCTCTCAATTCCCCTATTTTATCAGCTAGAGAAATAGAGAGCACACACATCACTAGATGCAAATTTAAAAAACAAAGGGTGTGCAAGATGTAGGGATCATGGAAGAAAAATTCACTAAGATGGGGAGGGATTTGGATGATTTCAGACTCAAGGAAGATGTTGGATTGTGCCCACACTCAACATGCAGAAGTGATCCCTATAAGGAATCACAGGGAAAAGGTGTGAATGTTTAAGGGGAAGGCCAAGAAATTCAAGCGCGGGTCGGGCAGAAAGCCTGACAGTCAAAAGAGAAAAGTTCTGCGGTCAAGGTATTATGATCCAAAGTTGTGTTAATTGCTTCATCCCACAAACCGTTACATATAATATATATTACATATAATATGTGTAATATCATTTACCACTCTTAACTCCTTACCACAATCGTACTTCGCTCCCTGTAGATTATATAATCTACCCTCCAGTTTCCCATAACAAATACTTCTGATTGCGATCTGCGAGCGGCCCCACTTCCACCTCGCCACGTCATCTTCCCACCACTACACATTGCCAATCACATATTATGGAATTTACCTCCCTCTCATCACAACTAAACTCTCCCACTTGCGATCTGTTGGTGGTCCCACTTTCATCCTTCCATGTCATCTTCTCCTCACCGCACTCTTCCCATCACTAAACTTAACTCTTACCTTCCGCTGCTCCCATATAAAAATTACGATCTGTGATCTGCGTGCATCCCACCTCTGCCTTGCCATTTCATCTAGCACCCATCGCACATCACTCCTCGCAAGATATAATTCCCACTGTTCATCACTTATAATAAAATCTCCCGGCTTGCGATCTGCGATATCGGTTCGGGCCCCACCTTCCTGCCACATCATCAATAGCTTTTCCATAGCCTTTGTTCTGCTCTTTTAAGTGTTAGTGAGCCCTAAATCCACTATCGCTTCTGCCATCCTCCCTCATCTCCATTCGATATCCCACATCCAATGGCTCACGATATGTTTCGGCCCCGTTCTCACCTTCCTAAGGATAAGACCAGGGGGGGTTCGAAATGGCTGGTTTTAGAAACCACCTTTGGTGCTTCGTGTTGACCCACAGTGATTTTTCACCCCCTCATCTAATACCACAAACCATCCATGCCACCCTTCGAAATTCAGTCTCCGGTTTTTGGAAACTAAAGCACAAGAATTGGTTTTTGGCGGAACAACATAGATGTGGTTTATTCAATTGATCCAGGAAATCTTCGATAAAGAGTGATGAACATGCAACACAACTCACCGTTTCATTACAGTTAATGTGAATCATGAGAACATGGGAGTGGAGGACTTTTAGGAGCAGATGGAATCAAGTGGTGGAAACTAGATTTCCCACCTCTTCACACCCACTCCTCACCATCCCCATGGAAGATTCCAAGATTTGGCCTCCATGGCCAACTATGTAGTTTCTTTTTATTGTTATATTGTGATGTTTGACTGGTGAAATTTCGATTTTACCCAATTTTTTTTTGATTTTCTGTTTGCAAAAGCGATTTCTTGATGCACACTATGCTAGTTTGTTAGGATATTTTGTTTTTCACATGTGTAGGTCGATCAGGAATGATTATTCAATCATAAACACTCAGGGAGAACTCTATATGTAGGGAGTTCAGAGATGAAAGAAAGGTTCTGAATTTTGGAGAATTTTGTTGTAGTTCTGTATGATTGTACTCCCTGTGCTCTAAGATACATATTTGGGAGAGATGTTTTGAGCTTAATATGATACAACACTATTTATTTGGATTCCAGATGGAGAAATGAGTAGTATGTATCTGTATTCCCTTTGTTTATCAGTAATCTCTTGTTTAGGTATAATTATCTTTTCATGCTCTGCTGTTATGGATGATTCGTGTAATGTAGTTGTCGGTGGTGTTAGGGTCCTATAATAATAGGATTCATAATTTTGAATTGACTTTGATTAGTCTTGTAATATGTACATACTTTGGTTTCTGCAAAATTGTTTTCACATATTATAAAAATTAAAAAATGTAAAGAGAGTAAAAGACCTAAAAGAAAAATAAAAGGACTGAAAGATAAAAGATAAAAAAAGAATAAAAAATGAACCCCAAAAAAAAAAGATATAAAAATAGATCATGAAAGTGATGCAAATTCAAATGCCGCTACTTTTTACTTCATTTTGCAAAATAATATTGTGTGCAGCTTGTCAAAAATGCTACAATCCATGAAGGTAAATCTGCTTAATCTTGATCCTTCATGCTTTAAATTTCATGTTGATAGATAGAGAATAAATATCTAGCCAAACAGTTTAATCTTGGAAGATCAGTAGTTAGGTAGAGAATACTAAGGAGCTCAACAGTTTAATCTAAGTCCTTGGAAGTAAAAAGGTTAGAATTAGATAGTTTGTTGTTAAAAGAAAATGAATAAGGGTCTACAAGCTCAAATGCACCCAAAGAAATGAAGAAAAATGTTAGGGTAACTGATGGGTAGGTGGAAGTAGTTTTTACAAGGCATGGATAGCAGAAATTGATCAATTCATACTTACTAATTTCCCTTCAAAATCATTTCCCTTGTAAAAATATCCCTTCCCCTTCATTTTATTCTTTCCCCTTACTTCACTCAATTTCCCTTGCAAACAAATCCCTTTTCCTAAGTTAAAATGCATATCTTCATTTGGAGAAGTAAAATCCCTTTAATTAATTTCCATTTTTATTCAAAAAACCCAAAAAATACCTTTATCCTAAGTATTTCTTTAAAAGGTGATATGTCGAGTCCCACATTGAAGAAATTCTTTCCCGATTTCAGTTTTTATGTTAAACTTAGTGTATTTAACCTTCCACATTGTATTTCATTATTAAAATTAACTCAATGTATTTAACTCCCGCATTAAACCTTTATCCCATATTATATTAATTTATTATATATATTTCCCAACCCATGTTTTATTTATAACCTATGGTTTTTATTACCTCGCCTATACATATGTGTAATATTCCAAAATTAGCATGCAACTAATTGGAATATTGTTTTTTTCTTTTTACACCTAGGAGATGAATAAATGGGTAAGAAGGCCCATACATTTCAGAAATAGGAATAAAATCCATTATGATATGAAAATGGATCATCATTATGGCTAGATTTCACACCCTCATGTGTGAAAAGGGACATCTGCTTGTGGACAAGGTCAAGTTTGACCAAGTCAACAATGTTGGGATAAGAGGTGGAGATCATCTGTGGAGACATCGCAGTGATAGTGGGAGGAAGATTCCTTGGTGGAGGAAACCCTAATGAGTGGGACCCAAGATGAGAAGGCTTCCACTTGTATATAAGGAGGGAAAGGCAACCATAGCAAGGCATGTTATGGATTATTGATTTTGTGGTCTGTATGACTATTGTGCATTCTTCAGCTGTTTAGTTGAGATTGTTGTGCTGCTTAGCACAAGGCATTCATGTTTATGAATTCCTTCTCCTTTCTTCAGAGGCCTCTTGAGGGAGCTTGTACTGGATTTCTCCACATCCAGGCTTGAGGCCAAGCTACCTACTTTAGCTACAACACAGTTTCTATTTAGAGCTGGGTTGTGTTGCAGGGTGTTGTAGTAGAGGGTTGAGAAAACCACTTCTGGAGCTTGTTTTTCAGAGGAGGGAGCTTCCATTCCTTTGGGAGATCAATGAGGAAGACTTTGGAGTTGATTTCAGAACTTGGCACTTGGCCAACCTATTTTCTTTCACCTACAACGCATTATCCCTCAGTGACTGCGTTATTTCTGTGACCATTTGCAGTGAGGGGCTGCAGTGTTTATTTGGAGGGTGAGATCTTAAGTGTTAGGATTAGCCTTTCACTTGGAAGATCCATTGGAGGAGTTTTATTCATATTGTGCAGCATCTTCATCCATCTCCATCCAGTCTTCAGTTGCAGTTGCTACTGAGTCAGCCCTAGGGCTGCACTTCGGAATTTTGTACTTTTGCATATTTCAGGAAATCCTTCTAGGATTGTCTTGAAATTGAGTTAGGGGGTTTAGATCTTCACTCCCAACATTGTATGAGCCATGTATTTGCAGATATATGTTATTATACATTTCCAGTAGCAATGTACCATCTAAGACTGCATTGTACTTGTTCATGAGCATTCTGCAATATGTCATCATTTCACTTTTGGCATATGTATTCATGGAAGGCTTGTTTGCCTTGATTATTTGAGTTGTGAACACTTCTATTGTACTTATTTCTGTTGATTTACATATTAAAATGGCTCCATGGTTTCCATACATTTTGGTATGATGTTATTCACCTCTTTCTCCAGTTTTGTGTTCATTTATTGCTGCTTCCCCATTTGGGAATATTACAATATGTCCAACTTTCCTTAACCCCATTGGTTATATTTTAAAAATCACCTATTACAAACCTCGACCATATATATTATAACCCCACCACATAACTTAAAGTCCCGGACCCCATGCCTATCTAGTCTCGACGAATCCATCACATCCTCCCAACTATCAGATCTTAACCGATCAGATCTGATGGCCCTTATCACCTATTTCACATTCCATTTCCCAATCCTTAACAAACCCAAGATCTTGCGATGTCTGTGGTTTTTGGAGCTCCACTCTTGGCTACGTGGCCAAATTATATTCGATCGCATCCATCTAAAATTTACCACCTACCACTTTTCGCTCATGCAAAAACTGCTTAGCAATTTCTCCTGCCCATTGCAAAAACTAGCCTGACATTTGAAATGACTAGACCAGAAGAACTTCAGAGAACCTTCGTTGCCTCAGAAACCTTCTGCAAACCACAAATCTTCATTTTTATCCAGGTATTCTTTGGTGCTTAAGAAAAATACTTACAAAAAGAAAGTAATTCATTAAATGAACCTATGTATAAGCCTCTGCAAACTAAAAGAAACCTTTCAATCCATTTTCTGCAAACCCTCCTTATCCTTTCACAGGAATTCCCAAAGCCTGAGACTGTTTTTAATCACAGAGATTGAATATTGGATCAATTTAAAGCATTGCAGACCATAGATAAGCCCTTGTTTCATCCTAAATCAGTCTTCAAACTGTAAATTATCTTTCTAAGGTGCTCCTAAAGGCCTAAATCAGTTTTTTCTTAGTCAAATATTAATCAATTGAGTAAAATCAAACAAACAATGGCTTCCAAAAGTATTGTATCTATCAATCCTTTGCAACCTCCAGTTGTAGATGTGGAACACACTCCTTTAGAAGATAGATAATTTAAGATTAATGACACAGTCACTAAATTTAATCTTCTTGAGCTCCACTGTTGGAGCCATGAGAAATCCATAGACCAAACAGATGACGTTTTCATTGGGAGTTTAATTTTCCAAATTATATTCTCCCACAGACTTTCCAGTGCCAAAAATTGATTAGATGCTATCAATATTGATATTTCCCTGACCAGAGAGCCCTAATTACCCCTGGAAAATAAATTCTATTCACTATCATAGCTGAGTCTATCAACGAAACGTTGCAGATCCAACCTAGACCAGATGAAACCCCTTTATCCATTGAGAATCTTACACAGTTGTATCTGAATCTGGACTTCCCCAAAAGGTTCCAGATATTCCAAACTTTCATGCCTTCATCTGTGGAAACTCCCAAGACAAATCATCCTTACCCATCTACAAAATTTTCTGAGAGAACCAGGCATATCATCTCCATGTTGTCTTCCATTCTGGAATATTTTACAGATGAACATGTTGATGTTGCAATCTTAGGTTTCTTGTCTACTTTCACACTTGGTCAGCCTCCTGCTACCATTTTTAAATTTTCCCAATACCTTGCTGATAATATGCAAGAAAAACTTGTTAAAATTCCCGAATAAGGTGTTTTCAAGTATTCATCAGTCCTATTCCACATGTTTTTGTATTTTTAGTCTGATAAATTTACCATCAACCTTCAAAAGCTCGATGTTGAAGGTAACCAGCATTCAGTCATATTTTGGACTCCAATTATTAGAAAAGACTCCACATAGTCCACCTACACAGAGTTCATTGATTCTTTTATTCATCCTGTTATCACCAAATTGAGTCTTGTTGGGCTGTTGCAATGGTCAACTTGGAGTAACTCTTTCAAACAACTTACCACTGGAAATTAGCCTGTCCAGTCTGAGAGGGCTCTCTCAAAACATAAAGGATATTCAACGAGTAATCTTGAAAATAGATCACTAACTCTGCATTGGATTAGATTTGTTTTTGTGTAGGTGAAAGATGTGTTAGGTTTACGACCATTGGGCTTATGGAGTCAATATGAAAACTAAGTCACAAGAAAATCTATCTCATGGAAGCTGAGGAAATTATGTTCTTATAAAACCACACATGAAGGACAGAACAACAAGCTATATGCATACAGGAAGATGGAGCATGTCACCATGAATTCCAAGTGATTATACATAAGCAAACTAATAAAACATGACAAAACAACAGACTAGGTGTATAAATGGAAGTTGGAGCATGTAATCATGAATTCCAAGTTATCATACAACTAGAAAACTAGAGATAAAGTAAAAGGATGATATAAGAAACATACATAAGAACACATAGAATAATCTCAGGTCTGAAATAAGCTGCTGCAACTGTATAGTAGTGATAGACAAAGATTACAAGAGTAGTGCCTTCATAACATCTCCCAACCCTCTCTAACTCTAAAACTATCTCATTTATAGAATGAGAACTCATAAAAATGATATGCCACCTTGCTAGCTTCGCATTCCCATCTCAGAGACCTATTTCAAACATGATTTCATCACTTGGAGACTTCCTAGGGATATTTCTGTTTTGCAGAGTTTGAATACAAAAATGACTCTTCTTTCATTAATAGTTCAACAAATCAATTTAGTAACCCTTATCAACTACAACCAACTAATTTGTTGAGTATACTAGAGTGCTGGTGTGTCATTATGCCACATGGATGCTGAGATGGACCTCCTCCAATTCGAAATTTTATAATTTTCTCACAAATCTGGTTAGTGAAAATTCTGAAAAATAGGCTTCAAAGATGTATAATTTCCAAACCCTGATGGCTTTGCAGAAATTGAGAGAGGTTTTTGTAGATGGACTTGTGCAGAAGAAAAAAATCTTTCAAATTTCCAAAATATTTTTTCATTTGGTCTGAAATCAAGCTTGAAGTTGACTGCTAAAATACTCATGTACAAAAATTTTCGTAATGTATTTTAGTAGTGTGCGAAAAACGGCTTTTCCGTCAATATTCTTGACTTCTTTGTTGTTCCAACATGTCAATCATGTCATAACACCTTACCACCATGGATATCGCTCCTTGAATCATGAAAAAACTGACTTTAAAAGCAAAAAGACACCTATAGGTTTTTTCGTAGCATTTTTCTGGCTTCAAGCCTGAAGCACGCTACGAAAATTCCTAAAAACGACATAATTTGTAGTTTAGAAATGAACTCATATTTCTGAATTCTTAATAGATCTTGCAAACTTGGAGGAGGTTTTTGAAGATCAAAATGTTTTGAAGAAAAAAATCTCTTGGTTTTTTAAATACCATCTCCAGTTGTCCAGAATCTACATTTGAAAAACATGTATAAAACAGGAAAATTCTGTTTTCTGAAAATAAGGCTGAAAGACCTCCCTGTATCTCCCATTTTGTAGCACCTTTGAGAAAAGTGAAAGTGGTTATTATTATCTGATATGTTCTTGAAACTAACCTCTCTTAGTTTCTTAAAATACTTCTTTGTTTTCCTAGAAACCACCCTTGAAGTTGACTTCTCAAAGTTAGAAAACAAAGAAATGCTTCATATTTGCTACGAAATTATCAGGTGTTTTGGTAGTGTTTTCTGCCTATTTTACATTGAATTCGCTATGAAAAGTTGTAAAACTGGCTTAAGCACCCTTTTTGAATTTAAATGCTTGGGGAATGAAAAATTTCAGAAAATGATGACTGATGGGACATGATATGACTTGAATGGGGGCGGGTTTGGACCTTAGGGTAGGTTAAATATGTAAAAAAAATGAAAATTTCCTATACCAACTTGAAAGGCTTAACGAGACCTTATCCTTTTGATAAATAAACTGTATGACCATTTCAAGTAATGTTTCACAAAATTATGAGTGATAACACATCCTATGGTCAATATGCTGAACAACAGCATGCAACCAAGAATCAGTGAGGAAATTAAGAAGGTCCTGCAGTTATCAGAGTATAATAGGACAGGATATTGGTACTTGTATCAAAACCATATAGAGATTATGGTATATCGATCAAATATTCTTCCATATAAGCTGCCCAAATACCTCCCAATGAGGTTATTTTTCTGTGAGTATATTAGACAGATTCTTAATTCTGATGGAATTAATTTCTTGGCAGCTAAGAAGAAGACACAATTTAAGATTAAGAATTAGGCTGGTCCTTTTATTTGTAGCAGTAGAGATGCAGGTCCAAAGGCTAAAAAGTATATGCAGGGGTTTAAATTTAGTAAGAGTTTTTGTGGTATTAAGATCCTCTAGGAGTAATAAGTAAATTGAGAGCTAAATGAAAACTAACTCATGTACATCAGAAAAAACCAGACATAGAGAAATACTCCAATCAATCTGAATGGTTGGAGAACACCTTGACAAAGGCAGAGAAGCAAGGTGATACTAGTCAAATCTTGCAAACTCCATCCCAAGAATATAGAAAATAAAAAAGAATCAGAGAAGAAGGATCATACACAACAGAGACAACCACTGAAACCAAATTTAAATTGATGTATAGGAAGAAGCCTAAATTAAATCCTGTCAATGAAGAAGTGGAAACAATAGAAGTAATTGATATAGAAATAGTGGTGAAAGACAATGCTACACCTACAGTTGCTGAAAGAACACACCAGCCTTCAACTTTAAACACTCAGATGATTCATAAACAACATAGTGTTGAAGTATCCTCATCCAACAAACTAGCAGAGAAGGAGATGGACATTATGCAGAAATACAAATAGATAAAGATGAAAAATGAAGCCTTGAAGACTGATACATATAACCAATATTGGAAACAGTTACCCAGTGACCAAAGCATATTGATTTCTGATTTTGACTACAAAACCAGGAAGATGCAGATGACCTTCTTGTAACCTAAAGTAAAGCATCCCAAAACATCAGTTGATTACAGAAAGACATCATATGAAGTTAAATCATAAGATCTTCATCCAATTGATCAAATATAATTTCACAAATAAGTTGGTGAAAGGATTTATTCAACAATGAAAAATAAATCCTTGAGTGTACAGAATATGCAAAACACTCTTGGGAACATCAAAGATTAGCTTAAATTGGAAAAGGCATCCTCACAGGCTAAGGATAACAGAATCAAATCACTAGAAGAGTTGATTATTGAAGTAGGATATGATCCTAATAATGTCAAAGTTATAGATGAATTGATAAAAAAGAAGAATGCAAACATTGTTGCATTAAAGAAGCAACTTAAGCTGCCTCCTACTGAACATCCTCAAGAAAAGGAAGTATTATAGGATGAAAATTCGAAAGATGAGATGATGAATCTCATTCTTCAATTAGCTGACCAGATAAAAGAAATGGAGAATGAAATGGACAAGTTGGTCCAGGAGAAAAAGGACAGAGAATAAGTTCCTATCACTTTCATTCCTATAGTCACTACTGCTGTGCCTTCTACACTAGTAGAATCATTGGCTCTTACAGTCCCAATGGCTACAACACTTCCTTTCACCTCATCAACAACTTTAGCAACAAAATCATCAACAACAACAATACAACCAACTGATGAAGCAAGTAAGTTAGTTAAAGAAATTCAGGAAATGTCTATTGAGACAAATGAAATTAACAGACTTAAAGAATAACTGAAAAGTCTGGAAGATGAAAAGAAAATTGCTCAAATTATGCACAAGAATGAAGAACAAAAGGCAAACAAATTGAATGATAAATTGAAGAAGTTAGAGAAAGATCTAACATTGAAAGAACCCATGGCACAAGCCAAGAAGAAAATATGGGCCAATATCATTGAATTTGTCAATTATATTTAGCCATCAATCCAGGTTATTTATGAACAAAAAGATCTTATCAAAGAAGCAGGAGAAGCTATCCAGAAGATAAAAGAAGAACTTGGAAAGAAACCTGAGGAGGCAAATGAGATCATAAAATTTCTTAATTCAAAAAATGGACAAGAATTGGAAGAAATTGGTATAGCTGATAGGACAGATACAATTATTGAAGTCAGGAAGGTTATTTCTAAAAGGAATCTAATGATACAACTAGAAGAAAAATGTCCAAACATGGAGGTTGCCATCACAAGGTTCATGATGAATTTTGACACTCTCAGACAAAAAGGCCTTCCAAATCCACTAGTTATAAATGACAGGTTGATGAAGCAGGATGATTATGATAAGAAGATGAGAGAAGTGGCTAAGGAGCAAGCCAATAACTCAGCCATGCAAGGTATTCCAACAAGGAAGGTACTTTACAAAAGCTTTGATAACCTTTTTTACCTGCTGTTATCACTCTAATAATTCCCAAAGTTGTGAGATTTTGATTTATAGTTTTAAGAATATTAGAGGTAACTACAAACCTACTTTTAAACTCTAGGATCTAGCCTTCCTAGGGTTTAGAGAGGGCTCTCTTTATAATATTTAACTTTGTTTTAATGTTTGATTTTAGGCTAGTTATAAGGAAAATTTGGTTTTGTTTGGTGGGAAAAATCACTTATGGATAGTAATATATTTGGTTTTCCATTAGGCAAAAGGAGTCAATATTTCAAGCAGATAGCTCAAGATCAAGATCAAAAGAAAAATATTTTCAGGGCAAGATAGACTAGTCACTAAAGATCTTTGAAGGCTGATTGGTGAAGTGGATTAATCGAGATAAAGAGAAATTAATGATTCTTTGATCCGGATAAGGAAAGAGAAGAAAGAGGTCATTCGAAAGAGGGAGAAATTAAGGGTTCCCTACTCTAGAAATCAATAGAAAACATATAAATGATAAATAGTTAAAGACAGAGTGCTTTTTAACAAATTCTGTAATAATATCCCTGATTTACCATTCAAATTTAGAACACATATATGGATGCATGTAAAACATAAGAAGATAAACAATGACAGTAGAAAGTACTTCACTTCAATGGCTCATCACATGAGTCATGAAATATGAGGCTTTATGGTTTTGATCCAGTCTGCTACTTGAACTTGCTACAAGAATCCATTCAGATACAACAAAAATGACTATATAAATCTTCAGTAATTTATTCCACAATAATACTTCAAAGTTTGAAGTATTTATACAAAAATGTTTACAAAATATCCTAGAATATTCATACGATTTTTCTAAGGAAAATAAAAATATCTTTTACAAAAATATAGTGACAGCTGCTTAACAAATAGCAAGTTGTCCTATTTATCCAAATAAAATAGAAATGTTGTTTTGGATTAGGTGCAGTTGGATGCTTTGTTGTCTCCAACACTAGCAAAAGATCTTTTAATCTGTTTTGAAATTCTATCCTTTCATCTGATAATCTTTCATCTAATACACTTTACCTCTAATAATATTTCATCTGTTTAAGGACTGTTTTAACTACCTTACTACTGTAAATTTATGTGTTTACCGTGTAAAAACAACAATTTGTATTTTTTCCTCTTTTACTGTAAAACTGTCTTTTTAAGAAAATCAGTCAATTTCTGCCAAAATCCTTCATTGGGTAATTTGATCTTGGTAAGTTTCCTGTAATTTTCATCAGCCTCTGTGTACCTAATAAATGTTGGTTTAACCACAAAGATATGTTTTATCTCATGCTGAAATTAAACAAGTCTTCAATTCTTTTGTGCAAGACTTTTCCTATAGGTACTCCTTGCCAATCTACCTTATTTACTCGTTCTTTGGAAAAATCTTTGATTTTCTTGTTATAATCCTCTTGCTTCATTAATTTTTCATTTAGAACCAGAATGTAGGCAATCCTTTTTTCCTCAATATATCAAACTTTAGCATAAATTTAGTTATTGCCAAATCCATGTTTTGGCACTTCTCTTCAAGCCGCTTCATCAATTTTTTCTTTGTAATTACCTTTATCACCTCAATAATTGTGTCAGTTCTATAAGTTATGCCTATCTCATCCAATTCTTGTTTGTTATTGGTGTTGAGAAACTTGATTATTTCTTGGGCCTCTTCAGGTTTGGCACCAAGCTCTTCATTTGTATTCACTATTTCCTCTTTGGCTGCTTTAACCAAGTCTTTCTGTTCATAAATGATTTGAATGGAAGGCCAAGTATCATTTATTGACTCAATGATCTTGGATCACAATTGATTTTTTATGAAAGTCATTGGTTCCTTCAAAGTTAGCTCTGCTTCAACATTCCTCAACTGTTCACTTTCCCTTTTGGCTTTCTGTTCTTCATTTTTAGCATTGATTTGGGCTAATTTCTTAGCATCTTCCAAGTTCTTAATTTCTTCTTTCAACCCGTTGATCTCATTACTCTATATAGACATTTATTCCATAGCTTTGATTAGATTGCTAGCTTCATCTGTTTATTGCACTGTTGATGTAGATGATTCTATAGCTGAAGTAGTGGAAGATGTCATTGGCACAACTATAGCCAATGGGACTTTTGGTGCCAATTATTCTACTAAGGTTGATGTAACTACAATAGTTACCATGGGTATGACTGTGGGAGGAGAATTATGAGTTTTAGCTGTTTCTTTTTCTTGGACAAGTTTTCCCATTTCTATCTCCATTTCCTTAATCTGTTCTGTCATTTGAAGAATGAGACTCATCATCCCATATTTCTGATTTGCCTCCTGCAGAATCTCTTTAGTCTGTGGATGTTATTTTGGAGGAAGCTTCAATTGTTTTCCAAGTGCTGCTATGTTAGAATTTTTCTTCTTTATCATCTCTTCTGCAGCCTTTACATTTGTTAGGTCATACCCTACTTCAATTACCAATTCTTCTAAGGATTTAATTCTAGTGTCCTTGATAAGAGAAGAAGTTTTTTCAATCCTGATTTGATCTCTCAAATTGGTTATAGTGTTTTGAAGCTTCTGGGCACTCACTGCCTTGGTAGTCATAGTATAATAGAGCATTTCAAAGCTCTGCTTATGAAATTCAATTTGATCTAAAGGATGAATACTATCAACTGGTACTTCCAAGTCAAATTTTTTGTAGTCTGCTACTGTTGTAGGCTTAGGCACTGTTGGCTATAGTATTTTCATAAGAAATTTCTTGTTGGTATAATCAAAAGCTAATAATAGTCTGTTTTGACTTCCTAGAGTTTGCTTTAGACACTGTGAATAAATCTCATTCTTTAATTATTCATTCTTAGCCTTGATTTCCTTGTATTTCTCTTTGATATCCAAACCTATGCTATCTACTTGTTGTGATGAGGATGCCTCCATGTTTTTCTATCTTTCAACCATCTGAGTATCTGGAGTACCTTTTTCCTGCTCATTTGTAATAACTGTGGCAGCATCTGTGTTATTCTCTATGTTTTCTTCTTCTAAAATCTCAATTGTTTCTTTTTCCTTGTTCATTGGATTGAGCTTAGGCTTTTTATTATATCTAAGTTTAAACCTAGTCTCTGTTGTTGTTTCAGTAGTGTAGGTACCTTCTTCTCTGACTCTTTTGGTAGCTTTATCTTCTTGATTTACAGTTTTCAAGGTGTGACTAGTATCACCCTGTTTAACTGTTTCTATGAAGGTATTTTCCAACCACTCTGCTTGATTAGCAAACTATTCAATCTTTGGCCTTTTATCATGGATATAAGGGGTCAATTTGCATTTTAACCTTATTTTACATAGAATTCCTTGAGGGTCATAATTCCATAAGAAAATTTCTTCAAATTTTTATTCCAGCAACTGTTTTGCTACCTCTGTACCTGCATCCCTGTGATTGAAAATGAAAGGTCCTACCTGGTTCTTCAACTTGAATTGAGTCTTATTTTTGGCAGCCAAGAAGTTGATAGAATCTGAATTTAGTATTTTCCTTATGTACTCTAAGGAAAAAACTCTCATTGGCAAGTATTTTGGTAGTTTATAAGGTAAAAGATTTGACCCAAAAACTCTGATCTCTGTATGATTCTGGTAAAGGAACCAATCTCCAGTTCTACTTTGTTCTAACAGTTGTAACACTTTCTTCATCTCATCACTGATTCTTGGCTGTACATTGTTTGTCAACATGTTTATCAATGGATGAACAAAACAATCTATAAAATCCAAATATGTGAATTCTATTGATTATTTTCTGATTAGAGATGTCCAAAAGATGACTGATAGTGGATTCCCTTCTACATCCAATTTCTGAAGGTTTATAGGGAATTTATCTGCTTGAAAATAAAGAAACATGTGAAAGAGGAAGGATGAATATTTGAAAACTCCTTCAGTGGGAAATTTCACAAGCTGATCATGGATATTATTAGCTATGTATTCAACATAATTGTAGATAACATGAGGAGGTTGACCTGGCACAAAAGTGGATAGAAAACCTAGAATAGACTCATCTGTGTGCTCATAAGTAAGATAACCTAGGATAAAGGATAACATAGAAATGAAATTCCTTGACCCTTCAGGAAATTTGGAAGTAAAATAAGGAGGGTTTATCTTTGGGATTTCAACATATGCAGGCATGAAATTTTGGAAAATCTGAAATATCTTAGGAAAGTATAATTGAATGTAGATCTTTGTGAGTGCTTCTATGGATAATGGAATTGCATTGGGATCTGGTTTGAGTTGAAGCATTAGGTTAATGGACTCTGCAGTAGTGGTAAACAATACTTATTTGTTAGCATTAACCATAGCTCTTTGGTCAGGGGAATAATAGGTTTGACATAGCCTAATGACTTCTGGACATTGATGAGTATGTGGAACTACATACTTGGGTAGATTTGACTCCCAAATCTGCACTTCATCTCCAGATTTTTCTAGACTCCAGCAGTGGAGGTCTAGAAGCTTAAATTCTATCACTAGATCAACGATTTTGTAATCAACATCAGCTAAGGGTGTATCCTCAATATCTACAATAGGAGGTTGTAGAGGTTTTACAACAATAGTGGTTTTGGAAGTCATTGTTGGGTTTGATTTTGACATTTTAGACCTTTTGGATGCTTGAAACTCTGAATTTAGGCTTTTTATACTCTTCTATAAGCTTGAACTGTTTACATAAGGCATTTATGGTGTGACAGAGGTCTATTGAATAGAAATAAGCACAAACTGACTTTATTTTTGGTTTAAACCTTCAAATTTAGTTCTAAAACTAGTCTTTCAAGCTCTTTACAGATTCAGGAAAAGATAGAACCAGGGTTTTCTGCTCTTCTTGGATAAACTAGATTAAAATGGTTCAATTCAGGCATAGAAAGATTCTAAGTGTTTATAAAGAGTTTCTTTAATCAATTAAAGAGTCTTTAAAGTCTGTGAAAGGCTAAAACTACTCCAATTTTTACTTAAAAACAGATTATAGTATCAAAATCGAAATCTTATCAGGGTTTAGCAGCGAATCCGTTCTTTGTAGGAAAAAAATAAGGGTCTTTCTGTGGGGAAATAACTTTACAAGGTTCAATTTCTTAGAAAATTGGTTCTTTCAAATGAAGGGAAGGTTATTTTCTTCGAGGAATACCTGTTTTTGTAGGTATTTTATCTTTAAACTGGGTTTCTAAGGCGTCAGAGAGGCTTTCTGATGGCTATTGAAGTCTTTGGAAGTAAATTGGAAGCTTTAGAAGGTCACTGCAATGATTTCAATGGCTTTTCTAGTTTTTTGGCATGAAAACAGAGCTATGGCACTTTTTCTTCAGTCGGAGATGGTTTAAAACACAGAAAAGGGGTTTAAGTTCATGCATATGAAGCTTTATAGCAAATTTAGGTTTAAATAGTATCAAAATTAAATAGCGTTCAACTTAGAGGAAGGGTGGTTTTAACGCTGGGAGGAGAAAACCATCATTGGTTATCACATGGGTTCAGAGTGGTAAATGGTTTATTTGGATCAGATGCGATCCAATTATAAAATGCTGCATGGAGGAGAGATAATACAACAAAATTGCCCATTTCGCAAAATAAAAAATGATTATTGATCGCACTTTTAGAAATGTGATATCGCATTTGGATCGTCAAATCTGGAACATGGAAAATTTTAGGGGCTAATATTTTTAGGTGGGCTAATTTTCCAAAAAAAAGATTCGCCAAATTCCATTTTTTTATAAAAATGATTCACACAAATTTTACAATATAAAATTATTTTACGTTAAAAATCGCCAATTTTATATAGACAGTATATATAATATCATTATAAATTTGAATAATTTTACAAATACATCAATAAAATTTTTATAGTTTGCATATTAGGGACTAGTGAGATTCGCCAATTTTTTAAACTTCAAGATAATTTTCCATCCTTAAAATTTTTCCTAGATTCTGGAGGGAGGTGTGTGAACGGAGGAGATTGATTTATGGATTAGCTCGGCATTTGGGGCATGGGGCCCGAGGATTTGTATGTGGCGAGGTCGAGTTAATATGTTTAAAGATAGTTTAAACGTATAAACTAATGTTATAATATGATAGTGGGATAATGAATTTATACAATAAATATGTAATATTCATGTGTATTGCGAAGGTGGGTTTTATTATATACAACGTGTTTAACCTTTTGGGGATAGGTGGGGTAATATTAACACATGGGATTTTAGAACCATAGGTTAACTTTTATAAAGTGGGTTTGGGATATTTATATAAATGAGTTAATATATCTATGGGAAAGGGTAGTTATAAAGGATTTAATACATTATATTAGAGTTAATATGAAATGATTGTAATGAATGGAAATATATAAAATAAACTAAGAAAAGTGTAAAAATAGGCATTTTGAGCATAATAATGGTCCCATTTTAAATATTTACGCATAATACTTAGGATAATTTGTATTTTGTGGGTTTTTTGAGTGTATTTTCATGAAATGAGATTAGTTAAGGGGGTTTTACTTTTTCTAAGAAAAAAGTGTTTTAACTTAGGAAAAAGGGAATAATGTTGAGGAAAAGGGTGATTATGAAGAGATTTCAATACTTATTACCAATCAGTTATTAAGCCTTGGGTCCGGTCCCAACAAAAGTCAAAGAAATGCTTTGAGCCTTTTTAACTGAATGTTTTGAGTACTGGATACTTTGAGGGAATGGGAAATTAGTAATTTTTGCCAAATGAAGTTTTATTACATGCCTTGCACAACTACTTTCTACCTACTCATTATTATTCTATCATTTTTTTATTATTTGCATGGGTGCATTTGAGCTTGCAACCATAAATCCATTTTTCTTTTAAAGCATAAAATATCTAAATCTAACCTTATTTCATCTGAGGGCTTAGATTAAGTTGTTGAGCTCCTCATTTATTCTCTAATTATCTATTGATTTTTCAAGTTTAAACTTATTTGACAGATATTTATTCTCTATCTATAAACATGAAATTCAAAGCATGAAAAAGTTAAGATTAAACTATTTAACTCATCATGGATTATGGCATTTGAACAAGCTGCACATAATCATTATTCTTTGCAGTAAAAGTAAAAGTAGTGGAATTTTGACTTGCATCACTTTCATGTCTTGTTCTTATCTCTTTTTTGCTTTTGGAGTACATTTTTATTCTTTTTGATCTTTTATTTTCAAGTCCTTTGATCTTTCTTTAAGACTTTTACCCTCTTTTCATTTTTTATTATTTTCAAATATGGGAAAACAACTTGCAAAAACCAAGGTATGTACATATTTACAAGACTAATCATAGTCAATTCAAAAATTAACCTTATTATTAAGGACCCTAACACCTACAACATTAGGTAAAACACCTATTTTTCAACAAGCCTACATTCTCAAAATACATAGAAGCTGATGAGATATTCAGAAGGATGATGAAGATCAAATTACCAAAGGCAGAAATTTGGGAGAAATTAACTGATTTACTGTGACAAAAGTTTGTAGTAAAAACAGAGCAGTCAAAGGTAAACAGAGCATCCAAGATAAAAAGTAAAACATCACGTAAAAAGTTAAAGATTATCAGAGTCAAAGAGTATCAGTTTAAAGTTAGAAACAAAGTCAAATTAGAAATTACAAAGAAGAGATAAAGACTACCAGCGTAAAGGACACTTCACTGCCTAACTGCAGCCTTCGTTGAGCAACAATCAAGAGACAAATCAACAAAAAAATATCAACAATTAAACAAAAAATCAATAAAAGCAGGGACAACGTGCATTAGTTAGATAGTTGTCTTTATCTTCTTGCATGAAGATATTTCTTTTTCCTTGAATTATTCCTATGTTTGTTTTAGGATATCTTGTAAGATTTTTTGTATAAATACTTCACATTTCTAAGTATTGAGTGTGGATGAATTGCTGAACATTTCTATAGTTGTACTATTCTAGAACCTAAGGGTGATTGTACCAATTTCAAGTCAGCAAACTGGATTAAAGCAATAAAGAGATTATATTACAGGATTCATGTGTTGGGCCACTACAGTGAAGTACATTATATTTGTTCAATTGTTTCTTTATGAAGTTTTCACATGCTCATATGTTTGCTTAATCTAAATGATATAACTCGAATGTTATTACAAAATATGTTTAATCACACTCTATCTTGAACTGTCTATCGTTTATATGTTTGTCTTCTAATATCCAGATTAGGGAATTCTTAATTGCTCCCTTATTTCAATTGACCTCCGTCTTTTCACTCATTATCTGGATTTGAGAACCCTTAATTACTCTCTTACCCCGATTGAAACCATTTTCACCATCAGCCTAAGGATCTAAAGTGACTAAACTATCTTTCCCTATGAATATTTCCCTTTAGAACCTTGATCCTGCTTCTACTGCTTGACACTTTGACTCCATTAGCCCAATAGAATATAGACCTACATCTATCCATCTGAGTAAGTGATTTCACCACCAAACCAAATCCAAAAGAAAAATCCCAAGTAATCCTACATAACTAGCCTAAAATCAATTACAATCAACAAAGATAGATCATATAGAGAGAGCCCTTTGTGAGCATTAGAAAGGCTAGATCCTAAGGCTTAAAAGTAGTTTTGTGGTTACCTCTAATATTCTTTAAACCAAAAAATAAACAACCCTTTGAGAATTATTGGAGTGATAACATCCTGGCGACCATACCGGGGAACTAACCGGTCCTTAGTGTTTAAAATTAATCTTAAAGGAAATACTTTTATTTATCTTTTCACCTTAAGATTGTTTTAAAGGGTTGTTAGTAAACTTTTCATTAAAAACTGAAATTTTGGCTTTAAGAAAAATTTACTATACCAAGTCTAATCCAGATACAGAACCTGCTGTCTTAGTAGATAATCCCGACAGAATTGTAAAGAAAAACAAAAAAGTAGAAAGTTTAGATAATAAAAGTTCTTTGATCAAAGCAAATTCTCTTCCCAATAAATTATCAAGTTTACAAGACATTGAATTTGATTTAGCTAGTGAGCAATCTTTTTTTAAAACAAAATTAGAAGGTGACATACATAATAGTGTAATAGATCTTGATTTCATTTCATTCATTGAAAGTAAGAAGGAAACTGTTTCACTAGATTCAAATGAAAAAGCCCTAGAAGTTTATGATAAACTTGATGCTTTAACTACAACTTTGATTAAGGAAATTGATGAAGCTTATTTTCAACATTCATTTGAATTGACTGCTTTATCTGCCTATACCCCTAAGCCTTCTACCAATCATTTATAATCTGTAGGTTCATCATTGTTTACTACCACCTCATCTATTATTTCCACCACACTTCATTCCACAGAATCCTTCATTTGTAAGATTCCACTTCAACCTAGAGTTTTATTTCCAACCCAAAACACTGCAAGTTCATCCTCTAGCATTGCTGCTGCATTTTCAAACACTTAAACCACATTTCCAAGCACCTCTTCTAGTATCCCAACTACATCTTCAAGTGTTCTAACTACATCTGCAAGTACTTCAACATCATCACCAAGTACTTCAAATTGATCTCCTCGTTCAACCAGTATCTTAGCTATGGCTGCCTGATATGCCCCATTGGTCCTACAAGCCCCTCTACATGCCATGCCCCAAGATTACCAAAGCAAAATCTTTCAGTTTGATGGTACTAGTCATTACATTGCCCATCAACATGTTAACAAAATGACAGACTACTTTGAACTTCATGAAATAGATGAAGCCGATGTTCAAATGAGACTTTTTGCTCAAACTTTAGCTTGTGATGTAAAGAAGTGGTTTAAAGGTTTGGTTGCTGGTAGTATTGTTGATTTCGCTGCTTTCCATAGGATGTTTCTTAATAGATGGGAGAAAAAGAAGAATCCATTACAAATTTTGTCTGAATTTGAAAACATAAAAAGAGCACCTAATGAAACAATTCATGACTATTGTACAAGATATAACAGTATTTACAATGCAATCCCTGCTAATCTTAAACCTCCTCCAGATTCTGCCCTGATCAAGTTCTCTGATGGATTTGATACAAATATGGCTTACCAATTGAGAGAGAGAAACCTAGAAACCTTAGAGCAGATGCAAAGTAATGCTGTAAGTGTAGAGGCAAACTTGTTAGCCAAGAAAGCTAGATTGAGAAATGAAAGAAGAGTGACAATAAAGGAGGAAACATCGACTTTAGATCTGAAAATAGATAAATTAGCAAAAACTTTAGAAAGAATGATAGATAGGTTAGATAATATGGAAAGGAAGCCACTGTGGGATAACCAACAACAAGACCCTTGTATAAGAAATCCCAATTTTAGGAAAAACACCAACACTGGTAAATCTAGAGAATCAACACCTGATCAAACAATAAGACCACCTTTCCAAGAAAACTATGCTGAAAGTTCTCACCAAAACGAAGATGATGAAGAAACTCAAATTAATCTAATGGGCATTAATGATGATAATACCATTTTTCTTACACAAGAAGAATAGGAATTATAAGAACTACAGCAGTTACATTTAGAATCTGGTGAGTCTTTTGATTACAAGCAAGGTTATGAGTTTGCAATAAATTAAGTTCATAAGCAATATAACCTTAGGAGCAAGAAAAATGTAGAAACACCTACTAAGAAATATGCCCAAACTCAAACAAAGAAAACAGTAGAAGCTCCTACAAACAAAGTACTGCAAATTCTCCCTAGGAAAACCCAACAAAACTCTAGTTCAAATCAGAAAAATTCAAATCCTAATCAAAAAATTTCTAGTCCTAAAATTACACCCAGTCCTAAAATTGTTGACATTACAGATATTGATGTTCAAACATCAGCTGATCCTCAAAAATCTACTGCTGCTAAGACAACAACTTCTGCTAAAACAACGATTTCAGATCAAAAAACATCTGCTGCTGATCTAAAATCAACTGATCCTAAAACAACTACTGCAAAAACAGTGGCTGAAACTTCCAAAACTGCCAAAGTTACCACTGCAACTCAAATTGTCTCTGAAAAGAGGATAAAAAGCAGTAAAACAGTGGAAACACAAACATAAAATAAAAAAACCAACTGTAGAAAAAGAAGAGACATACCCAAACTGTAGTTACAAAAGAAGAAATAATTTAGTTAGGAAAAGCACAAGCACCATTCAACATCCAAACTGAAATTGGCAAACTGAAGATACCTATTCCTTTAACATAATTGGTTAAGCATGATTTATACAAGTCACAGAGCACTGATACATTAAACATAAATGAAGGAGAAGATTCTGTTAATTTGAGTGATGGTCAACCAGAATTAATATTTGGTCCTGAAGTAAATGGAAAACACCAAGAAGGAGGAGTTCCTCCTTTCTACATTAGCTTGACTATTCATAATTAGATTTTACATAATGCTATGTTTGTTATAGGTCAATTTAGGCACCATTCCCAATGACCTGGTTAACTGGGCATCACTTCCAGGACCAATGATCAAGGGTCTATCATTCCCTATCATTTCAGTTGCTACATGCCCTAAGACAAGAAACAAGACAAATCAAGCAAGACTTTCATCAAGCAAAGGTTTCTATGGTTTGAAGCTTATTATATAGCATATGAGAGCTCACCAATGCAGCCTCTAAGGGGCCTAAGTGCGCTGCATATGTAGGTAGCCCCATGCAAGGTTGCTCTGCAAAGCACTTCTCGACATTCACGAGTGCATTGTTACATTCGGGAGCGAAATTATCATTGTTCAGGAATCTCCACTTGGCCGGTGCCTTGAAGAGGTTACGCCTTCAAGCTTCGGATCAGTGTCAATTTGACATCTACATGAATGGAAACATGTCTTGCCTATTTTTGGAAAGATATTGATTGCAAAACAACCTACAGTTCATCTATAAATTGAACACAGATCTAAGTGTTTGAGAAGGAAGAATTTGAGTAGAGAAATGCTGGAGAATTTTCAATTGAGAGCTTGGTTTGTAGAGCTACTGCTGGAGAGATTTATGTTGTGATGAGACTTGGAAACTATACTGGAAGGTCACTCCAAATCAGTCACTAGGTTGTAACCTCTCCTTCTGTCATCAATAAAGAGTACTTCTTGTTTTTCCCTACATGCATCTATGTTAACTTTGATTTTCCATATTGTAAGATCTTGGTTGATGAATGCAGTTTATGCTTAACTGATTTAGCTAATTAGCTTGAATAGATATCTATATTATTGCATCTTCTGCTGTTTCAGTGTTCTTTCTTGTAGGAAGCATTCAGCCGACAAACCACTTGAATTTGAAGCTGCGATAGAAGCGATAGAAGGAGCCATTTGGAAGCGACTAAAAAAAGTAAGCATCCAATCCTCTCTGTGTATCTATTCTGAGTTAGGAGAAATGGTAGTATAGTCTTTCACCTATTTTTCTAGACTAACACCTATCTAGGGAAGCGTAATTTATCCGTAGATTACAATTCTGGCCCAACAAATTGGCGACTCCACTGGGGAGAATTTCTCTTAGTTTTAGGTGTTTTAGTCTCTAATTTGCTTTGATTATCCACCCAGTAGCTATTACACATAAATATTAGACTTTTTTAGACCTTAATTTGCAAAGAAAGTGAGCCAAATAGTAGTATTTTTCCTTGCCTACTGTGACCAATGCACCCTTAATCAAAGAACAGTGCTTTGCAGAGCATTGTCTCCCTTCCAAGCCTACGTTGGAGAGCACTATCTCCCCTTGGAGACTGCATTGGCTCCTGAAAGGAACCAAATTCCCTTAAAATTGACTTTGCAATTTGCTTCAGTTATGTTTGCTGTTGTGTTCTGAAAATTTTGATGCTCAATTGACTAGTGTCTCTATATACTTCTTCCTCCTTTGGCTGAAAATTTGTTCAATGTTTGTTTAGAAAAGTTTTTCTTTATCATTGACAAGTTGATTTCAAAGTATTTTTTATGGTCACATTAAAAATCATTTTCTTTCGAAATAGGAAATTGTCGTAAAATCTTCATTTCCTTGATAAGAGAAATTGTTTTTGAAATCCTCATTTTTCCTTCAAAACAGAAATTGTTGTTTGTATTCTTCGTTTCTCGAAAGTAAAAAGCATTTCGATTATTGATCTAGTGCATCTAGTTTATTTTTTACATTCGTAACATTAAGGAAATTGAAAAGAAAAACTTGCAATTGCATGTAGGATTGTGTGTTTTTTTCAAAAGGAACATTAGGAAATCTGCATTTAGTTTGCGATTCATTGATTTTATTTTTGTTCATTGATTTGTTTGCTCACAAATTATTTTCTCTTTTCCTAACAAACTAGCGCTCTCTTCCCTTAGTAGTTAGGTTCTTCATTGAAAAAGTTGAAAGTGAAAGTTTGTTTATCATTCTTAGCTTTCATTTTAGGAATTTCATATACATCATCGTGGTGAACCTAAAAGGAAAATTGTTAAGCAAGATCAACATAAAATAAATCTCAATTTACTTAACAACGCATTGGAACCATAACGATAACATTTAGAAGGTCTAGGATAGAGACGTGTTCCGGCGTCGTAAAACATAGCAGCTATCGTTAACTTGTCTGCTATACATTCCGAGTGTGATACCTCACTCCACGTATATAAGTATATCATAGCTCGTCCACGTACTCTTAGGTATATTGGGCGGTGTTCAGTACGATAAGTATAAAGGGGTGCTCTCACTGTGCACTTTCACATCAGACAACACTAATATGGACTTGGGCCTCCATGTACCTTCGGGTATATTTGGGAGGACAACGTTTAGGTGCTATCCATCCCTAGTGAACCGAGTCGCCCGCCCTAAAATTGTGGTACACTGAACACAACATTCGGGGAGATTACCTGCCCGTACTTCTTTATTCGCCAGGAGGTATTCTGCAGTTCACAGTTTCTTGGTAAACCCTTTTGCCTAGAATTACCCTCTTTCTTTTTATTTGTTTTTTGGTTAAAATAAATCAGTCATCATGGAAGAACAAAATATTTTCCCCCGTCATTTGCGTAGACATCGCTCTACTGAAACCAGTACCATGAGTACCTCTGGTGAAGCATCATCTTCCCATATACTAGAGTTGGAAAAATTTGTTTCTACACATCCTGGTTTGTCTACTGTTGTCGAGACAGAGTCCTCACAGCTACCCGTGGTCACGATCCATCCAATATGTGAGACCATACCTCCCGAACCCAACGTTGTTCAACTGGAAGATGATCCAGATCCCATTGTGCTTTAGGGGGCAACTGTTATTGTTGAAACTAGACGTCATCCCCAGGACCAAGGAAATAGGGTCTATCATCCCCTTATATTTCTGTTGCTATATTTCCTAAGTGGAGAAAATCTTGATCCCGAAGTTGAACAACTGAAAGTTGTTTCTGTATTGGTCACTCCACAATCTATTGTAGCCATTGAGTCTCCCATATCGTGCATTCAACCACTTGAAATATAATTTAGGCCTGACGGTGAAATTCTTCCACCTAGTTTGATTTCGATTGAAGAAATATCACAAGATGAGACACCTTTAACTCCAACTCATTTTCGGTAGGAGCTTTACCTATACGAGTCTTTTCCTCAATCACCTTCCTCTGCTTTTGTTGATCTTGTTTCACTTTTAGTTCCCGTAGATTTTGTATGGTATACATTGGGTCATTTGACCATGGTTGAGATAACATCCCAGACTGAACCATCTATTTCAGCTACGACAACATCTGTTGTTGCTTCATTTTCGATGTTTTGTCCATTGACTTCACCCATGTCATCATCTGGAATCCTATCTGGTTCCTCTCCTTGGTGGCTGGTGATACCACATATGTTACCCTTAGACATTCCTAAATTCAATGAAAACCCTGGAGAAGACCTGTCAACGCATGTTATAACTTATCATTTGTGGTATTCATCAAACTCCTTAAATGATGACTCTGTTAGACTACGCCTTTTCCAACACACACTCACTAGTCCAATTGTACAATGAGGATAATTCTTTTTTCTTGTGTCAACCTCGTTAAAAAATGAAACAAGTGCCTTTGAGGAAAGTTCTTTTACTGTGTCAACCTCGTTAAAAAATGAAATAGGTCATGAGCATATTTCTTTTCCTGTGTCAAGCTCGTTAAAAAATGAAACAAATCCTCCCCTATAATGAACCTTCATTCCATCCAGCTATTAGTAACCAGTAATCTACTTATATGAATGAAATGAAGCTTGGGGGGCATCTTCTCTTGCAGGGGGCATTCAAAAAATTCTTACTAATTGCACATAATCAACTGCTGAAGTTCATGGGAAAAATCAGGTTCAGAGCTCCAAAATGAAAATGGTAACTATGGAATGGTAAAAATGAATAGTGAAACTACTTTATATAGTCATTTAATTGTTTGCAAGTTAAATTTATTGCCATGACTATAGTTTTATTATGTTTTTATCATGAAACAGGTATTTTTAAACCATTTGATGTTGTTTTGAACAGGAAATACAACTGACGAATAGATTAGTGATGCAAACTTATTCAAAGAATGACTTGACCACAAAGCATACTTTTTCTCCTTATTTTTTGAGCTTTGATAAAAATGAAAAAGGATTTGAAGCGCACTTTTATCTCTTTTTTGAGCTTCGATAACAGCAAAAAAGGAACCCCTGGAGTCTTCTTTCGGCTCTTTTCAGACTCCGATAATGTGAAAATATTTCCGAGCACTTGTCATTTTGAGCTCGTTAAAGTAAATGAATTGATATCTACTTAGTATAAGTTTAACCCTTTTCCAGACTGAGATGGATTATTTACAAAAAAGGAATACCTTGGTTAAACATGACCAAAGAGGTTCTCTCAGATATTATTTTACACTTTTTTGGATCTGAGTGACAAATTTACGAAAAAATACTTTATGGAGTTCTCTTTCGTCCTCTTTTTCAGAATCTCTAAATATGAAAAAGGACTGGGCTACCACTGTCGTTAAGCTCTTTAAAACATAAAATAGCGATGGGCTTGTCGATCATGGCAAGAATTGAGTTTCATTCATCGCTAGACTTGTTAAATTATTAAATAGCGATACTTTATTCGCTTGAAGGGTTGAATTATAGATCAAGCAAATGTTATCCTCCTCAAGCTTGTTAAAAAATAAAGAGGTACTAGTCGACAAATGACCGAGGAAAATTTGGGAAAAGCAAGTAAAGTTTCTTTTTGGTAGATAGTCGCACTTGAACATGACACTTCTTTCACTCCATGTCCGTGACTGTTTGGGTTGGGTAATCATCTTGACGGTTCATTCACACCTATGGTTCATCATACCTTCACTTCGGTTTTGGGTCAATGCTGCCAACTCATCACAGTGTCGCCGATATGTTCAAGAGAAGTCATCCAGTGATTAAAAACTCATCCATCTGCAATACTCATAAACCTTCATTTTCATGACCGTCATCCCTGAAAATTGCTATATCAAGTCATACCCTTGTATTTGAAATCAGTAACTCCTATTTTGAAATAAGGTGAATTCCTGTCGACAACAAATCAAAATCCAGGAAGTTCACTTAGAAACATCAGATTCCAGTACCATGAGGCTTGTTACAGTATTGACAAGATCCTCGCTTCTGGACCTTTGACCAAAATATTTTGTTTGGCGTTCGACATCAAATCATCTATTCACGCCTTACGAAATGTACTGCAGTACCTTGAGGGCCATTGACATTAATGGTGGTTCTCTTGCGTTTTTTAACAGCTCACAAATCATAAAAATGTCTTTCCATGTTCAACGACAAATCATATATTCGCATGGCTAGACTTGTACCCGAATGATCGAGTGAACGAGATAAGAAGACCCCGAATCTAGTTTCAGCCATCCAGGCTGCGATTTCAGGATTTTTGTACACATCATTTGTACGGTGACCTTACATACAAATTTTCATCCAAACATGGGCCTATATCGATAGGCGTGTCTGCATCTGGGTAACATTCCAATGTAGATGACTTTCTTAATTATGTACATGTTATTAGATTGTTTTATGTGCTAACTATGGGAATGCCTACCGTCAGCAATTATGATCAATAGAGGATATATCATAATGAAATGTATTGTAAGATTGATGCAGGTGACCATTCTGCTTTGTTTCCAGGCTCATCATAGCGTAAAGCATCTCAATCAAATGTTCTTATTATTTAGATCTCATGCTTTAGGGGGAAATTGTTACAGGTCAATTTGGGCACCATTCCCAATGACCCAGTTAACTGGCCATCATCTCTAGGACTAATGATCAAGGGTCTATCATTCCCTATCATTTCAGTTGCTACATGTCCTAAGACAAGAAACAAGACAGATCAAGCAAGACTTTCATCAAGCAAGGTTTCCATGGTTTCAAGCTTATTATATAGCATATGAGAGCTCACCAACGCAGGCTCTAAGGGGCCTAAGTGCATTGCATATGTAGGTATCGCCATGCAAGGCTGCTCTACAAAGCACTTCCCGACATTCACAGGTGTGTTGGTCACATTGGGAGCGAAATTCTCATTGTTCCGAAATCTCCACTTGGCCAGTGCCTTCTAGAAGAGTTCACATGTGTCAAGCTTCAGATCCAAGTGTCCATTTGACATCTACATGAATGGAAACATGTCTTGCCTATTTTTGGAAAGCTATTGATTTCAAAATAACCTACAGTTCATCTATAAATTGAACACAGAGCTAAGTGTTTGAGAAGGAAGAATTTGAGTAGAGAAATGCTGGAGAATTTTCAATTGAGAGCTTGGTTTGTATAGCTACTGCTGGAGACATTTTTGTTGTGATGAGACTTGTGAACTATGTTGGAAGGTCACTCCAAATCAGTCACTAGGTTGTAACCTCTCCTTCTATCATCAATAAAGAGTACTTCTTGTTTTTCCCTACATGCATCTATGTTAACTTTGATTTTCCATATTGTAAGATCTTGGTTGATGAATGTAGTTTATGCTTAACTGATTTAGCTAATTAGCTTGAATCGATATCTATATTATTGCATATTCTGTTGTTTCAGTGTTCTTTCTTGCAGGAAGCATTCAACCCACAAACTGCTTGAATTTGAAGCTGCAATAGAAGCGATAGAAGGAGCCATTTGGAAGTGACTGAACAAGTAAGCATCCAATCTTATCTGTCTATCTATTCTGAGTTAGGAGAAATGGTAGTATAGTCTTTCACCTGTTGTTATAGACTAACACCTGTCTAGGGAAGTGTAATTTATCCGTAGATTACAATTATGGCCCAAAAATGTTAGACTCAGTAGCCTCACATAATTTAATGCCAAAAACCATTATGGAAACCTTAAATTTAGACATCACTAGACCTTATTAAGATATTTTCTCATTTGATTCCAGTAAAGTGAAATGTCTAGGATTAATCAAATATTTATGTGTCACTCTAGTCCAATACCCTGGAAAAAGCATAGTCATGGATATTGTAGTAGCTGTTATCCCTCCTAAATATGGAATTCTGTTATCTCACTCATGGGGAGAAAAACTGCAGGGATATCTACAATTAGACATGTATTATGCCACTATTTCAGTATCTGGTCAACCCAGGAAAATTTACAAAGAGATTCTAATGAATTACATGGTCAGTAGTGTAGAAAGACCTCGAAACTATCCTATTTATTCTACACCTACTAATATAGAATCTTTCATTTTATGTAATTCTGAAACTAGCATAGAGAACAACACATAATTAAAAAAGAAGAAGAAATATCCAGATAGTGACAACATATTTCATGAATCAATGCGGCACCTAGATTTTGATGGATCAATGAAAAAATGAGGAGCAGGAGCAAGAGTTTGGATTCACAACATGGAAAAAAATCATTCTGAAGGTCATGCATTTAGATTAAACTTCAAATGTACAAACAATATGGCTGAATATGAAGCTTTGATTTTAGGACTACAGATTGTTAGAAATTTAGGAGGCAAAAGAGTTTCTATCATGGGAGACTCTGATTTAATTATGAAAGAAATTAGAGGAGAATATTCTGTATATAATCCTAGATTAAGCAAATATAGAGAAACAATTTTAGATCTGATAAAAGAATTTCTTGAATGTTACTTTGCTGTAATTCCTAGAAAACAGAACATACAATCACACAATTTAGAAAATTTTGCTAGTACCTGTAGTCTTCCTTTTCAACCAAATCATCAATATAAAGTAGAAGTAAGATACATGCCTACTATACTAGACAATTTAAAATATTGGGAAATTTTTTCATAGGATACTAAAATCTATCACTTTATGAATGCCGAGGGAGAATTTTAGAATTGCAACATAGAAACAGACTATACAATAGATGATAAAATAGACAATGAGATAGATGTAAATAATTTAGATTTTATTGAACCCACTAAATCAAGTAGAAATAGATAAACTAGAAAAAGTAGAAATAGAAGAATTAGCAGATGATGATTCTTACATTTTAAACCTTAAGAATAAATTTTTACCTAAGGGATTAGCCCCATTAGAAGATATTTTTGATTCAAATGACATTGCAAGAAAACAAAAAATGGAACCATTAAGATCAGATATAGAAGAATGCAATATAGGAACAGAACAAAGGCCTAAACTCATCAAACTTTCAAAGGCATTACCTCAAGAAGAAAAAATGAAATATATAGTTTTGTTTAAGGAATTTCAAGATGTATTTGAATGGAGTTATGAAGACTTAAGATCTTATGACACTAGCATAATACAACACAAAATACCTATAAAAGAAGATAAAAAACCTTTCAAACATAAGTTTAGGAGAATCAATCTAGTTTTAATGCTTTTAATTGAAAAAGAGGTTAAGAGAATGTATGAAGCTCAAATAATTGCACCTATCAGATATTCTGATTAGGTTTCAAAACTAGTTCCCACTAGGAATAAAACAGGGGAAATTAGATTGTGTGTTGATTTTCAGAATTTAAATAAGGTGTCCCTAAAAGATAACTACCCTCTCCCCAAGATGGACCATATTTTATAGAGGGTGGTTGGTTCTTCTGGGATTTCACTGCTTGATGGATTCTCTGGGTATAACCAGATTTTAGTTCAGCTAGAAGACCAACCAAAGACTGCATTTACTACTCCTTGGGGTACTTTCATGTATTTGAAATTACCTTTTGGATTAATGAATGCAGGAGCCATTTTCGAGAGAGCTATGGATATATATTTTGTTAAAGAAATTCATGATTTTCTTGTAAAATATCTAGATGATATAACTGTATTTTCAAAAAATGATAATGAACATCTAGATCATCTGAGACAAGTGTTTATCAAATGCAATAAATTTGGCATTTATTTGAATCTCGAAAAGACTCTCTTTGGACTTGAAGAAGGCAAACTATTAGGGTATATTATACCAAAAGATGGAATTAGGATAGACCCAACTAGAATAGAGGCCATTTTGAACATAAGCCATCCTAGAAATATTAAATAATTGCAGGCTTTCTTAGGTAAAATAAATTTTCTCAGAAGATTCATTTCAAACTTAGCAGAAATAATTAGAGAACTCAATAACATGTTGAAAAAGGACTCAGCACTTAAATGGACTTTAGAGGCCAAACAACCATTTGAATAAATCAAAAAAGCCCTTACAAGAACACCAGTCCTAATAAGTCCTGATTTCAAAAAAGATTTCATTATTTTTTCTTTTGCTTCAAAACATTCTATTGTTGTAGTCTTACTACAGAAAAATGATCAGGGCTATGAACAACCCATTTCTTTTTTCAGAAAATCACTAAGAGATGCCACACTGAAGTATAACATAATGGAAAAGTTGGCACTAGCATTAGTGAAGGTTGTCAAAGACTTTAGAGTGTACATCTTGTATTCACACATCATTGCTTATGTTCCAAATTCGGTAGTAAAGGACATTCTAACTCAGAATGGGCCTGATGGTAAGAAAGGCAAATGGATTACCACCATTTTGGAATATGACAGAAATTGAGCCCACTAAACTCATTAAAGGTTAAGGTTTAGCCAAACTTATGGCTGAATCAAAGTTTCATGCTTTAGATATAAATTTCATTGCCCAATTAGATGACCAGGAAAAGATGGTGACTCCACAGATTAGTGAAGCCTTTTCAAATTCACCATGGTATGCAGATATCATATTTGTATTACTAAATTTACAAGCTCCTCCTGGATTGTCAAGAACTAAAGCTAGATTTTTAAAGCTAAAGGCAATGAAATTTTGTATCATAGATAATGTTATGTTTTGTAAAGATCATGGTGGCATTTTATTGAATTGTTTTCTTAAAGATGAAGCTGATAAAGTTATGGAAGAGTTTCCTGTAGGTGAATATGGAGGACACCTTTACTGGAAATCAACTATAGATAAAATCTTGAGAGCTAGTTTTTACTAGCCTACACTTTTTGCAGATGTGAAAAAATATGTGACCTCTTGTCATAAATGCCAAATCTTTGAAGGGAAGAAAATGCTACTACCTTTACCCTTAAACCCATCTCCACAGAAATTCGTTTTCAGCAATGGGGTTTAGACTTCATTGGTGAAATTCACCCTCCCTCAGCCCAACACAAATGGATTTTGATAGCCACAGACTATTTTACTAAGTGGATAGAAGCCATTTCTTCCAGGCAAGCCACTGATACTATCATAATCTCATTCTTAGAAAATAACATATTGTCTAGATTTGGATTCCCCTTAAAGCTCATTATTGATAATGCAGCTGCTTTCAAGTCTAAAAAAATGATTAACTTCTGTAATAAATACCGCATTACCCTCGGCAATTCCACTGCTTATTACCCTCAAGGTAATGGTCTTGCTGAATCATCCAATAAAAGCCTTGTTAATATTATCAAGAAACTACTAGAAGAAAATAAATAGACCTGGAACAAAAGGTTAGTTAATGCCTTATGGGCAGACAAACTCACCACAAAGAAGTCTATTGGTACATCCCCTTATCAGCTTGTATATGGGATGGATGTTGCTTTTCCATCCTCTTTAGGAGTGCCAGTGATGAAGATGATTCAAGAATTGCAAGTAGAAACTAATGATATCCAGAGAAGGATAAATCAAACCATACACTTGCAGCAAACCATGGAGGAAGTCTATCTCAAGTCTCAAGTTGTTCAAGATAAGATTAAAAAGATATTTGACAAGAAGACTAAGGAAGATGATTTTTACATAGGTGAAAAAGTTCTTAAGTGGGATTCCAGGAGAGAAGAAAGGTAAACATGGTAAATTTGATTTTCTATGGAAAGGTCCCTATGTAATTTATGGTTACAAAGGTAAAAATGCATTCTTTTTGAAGGATTTGGATGGATTAGATATGCCAGGTGGACCTATCAATGCTAGAAAGATAAAGCATTACTATTCCCCAGAATAACATTAGTTCATTTTGTTTACTTTGCTCATTGTACATAACATTGCAGAGTTTAGATTGGATTGAATGTTTTCCTTGCAAATTTGAAGCCTGGAGAGAAGGCCCTAAGCTTTGAAAGACAAATTATCATAGATATGAATAATGCAGATCTCAAAAAACAGTTCCAAGGAAAAAGCACAGTCAAAATTCAAGGCTACTAATCTTAAATTTCTTGACATTTCACCAGGAAATTCCATCCCCATGTGGAGCCACTGTTAGAGTCCTATAATAATAGGATTCATAATTTTGAATTGACTTTGATTAGTCTTGTAATATGTACATATTTTCTTTTTGCAAAATTGGTTTCCCATATTAGAAAAATTAAAAAATTTAAAGAGGGTAAAAGTCCTAAAAGAAAAATAAAAGGACTGAAAGAAAAAAGAAAAATAATAGGACTGAAAGAAAAAAGATAAAAAAAGAAAAAAAAATGAACCCTAACAAAAAAGAGATAAAAATAGATCATGAAATTGATGCAAATTCAAATGCCACTACTTTTACCTCATTTTGCAAAATAATATTGTCTGTAGCTTGTCAAAACTGCCACAATCCATGAGGTCAAACTGCTTAATCTTGATCTTTCATGCTTTAAATTTCATGCTGATAGATAGAGAATAAAGATATAGCCAAACAGTTTAATCTTGGAAGATTAGTAGTTAGGTAGAGAATAATAAGGAGATCAACAGTTTAATCTAAGTCCTTGGAAGTAAAAAGGTTAGAATTAGATAGTTTGCCATTAAAAGAAAATGAATAAAGGTCTGCAAGCTCAAATGCACCTATAGAAATGAAGAAAAAATGCTAGGGTAGATGATGGGTAGGTAGAAGCAGTTTTTACAAGGCATGGATAGTAGAAATTGATAAATTCATACTTACTAATTTCCCTTCAAAATCATTTCCCTTGTAAAAATATCCCATCCCGTTCATTTTTATTCTTTCCCTTCACTCTTTTTCCCTTGCAAAAAAATCCCCTTTCCTAAGTTAAAATGCATATCTTCATTTGGAAAAGTAAAATCCCTTTAATTAATTTCCATTTTTATTCAAAACCCAAAAAATACCTTTATCCTAAGTATCTCTTTAAAAGGTGATATGTTGGGTCCCACATTGAAGAAATTCTTTCCCGATATCAGTTTTTATGTTAAACTTAGAGTATTAAACCTTCCACATTATATTTCATTATTAACATTAACTTAGTGTGTTTAACTACAACATTAAACCTTTGTCCCATATTATATTAATTTCTTATAATTATTTCCCAACCCATGTTTTATTTATAACCTATGGTTTTTATTACCCCGCCTATACATATGTCCCACTTTCCCTAACGCCATTGGTTATATTTTAAAACCCACCTATTACAAATCCCGACCATATATATTATAACCCCACCACATAACTTAAAGTCTCGGGCCCCACGCCTATCCAATCCCGATGATTCCATCACATCCTCCCAGCTGTTGGATCTTAACTGATCAAATCTGATGGCCCTTATCACCTATCACACATTCCATTGCCCGATTCTTAAAAAAACTAAGACCTTGCGATATCCATGGTTTTCGGAGCTCCGCTCCTGGATACGTGGCCAAATTCTATTCGATTGCATCCATCCAATCTTTACCACCTACCACCTTTCGCTCATGCAAAAACTGCTTAGCAGTTTCTCTTGCTCGTTGCGAAAACCAGCTTGTCATTTGAAATGACCCACATATTCAATGTAAACATTGTTGGTTAAAACACAAACAAGACCGCCCTATTATACCTTTTTTACCATTTCAGTTACAAATTCGCACAGAAAGAGCTATTTCCGACCTAAAAGGTTGATGCCAATCCTGTTTTAAACTGAATTTCAAAAAAAATTCATCCATTTGCTGCTAAAGACATTTCAGAACTGAATTGAAGCACTATAAAGACCAGAAGAACTTCAGAGAACCTTCGTTGCCTCAGAAACCTTCTGCAAACCACAAATCTTCATTTTTCTCCAGGTATTCTTCGGTGCTTAGGCCAAATACTTACAACAATAATGCAATTCATTAATTGAACGTGTGTAGAAGCCTCTGCAAACTAAAAGAAACTTCCCATGCCTTTCAATCCCTTTTCTGCAAACCAAACTTATCCTTTCACAAGAATTCCCAAAGCCTGAGACTGTTTTTAATCACAGAGATTGAATATTGGATCAATTTAAACCATTGCAGACCACAGATAAGCCATGTTTCATCCTAAATCACTTTGCAAACTGTAAATTATCTTTTTTAGGTGCTCCTAAAGGCCTAAATCAGTTTTTTCTAAGTCAAAGATTAATCAATTGAGTAAAACAAACAAATAATGGCTTCCAAAAGTATTGTATCTGTCAATCCTTTGCAACCTCCAGTTGTATATGTGGAACACACTCCTTTAGTAGATAGAGACTTTAAGATTAATGACACAGTCACTGAATTTAATCTTCTTGAGCTCCACTGCTGGAGCCATGTCAAATCCATAGACCAAGCAGATGAGGTTTTAATTTAGGAGACTAATTTTCCAGAGTATATTCTCCCACAAACTTTCCAGTGCCCAGAAGTGACTAGACTCTATCAATCTTGCTATTTCCTTGACCAGAGAGCCCTAATTACCCCTGGAAAAGAAATTCTATTCACTATCACAAATGAGTCTATCAACCAAATGCTGTAGATCCAACCTAGACCAAATGAAACCCCTTTATCCATTGAGAATCTTACACAGCTGTATATGAATCTGGACTTTCCCAAAAGGTTCCAAATATTCCAAACTTTCATGCCTTCATCTATGGAAAATCCCAAGTCAAATCCTCCTTACCCATCCGCAATATTTTCTAAGAGAACCAAACATATCATCTCTATGTTGTCTTCCATTCTGGGATATTTTACAGATGAGCATGTTGATGTTGCAGTCTTAGATTTCTTTTCTACTTTCACACTTGGTCAGCCTCCTACTACCATTTTTAATTTTTCCCAGTACCTTGCTGATAATATGCAGGAACAAATTGTTAAAATTCCTGAAGAAAGTGTTTTCAAGTATTCATCAGTCCTATTCCACATGTTTTTGTATATTCAGTCTGATAAATTTACCATCAACCTTAAAAAGCTTGATGTTGAAGGTAACCCACAGTCAGTCATATTTTGGACTCCAATTATCAAAAAATACTCCACACATTCCACCTACACAGAGTTCATTGATTCTTTTATTCATCCAATGGTCAGTATGCTGAACAACAACATGCAGCCAAGAATCAGTGAGGAAATTAAGAAGGTCCTGCAGTTATCAGAGCATAATAGGACAAGAGATTGGTACTTGTATCAAAACCATACAGAGATTAGGGTATATGGATCAAATCACCTTCCATATAAGCTTCCCAAATACCTCCCATTGAGGCTATTTTCCCTTGAGTATATCAGATAGATTCATAATTCTAATGGAATTAATTTCTTGGCAGCTAAGAAGAAGACACAATTTAAGATTAAGAATCAGGTTGGCCCTTTTATTTGTAACGGTAGAGATGCAGGTCCTGAGGCTAAAAGGTATTTGCAGGAGTTTAAATTCAATAAGAGTTTTTTTTGGTATTATGATCCTATAGGAGTAATAAGTAAATTGAGAATTAAATGCAAACTAACTTCTTATGTACATGAGAAAAACCAGACATAGAGAAATACTCCAATCAACCTGAATGGTTGGAGAACACCTTGAAAGAGGTAGAGAAGCAAGGTGATACTAGTCAAATCTTGCAAACTCCAGCCCAAGAAGATAGAAACTCAAAAATAATTAGAGAAGAAGGATCATAAACAGAAGAGACAACCACTGAAAACAAATTTAACTTGATGTACAGGAAGAAGCCTAAATTAAATCCTAACAACGAAGAAGTGGAAACAATATAAGTAATTAATACAGAAAGAGTGGTGAAAGACAATGCTACACCTGTAGTTGCTGAACAAACACACCAACCTTCAACTTCAAATAATCAGATGATTCAGAAACAACATAGTGTTGAAGTATCCTCATCTAGAAAACCAGCAGAGAAGGAGATGGACATTATGCATAAATACAAAGAGATAAAGATGAAAAATGAAGCCTCGAAGACCGATACATATAACCAATATTGGAAACAGTCACCAAGTGACCAAAGTAGATTTTTTTCTGCTTTTGAGTACGAAACCAGAAAGATGCAGATGACCTTCCTGTGGCCTAAAGTAAAGCATCCCAAAACATCATTTGATTACAAAAAGACATCATATGAAGTTCAAGCAGAAGATCTTCATCCAGTTGATTAGATATAATTTCATAAACAAGCTGGTGAAATGCTTTATTCAACAATGAAAAATAACACCATGAGTGTATAGAAGCTACAAAACACTCTTGGGAACATCAAAGATCAACTTAAAATGGAAAATTCAACCTCATAGGCTAAGGATAATAGAATCAAATCACTAGAAGATTTGACTATTGAAGTAGGATATGATCATAATAATGTCAAAGTTGCATATGAATTGATAAAAAAAAAAAGAATGCAGACATTGTTGCATTAAAGAAGAAACTTAAGTTACCTCCTACTGAACATCCTCAGGCAAAGGAAGCATTACAAGATGTAAATCAGAAAGATGAGATGATGAATCTCATTCTTCAATTAACTACCCAGATAAAAGAAATGGAGAATGTAATGGACAAGTTGGTCCAGGAGAAAAAGGCCAGAGAAGAAGTTCCTGTCATTGTCATTCCTATAGTCACTACTACTATGCCTTCTACACTAGCAGAATCATTGGCTTCTACAGTCCCAATGGCTACAACAATTCCTGTCACCTCACCAACAACTTTAGCAACAAAATCATCAACAACAGCAGTAAAGCCAACTGATGAAGCAAGTAAGTTAGTTAAAGCAATGCAGGAAATGTCTATTCAGACAAATTAAATTAACAAACTTAAAGAACAATTAAAAAGTTTGGAAGATGAAAAGAAACTTGTTCAAATTATGCACAAGAATGAAGAACAAAAGGAAAACATATTGAATGAGAAATTGAAGAAGTTAGAGAAATATCTAACATTGAAATAACCCATGGCACAAGCCAAGAAGCAACTATGGGGCAATATCATTGAATCTGTCAATGATATTTGGCCATCAATCCAGGTTATTTGTGAACAAAATGATGTTATCAAAGAAGCAATAGAAGCCATCCAAAAGATAAAAGAAGAACTTGGCAAGAAACCCGAGGAGGTAAATGAGATCATAAAATTTCTTAATTAAAAAAATATACAAGAATTGGAAGAAATTGGTATAGTTGATAGGACAAATACAATTCTTGAAGTTAGGAAGGTTATTTCTAAAAGGAATATGATGATACAACTAGAAGAAAAATGTCAAAACATGGAGGTTTCCATCACAAGGTTCATGATGAAGTTTGATACTCTCAAACAAAAAGGCCTTCCAAATCCACTGGTTATAAATGATAGGTTGATGAAGCAAGATGGTTATGATAAGAATATGAGAGAAGTGGCTAAGGAGCAAGCCAATAACTCAACCATGAAAGGTATTCCAACAGGGAAGGTACTTTACAAAAGCTTTGAGAACACTTTTTACCTGCAACATGAGCTAAAACACCTATTTGTAAACAAGTCTACATTCTCAAAATACACAGAGGTTGATGAGATATTCAGAAGGATGATGAAGATCAAATTACTAGAGGCAGAAATTTGGGATAAATTACTTGATTTACTGTGAAAATAGTTTGCAGTAAAAACAGAGTAGTCAAAGGTAAACAAAGCATCCAAGATAAAAAGTAAAACATCAGGTAAAAATTTAAAGAGTATCAGAGTCAAAGAGTATCAATTTAAAGTCAGAAACAAAGTCAAGTCAGAAATTACAAAGTAGAGATAAAGATTGCCAGTGTAAAGGACACTTCACTGCCTAACTACAGACTTCGTTGAGCAACAATCAAGAGACAAATCAATAGCAAAACATCAACAATTAAACAACAAATCAATAAAAGTAGGGAAAACTTGCATTAGTTAGATAGTTGTCTCTATCTTCTTGCATGAAGTTATTTATTTTTCCTTGAATTATTCCTAAGTTTGTTTTAGGATATTTTGTAAGAGTTTTTTTATAAATACTTCACATTTTGAAGTATTGAGTGTGGATGAATTGCTGAAAATTTCTATAGTTGTACTATTCTGGAACTTGAGGGTGATTGTACCAATTTCAAGTCAGCAGACTGGATTAAAGAAATAAAGAGATTATATTATAGGGTTCATGTGTTGGGACACTAAAATGAAGTACTTTCTATTTGTTCAATTGTTTCTTTCTAAATTTTTCACATGGTCATATGTTTGCTTAATCTAAATGATATAACTGGAATTTTATTACAAAATATGTTTAATTACACTCTGTCTTGAACTATTTATTATTTATATGTTTTTCTTCTGATATCTAGATTAGTGAATTCTTAATTTCTCTCTTGTTTTGATTGACCTCTGTCTTTTCACTCATTATCTAGATTTGAGAACCCTTAATTTCTCTCTTACCCCAATTGAAACCATTTTCACCATCACCCTAAGGATCTGAAGTGACTAAACTATCTTGCCCTATGAATACTTCCCTTTAGAACCTTGATTCTACTTCTGCTGCTTGACACTTTGACTCCATTAGCCCAATGGAATACAAATCTACATCTATCCATCTGAGTAAGTGATTTCACCACCAAACCAAATCCAAAATCAAAATCCCAAGTAATCCTACATAACTAGCCTAAAAGCAACTAAAATCAACAAAGATAAATCATATAGAGAGAGCCCTCTCTGAGCATTATGAAGGCTAGATCCTAAGGCTTGAAAGTAGGTTTGTGGTTACCTCTAATATTCTTTAAACTAAAAAATAAACAACCCTTTGAGAATTATTGGAGTGATAACAGGTGGTATGAATTTTTATTAATGAATTTATTTTATGTATAACGCACATGTGTTAAACTTGCTGCACTTCCTTAATTTGTGCTCCACGAATATCTACTATTAGTTATAATTCACTTGCATCCGCTTCTTCTGAGTTCATGAGAGACAAATTATTAATGATTTTAAGCCTGTATTTTGTGGATTCCTCCTCCATTCTTCTTCAACACCTCTACATAATTTGAAAGCCTCTGCTCATTGTTTCATACTTGGCCCATTTGGAAGCCATCCAACCATTCAGCCCCTTGAGCCCTCTCATATTATTGGGTAATTCACATGAACCAGACCCCAAGGTATTCTGTATTCATGAACCATCAAAACCATTATTATTTTGATCTATATTATGTCTGAGGCATCCTTATAATTGTCCATATTTAATCTCTGATTTTAAGATGTCCTAGGCACTGGTCTCCTGCAACTCAAGACTGTCTCTAGGAGCTGCAACATAAGAAATGTTAAAGGAGTAGCTACAAGAAACACAAGCAGAAAATGAAAGGTTACAAAGGAAACTACAACAAAAGGACAAGAAGATTGCCATCATGGAATATTTTTTCATGGAGACAATACAACACAGAGATCCTTCAAAATCTTATGCCATCTACTTGAAGGAAAAATGGCTACAGTTTCATATCAAAACAATAGCTTCCTATGGATCATCACCTTTCCAAAACTACAGGCAGTTTAGTGACTTTTGAAATATGTCTAGCATAACGGATAAGGCCAAGTTGGCAGAATTTTATATGTATAATATTATCTTGACTGATCTAAACATTTGGGATCCTAAACATAGGATGGAGGATATGCATTTGATGGCCCTAACCTCTTGGATGACCAATGAGGAGGCAAGGTCAGAGGAGGTAAAAAGGGTGATGAGAAGAGAAGGAAAGGAGCCTCTCCATATCAGGGCTGAACTATTCAACCCTAGAGGGGTCATTAACAATCACCTAATTATATCAAATGATGTGAGTCTTGCATATAAATACCTCAACACCGAAGCACAAGCCATTGCACATTTTGATGACATTTCTAGAATGTTGGGACAAGAATGTGTAATGGAAAGTCAGAGGAGATGGAATGGCCTTCCTTTTAGCCTTAGAAACATGGAGTATAATACTTTATATGTATTCAGAAATTTCCTAGAAAGGGAACCTTTATACAAGAGGGCTATGTAGACAATGAAGATCCAATGGCTTGGCCTAAAACTCAATCCACCTTTGCTGCTAGGGCTCGGTGAAGGAAATGATCAAGATGAAGAAAAAAGAGAATGGGAGGAGGAAAAAAATAATGATGGATTCTACCCCCCTGAGGGGAATCCTTCACTAATTCCTTGGGATGTCAGAGCAGCCACTAAAACACTAAAAGAGATAAAAAAAGAGGACTAAGTTGCTAAGAGCATGAGAAACAATTTGGTAGGGGAGTGATGATGAGCACCCTCATTAGGTACATTTTAAGGGGTTAATTGTCACCTTTTTAGCCTTATTAGTCTCTCTTTATCACATTTAATTGCATTATGGTCATATTTTTCTTAGTGTATATGGTGTATTGAGGGTTTTTGAACTTTGAATGCCTAATGTGGTTTAAATGCCGGAAAATCAAGAGAATATGCCATTTTTGCTGAATATTGCACAATCGAGGCTTGGAGTAGACAATAAGGAGTGATTGTAGGTGTTTGAACACATCGTTAAATCCTAAAGGTAGCCAAGGGATCATCGAGATTCTCCTCCAACAACTCGAAATCAAAGGCAACCAAGCAAGTGGAATATCAAGTGGAGCCAAGCTCCACTTCGAAGGAGAAAAATCATCTAAGTTTTAGGGAGCTTTTAGTAGCTACACTTTAGGATAAATATGGAATAGAAAGAGATCATTAGGATTCTATTTTTGGAGATAGATAGAGAACTCTTAGCTCTTGCAATAGAAATTTGTGACTGTCATATGCTATGTCGTAGAATTGGTTATGAAATAAAATGAGTATTTAGTTTCTTCTTCACTGAGTTAGTTTTAGGGAGTTGAGCTTGTGGGTTAGGGTGCAGCCCATTGTCCTTGGTCTCTCTTATGTATTTGTGTTTACTTTTTATGTTGATGTAGTTATTTTTCTTACATTTCATCTTACTGTATTTAGTTTGCTTCCATGTCAAGTGTTGTAGTTAGTTTTCTTACATTTCATCTCATTGTATTTAGTTTTCTTCCATTTCAAGTGTTATTGTTAGTTTAATTACATTTCATATTGTTGTAGTTTTGTTGCTTCCTGTTAGTGTCCAAATGATCAGTGATCAAATGTACTCTTTCAGATTTTCTTAGTAGTGGTCCTAGGTCAAAATTTCATGTTTCAAGTTAGCTTTCAAATAAAATTTTGCTCATTGAATATGTCTAGGTATGAAATGATACTCCCTACAATCCATTCATGGTCATTATCGTCTTAGATTTTATGTCATCCTTTATCATTTAGGGTCTGAGGTCATTCACCAAACCTTCATCTAGGTCAGATTCTAGGTCTCATTTGTTTCACCACCATAACAGTCAATTTATGTGATGGAAGAAGGCGAATAGAATTTCATTTTCACCATACAATCCATTGCATAGGGATGTAGAAAATATAGGGAAATAAGTGAGGGAAATTTTCATTTCATAAAATAAAGTGTGTTTCTTCATTAAAGTGTTTCAAAAAAGAGAACTTTCTTCAAAAGTTTGTGATTTCAATAGAAGACAAAAAGTGATTTTATGATCTTATAAAAGGTGAAAAAGAGACTTCTTGAACTCATTTTATTTTTTTATGGTTGATAGATCTCTTCTCTTCTCACCATCATACTCTATAGCTACCAAGAGTTGAAGAAAAAACAAGAATTTTGTGCCAATTTCCTCGTGCTACACTTCTGGAAGTGTCGTACTATGCTTTTGGTGTGCTGCACAGGCACTGTGCAGATGCTGCGCTACTCTTTTGGTGTTTCAGCTCCAAGTCGATCTTCCAAGCTTCAAAAAACTTGCACAAGGGTTCAATTATCTCCTAAATAGTAAGTTGACACCATTCCTACCTCTCTCAAGTCAAATTTCATCAGCAAATGAATGGTTTCTTCCATTAGGTCATCTCCACTACGTTTTTGGTGTTTTTCATCATTTACTTGTTTCAGCTGATAAAAAATTACTCTAACCATATAGAACCTTCATAAAACTTCCATACATCATACCTTAACACTCTCTATCAATCATAGCCTTCTTTTCCATAAATTTCATCAAAACCCTAATTTTCAATACATTTTGGTAGAAAACTAGGAAATTCTTGTGTTTTGGTCTTTTGACCACCTTCCTCATATTCATTTCCAAAAATTTCACTTCCATCCTATTACCAACTCATCACCCTACCTCCTGATTTTTTTTGGTTTTTTTCCTTAGCTTATTTCTACCTCATTTCTTCTCTTAAAAGCCACACTACCACCATCCCCTGTTTTCTTAATTCTACACCTTCCCTACCCATCTCATCCATATAGGGTTTCATCTTGTTGACAAACACCATGGAGGAAGAAAATCAGATTCATAAGGGATGCCACCGTTCTAGGTTTGAACCATATACCTTGCAAGAAATCAATGCCTCCCCTTTTTCCAAGAGATGTTTTGAAAATAATGGTTGTATGAGGTTTTGTGAGAGGATTAAGGAGGTGGGATGTCACGCTCAATTAACAAGCCTTTTTTCCACTAGATTCAGAAAATAAAAGGCCATCATAATAGGCATTGACTTTACCATATCAGCAGTTGTCATTTCTTCAACAACAGGTATACAAAACCATGGATAAATCTGGTTCAAAGGGATGGAATTGGACCTTGAAAACTACAAAATGTTCCTGAAACCTCATTGCAAAGATGCTCCTCAACATATCTTCCCTTTCATGCATTTACTTGATAAATATGCCCCTTTGATGAAGTTAATCATGAAATATTTTACATGTGAAGGTATATTTTTAAGGTTGTACAAGTATCATGTCAGGTTATTGATTCACTTCACTGCTACTCAACTTCTCAATCTGCCCAATTATTTGTTCAAAAGTTTGGTCAATATGACAGAAAAGGTATAGAGAAAAGGTAAAGATCATCACCCCATTTTATTCCATCATGGTTTTTTCAAGCTTATTGTTTTTCATAATATTTTAGCAATCAGTATGTCTTGGGAAATTTTCATGGAGAAAGTTACATCAGTGCCTCCTACTAGCCCATCCATCATCCATAGCACATCATCAGCACCAGCACGACAAAAAGAGGTTGTCTCTTCAAGTAGGCAAGCAGATATATCAAATGTGCCTAGGGTTGAGATCACTCAAATATGTGAGAAAGACAACAGGATGGTTCTTTCTCCTATTACCATCAAAGGAGTAATTGCACTTGATACCAAAACTAAACAAAGACCAACAGTAGATTAGCCACCTAGCCATGATAGTGAGCCACTCATGCATGAGGATGAGTCACAATTGCAACATCATGAAGAACAAGCACCCATGGAGGTTGATATGGTAGAGTAGGGAAAGGACAAGACAATTGAAGAGATCACAAGGGAGAAAGATGCAGAGCTAGTAGATTTGAGGCACAACCTCTCAAAGGCATACTTTTGATGGACCCTTCTACATGAAAAATGAGAAACACATGAAAAAACGTCATTTCAATCATGTTTTTCATGTATTTCTCATTTTTCATGTATTAGGGTCCATCTAAAGTATGCAACATGGGAATTCCTTGGACTAAGAATCAAATGATTCATCCAACGAGTGTTGTAGCTCAAAATTTGAGTAAACCCATAGGGAGATAAGTTGAAAATAAGAGTTGAAAAAATAGTTTTTCCTTTTTTCCCCTCTAAAATTTGATGAGCTAATCTAATCTTATTTTATTATTTCCACTATTATTTTATAATTTTCTTAGGAGGACCATTTTATACCTCAAAATTCTCCTAATGAACTAAATCACCTTCAGCCTTGTTTATAAAAATCTCCACCACAAAACTGAGAGCCACCTTGGAGGTGAAAGGAAAACTTTGAGAGAAGTTTTAAGCTTGGCCAAAGGGTTAGCTACCTTCCATCCACCTAGATCCACCTTCATTTCACCTCTCCTACCCCTTTCCTCACTATTTCTAGCCTCAAACTACTCTCGACCTATTTCATGTAGTGTTTCAAGACATCCTGTAGTACTATAGGAAATCCTATAGTTGATCCTGTAGCAACGCCATTCAATCACATATTTAACCCAAAACCTCCCTTTCACCTCATCTAGACCTAGCACAACCTCCAAGACACCTTCATCTCTGAAGACATCTTCCCAAGACCCTCTTAGGTCGCCTTAGCGCCTTCTTCTTTTGCTGCAAAACATAGTTATTTACAAGCATAGTTAGGTCATTGATAGATGAATTGTTAAGCATAGCAATGAAGCATGAGGTAGATAGATTTAAATCAGTGATTTGGTTCAACATGTGTGCCTAGACTAGTTTCCCTTTCTGAAATTTCAATTAAACAATTTACATCTTGAATGCCACTTAGTTTAAATTTATTTCTTGCAGTAGGTTAAGTGTGGATTTCCTTTCTTGCAAATAGCTAGATGAGTCTTTATGATCTAGAATAGTTTCTTGTCTTGCTAATAGAGTAATAATCATGAGTTATTTTCAGTCTTATTTTTCATTCAAAAGTGTGACGAACTTCATATCCTAGCAGTAACCCTAGTTGTAGCACCCCCTCGTAGAACTGAGAAGAGGATGGCATGAGTAGAACATATGTTGTGTATATAGCACTGTCACCTCCAAGTTTGTACGAAACCTGGGTTGATAAAGTAAAGTAGAGTAGCCTATAGGAGTTGCAGCAATCTTGGTACAATACAAGGGCTCACCAACCCCATCTTCATAAAAAACCTTGGAGATCGATTCAATAGAAAGTAACACCTCCCACAACTTGAGAATCCTTATGGGGGTGGAAGGAAGGGTGTTTATATAGTGGTATCACACTTAGATTCAACACTAGACTTGAAGAGGCTCACATAACAAGGATATAATCTATTCTAACAGTTTAATTATTATATTTGCTAAATTTAAACTTGTATATGTCATGGTTTCTAACCTTCATAGAATGGTTACATGCATTTTTATTTTATGTAGCTAACATTGGTTTTTATTTTGTGAACAACTTCAGATCAATATGCTTAGTGTTGATAGGCCAAGGTGATAAATTACTATACTCATGCCAACTTTAACTAACAATTATGTGTGTGTGTGTGACAACATATAAGAAGATATGGGTTCTAGTAAGAAATAAAGGAATTGGAAGTAGGATGGTAGAGTATAGCATGCATATATCCTATCATCATTAGGAAGAGGAATCAGTGGGAAAAGGGTCAAAGAAAAATTCCCTAATTAGATGGAGATCCTCAAGAGTTTGAGAGATGAATTTATAATTTGTAAAGTAGATAATTAAAATATTGTTAGAGAACAAGAAAGGCAAGTAGAGGTGATTTCCTTTAATAAAATTTAACTTCTGGTTGAAATAAGCCTTGGATTTTTCTAATTCCTTTCTTACAAAGACTATTTCCTCTTCTAGTTTTTCACACTCTTTGACCTTCTCTTTCAGTTATTATAACAATGTGTCTTCAATTTATTTTCTTCTTCCAAATTAACTTCAAGGAGTGATGAATCTTTAGATTTATCCTTTTCTTCTTCAAATTATGCCAACATCTCCTCCTATTTTTAATTCATTTTCCAAAGCCTTTGAACTTTTGCTAAGGAACTGACCACTTCACCTTCTAGGTCTATTTCAACCTCTTATTTACGAAACCCAATTTCCCCTTCATTTAGGGTTTTAAATACAACATAAAATCCTTCATTGTCTCTTTTTTCATTTGTTCGTTAGAGGATTTCTCATATTCATATTCGAAGGAATTATTTTCTTCTTGAGTATAAAACTCTTTCTTTTAACATATTTTGCTTCTTCACCTTTCGATCTTTATTCTTATATATATGATTATGTTCATTATTTTCTTCCTTGTATGGATATTTGGATGCATAATAACCTACTTTTTTGCAAATAAAGCATTTGAACTATAACTTACCTTTGTACTTTTCATATCCTCTCTTCAATATTATGATAAAATTTATCACTTGTTCATTAGATCCATCACTCCAATCTTAAATATCTTCTTTTCTCTTCCCAACAGCTTTGAAAGAATATTCTCTTGATGTATACTTTCCTTTTGAAGTTCACATTTCGTAGCCTAATAGTGTTCCATGCAATTGATCAACTGTCAATGTGTTGAGATCCTAAATCTTCTTATAGGTTGACACTTTGGCATAAAATTTGGATGGAAGAGATATCAACGCCTTTTGAACTATAAAGGAATCATCCATGGGTTCATCAAGTACTCTTATGGTGTTAACTATATCATCTAGTCGAAGGGAAAATTTGGCTATGTCCTCATCTTCTTTCATCTTTAATGCTTTAAATTGTATTCTATAGCCTTAGAGTTCGGAAATTTTTACTTTACTATCACCTCCATAACACCTCATCATATTATCCCATATATATTTGGTTATTTTGCAGTTGTTGGAAAAACTCTTTGGTCTAAAGAGCCAACAAAACAAAAAAAAAGAACAAGACAAATATGGAAAGGAGAGCTAAACAAAAGATACCGACAAAATATAACCTAGAAAAATCTTTGAAAAACAACCTAAACTGCACCAACTGCTACAAATCAAAATATGCTAACTAGAATCTAAATTCTATTAACGTGAATAGAAACTTATATAACAGCCAAGCCCTCCCTGCCATGGTTGAAATAATAAGGAACTGCCTCTCAAGCTCTCCCCAAGCACTAAAAACCATGCAAATGAAAATATGCTAACTAGAATCCAGATTCTATTAACATGAATACAAACTTACATAACAACCAAGCCCTCCCTTCCATGGTGGCAAGGAGGAGGAAATGCCTCTCAAGCTCTCCCCGAGCACTAAAAACCCTCATCTGCCAAAATAACAAGAGAGACAAGACTCTCATACCCCACACACCCAACCCTAAAGTCAAATTCAATAAAAATATGAGAGGACATGAGAATATTTTCAAATAAAAAATCCCACCTACTTTTCTCTCCATTACAAATTCACATATCATGTGCATGTCATTTAAATTTTATTTTCTTTACATGTAATTTTAAATATCATTTACATTTAATATTATAACTAAACCCAAGTCCATATACATGCACCCTGAGTCACACTTGGGTCGCAATAATCCCCTGGCATAAATAACTAGCTTGTCCATGAGCTAGGCGAACTCACACTCCCATGCTAGCATATACTTCCCATGAACTATCCCAAACCACCTCTAAATGATGAATTGCATATCCCCCCCTAATATTTACTCTACTCTACACTCCTTCCTACTCCACCTCGTCCTTTTTCTATGGGCATCCAATCCTATTGCTTGAAAGACCCCATATCTCTTCTTCTTTACTCTACTTTGTTTCCTGCCATTCCGCCATTAGCTATTGCAACCTATATTTATATTTTTGTTGGTTTCCCTTATTTCACTTCTCGTATCCATTTTACCTTCTCAGATTCTTTTCCTCCTATCACTTGTCAGAGCTGCTGGATTTCGCTGTTTTTGCTGGGTTGGAGTCCTTAGTTACAATTTTTTTCTCTATATCCACCTCTGCTACTACTCTGGGACATTTGGTATGCATTGTGCCAACATGTTTGTGCAAAACCAACTAGCCGTAGTAGTGGGGGTTTTAATGAAGACCACCCATATACCCTGCTCGATTAATTCTTCAACTTCATTGTGAACTTGAACCAATATATCTCCAAAATTTAGTCTTGTTATGTTGTCCCTGTCGTTTCCTAGTTCACATAAGGTGGCTCCCAAATGAAAAAAAATATTAAAATAAAAATTAAAACAAATTAAAATAGGTTGTTGCATCCAAAACTATAACTTATGGTTTCTTCACATTCTGGGCTGGGCCTCCCCCAACGTAATTCACTACAAAATAAAACCAGTTAACTCCCTAATCCTCCACGCCTTCCTACAAAGAAATCATTGCATATGTGTAAAACGAATTACCATATTCATGTGCATGAGCTTGAACTACAATGAGCTGAGAGAAAATGAATGAATGTACTTTTGCTGAATTTACCCAAAATATGAGTTGAGGCAATCTGGTTATGAAAAAACCGACCTCGAAAACATAAATTTTCAACACATATGATGTTCACAGAACAAAAATGAATTTTTGATAACATGCTTCGCTGAACTAAATCAGTAAGAACTGTCATTTGACCCCTCTCCATAAATATTATACATAGATTGTAAATTATATTAGAAATTCCCTCGCACCCTATCGATATCAAGCTAGTTCTACCATTTCAGTGGCAATACTTGTCAGACCCAAGCACGAGAGATTTTATGCCAAGAATAAAGTTAGAATGGGTTGTTTTAGTATTGTGTGTTTAAGAAAAGAAAACCAACTACTAAAAATTTGGAGCAGCTTTTCTGTCACTCAAATATCTACCTTACATCACCGGGATTCTCAAACTCCTAAAGCTCAACAGTCTTCAACTTGGAGCCATAGCGTTATAGGAAAATAATAGTATCTTTCGAGAGTAGAGTGGGTAAGAGATATTTGACCTCTAGGGGTGAAAAAAGATCCTCTTTGGTGTGCATGGCATACAAAAAAATGGAGGTTTGTGATATCCTTTTCACTCTTTTCATGCTCCTTATCACCCTTGTCACCCCTCTTCCCACTGCGTGATCATGTGGAGCAGGTGTCCATGTACATGTGAAACACCATCTTTTCTCTTTGCTCTCCTCTTCCATAAAGAAGTTTCTATGCTCCACCATGAGCCCCTCTCATTAGGTGCAATTTTCAAAGATATATTTAATCATAGAGGTTGGCTTCTCAGTAGTAGACTCATCATTGGATAACTATTCCTTTAACTGTCTAGATTTTATACTTTTCTCCTCTCGTATCAATACCTCGAGAACCTTCACATCCTCTATAGGAGAGATTTATTCTAGATTCTCCATATTTACCTGCCCATTTGAAGTTGTTGGTTGAAATCCCTAAGAATCATCAACAACATGTCATAGGTACTCTACTTCCCCAACTTCTTCATCCTCGACATAATTCTCATCTTCAAAAGAGGAGCCTTCATTGTCCTCTTGCCCATGGAAAGCAAACACTGAGCCATGTTTAAATCCATTACTTCTTACCTAAGAATTATTTGGATATAGAGGACTATCACCATGGAATCCAACACCTTATTACTTGTCCTCGCCACTTTCATCTCCATCTTTATCAGATTCCAATCATCATTATCTTCGACATTCACTTTGGCTAAATATTTTAGGGATTCGATAATTCTGAAAATTTTCATTCTATAATTTACAATGATGGTCACCGAGCATTCATAAATATCTAACAAAATGAGCTTTAACTACACCAATGGTGCAAGATCATTGATATACTATATTTTATTGTTTGAGAGGTCGAGGTATCAAAAATATTCCAGTCCTAATTATACCAGACATTCCAAATCCCCGAATATTCGATTGCCACTCAAAATAAGCTTATGGAGATGTGGAATGTGAGGAAAATCAACTAGAGATGAGACTATGACATTCACAATAGATAGTTTCTTTAATTACTCAAAATTTTCCAGCATAGATGGTGGAGGGAGGTGGCCATGGATGGATTTAACCGCATCATCTAGAGTCAAAATGTGAGGTGAGTATAAATCCTTATGTCCATCCAAGGCCACTTCCACTTCTCTCTCCCCCACTTCATCCATTTCAATCTAACTCTATGAACCCCAAATGTTTTCTATTTTCTATAAAAATTGGACCAATCCCTAACGAATTTCAAAGCCTAAGACAAGTTCAAAGAATTTTATAATAATTGATTTGAAGAGATTTGAATTCCTATATTCCTATGGAGAACTCAATGGATGGAGAGTTGAGGAGGTTAAATCTTGTGTTGATCCTAAGAATCCTCTACACTAACTGGTCCTACTAGAAGACATGTAGCCATTCTTTCCTTCCAATGAACAAGAACCTGTAAAATTTCTAGCCAAGAAGTTAATAATTTTGTATTCTTCCCAAAGCTATAGGTTGGTCAGGCCCATAACCTCCCTCTAACCACAAGTTCATACACCTATGATTCTCTGCAATGTTTTTGCCACCTAGTTGGAGATGGGAACCAAGAATTTCCCGATTGGTGCACTTTTTTGGAAAAAATCTCTGGCTAGGAGAGCCAACAAATCAAAAACAAATAACAAAAAATATATGGGTAGGAGGGCCAACCATAAGGAAGATAACAACCAAACACTAAAAATGAAAATATGATAATTGGAATTTGGGTTCTATTAACATGAAAAAAAACTTACATAACAACCATGCCCTCCCTTCCATGGCGAAAGGAAGGCGACACTACCTGTTGATATTCAAAAAGAAAATTTCAGCACCTATGCCTAGTGCATTAAGCACCTACACTAGGGTGAGGCCCACAATGCTATTTTTGGTGAATGTCTATTTTAGTTATCCCTTAATTAAGATGGAAAATAAAATGTAATATAGTCTAAAAAATAACTTGTAATAGTTAACTGAGAGTGATAAAATCAGTTAGCTCATGGATTTCGAATTAGAGGTAGTTGGTGAGGCATGCAGAGTAATTCTAGTTTTAAGAGTTCGAAGTGTAGTGGTGCATTAGTTAATGCAGGTTGTAATTAGTTTAACTTAGTGAAGTGAGTTAAACTCAGTTGTGCTAGTTGTAACTGCTTAATACACTAGTGAGAGATCAAGTGAATTAAATATTAATTAATTCACAATCAGTGATATCACATGCAACTGAGGATTTACTATTATTAGCTGCATGCATGTCAGATCCAATGGAGACCCAGTTGGGATCTAGGTGAAAGGGAAGTTGACTATCAGTTGTAGGATTATTGGGTTGCACCCATGCAACCAAACACCCATTGGAGTGCCCATGATACTTTTGTAGTCAAGGAAGGCCAAATTCCTATTCTTTAGGGATTTCATTCATCATGGGTTGTGTAAACAAGGCAGGTTGTCTAGAGGCAGTAAATTGGCTAAGTATTGGTTAGTTTTATGTATGATAGTGTGAGACAATTAGCTGAGTACAGGAGGGCTTTGGTGAGAAGAGTTTTATGTAATTGTTTCATGATTCCATGGTGAATATACAATAGAAGATAATGGAGTTTTGAGCAGTAATATTTCCCCGGGAAATTATCTGTGTTGTGGCTTGATTGATTCTTCTTTGCTTCATGTGATTTGCAATTATATTTTTAATCCCACAAAATATTTGTAGAAGCGATTTAGTATTTAACTTTAGTACATTGTTAGATCAGATTTAATCCACGATATACATGCTTGATGTATAATTTCTACATGGTATCAGAGCACAAGAAATGACAATTGTGAAGGAGGAGTTGAGTTTTTGATTGGATAGAATTCGAATTTGGACAAATAATTTCTTGGTGCTACAGTTGATTAAAGATCGAAATGGCTTTCAATGGCTTGAAGTTGGAGTATGCACTTGAGGGAAACTCAAAATATATTGCTTGGAAGGACATGATGGAGACAATACTTGAAGACAATGGCTTAAAGGAATTCATTGACAATGATGTTCCTAAACCCGTTGTGACAGATGCTGCAAATCTTGATGCATGGAAAAAGAAAGCAGAAAAGGCAAGGAGGATCCTATTGGAGGGAGTATGAGACCACATCGTCTCAAGCCTCCATGGGAAAGCCACACCATATGCAATGTGGAAGGCTTTGACAGATCTATTCCAGAGCAGCAACGACCATAGGAAATTGGCGCTCAAGGATAATCTCAGGAAGATCAAGATGGAGAAGGGCGATTCCATACCAAAATATATAACAAAGTTTGTCCAATTTGAGGATGAATTGAGGAGCATTGGTATAACTGCCACTGATGATGATTTGGTGAGCTTGGCTCTCCTAGGACTTCCCAAGAGTTGGCACAGTTATCAAGACTCTGTCAATGGAAGGGAAAAATTTCCAGATTGGTAATGATTGTGGTCAGATTTGTTGTAGGAGGAGTTCAGAAGGAACACTAGAGATGGATCTTCATCTAAGAATGAAGATGAAAGATATTGTGCTTTGGATGCCAAAGTGAAGAAGGGGAAGGGGAAGAAATTCCATTCCAAATCCAAGTCCAAGAATGGAAAGAAGCAAGAAATTTCCAAGGTGAAGTGTTTTCACTGTCACGAGCATGGGCATTTTTCTACTAACTGTCCACAAAATAAGAAGAACAAGAAGGCTGGAAGATCTGTAGCGGGTGAGGCTTTGGCCTTACAATTTGAGCTTGACTTCTCATTGATCACATGCATGGTGTCAAGTGCATTGGGATCTGTGTGGTATTTTGATAGTGGCGCTTCCTTTCACATGATGGGAGACAAGGAAATTTTCAGTGACCTGGAGGAGAAGGATCTCCAAATGCATATTGAAATGGGCGATGACGAGCAGTACAATGCTATCGAGATTGGTACCATTAGCTTGCAGAGGCATTCAGTTAAACCCTTTAAATTAAAATATGTAATGCATGTACCAGGTTTGAAGAAAAATTTATTCTTAGTCGCAATGTTGGAGGATAGAGGCTATGATGTTGTTTTTATTGAAGGAAAGCTTACATAAAACAACAGGACAACCCAAGAGGATAGGGATTCAAGTTAATAATCTCTACAAGCTAGAGGTAGATGGTTGCGCAACAATGATGGGAAAGGGGGATCAAGTGGTGAGTGGGGATGAGGGCGAATTATGGCACAGGAGATTGGGCCATCTTCACCATGGAGCCTTGAAAGCCATGCAATAGATTTCTACTGGTCTTCCTAGGGGTACACTTGTGTAGTCAGACACATGTAAGGGATGTATTATGGGAAAATATGTAAAGGCCACCTTTCATGAGAAGGAAAACCAAGCTTCGGGGATCCTTGAGAGAGTTGACACAGATGTGTGTGGACCATTATTTGTTGCTTCGATAGAAAAACATAAGTACTATGTAATATTTGTTGATGAATTTTCTCGTAAGTGCTGGATTTTCTTCATGCAGAGGAAATATCAGACATTCTCTAAGTTTCTTGATTTTAAGGCACTGGTTAAGAAAGAGTCAAGGAAGCAAGTGAAGGCTCTTAGGAGCGATAATGGTGGAGAATACATCTCTAATGAGTTCAAGAACTTCTGCAACAAAGAAGGAATTTGAAGAGAACTGATAGCGCCTCATAACCCACAATAGAATGGGGTCATGGAAAGAAAGAACAAAATGATCGTGGGTGTAGCGACAATGATGTTGCATGATCAAGGCCTACCAATGCATCTGTGGGCGGAAGCATGCAACACTGTTGTATTTGTGCAGAACCGTTGTCCTCATAGGATACTTGGCATGAGTACACCTGAAGAGGCTTTCACTGGTAAGAAACCTGATGTTTCACACTTTAAGATTTTTGGCTCATATGTTTTTGCGCATGTGTCCAAGGATGCCAGGAAGAATATGGAATCGACAGTTGAGATCGAGATTTTTGTGGGGTACACTAAAATTCCTCATAATTATCGAGTGTATTTTCCAAACAACAGAATGACTGTTGTGCGACAAGATATAAAATTTGATGAGGAGAAAGCCATGCGGTTGTCCCTTGAGAAGGAGCTGGACTTGCATGCAAAGGAGGAACTCATTAGGGGAATTTTGAGATATAAAATGGGCCTCCTAAGGAAATTATAAAATAATAGTGGAAAAAATCAAATAAGATTTGATGACATCATCAAATTTTAGAGGGAAAAATGAAAAAACTATTTTTTTAACTCATATTTTCAACTTATCTCCCAAAGTTTTTACTCAAATTTCAAGTGGGAGTACTCGTTGGATGTGAAATTTAATTCCTCGTCCAAGGAGTACTCATGTTGCATACTTTTGATGGGTCCTACTACATGAAAAATGAGAAATACATAAAAAACGTGATTGTAATCACGTTTTTTTATGTATTTCCCATTTTTCATGTAGTAGGGTTCATCGAAAGTATGAAACATGGGTACTCCTTGGATGAGGAATTAAATTTTGCATCTAACGAATACTCCCACTCGAAATTTGAGTAAAAATTTTTGGAGATAAGTTGAAAATACGAGTTGAAAAAGTAGTTTTATTATTTTATTATTTTTTAATATTTTTACCCTTTTATTTAAAAAATGGTAAATCATTCCCCATGGTTGACATCATCATCTTGAATCCTATTGGTTGTTATAAAGTTTATTTTTGTTGTACATTTTTCTTAGGAGGCCCATTTTAGACCTCAAAATTCCCCTAATGGTTGGTTCCCAAGGATGAGCCTCAAAGTGTGGATCAGCCACATGCTGAGGATCATGGAGTGGAGGAAAACGCTCATGCATAGCCATCCTTCAAAAATGGCGGAAGGTGAACCACGAAATCTGATAGATTGAGACTTGATGCTACAGAGAATGTAGGAGCCCCTACTTCACAGCACAGATAGAGACTGTCTCCTCACTGATTTACTGGATACATGGCTCTTATGAGAAAATGTATTGTGACTAAACCATATTCATTTAAGGAAGTAGTGTAGCAACCGACTTGGGTTGATTCAATGGTGGAGGAGTATGAATCCATTATCAAGAACAGTGCAGGGGAGATTGTCCCAAGACCGGTCGAAAAATCAGTGGTTGGATCGAGATGGATCTACAAGGTAAATCAATTTGTTGATGGGAGTGTGGAGAAATACAAGGCCATATTTGTGGCCGGGGGATTCTCATAGATCAAGGGGATAGATTATGATGAGAATTTTTCTCCTATTGCAAGGTACTCTTCCATAAGATCCATCCTTGCACTCTCAATGCAGATGGGCTGGCGCATTCATCGGATGGATATGAAAACTGCATTTCTCCATGGGATCATTGAGGAAGAGGTGTATATAAAGCAGACTGAAGGTTTAGAGATCTTCAACAGTGAGCCGCATGTGTGCCGACTCAAAAGAGCATTGTATGGGTTGAAGCAAGCACCCCGTGCTTGGTATACTTGGATAGACAACTATTTCACCAGACTAGGCTTCACCAAAAGTGAAGCAGATGAAAAATTGTACTAGATTGTGGTTGAGGTTAAGCTATTGATTATTTTTCTTTATGTTGATGATCTAATTTTGACTAGTGATGAGCAGCTGATACACTCATGCAAGGAGGATCTTGCAAGGGAGTTTGAAATGAAGAACATGGGACTCCTTCTTTATTTCCTTGGATTGGAAATATGGCAGTGGGATGGTGAAATTTTTGTGTCTCAAGGAGAGTATGCAAAGGATATACTGGGTAAGTTTCAAATGGAGATATGAAAACCCAAGGATAGTCATCTTCCAGGAATTTGGAGGAAAGAGGATGCTACTTCTAGAGAGGTAATGGATGCTAATGTCCACAGACAATTAGTTGGTTCACTGATGTATCTAGTGAACACCAGACCAGACATTTGCTACGCAATTAACTAGCTGAGTCAAGCTATGGTTAAGCCTACCAAGATATTTTGGAAGGCGGGGAAGCATGTCTTGAGATACTTGAGGGGCACATCAGAGTATGTTCTATGGTACAAACAGACAGAGGGAGTGAAGCTTCAAGGCTTCATGGATGCAGATTGGGTGGGAAGTCCATCAGACAGAAAGAACACATCAGGAGGGATCTTCAACATAGGATCGACAATAGTTTCCTAGTACAACAGGAAACAATTATATGTGGACCTCAGTTCAGCAGAAGCAGAATACATGGCAGCAAGTCAAGCTGCATGTGAGGCTATATGGATGAGAAAGATCTTGGTTGGCTTGTTTGGTTCTCAAATGGATCTGACAGTGATACATTGTGATAATAGAGTTGCATTAAATTCTCGATTAATCTTGTGTTTCATGATAGGTCCAAGAACATACATATCCGATACCATCATCTCAGAGATTATGTGTAGAGAAGAATAATGTTGCTTCAGTACATTCCCATCGAAGATCAGGATGCAAATATTTTGACGAAGGCGCTCACCACGAGAAAATTTGAATACCATAGAGACAGGATCAGGGTGAAGGATAATCCCTTTCTTGTTGAGAGGGAATGTTGAGATTCAACAAGAAAATTTCAGCACCCACGCCTAGTGCATTAAACACCTACACTAGGGTGGGGCCCACAGTGCTATTTTTGGTGCATGTCTATTTTAGTTATCCCTTAATTAAGATGGAAAAAAACTGTAATCTAGTCTCAAAAATAACTTGTAATAGTTAACTGAGAGTGATAAACTCAATTATCTCATGTATTTTGAGTTAGAGGTAGTTGGTGAGGCATGTCGGGTAATTCTAGTTGTAACAGAGTTTGAAGTGTAGTGGTGCATTAGTTACTGTAGGTTGTAATCAGTTCAACTCATTTAAGTGAGTTAAAATTAGTTGTGCTAGTTGTAAATTCTTTATACACTAATGAGAGATCAAGTGAGTTAAATATTAATTAATTCACAATCAGTGATCTCAGATGAAACTGAGGATTTACTATTATTAGCTGCATGCATGTTAGATCCAGTGGATACCTAGTTGAGATCTAGGTGAAAGGGAAGTTAACTATCAGTTGTAGGATTATTGGGTTGCACCCATGCAACCAAACATCCATTGGAGTGCCCATGATACTTGCGCAGTAAAGGAAGGTCAGAATTCCTATCTTTTAGGGATTTCACTCATCAGGGATTGCACAAGCAAGGGAGGCTGTCTAGAGGCAGTAAATTGGCTAACTATTGGTCAGTTTTATGCATGATAGTGTGAGACAATTAGCTGAGTACTGGAGTGCTCTTGTGAGAAGAATTTGTATGTAATTGTTTCATGATCCATGTTGAATATACAATAAAAGATAGTGGTGTTTTGAGCAATAAGCTTTCCCTGGGAAATTATCTGTGTTGTGGTTTGATTTGATTCTTCTTTACTTCATATAATTGGCGATTGTGTTTTTAATTCCAAAAAATATTTGTAGAAGCGATTCAACATTTAAATTTAGTACATTGTTAGATCGGATTGAATCCAATATATACATGCACGTTGTATAATTTCTACATTTCCTCCAAAACTCTCATGAAGCACTAAAAACCCTCATTTGCAAAACTCCTAGGAGAGACAAAAATCTAATGAGACACACACCAAACCCTAAAATCAAAATCAATAAAAATATGAGAGGACAAGAGAATATTTTAAAATAAAAATATCCCACCTACTTTTCCCTCCATTAAAAATTTACATCTCATGTGCATGTTATTTAAATTTCATTTTCTTTAGATGCACATTTAACTATCAATTACATTTAATATTCTAATTAAACCCAAGTCCATCCACATGCACTTTGAGTCACACTCGGATCACAACAAGAGTACATGAATTTAACCAACTCGTATTTAGGAAAACCACTTAGCATTGCATTCATTGCTTTGGAATTGTGAGTGAACTCTAGTTTATCATAGTTACTAACCATTACATTTGGTTGTTTATAGCTATTTTTTACTATATCCCGTACATCTGCACCATGATACATTATGTAGGTTCTCATTCAAAACTTCCCAAATGTATAATTTGTTCCAGTGAACATGGGGGATTTGTTGGTGGAAATTCCATCATGGTTAGCCATTGTCTTAGATCTACTTTCTAGTTTTTATATTTCTTGTGAAGGAACTATGTCTGATACCAATTTTTAGAAACTAGGAAAATACTGAGAGGGGGGTGAATCAATATTATGTAAATTTTAACAATATTTAATTTTATTTTTGTTATCACTAATTAATCACACCACAACAACATAAATCAAACACCATACACAAATGAGACACACATATTTACGTGGAAAACCACAAAAATTATGTTTTAATATTGTTGTATACGACAAAATACTATTACTTAATATTTTCTGACACCAAATAGAAGGAGACACCTATCCCTTTAATTTACAAGAACCAAATTGAAGGAAGCACCTGCGCCTTGACATTTACAAGCAGCAACCTGAAGGAACCACTCATTCTCTGATGTGAAAGAACCAATATACATTGCTTAGAAAATCACTCTTTCATTCATTTTCAAACTCAAAACCATAGCCTGTATTCCTTTCTATATTTTGAATTATTTTTGCCACTCACACTATTTAAAATCTTAGTGATCTAGATATTCTATTGTAACATGGACATGCTCAACAATTTAAATCAGCTCTCTATTCTACAATTATTTTTCTTAATGTTTCATTGCTACTCATCAAATTATTCTCTCATACACATAGTGCCACTTTACTACAATCATGCATCCCACATGATATCATATATAAACTTTATATTTTCTATTTATTTTACTCACAATCCAACCAACACTCTTTCTCACTCAGCCTCAATTACTCATTATAACATCCAACTGTATTTTGTTGATCTCATTTTATTTTATAAGATTTACCCTTCAATTACCATTTTTATACATCCATGGTATTTACCCATGGAAATCATGTTTAATTGTATCAACAACCTCAAATATTTGACTATATCAATAACCATGAGGATTCAAAATATTTCAAATTCTTTCGTCATTTGATTTTCAATCAAGTACTATGGATTGGTTCCTCAATTAAAAATGTAGTGTTTTTAGCTCCTTCTCTTAACTTATCATACAAATCAAAACTCTAATAGTGCACACATATTGTGCATGAACCTCCAATTTTGTAGCCCAAAACTCTTTATAACACTTTTCTAGATCGATGGCCTGAAGGGAAATAGGCCCCCTGGGTGCTTATTCCTCGACCCATGATAACCAAGGGTCATGACCGAGGGATAATTATCCATAAAATCACCACTTTTCCACTCATAGACCTTTGTTTACACCATTTTTCTTTGACTTCTGATTGTTGATAGGCCGATAGGCCTTTGGGAAGTTTCCCATCTAGCACCTACAATTGGGGTTGTGACCATTGCCTCGCTAGTCATCATTCACCACTCACCATGGAGCTCAATTAATCTAATGATCTAAGCTGCCAATGGCCCAAGAGGTTGAGGGTCACATCACCTATTAACTATCATCCATGTTGACTAATATCTGACTTCCATGTGACACTTCTGCCACCTCATTACTACAATGTCATAGATACCACATCACACCAGATACCGGATTCAAACTTTTACAAAGGAAACTACGTTCTGAGTGCCCAGTACCTTGGTATCCCAATATGGGACTCAACATGTCCACATCACTTTCAAATGTGCTTACCACATCAACTACTATAGATAATAAATACTTACCACATGTCCTTTTTCCATATATTTTTATAGGTCACTTGCCATGTGTCACCTACCAGATGCTCACTTTGCCAGCCAAAAATTCCATTTTCACATGCCACATGTCATCCTCACATGATGATGTAATATTATTTTCATGGTGATTTCATCATGCCACATGTCATCCTCTGAGTGGTGCCATGTGTCACCTAGAACCATCCCACTTGAACACCCAAAAACACCAAATACAAGTGAGACATGTCACCCTTCTATATGGCCACATGTCTATTTTCATGTCATATTTCTAAGTCCATGGCATGTTAGTGCTAACTAGAGTTCCACCTATCATCCTACCCAACACCTCAAAAATCATGCCAATTATCACCACTCATCACTATTGTCTGAATGCCAATTTATTTTGGAAGTCCAAAAAGCACATCAGTTTTTTAGCCAGCTCTTTGTGGCCAAAGGCTAGGAACACGGGCTTGATACTCTACTAATTTCCACTCTATGTTAATAAATAATAGCCTTCTTAGATGCACCATGTGTTTCAAAAGTATAATAGATGGTTGAAACACACCCCCCTCACCTACCTGAGAATTAACAAATGGGGGTCTGGGATTTTTCACATATATCAACTAAATATCCCTTATGTCTCCCAATAATGTCACACAAATTCAATTTTCCTATTAGATTGGAAAAAAAGGATGATACTTTAGTCCCCCCTGCTTTTCTGAATTTTAATTTGGGGGGGGGGGGGTTTGATATTTGTCGTATGTGTCCATGCTGGAACCATGATCAGTTGGAATCTTGTTTGAAGTGAGAAACTTAAAAATTATTTTTATATTCATTACTTAGGATTTAGGTCAAGTTCCATATACCATTCAAAAGGTATCTGATAGGATTATCAAACTAAATACTTAGTTTCCTCATTGGAGCCTAGGAAAAAAATAAGAAATATGTTAAAATATATTACCTTCATCCTTAGAATTAAGCTATGAAAAAACACACATTAACACAACATCGATAACTCACTTACCAAGCTCCCTATGAAATTGAAAATTGACATCAATGACTTAGGTTTGACATCAGTTACAACAAATATTCAATTTTTTTTACAAATTTCCATGGCTACTGATGTTACTTAAAAGTATTAGTTGCTGAATGGAATATGTATACTTGATCATAACCTTAATGCAATATGAAACCCACTACATATTAGGTGCATTATCTTGACCTTGGAATACAAGGGTAGGTATATCCCTGCTTCATCCATTCCATTATTTAATGCCTATTTCATATTCATTGTGCCTAAAGTACAATCTTGCTAGGTTATGACATTATTCTATTTTTATTTTCACATTATAACATATGTGGTAGAGATTACATCTTCATGGATTCCATATAATAGCACCACTTTTCATTTTTTTGTCCATGTTGCAGTTCTTTGTAGGCTGATGAACCCTCCTCGGGACCTTTTTTTGCTGCAACAAACACCCTCCAAAATTTTTCTTACATTTTAATTTTGGAGCATACTGAGGATCTTATGATATTTCATTCTATGGTCACTATGTGGTCATATAACTTTTTGAAAGTATTAAGTATTATTCTAAGTTTCAAAGTCACTTGCTCACACATGTTTTGTCTTCGATGAATTCATAAACACACATCTTTCCATGCAAGCTTAGATAGGCATTGCGTAACTCTTGAAGGTAAGGCTTGAAAAATCACTAGTGAGAGGGAATGATCAATCCATAAGAACAATGTACTGAAAAATACATATGGATAATTAATGCGTGACTCTCCATTGATAATATCCCTCACTTTTATTGCAATTGTACTTGTATTTCGGTGAGTTTTCTCAACTATCGCTCTGGTGCACCTTTGTTTTCTCAAGTGTTTCTTTCACATCTATAACTATCATTTTTTATTGTTTTCAATTTAACAAGTGTCCTTTTAATGTTATCTTCACTTTGGCATGTGTCACTCTAAATTTATTTAAGCCTTTTCATGTGTCATTTGCAATTTCTTCTTACTGTCACAAGTGTCGTCTTTCGGCATGGGAAGTGTCACATATTTTAAAATCAGGGTTATGTTTCATGTCAAGAGGAAAATTAGGTACCAATGGGTCCTATATATCATGTAGACATGTATTAGACACATTCCCAAAGTTTTATGCATTGTTGTACTAGTGTCATCATTGTCATTGCAAAGTATATCTTAAGTGTCGCACTTGGAGGAGAATGTTGTGTTGTCGTCGCATTAAGGGGATCATGTTGATCCTGAAAAAATGAGTGTTCAGTGTTGTGCCATCAATTTTTTTGAATGTGTGATCATGTTCAAGTCCAAACTTGGTTTCACCTCTGCTTCACTGATCCAACACTTTGTCAAATTCTGGAAAGTCTCATACCTAACCAACCTAGATTCATTATGCCCCTCTGGACTACGTATTGCATAGTTACAAGGCTCAAGCATGCATCCCTGCCTCCTGGAACTATGCAATGCACAATTATTTCCTCCAAAGACTGCGAATTTCATAATCAACGTTCCTAATAACTAAATCCTAACCTATATAACTGTGCAATATTTCCTCCCAACCAATCTCCTCCTGTGCATTATGCAATTGCAAAAAACAATTTGTCTCCCTTCCTTCCTAAACTGTGAAACTGTGTAATCCTTTAGCTCTCTCTCTCTCTCCTCAATTGCACATTGTGCAATTACTGTTATCATATTCAAATTTCACACTCATATATAAGAATTAAGAGACACTCAAAGTGAGTGTTCAACACATACATGGGTGAAATTTCTAGTTGGATACACCATGGACACCAAAAATCAAAAGCTTTCCTAAGGTTCAAATTAAAAATTTGGATCATGCAAGTGCACCTTTACCAGAAATTAGCATTCGCATGGCTCATTATTTGATATCCATGCGATCACAAAAACGTCCAATTAGCACCTCGGGTCACGAACTTGTTTGAGAAATACTCCAAATATTAACATGATGGGATGACAAATTCAAGCCTTGATCCCTACGAAGCCTTAAAGGTAAGGAATTGGTACCTCTCATCTCATTTATGAGGTGAACCACCACATTTATGAGGCAAGGGGAAGAGGAGTGTCCAAGAAACTCTATAAATACAAATTCTAGGAGAGCTAAAAATAAGAAGAAGCAAAGCATTTCTATGTTGTCAAAACAGGGAAAATTTTAGGAATGGAAGTTTATCTTAAAGTTTAGCAACCTTGGTGAATCTTACTAGTTCCTAATATCCAAATTTTAAATTTTTTGATGATAATTTTGTAAAAATGTTTATATTTATAATTATTTTATATTAGACAATATATAATATTAGCGATTTTGAAGGTAAAATAATTTTAAAGTACAAAATTTGGGAGAATTCATTTTTAGAAAATTGGAAATTGGTGAATATTTTTTTTGGAAAAAACATGGAATATTAACTCACCTATGTATATTAGCCCCTAAAATTTTCCCTTTGTCAAAATTTCTCCCTAAGTAATCAAGAATTTCATTGAGAAAAGGATTTCATCATTGAGAGATTCTTCATACTTATTTGAGAGAGAGAGAGGAAGCCTGCAAAGAGATTGAGGAAAGGAGCCTCCTTGTTGAGGATTTTTGAGCATCATTACTCAAATAATTCTCTCCAAGTATTTTTAATTGATTTATTGTATCCCTTCTACATTTATCAATCAATAAAGGGAACCCTTTTCCATTACTTTGTTGATATGTTTGCTCCATTAAGAATTGTTTATGTGTTTATTTCTTCGTTTTTAGTTTGAAGTTGATATATGCATTATTTTCATTACTTATAGTGATTTGTTTACCCATGTTTTTCCATTGACAACAACCAACTCCAAGAAAGGTGTATATGGTACTCCATAGCTACAAAAACACTACCATAAGATGGCGACTCCACTTGTTTTCTTTCTTTGATCTAAGAGTTGTTTTTGCAAGATATTCTCTCTACATTTTCATTCCATTGTGCTTATATCAACTCTATATAATTTTTGCAGGACCTCTTGGACCTGTTTTCGACTGAGAAACTTGACTATTCAATTTTTTCCACCGGTTGCATGACTTTTGTCGTAGAAAAACCCGCGCGATTTATAGGGAGCACAAAAAACCATTGTAATTTTTCTTTCCTCTGTGATTGGTGACCTTTAGTGCATTGCATTCACCTATGCATGTTTTTTCCAATTAGTTTAGATTTCCTAATCTCTTTACTAATCCTTATTAGTAGATTAATTACATAGTATTTTCTTTCAATTTTCACTTCTCATATAACTTAATTTAGGGGAAAAGTAATTGGCCACATTCCACACATATTTTTCAATTTATTTTTCTATTTTTCAAAGTTTCATATCTTAATTAGTATGGGAGTAAGTGTCCCATTATCCACATATCTTGTTTACTAACCAAAGCAGTTTTTATTTCATTAGTTTTTGGGACTAGGACCAAGCGATACTAAAAAAAGGAAGTAGCTGATTCTTCCCTTCCATCTTTTAGATGATCTTGGGCTTGCATATGAAATATTTATTAAAACACTTGAGTTTTCCATCTCCCCTTAGGCACACATAGTGTAATAGGAAAATATTAAGTGGCCCACGATCCAAATATTACTTCTTTTTCATGCAAGGAACAACAAAAAACCGTTAGTGTAATTAGAGGATATTGTAAAGGATCATCATATATCCACATATTATCACACTTTGTATGTTCACTTTTCCACTTACACACACATTACAATTCATACAATAATATTTTATAAGATTTGTACAAAAGGTATCAAGTTTCCAGAGCTTTTTTACTTAGTTTATTTTTCCTTACATTTTGACACCATAAGTGAAGCAAGACTCCTGAAAGAAACAATAACTTGAACCAAATAAAATATCCTCATAGGGGCCATAAAATAGTTTATAGTTCAGGTTAAGACCATTGGGGTAGGCATCCCAAGAGACACCATGGTCATTCCATGTTATTGAAACAATGAAATTGAATTTTAGGGTTCTTGAAATCCTTCATCATTCCTTGTAAAAGACTACCCGAGCATTTTAGAGACCCGATTAAAAGGGGGTTCGGCTTTGGTCTAGTGCATGAAGTACTATATGCAGCTACCTAACCTTTATATTTTTTGGTGCTGGTAACTGATTACAAAGAAGCTAAAGACTCAATTTCTCATGTGGGACAAAGGTATCTTAGTGGAAACAATTAGGGCATACTTTCACTATAAGTGGAGGTGCAGGAAGAAATAAAGCCTCATTTCATTACCTTGGTTGATTCTTATGGCTGCTGGAAGCGTCGCCATTATTTCGAGACGTGGCCCCAATACTCTTTATAAAAGATGTCTCCATAAGGCCCAATTAATTTGAGAGTAGAAAGGAGGAATAGGTCTTAAAGGATCTTTTATCATAAGAAAAAACAAACAAAAAACCATTTTTCTTGTTTGATTTATCACATAGCATAAATTAAAGGAAAAGTAAGCACTTATTTTTTTTTTTGTTTTATGCATGCAATTTTGCTTTGATACATACCCCCTTCCATAAATCACAAAAAGTAGTACACACTTGACACCATAGGGAACCCCACGGTTCCCCATCTCTCTAGGTGCTTTCATAACCTCCCCCATTATCGGGAGGTGTGCCTGACCTTTCACCATTTAGGCGAGGAAAAATCATGCAACTGTCATTATAGGATCATCCTTTATCAGTGAAACTTTTATTGGGACCCCTCCCCCTAAAAGTACCCCTTTCACCACCCCTTTGGGTCTCCACATGATACACCTTTGGAGAGCCCACACACCACCCCTCTAGGGTGTCCACATGGTTCCCATCTGGGTAAACCCTCTCACACTTCCTAGTAGGGAAATACTTTAAACATTGTTGTTCAAAATCATTTTGCAATGGTGAACAACAACCAAGTCTCGTTTCTAGCTCCCTTAAATATTCCAGATTTGAGAAATTTAACCAATGACCCCATTTCATGTGACCTGAATTAGACACACATCCCTACAAAGTTACCTTCATATATCCAAAATTTAGAAGGGAAAAAAGGGGAAAACCTGAGAAATTGTGGTATGAATTTTCACTTGTGGTGTTCATCTAATAGCATCACTGATGAAATTGTTCACCTTCGACCGTTTCAATGCACCCTCATAGGGACAATAATGAAAAGGTATATTAGAGAGACCTTAGGTTCCCATGCAACCTTTGACTCTCTTGTCATGGATTTTCTCATATTTTTCCAACTCCCAATCTGCCAATATTCAGGATTAGAGATGTTAACCCATTTCAAGCAAACATTGGCCACACATATTTCTAACCATATCCACAAATGGAGGAAAAGTCGTAGCTTGTGTAAATATCATATAGAAGACAGACTCATCGTTGACTTATTTTTGAGATCCCTCACATTGGAAATATCAAAATATGTCACCTCCTCTTGGCCTAAAAAGAAGGAAGAGGCTATCTACAAATCTAAACAATATGAGCTCATATACTCACAATCTGGATACCTCTACCATGTCCTCTGAGATTCTCCTCTCCTCCCATCATTTATACCTGAGGTACCAGGAGAATCAAATTTTATGGATGGGTTGATCAGAACCATAGCTCAAACTCAACCTAGAAACACTTAATAGCAACCTGGAAATGTATATGATGGCCAAAAATCTTAGCAACAGTATGGTACACACCTACAACACAACCACCATCTAACGCGGGATATTACCCTAATCAAGTTGCACCTATGCAGAATCTCACTATGCAAGTTAACTAATACCTTCTCATACAGGGTGTCCAATACAATCCCATGCAGGGTGGTCAACATCCTCTCGCGCAAATATTCCAGTACCCTCCTTGATCTGAGGAAGTATTTTCCACTGCCTAGAGCTCGTATACCAACTAAGGATAAGTGAATCCACATTTTACCTTTCCAACACCCCAACAGAATAAACCACTATCCTAGCCTAATACTGGGGTGAATTTTATTCAAGCATATTTTCCTCAACAACAATAGTAATTTGAACAACTCTACATGAGAAACCCACCTAATTCCACTAAGAAGAAAGGAAAGAACATACAAAAAGGGGAACCTAGACAAGGGGGAAACAACCAACAACAACCTCCGCGGGCGCAAGTTGGGGGCAACCTCAGCCAGGATCAAAATCAGGGTCAGGCTAATAATAACCCACAACAATAAAACAAGAAGACTAGTCGACGAAATAATCATGCTTGTGCTATCTATGGGGAATATGACCATTATACCCATAATTTCCCTCAAATCCCTTAGTTGAAGAGGCTAAATGATACCAAAGCGCAAGGGGGGGGGGGGGGGAACAAACTGTAGTAATGAAGAACCATATTCCCCACCAATAAGTGGTAAATTTCCACCATTAACTATCCCAACAACAATATCAGAATCCTCCAAGAGGAAATTCCCAAAACACCTCAAATCACGACCTTTACATGGAAAGGGAAGAATTTTTCTTGCAAACATGAAACAAAGATTACATAACTCCGCTAGAAACCAACCCATCCACCATTACCACTACAAAAACCACAACACCTTTGACAATCTCTCAACCCCTTATAGAATCCATCCTACGTATGGATAAAGTGCCTCTCCATCGAGCATGCCATAAATCAACAGTTGCTCAAAGCTACAACATAGTCAATGACTTAGCTCAATCTCCATCTACTATGTCAACATTGGAGGTTTTATAGACATACCCACTCAACGGAAAGCCCTTAATTTTGTGTTAGGCGTGATCAACCCGGTTGACTCTCATCTGATGACTTTTGACTTTGATAATGCCACCCCGCAGCTTCCATCGATAGTCGCCTTTCAAATTCCGGTCGCAATTCAGAACATTAACATCCATCGTTGCATAGTTAATGAGGGAGAATCCACATGTATTATGTCCAAACCAGTATGGAAGAAAATATGATCTCCTAAGATTAAACCATCAAACACAACTCTTAGAGCATATGATGGCACCCTTATTCTCCCGTTAGCTTATTCCAGGATGTCCTAATGTAGCTCTTCAGTAAAACTGTGCTCATATATATAGAAGTCCTCTATTCCTAGTTGTATTACAATATCCTTATTGGCCACAACTGCATGTACACAATGAATGCATTTGCATATTCGTTATTCTAGATTATGATGTTCTCTCATGATGAAAAGATCATCACAATTAACCAACTCAGGTACTACGAGAAAAAACATCCAACACCCATGGTAGTGTGTTACCTTTCATAGGATATTCACGATAGTTGATAACAAAATTTACTGAACACGAACCAGGGTTATTAAATCCATCAACACTCCTCAATACATACATTGGAGACCCACCTTTGCTAGAGGCTTCCCCAGTAACCCCAACATGTTAGAAATAAAGTTACTACTGAGAGGGGGCGGGGGGGTGAATCAATATTAAGGTTAATTCAAAATTTTCTCCCAATTTTTATTTAATGTTTAAACTTGGAATCCATTAAATGTGACCAGCCATTAACAAAACATAACAAAAACCATATCAATCAATACATGCATACACATCATGAGTAGCATACTCATTGGAAAAAAAGGTTTAACGTGGAAACCCTTCCACGAGAAAAAACACCAAAGCTTGTTTTTGTTATTGATGTAAAAATAAGAGAACCTACTCTATTACATCAATATATTTGTGAGCCACCACTCATAAGAAGCACCAACTCACTTTAATTTTTTGCTAGCACCCACTAGCAAAAAGATCCAACTCGCTCCTTTTGTAGACACCTAATAAACTTACCATAAGCACCATGTGAAGCAACAAATTCATGGATTTTTTGCAAGGACCAACTTGTAGCTCCTTATATTTATTCAAGCACCAACTTGCAAGAGGCACCAACCCCCTATCCTTCTTCAAATACCGATTGATATGGAAGCACCAACTTCCTATATGGAGGCTCCAACCCACACTCAATAAGAAACTATTAGAGTTGACTGTAATTGGCACCTACTCTGCTTGATATCAAATTTCTTCTCCTCTGCAGCATTACCTCTAATCATCTCACACAACACTATGTCCTCTGATCACTCTGCAACAACCCAATGTTCTTCCCAACAACATCCAGTGATACACAACCCTCTCTGCACTTTGTCCACTCTATAGCAACATACACCTAACAAGCCTTTTTTCTCTTGGCCTTCTTATTATGCTTAGGCACTTTGGGCCCATTTCCTATGCAAAGTGTTAGGTCCCTATATTACTAGTAAAGTCCCTTATTTTTGTTAGTGTAACCCCCTTATTGTTATTATTGTACCCCTATAACCCCCATATTGTTATTATTGTGCCCTTAAGTTATTATTGTTAGGTCGGCTAGGATTACATTGTGGCCCCATGGACTCCTATATATAGAAAGGAGGTTTTGTAATTTGTATCATCCAAGAATTGTTCATTCGTGTAATGTATTGGAGGTTTTCCCCTCAAAGTGGCTTATTTATAAGGCGTTGATATCTCTTTTCTTCTATTTTTGGAGCTGGCTTCACAACATTTGGTATCAGAGCTTTGGATTCTAGGGTTTCGCTACTCCAAACAGGTCATCATGGAATTTTTTCTATAACATTTTTTCTACGAAGTTTCAGAAGCTGAAATTTTTAGGGTGCGAAGCCAAAATCCTGAGGAACAGTTTTGCAAAATGTCAGAGCTTGGTTCGAAATATTTTTAGAGATATGATCTATGGAAGTTAGGTCTTTTTGCAGGCTCCTCAATTTAATCTAAACAGGTCATCGTGGATTTTGCGCTATAAATATTTTTCTACGAAGGTTCAGAATCTAAAATGTTTAGGGCGTGAAGCTGAAATCCGGATGAGACTCATTGAAAAATTTTAGAGCTTGGTTTGCAATATTTTTGGAGATATGATTTGTGGAAGGTAGTGCTTTTTAAGGCCCCTGAATTTCATCTCAAAGAGGTGATCGTGGGAAAATCTTCATAACTCTCTCCCTGAGAATCAGATTGGAGTGCCGTTAAAAGTGGTCGCAAGTACACGGACTGTAGTTTCTTTGCTATCAATTTCAAAGCTAAAAGATGAAACAGTGACACGTTGAAAGTCGTACATGTTCGCTCTACTGAACGAGTCCATAATTAGGTCATTATGGGAGATTGGACATAACTTTTCCTTGGAGAATCCAAATCAAGTCAGACCAATGGCATTCGAAAGATAATTTAGAAGGCTACCTCAGTGAAAAATTTCAGATATTGAAGAGCCGCAATCACAGAGATAATCCAATTTCAATATCGAGCTCCTAAAAAGCAAGAAAAAGATGTGTATTTTTTTCCGAATTGCATAAGTCTTGTTTGAAGAATCAATTTGAATTGATTCCCAGGGAATATTTGTTACACAATAATTTGTCACTGTCCCTACAATTCCCTGTCCCACACATTCGAGGGCTTATTCCGTGACCTGTGAGCAGTGACATGACCTGAAACCACTTTCATGGCATCCCCCTAGACAAGGACAATCATTCCCCTGAAGACAATTTCTTGTGAAAAGCCCTAAAAGTAGCCTTTTTAGCCTTGGCGCGACTAGCCAGTTCAGCCCTCGTGCCAATGGGGGAAATCCACCAAAGAGGGCGCACCAACTGGTGGTCTGTCCCAATGCATCACCCACGCCAGGCTTAATAAGGAGTGTTTTTTAAAAATAAATGGCAGAAGTTTGATTCCAACCAACTCCTGAACTGGTTTCTAAATTGAGATGGGAGGTTTGGCTTCGGATATCCATTTAGGGGAAGTGGTTTTCCACCTATCATGGAAGCTTCCTTGAGGATAGGGCCAATCCCACCATTGTAGGGATCCCAAATCCCCTTCCACCATCTATATAAGCTTGTCATTTTCCCTTTGCAAGCTATCCTGAATAGAATTGAATCAATTGTAAGGAGATTATCGTCAGACAGCCGAAGAGAGAGACTTGTCCTTTTCTCGACGAGCTTTACTGAGACGTACTCCTTTGTCGACCCGCCGAAGGAAGATCCAGCATTAGAGCTTAGGTTGTATCTTTCTTTGTTTCTAATTAATAATAAGTGATTTCGATTATGGTTCCACTTAGATGTTCATGTTTCATGTTATGAGTTGTATCTTCTCTGACTGATACATAATTGCACGTATTAGGTTTTACGCTTGTTTGTTTGTTGTTTCTTCTTGTACATGCAGGTGTTCGATCACATTAAGTGAGAGAATTGTGATCTGCCAAAGAAAGGGATGGAAGCGCCATCTTCTCCACAAACAACGACAGCGGAGGACTTAAGGTAGGCCTCTTGTCATATCTTGGACTTTTGCAATTGGGAACTTGCGCCTTAGCATGACTCGGTTGTTGCTAGACCCAATCTGGGCTACTAGGGATCACCTTTGTCCGTAGAGGGGATTTACCTCTCCAAAAAACTAGCGACTCTGCTAGGGAGACATTGATTGGAGTTTGTCTTATCTTTTCATTTGATTTTGGTCTTTGCCTGCTTGATCAGCTCTTTTGGTTCGATCTTTTTTAGTGTTAGACTGTTGTTTAGCCTCACCATCCCTGATCTGCTTTTGGATTGCTCTTTTTAATTTTTCCCATTAGTAAACTTGACGTGCGCGGTTTTTTCCCTAACAGTTGCACCAAATGGCGCATGTTTCCAGTTTATCACCCACACCAATCTTGTTCTGGCGCTGGTTGCATCCTGACAGTCGCACCAATTCTGTAAGGTGCTAGGGTTTGCTTCTGTTTGAACTTTCTGAGCTTGGTCTGTGGTTTTGGTTTCACTTTTTTGACTGCCTAAGTGTTCTGAAGCCTTGTTTGACTAACTGTGACCTTCATCCTTTGGTTTTTTTCCCTCTTCTATCAATTTTACATTCTAGCCCTAGGGCATCTAGGTGCTATAGTGTGTCGAGCCTCCCGTGGGAGTTTTTTTTCTCTGTTTGATCAATCAATTTTATTATTTCTTCTTTACATTCATTTGGTGGTTTTTCACTGTTTTATTGCGTTATTTGAGTGATTGACTTCTTCTTCATTCGAATTCCGCTTTGTCTCATTTTGAGCCTAGATTACATGGTTCATTTGAGTCTTTTGGATTTCTTCTTATTTTGAAGGACTTCTTTGTCAATTTGAGGTCTGATTGTGTGTCTAGCATTGAGTGAAATTTCTTGTCTTTTCTCTCTTGCTATCACTCCTCAAATTGTTCTTTTCATTAGTTTTCATTTTTTTTAGTGAACTTTTCTCTTAAACATTGAAAACACAAAAAAAAATCTCTTTTGCTTTTGATTAGTTAATGTAAATTGGATCTTTTCTGTGTTATTAGTGATTTGTAACTTTGAAAGAAAAGCTTTTAGTTTTCATTAGCGTGCATTATAGACACTAGTGGTTGTTTTTTGATCATTTTTTTATTGCGTGAAAGCTCTCAACCTTCCCGTAGTTAGCTATTCATCGAACAAAATGATACATTGTGGCATTTAGTGTGCATTTAGGAGATTTTGAGACATAACATTCAGTAGGGCCTAGAAATTGAAACATAATTGAAGATAAACATTAAAATTTATTCAATTTACCTTCAGGCAGCATTGAAACATTAATGAAATATTTAGAGGTCTAGGCTAGCAACGTGTTCCGGCGTTGTTAAACCTAGTAGCTGTCATTCACTTCTTGGCTTTAGATAGCACTAGTACGGACTTGCGCTCCTCATACCATCGCGTATATAAAGGGAGACCCCACTAGGTTTCCATCCTTTATCCGTAGGAAGCCAAGTCTGCCACTTTATACCTGTGATACACCAGACACAACATTCAGAGAGATTGCCTGCACCTACATTAAGTCCTTGGTTGATTTATTTTTCATTTTGAAACCAAGGTGTATATTGCAGTTCACGGATATCTGGTACACCCTTTGCCTAGATTACCAGAGTAGTCATTTTGATCTTTTCTGACTCTTTAAATTTGAAAGGATCATCAAGCGCTTGTCCTTTCAAGCTTGTTTCAAAACTGAAAGAGGTAGAGTCACCTTTCATCTGTTTCTCGACTCTTAAAACATGAAACTGTGAAGTTTCTAAGTTTCAATGTGGTAAAATAAATCACCTACAATCACATGCCCTGTTAGAATTTTCTTGCTGGCCGTTTGATTGTGTGCCTTGGTTTTTTAGCCCGTGTGTTGTGTTTGATCTTTTCCTTTTGTCGTTACTGTCACAGTGGCGGAACCCTCAGTTTCGTCTACTGGTAGTCCATATACAGACAATTCATCAGAGGTTTCACAATCCTCTGCTGAACCTCAGCAGCCCATCGTTTCCGAGTTTCCCGACAAGGGACCCGTTCTATCTAAGCTTCCCTTTGGAGGACGAGTTGAGTTCAATTGGCCCTTATCCGATGCTTGGTATAGATTTTGAGTAGGGGAAAATTTCCCTCCTCTTACGTCGGTTTCGCCTTTTCTAGCTGTTGTTATTCCTCCTAGTCCTTGCCATTTGCTACAAGATCTAGCGGCAGGTTCAGATATGGACACATCCAACCATTATCCTAGTGAGGAAATCCCCATGTCTGGTGAATATTACCAATTGTTCCTAGAAGACAACCACGAGTTATCTGTTATGTCTTTTCCCGGTCCTTCACTACTGGCAGGGTATAGATCTTTAAGTCAGATTATGACCGTCGTCACCTCTATGGGGATATCAACTCCTTCTACGAGGATGGTTATTCCTTCATTGGGGATGTCTCCTAGGACACCCATCATGTCATCCCATCAGGTCACTTCAGTACCTGTCAGGCCCACTATCTGTGTGGCCGCATCTACACCCACTATTACCACTCAGTCCATAAGGGCTACGTCGCTTCCCAAAGACGTCTATATATCATCTGCTATGTTGAATAACATCTCTCCTGAAGAGTATCGATTGTCTCTACAACAATCGAACCTCGAGGTCGGACAATCCTCTCAGGATCCCAACTGCCCGTATTTTTCGCATTATGCACAGGATGGTACACCCATTTACGTTTTTCCATATCAATACGATGAGTACGGGAATCCTTTACGTTTACCCGCTCCAGAGGCTTATCTTCATGGTCAAGTTTTTCTATCTAACTAGGCTGGGAAACCTTACAACCCGAAAGGACAACCCTTTCAGGGCCAACCTTTGGGCCAGCCTGGTTATCCTTATGATCCGTAAGGACAACCCTTACTAGGCTACCCTTTGGGCCAACAGGGGTTGTTATACGGTCCGCAAGGACAGTCTTACAACCCTTCAGGTCAACCTATGCAGCCTCACCCTGGGGTCCAACCAGGGCAACCTTAAGGACCCACAGGTCAACCGGGGTACTAACTAGGGCCATTGTACGGTCCTGGGGGGCAAGTCCAACCTTCTTAACCTATGCAACCTTAGTATCCTATTGGTCCGAATGTTGCACATCAGCCACGATCATCTTATGGTCCTGTTGCAGGTCAAACCAGTTACCAGGCACAACCTAGCCCTATTCCACCACCTGGCCAACTGACCCATCTAGCACAGCCTAGTGTCCTACATCAGCCAGGTCAACCTGCACAACCTGCGCAACCTACTCAGCTGGGTCAACCTGTTCAACCATGGCAGCCTGTTCATCCAGGTCATCTTATCCAACCAGGCCAGCCTGCACATCCTGTCAACCCTACTCAACAACCAATTTACTCGATGTCGCAACTGAATCAACCGGTGTGCCCTAATTATCAGGCTCAGCAGGGTCCCACCTATCAGCAACCCACTCAAACCCAAGGCAGTTACTACCCTCAAGGTCAATCTCGACCAAATTATAACCCGCCCCAAGGTTCTAATTATTATCCTCAACAACCCAGCTACACCTATACTCAGCAGTCGAATCCGCATATTGTTCAAACGGTGCCGACATATAATCAGGGTCCATACTCTGGTTATCAACCCCTGTACACTGGTTACCAACAACTGAATCAGACTGGTTATATGCCCTATACCCCCTATCATCATAATCCTTCAAGACAGAACTCATGGGGGCAAGGATATGCTCAACCAGCATGGAGTACAGGTACGGGTCGTTATTGAGGGCCTGGCATGTCGTTCAATCCGCAATTTCCGTTCTTGGCTACCTTGGAGTTACTGGATGTTTCTAAATTAACCAATGATCCAATTCTTCACAATCCTTATTGGCCTCTGGTTCCGACCAAGGTACTCGGCAACTGTCCCAAGTTTGGGGGTAAAGCTGGAGAAGACCCCTAAGCTCATGTAATGACTTACCATCTGTGGTGTTCGTCCAATTCTTGGGTGGATGATTCAATTTGTCTACGTCTCTTCCAGCGCACCCTTACTGTCGCTGCCGCTAAGTGGTATATATAATTACTCCATGGCATATTTCAAGATTTCAATACGTTATCCATGGTTTTTCTGACTCACTTCCAGTTACCGGTTCATTACGAAGCTGGGACACATCTCCTGACTTCTTTGAAGCAGGATAAAGCCACCCACATATCCGATCATATTCATGAGTGGCAACGTCGTTGTAGACTGATCAAGTTTGATATACCTGATCAACTACTAACTCATTGGTTCACCACCTCCTTCGTTAGCAAAATCACTCAAGATATTACTATGGGGGCATGTGTGACTGAAGAACAAGCCATCGCGCGTGCCCAGTATCTTGATCTGGTATACTCTCAGTCGGGCACACTTTATGATATTTTGACTGATGCTCCACGTCTGGGAACCTCTAAAGCACGACCTACCCCAGCGGTGAATGGTGTTATTGGTTCCGTGTCTCAAAATTCTCAAAAATCCTCAAATGGGAAGCATAAGTCCAATTCTTCCAATAATTCTGCTCTTCCCGCCCCTCCAGATTCTGGAAGGACTGTGGAGGTTAACGCCATTCAGGCTAATCCTACGGAAAAGGCCTCCAAAGGAAAGAAGAAGGGCAAAGGAAAATCCAAATCTGACTGTTGAGTCCCAAACTTGCATCTTTCCTATACACCTTTCTAGATTTTTTTCCATTTACCTGGACCTCCTAAGTCATCAACATCATTGCATATTAATCATAAAAGAGCATTTAAAGTGGTTTTTAACTATGTTTTGTGTCTGCTGTTTGAATTATATTTTTTCTCATTGAGCTGTGGAATCTTGCAACTTTCCGCAACTGCTGCAACTTTCCGCAGCTGCTGCAACTTTCCGCAGTTGCTGCAACTTTCCGCAGCCATTTTGTTAAAGTCTATATTGCAGGTGTCTTTAGGAAAATCGAGCCACATGAGAAAGTTGGAAATAACATGAACATGGACCAAGTCCTATTGGCTCAGTCGAATTCACCAAAGAAGGCCGTGGTCAAAGATAGTCAAGCGGTGGTCAACCTAAGAGTCCTACGGTGACAGAACTTCGTTTTTCACCACATGAAGACTTGCGTGTCCGTTTCTAAATCACGGGGGACATATCAACACCTGTGAACGGATCCATAAGCCGAATCCAACGACCACTCTCCATAGATTTAATCTTCATGGCAACCATAATGCTAGATTTCTGGACGTGGTTGTTCACGTGTCTTCTATCAGCACAGATTGTAGGAAATTAGTTATGTCTTCCTCTGTTATAAATAATGCGTTCTCATACGCATAGTAGTTAGCTGGTGTAATGTAATTTTGGCTATCAAGAAAGCCCACTGTGTCGTGACATTATTTCCTTGTTATGACTGTGTTTTAAATATATGAGAAGACTCTGTTCATAAGCATAATTCGTGTTTGATAGCTGCTTCCCGAGGATTGTGCAGAGGGCCCCTGCACACGCCGAGGTTTTGTTTATTACTGTATAGTTTCATGCTTGATTTCCTTATGCTCATTATGCCATATTTATTCATGTGTATATATTACATCTCTCATGGTATTTACGTTTTATCTCTGTCCATAATTTTTCATGCTTTATACTGTTGTTAACTGATCAGTGTCTTTGTTCCAGGTTACAATAGGTAGCCCGGGCATTTGCACATAGTTTTACAATGACTAATGACATGGAATCAGTCTTTTCCTTCTACTGATTTATTTTTCTTAGCTTTTAATTCCAGCACTATTTTATTTAATTCAGTTTTGTACATTTGCTTTATTAGTTAGATTAGATATTAAATTGCTCATGTCATTATCAGTTACCTCCGAAAGCCATAGCGAGACTAATGGTGAGGGATTGAAGTATGAGTGTGTAGCTTGATATTAGTTTATTTTTCTGCAAGTTAGATATTAAATTGCTCATGTCATTATCAGTTACCTCCGAAAGCCATAGCGAGACTAATGGTGAGGGATTGAAGTATGAGTGTGTAGTTTGATATTAGTTTATTTTTCTGCAAGCTAGATATTAAATTGCTCATGTCATTATCAGTTACCTCCGAAAGCCATAGTGAGACTAATGGTGAGGGATTGAAGTATGAGTGTGTAATTTTATATTAGTTTATTTTTCTACAAATTAGATATCATATTGCTCAAGTTGTTTATGATTACCTCTGAAAGTCATAGCGAGACTAATGGTGAGGGGTCAGAATATGAGTTGATGTAATTTGATTTTATCTTTACTTTGCTTGCAATTCTTGGATTTCTTTGAGCACATTTTCTTTTGTATTTAGACAGCAGCAAGGGTAATGGGTTTTATGATCAATAGTTCACTATTTGTTAGACTAGTATAGTGGCACATTTCATTTTCTTTTAGGAATTAATTTTGTCATTACATGTTTTTAAACCCTTTTGAAGTTTGAAGTTTGGGAAATCATTATAAAGGACATCATTACCTTGAACATTTATATCCATACTTGTCTTTTAGAATTTTCCATCTTACATTAGGAAACCAACCAAGATAAAAATCCCCAAGATAAATAAAAAAACCAAAAACGACAAAAAGTAAGAGATAGGTTATCTTGCACATATAGTGCGCCACACTTCGTTAGCTTACGAATCTCGGATTGAAAAATTAATGTAGCAATTTAGGACACACTAAATTGACCAAAAATTTTGGCGCCGTTGCCGGGGAAGTGTAACTAGGTAGCCAATTTCTTAAGAAAATATATATAAAAAGAAAGGAAAACTTAATAACTTCTTGAAGTATGCTCTCCTCTTGCACCTAGTGTGATCTGGAGGATCAGAAAAGAGAGTTATTGGTTCAATAATTTCTTAAGTATGCTCTCTTCTTGCACCTAGTGTGACCTGGAAGATCAGAAAGAGAATTATTAGCCCAACTTAAAAATAAAAAAATGGCATGCATAGAGCAAGAGATTCTAGGGGAAGGTTTATAGCTAGAGCCAAGAGTTTGATTTTCACAACTCCATCTTCTTCAAGGCATAGACAAGATTCACCACCATTTACCCCTAACCTTAAGATTCCTGGAATTCAAGGAGCAGCTGAATTAGAGGATTCTCCTACACCATCGACCAAATCTCATTTAGAAGAAGACCCTTTCTTTACTTCTACAGGAGAGTATATTGTAATCAAAGAAGTAGAATCACCTGAAGAAGAAAAGGAAGAGACTCCCTCTCATCCTCCCTTGATAAAAGAACCAGAGGACTTTGAGGACTCTAAAGAAACTATCATGACAGAGGAAATAATAGATGGATTCGGAGGTAGAGGTAGAGGTAGAGGAGGAGGAAATAATGGAGGCAACAATGGTGGAGGTGGAGGTAATAATGGAAGAAATAGGGAAGGAGACAACTCGTTTGGATTCCCTATAGTTGATGAGGAAACTCATACAAAAATGAAAAAAATCTCACCATCTGTCCTCCCCAACTTTTATGGATTGCAAAGTGAGGATCCTGAAACATTTTTGTTTGAGTTTGAAGTCGTGTGCCGAACCTATGACTATATGGAAGACTCTCAAAAACCCAAACTGTTTCCTTCAACATTGAAGGGAGCCGCTTTGAAATGGTTCATGGGATTAGTCACCCAATCTATTAGGATTTGGAATGATATGAAACAAACATTTTTGGATAGATACCTGGACTATTGCATGCCCGCCAATCACAAGGATGAGGTATTCAAAATTGTGCAAAAAGAAGATGAAAATTTGGAGGATTTACTTGAAATATTTCAATATAACTTAAAAAGAGCAAAGATGAACAACTTAGATGAGGAAAATTTGAAAGCCCTTCTATTAAAAGCCATCAGAGATGAATGGATAGATATTTTAAACATGATGGGGAAAGGAGACATTTCTCAACTTCCACTTCGTGACATAATAGAACTATGTATCCATCTCTCAAGGGGAAAATCTAAAATGGGAAAAGGGCCTAGAGATCCTTCTCTTATCAGGGCAAACAAATCTGCAACTAGATCAGTAAGTAGGGCAAAGATTGGCAATATGCTTGATGAATTCAAAACTAATATCTTAGGGGGTTTTAGTGAACAACTAGACACCCTTAAAATTCAAAACAAGCAGAAAGCAGAAACAGATGCTCTAGCCATATTTTGTCCGAAATGTAGGAAGAAACATGCTTTAAGGGAATGTCCCTTGGATGCAAAATTTGTAGAAACATGTATGATTTTCTCAGAGAATCATGAGACCAAGGATTGTCCTTCAATTCTTGGACTCAAAGTTGTCTTTCAAGAAGATCCAAATTCAGTAGAATCTCTCTGTTTTGTTGCAAGAAGACCTTGGCAGGGGCAACAAACTCAAGGGTTTAACAACCCTATGAATTTTCAACCCCCACCAAATTGAAATCCTTGGCAACAACCTTGGCCCCAACCTCAAAATTCATATCAGTCATGGGTACAAGGTATGCAAAATCCTTATGGGAGATTTGCTCAATTTTATCAATATCCTCCATCTTTTCAAAATCAACAAACTCCACAACTTCCAAACCCAAATCTACAACTTCCGTTGCCATTTCCACAACAACAACCTTCTCAACAAAATCCAAATCCTCAACTCATGCTTCCATTCCAAAAAAAGACAAATCAACTTCCAGCTCAGCCGTTGCCAAATCCTAACAATAAAAATCCTCAGAATAATTACATGATAGAAGGACAACAATTTCCTACCTATATGATTGTTCCTCTCATTTATGTACAACTCAGGTCTGGTAGAGTTTTAGAAAAACCTTCTATAGATATCCAAGAGTAAGATACCTCTAAGGAGGACTCTCTTAAAGTCAATGAGGGTTCCAAGGAAGCATCTCTTCAAAACTCAAACATTCAAAAAGAGAAAGAAAATTTATCCCCCACAACTCCTATAGTTGAGCAACCTGCATCTTCATCCACACCTCCTTTCCCTGAAAGATTACAAATTGATAAAGGGGTGGAAAAACAAATCTTGTTGCCTAACTATGATTTTTTAGATGAATTAAAGAATGTTTGTATCAATATTCCCTTGCTACAAGCCATTAGAGAGATTCCTATTCGAGCAAAAACAATAAAGGAGTTGAGTCTCAAAAGACCAGGAAGGAAACTAAGAGATACAAGAAGAATCCACCTGGTAGGAAAAATTGCAGATATCATGATGGGAAAAATTACCATGTAGAAATATATAGATCCAGGTAGTCCAATTGTCAAGACACATATAAATGGGATAGAAATTCCAAACACATTGATTGACTTAGGGGCTGCTATCAACATTATGAGTAGACAGATTATGGAACAGCTAAAACTTCCTAATCTTCTTTTTACACCTACTTTATTGCAACTTGCAGATCGATCAATTATCAAACCAGATGGTGTATTAGAAGATATTTTAGTCTCCTTAGATTCTTGGGAATATCCAGTAGATTTTATGATTTTGACTCCCAAGAGTAATCTAGGAGGGCACCCACTTATCTTAGGAAGACCTTGGCTAGCCACAGCTGATGCTTTTATTAGTTGTAGATCCGGGGACATGTACATTTCTAATGGTAATTCGACAAAGAAATTCAATTTGTATCCTCCAGCAAGAGCAATCACAGAAGTAGGAGACAATGAATGGGTTGATGATGAGGACACTATACAACTTGTCTTTACCATTTCTGAAATCAGTGAGGATAGTCAAATTCTGAACACATTAGAAAATTTTGAGACATCTTCAGAATATGACCCCACACAATTTCAGTTGGAATCTGACATAGAATATTTATCATCAAGACAAATGTCTTTTTACTCTATGGAAGAGTTTGGTAGTTCTACCATTGAGATTTTTCCAGGAAAAACATTGAATATCAACAAACATTTGGAAAAGTCACAACAAGAAGAACTAACCAAAATCTTGCAAAAAAATTCTACTGCATTTGCATGGGAGTATACTGACATGAAAGGTATTGATCCTAAGACTTGAATCCATCATATCTATATTGAGGAAAACAGTAGACCAATCAGACAACCTCAAAGAAGGATGAATCCAAATCTTAGGGAGATAGTGAAAGAAGAGCTCCAAAAACTTCTCAATGTAAACATCATTTATCCAATTTCAGATAGCCGATGGGTTTCTCCTTTGGTTATAGTACCTAAAAAGAATGGTAAATGGAGGGTATGCATTGATTATAGGGAATTGAACAAAGCAACTTTGAAGGATCACTTTCCTTTGCCTTTTATTGATCAGGTATTAGATACATTAGCAGGTAAAAAGTACTTTTCATTTTTGGATGGTTTTAGTGGTTACAATCAAATTCAGGTAGCACCCGAAGATCAAGATAAGACTACATTTACTTGTCCATGGGGAACTTTTGCCTACCGAGTGCTTCCTTTTGGGTTATGTAATGCACCCGCAACATTCCAAAGAGCAGTACTAGGAATTTTTTCTGATCTAATCCATGATTGTGTAGAGGTTTATATGGATGATTTTACAGTTTATGGTAATTCATTTGAAGAGACATTAGAAAATTTGGAAAAAGTCCTTATAAGATGTAAAGAAACAAACCTTTCATTAAGCCATGAAAAATTCTTTATGATGTTTACTGAAGGTATTTTTTTGGGGCATCATATTTCAGGAGATGGAATTAAGATTGATAGATCAAAAGTTGAAGTCATCTCCAAGTTTCCTATTCCAAATTGTCAAAGAGATGTTAGAATTTTTCTAGGATTTACTGGATACTATAGAATATTTATAGAAAACTTCACTAAAATAGCATCCCCACTCTTCAAACTGCTTATAAAAGACTATGAATTCAAATGGGATCATTATTGTCAATCAGCCTTTGAAACTTTGAAAACAAGAATATCTGAAGCACCTATCTTGAGAGGACCAAATTGGAAACTCCCTTTCCATATTTCTACAGATGCTTCAGATACAGCTCTAGGAGCTGTGTTGGGTCAAAAGGATTTAGTCCCTTATGCCATTTACTATACCAGTGAAAATTTTACTCCCACTGAGTTGAACTATACTGTGACTGAAAAAGAGTTTTTAGCCGTTGTTCATGCAATTAATAAGTTTAACATTATATAACAGGCTATGAAAATTTTATTCATACTGATCATTTTGCAATTAGATATCTAATGAACAAACCTATTACTAATCGCAGAGTGACAATATGGCTCCTAATTTTGCAGGAATTCAATATTACTGTGTTGGATAGACCAGGGAAACAAAATACAGTAGCTGATTTCTTGTCTAGGATTCAGAATACTAAAGAAGATTCTCCTGTAGAGGATAAGTTTCCTGATGAATACTTGTTTGCAGTAACTACTAAGACCCCTTGGTATGTAGATATTGCTAACTATTTGGTTACAGGGAAACTGCCTCCACATTTATTTCCAAGTGAAAAAAAGAAAGATTATTCAGGAAAGTTCAAAATATTCATGGATTTCTAACGAATTGTTCAAAAAAGAGCCGGATCTTGTGATCAGAAGATGTGTCAGAGAGGATGAAATACCTGATATCCTCAAGGCATGTCATGATGAACCATGCGGCGGAAACTTTGCTGACAAAAGGACAGCCTATAAAATCCTCTCTTTAGGATATTGTTGGCCTTCCCTCTTCAAAGATGCAAAACAATATGTCAAAAGGTGTGACAACTGCCAAAGAGTAGGGAAACCTACCCTTTCAAATGAAATGCCATTGCAACCACAGGTACTCATTGAACCCTTTGAAAAATGGGCTTTAGATTTCATTGGACCTATTAATCCACCATCTAAGCAAAAGAAGTATATTGGTTTGTACTGATTATGTTACTAAATGGGTAGAAGCCAAAGCATTAGTATCTGCTACTGAAAATTCAGTTGTTCATTTTTTTTATGAGGATATTTTTACTCGCTTTGGTGTTCCAAGAGAAATTGTGACAGATCAAGGAAGCCAATTCACATCCAACCTGGTGGAGAAGCTGATGGAAGAATACAAAATCAAGCATAGAAGATCTACTCCTTACCATCCGCAAGAAAATGGTCAAGTGGAGTCTACAAACAAAGTTCTCGAAAGTATCATCACCAAAACTGTTCATCTACACAGAAGAGATTGGGCAGAAAGGATTCCTGAAGCCTTGTGGGCCTACAGAACTACATGGAGAAATACAACAAGACATTCTCCCTATGAACTTGTTTATGGGAAAGAATTCCTGTTCCCCATTGAGTTCCAAGTCAAAACTTTCAAGATGGCAGTTCAGTTGGGGATGGATCTATCAGAATCCCAAAGGCATAGAATGGAGCAGTTGAATGAGCTAGATGAGATCAGACAAGAGGCAATTCTAAGAACTGATCTAGTTCAATATCAAAGAGCTAAATGGAATGAAAAATACATCAAAGAGAAGAAGTTTCAAGAAGGAGATTGGGCATTGCTATTTGATTCCAAGTTTAAATATTTTAAAGGAAAATTTCAGACTCATTGGCTTGGGCCATATTGACAAGATCTTTAGCAATGGAGCGGTAAGAATCAAGACCATTGATGAATCTCAAACTCCTCTTATTGTGAATGGCCACAGATTAAAGATCTATCATAAGCCACTCTAAAAAGAGGAATTTGTCAAAATGTTTCAAGATAATTTTGCAATAAGGCTGGTGAAGAAGAATCCTTCTTCTCCACCAGCCTAGCCTTTGTTCTTTTCAGTTAAAAAAAAAAAAAAAAAATTGTATAAGCCTAAAAACCAATCACTGATTGGCAGTCTTATACAGAAAATGTAGGGTGAAAATCAGGAACACCTGACACCCTATATTTTCCAAAAAAAAATAAAATTTCTCTCTCTCTCATTTCACAAGTTTTATGACACCCACTCCATTTCATTCCACTTCATTCCACTTCACTTCATTTCATTTCACTCCATTTCATCTATTTCATTTCATTTCACCAATAAAAAAATTTTTATGACCATTTTCATTCAGTCAGTTATCATCTATCCATCTCCATTCACCCAAATAATTGCTGTGTCAGTTTCCGCAGCTGACACCAGTTTCCGCAGCCAGAAGCAGTTTCTGCAGCGACCGCTCTGTTTTTTTTTTTTTTAAATTACAGTTAGATGTTAGTTCAACAGTCATGAAATCAAATGCAGGTATGAAGACATGTGGCATTCAAAAGCATCAATGAGGAGCAACTGATTGAAGACTAATGAAAAATGGCAAGAATTCCAAGGTATGAGTAGAAATTTATTTCAAATGGCATTCAAGCACATTTTTACATAGTTATAAACCATAGCTCCATTATATGCAATGATTGCGTTGATAACTCCATAACCATTCCACAATCTCTATATGATTCCCCCATAATCCTTGCATTCATTTTTAAAATGGTCTCATAGTCAAGCCTCCGGTCTTCACTTGTGTTCGACTATACTTTGATACTCCACCTGTAATTATGGAACGTGGTTGATTTGACTACGGCTTCTCTCAGCCAATCCGCAGCCGTTTCATAAACGTGCTTGCGTCTACTCTGCAGCACCCAATTTTAAATACTGCCAGATGCATTTTACTCCTCCTACTGTTCTATTGACCTCACGGCTGCATTTCACTGTGCTCACATAAGCCTTCACCCCATTTTGTTCTCTGTTCCGCTTCATTCCGTGTACCTATTATCTGATATCTGCTTACAGTCACTGGTCTCCTTCATAAACCTTGTTCATTTCCGCTAATTCAGCCGTCTTACCTCCGCTAAACCCTCCTCACGCAGACTAGTTTTAAAGAACAGAAGGAAGGATGGGTTGGTTGTTGAGGGTAGAACCAGAGGGACCCAAATTTATGGAAGGATACCCGCAAGTCAAAGACATATTGAAAAAGGAAAAATGGCTTCGGTTTATTCAAAAGTTTAAAGGCTACAATACGGAGGTAACAAAAGCTTTTGCGAGGTCTTTCAACGGTCTGGAGGTGGAAATTGGGGACCTCAAATTTACAATGACTGAGGCATCCATAGCAGCTGCTACAGAACTTCCTCAAGAAGGTGAACGCTGGTTCAAGAACAAGAGCATTGGCGAGGAAGCCTGGAGAGTGATCCTATGTAACCCAGGTATGGATGTCACCATTTTCAAAAAGGGAATTCATGTTCATGCTTTAAAAGAAGAATGGGACAGTTTACTGTTGATTATTCAAAATTTTATTACGTGTGAGGGACGTTTTGGATCAATGTACATGTATCATACCCGACTGTTGATGAATTTCCTAGATAACCAAACCCTCAATCTGCCATACTTTTTACTAAACAGTTTGAAAAAGATGTCTGTAACTGTCCAAAAGCATCTGGGGGACGTAGAACCACATTTGTATCACCATGGTCTCGTGAAAATCTTGATAGAAAAAACAATTAAAAGAGGAAAAGGACACCTGGGAGCAGTTTTTAATTAGAAATTTCTTTGAAGAACCCCAAGAAACCCCTGAAGGCAGTACATCATAAATAAGTAGAATAAAGAGAACAAGTGATAAAACTCAAAGCACTCCTACTAACACAGTTGAAAGAACTAGTAGAGAAGAAAGACTGTCTAAAAGGAGGAAGGAAAAGACTGAAGGTAAAAAGCCAACAAAATCAAAAGAGAAAAGAAGCATTGAGGCTGTGCATCAAACCCCTTCCTCAGAAGAAGACCATCAAGTATTGTCTGAGAGACTAGTTCACCTTCAGGAACAGTCAGCCATGCCCAAAAAGAAAGGAAGAGAAAAACAAAAGCAAAAAGACAGTGGTCCACAGCATGTAAGAAGAAGAAGCAGGCTTAAAGGAAAGTGGAGGAAAGCACAAATAAAAGGACCCCATTTTATTGATTTGGGAGAAGGAACACCTGAACAAACTCCAGCTAGCCATATTTCACCTCATTCTCAGTCAAACGTTGAAACTAGTCCTCAAGATGTTGACATGAGTCCTTTTCGGCCATATTTTGAAGTCAATTCTCCTCCACAGCATTTTGGGGACAGTCCAAGGAAAATGACACCCAAGATAGATCCAAAGCAACAAGTGGTGTATGATTACATAGAATCCTTAGAAAGAACAGCCACGGGTCCCAGCACTTCATCCACTCAGCCTCACACAGCACAAGAAGCTCTAGTCCAATCATTGAAACAAGAAATCTTTGAGTTGGAGGTTTTAAATAGACATATTAAAAATGAAAATGAAGCATTAACGGAGCAAAGCATATTGGACAAGATCATTCATGACAACACTATGCTACATCTAGGACTGTGGCACAAAAGGAACAGGAAATTAAAGAAGAAATGCAAGAAGATAAGTAGAGCACTGATTAATCTCAAATTCAGATGCTTGATGAAGAAGCCTAGGATGTTAGCAAAACCAAGAAAGAAGAGAAGAGGACTGGATGTACTGGCAGAGATATCAGAGCATATGAATTAAAGGAGGATGATCAAAATTTTGGTTGCATGAGGACATGCAACACCTTCACAGTGGGGGTATGTTGAGTCCCAAACTTGCATCTTTCCTATACACCTTTCTAGATTTTTTTCCATTTACCTGGACCTCCTAAGTCATCAACATAATTGCATATTAATCATAAAAGAGCATTTAAAGTGGTTTTTAACTATGTTTTGTGTCTGCTGTTTGAATTAGATTTTTTCTCATTGAGCTGCGGAATATTGTCACTTTCCGCAGCTGCTGCAACTTTCTGCAGCCATTTTGTTAAAGTCTATATTGCAGGTGTCTTCAGGAAAATCGAGCCACATGGGCAAGTTGGAAATAACATGGACATGGACCGAGTCCTATTGGCTCAGTCGAATTCACCAAAGAAGGCCGTGGTCAAAGATAGTCAAGCGGCGGTCAACCTAAGAGTCCTACGGTGACATAACTCTGTTTTTCACCACGTGAAGACTTGCGTGGCCGTTTCTAAATCACGGGGGACATATCAACACCTATGAACGGATCCATAAGCTGAATCCAATGACCACTCTCCATAGATTTAATCTTCACAGCAGCCATAATGCTAGATTTCTGGACGTGGTTGTTCACGTGTCTTCTATCAGCGCAGCTTGTAGGAAATTAGTTATGTCTTCCTCTATTATAAATAATGCGTTCTCATACGCATAGTAGTTAGCTGGGGTAATGTAATTTTGGCTGTCAAGAAATCCCACTGTGCCGTGACATTATTTCCTTGTTATGACTGCGTTTTAAATATATGAGAAGACTCTGTTCATAAGCATAATTCGTGTTTGATAGTTGCTTCCCGAGGATTGTGTAGAGGGCCCCTCCACATGCCAAGGTTTTGTTTATTACTGTATATTTTCATGCTTGATTTCCTTATGCTCATTATGCCATAGTTATTCATGTGTATATATTACATCTCTCATGGTATTTACGTTTTATCTCTGTCCATAATTTTTCATGCTTTATACTGCTGTTAACTGATCAGTGTCTTTGTTCCAGATTACAATAGGCAGCCTGGGCATTTGCACATAGTTTTACAATGACTAATGACATGGAATCAGTCTTGTCCTTCTGCTGATTTATTTTTCTTAGCTTTTAATTCCAACACTGTTTTATTTAATTTAGTTTTGTACATTTTCTTTATTAGTTAGATTAGATATTAAATTGCTCATATCATTATCGGTTACCTCCGAAATCCATAGCGAGACTAATGGTAATGGATTGAAGTATGAGTGTGTAGTTTGATATTAGTTTATTTTTCTACAAGTTAGATATTAAATTGCTCATGTCATTATCAGTTACCTCCAAAAGCCATAGCGAGACTAATGGTGAGGGATTGAAGTATGAGTGTGTAGTTTGATATTAGTTTATTTTTCTGCAAGTTAGATATTAAATTTCTCATGTCATTATCAGTTACCTTCGAAAGCCATAGCGAGACTAATGGTGAGGGATTGAAGTATGAGTGTGTAATTTGATATTAGTTTATTTTTCTGCAAATTAGATATTAGATTGCTCAAGTTGTTTATGATTACCTCCGAAAGCCATAGCGAGACTAATGGTGATGGGTCAGAATATGAGTTGATGTAATTTGATTTTAGCTTTACTTTGCTTGCAATTCTTGGATTTCTTTGAGCACAGTTTCTTTTGTATTTAGACAGCAGCAAGGGTAATGGGTTTCATGATCAATAGTTCACTGTTTTTTAGACTATTATAGTGGCACATTTTCATTTTCTTTTAGGAATTAATTTTGTCACTACATGTTTTTAAACTCTTTTGAAGTTTGAAGTTTGGGAAATCATTATAAAGGACATCATTACCTTGAACATTTATATCCATACTTGTCTTTTAGAATTTTCCATCTTACATTAGGAAACCAACCAAGATAAAAATCCCCAAGATAAATAAAAAAACCAAAAACAACAAAAAGTAAGAGATAGGTTATCTTGCACATATAGTGCGCCACACTTCGTCAGCTTACAAATCCCGGATTGACAAATTAATGTAGAAATTTAGGACACACTAAATTGACCAAACACTGATGCCCCAAAACTAGAGTCTTCTAAACCTCGTACTAATGACGGTTCCTAACGTAAACTGAAGTACCCCTGCCTTATATGTGAAGGAGACCATTATACCAGGGATTGTCCCCTACGATCTAAAATTAGTCAACTTCTAAAAGGCTCCAAAGGGACTCCGGCAGTTCTTAAAGAACCGTTCCTGTCTCAGCAGACCTAGATGGTTGAGCAGCCCTCACCATCTGTGCCATATGGGTCCCAGGTCTTTATGATGAATGGTGCTGCACCTGTCTCAATCGCTATGCATTCGAAGGATTATGCTGGATCACGCCAAGTAGCTGGAAAGGAAGTTGTGGATGGCCCACCTCCCCCACCTGTCTCCGGTCCTTTGGAAATTGAGAAGCCCAGCGCTGAACCTATTGTGAGGCCACCTTCTAAAGGTGTTCTACGAAGATCTTCCTACAACCCAAATGCCCGTGCCGCTCAGCACTATAGTATTGTTGAGGATTTGGCACATGTGCCTTTTGCCATGTCTACATTGGAAGTTCTTCAAAGTTTCCCATCGCAATGGAAAGCTCTGTTGTCCGCAATCGGTGGGATCGATCCTGCCGATTCTAATCTTCTCACCTTCGACCTAGAAAAATTTTTCCCCCGACTTTCACATCAAATCGCTCTTGTTATTCAAGTCAGGATCAATGGCCTCAACATTCATAGAGCCATTGTAGATGAAAGTGCTTCCACCTGTGTTATGTCATCCGCCTGCTGGAAGGCCATCGGCTCTCTGGCTCTTTCATCATCTCCCAATGCCTTAGAAGCATTCGATGGTCAGGAATCAAAACCCCTGGGTGTTCTCGAGAGTTTTCCGATTACGTTACAGCGAAAGACAGTCAACGTAGAAGTAGAAGTGGTTGACACTAAGCTCAACTAAAATCTACTTCTTGGCCGTAGTTGGACTCACGCCATGATATGCGTGCCGTCAACCCTCTTCCAGTTTCTTAAGTTCCCTCATGAAGGCAAAATCGTTACTGTGGATCATTTGTTTTTCTTCACTCATCCTCTAAGAACAACGTTCCTTGCGTGGATCAGATCCCCAATTCCCCTGACAGTGTAGGACCCGCTCTCTTCAAAGACCCCGTCCTCATGGGTATTTTTCCAATGCAACCGCCACACACCATTCAAGTTAATATGTTCTCTCGGTCCGATGACCCTTGGATCATCCCTTCGCTTGAACATGTGACATCTTTCGGAGAATCGATGCCGTTAAATCCAGTTGAGATTAATTATTGCAAAATTGTCGCCGCATCTGATCCTCCTCCTCCTGAAACATGCTCCTTCGAGCATGGCTCTGGATATATATTCTCAATCCCCTTGGCTTGGTGATGAAAATTTTCCTGACCCTTTAAGAGAAGTTTTCCCTTCCAATGAATCTATTGTTGAAACAATGTCTCTTGAAGATCTGCCATGGAGCGATGGACATCATCGTTCCTCGTTCATGCCTGGCTTGGGGGCAATATCTGATTGTCTAGAGCGCTTTGCATCTCAGGTTCCCACTCTGCCTCTCCAAACACCGATATTGAATCATGAGGTCCTTTTGGAGGGAAACCTGAGTGTCAAACTATGCCGATCGACATCTCCGTCAAACCGGGGGTAGTCAAGAATATTCATGTGGGAGTGACTTGTTCTCCTGAAGAGATACAAGTTTATACAAACCTTTTTCGCGAATTCAGAGATGTTTTCATGTGGTCCTAAGATGTTTTCATGTGGTCCTATGAAGAGATGCCTGGGATTGATCCCAGCATAGTCATGCACGAGATTCCTACCTATCTGGGTGCAAAACCAGTGCATCAACGGCTACGCCCAGTGCATCCCCGAAAAGTTGCAGCTATAAAGGCAGAAGTTGAAGAACTTATTAACGCAGGATTTATCTATCCTATTCCCCTCACAGAATGGGTTTCGAATATCATCCCTGTAGATAAGAGAAAAGGCACTATATGAGTCTGTGTTGATTACCGAGACATCAATTGGGCCTGTCCTAAGGACAATTACCCCACTCCTTTTATAGATCAAATCATTGATGAATGCGCGGGGAGTGAGATTTATTCCCTTATGGACGACTTCTCTGGGTACAATCAAATCAATATTTTACCTGTTGATCAACACAAGACTACCTTTATTTGTCCATGGGGGACCTTCGCTTATAGAAAGCTCCCGTTCGGTCTCAAAAACGTTGGGACCACCTTCCAGCGTGCTATGTATTATTCTTTCCATGGCATACGCCATATTTTTCAGCCATATCTGGACAATTTTCCGGCCCATTCAGCTCGGCATGAGGACCACCCGGAACACCTCCGCCAGATTTTCCTTCGTTGCAGACGCTATAATATTAGGTTGAATCCTCATAAGTGTGTCTTCTACATGGATTCTGGCCATATTTTGGGATTCATTGTCTATAAAGATGGAATTCACCTTGACCCCCTCAAGGTCGAGGCCATCATTAACCTCCCATCCCCTTCCTTGTTACATCAACTATAGAGTCTGCAGGGGAAAGCTAACTTTCTATGATGCTTCATTCCGAATTATGCGGAAGTGGCCAAAGGTTTTACGCGTCTCTTGAAACAGGACGTTCCTTTCCATTGGGACGAGATTGCCCAGCAATCTTTTGATAAGCTTAAAAATTTTCTCGTTAACGCTTCGATGATACGTCCTCCTAACTATCATCGCGATTTTACCCTTTATTTGGCCGCTGCATTTAGCACGATAGCTATGGTTTTATTCCATGATGACGATGATGGAAATGAACACGTAGTTTATTATCTATCTCGGAATATTCTCGACACAGAAACATGCTATTCTCATGTCGAGAAGTTGGCTCTCGCCACGGTTCAGGCCGTGCAGCGATTTCGCCACTACATCCTGTTGCGTACCGTAACCGTGTTTTCGGACTGCAACCCCATGACATATATCCTGTCTCAACAATTGCTGGGGGGAAATTACTCCAAGTGGATTGTAATCCTTCAGGAGTTCGATTTAGAGTTCATCACTGCTAACTCGACGAAATCATTGGTTTTCGCTGATCTGATTTGCTCTCTCCCGACAGACTCCATTCCATCGAAATCTGAAGATCATATCCCAGATGAAACACGCTTTCTTATCAGCACTTGTAACCCATGGTACGGTGACATTATCGTGTATCTTCAAACATCCATGTTTCGGTATGAATTGACAAAGGATGCTCGATGTCGAATTCGACATCAATCTCAACCATACTACATTGTAGGAGATACCCTGTACCGTGTCGGAGTCGATTCCATGCTCCACCGGTGCTTGACCTTGGAAGAGGCTGAAAGAGTCTTAAATGACTGTCACAGTGGCGCCTGTGGTGGTCACATGTCCGGATATGCCACCACTCATAATATTCTACCCACAAGTTACTTCTGGCCGTCTATATTCAAAGACTATATTGTTGCAGTCCGAAAATGTCATGCGTGCCAGGTCTTTCAACGCAAGATGAGCACGCCACCCCTACCCTTGCATCCTGTCATCACCGTCGGCCCTTTTGTGAAATGGGGTGTAGATTTTATGACATGTAACCCTCACTCGGCCAAGGGGCATGCTTATATAATCGCCGCCGTAGACTACTTTACTAAGTGGGCCGAAGCGATGCCTACATTAGCTGCCTACGGTAAGACGACTGCCCAATTTATTTTCAACCATGTTATTACATGTTTTGGAGTCCCTCAGGCCATTGTTACTGATCATGGCACCCATTTTTGGGATTACATGATGGTTGAGCTGACGTTAAAGTTGGGCTTACGCCATGATAGCTCAACGCCATACTACCCCCAGGCGAATGGCCAGGTTGAGGCTGTGAACAAGGTTTTGGTCACAATGCTTCAACGAACGATTGGTATCCACAAATCCAACTGGCATCTCCAATTATTCTCAGCTCTTTGGGCTTATCGAACATCTGTAAAGAGTGCAACTGGATTCACACCTTTTTAGTTGGTGTATGGTTTGGAAGCGACTGTCCTGGTTGAATGTGAAATTCCTTCCCTAAAGTTGGCTATGGAACTATTGCCTAAAACTTCTCCGGAGGAAGAATGTATCTTGTATTTGGAACGTTTGGATGAAACCCACCACTTAGCTGCCTTGGTTATTGAGGCACAGAAAAAGCGGGTCAAAGCCCACTTCGATCAATCGGTTTCTCCTCGTTCTTTCATTGAAGGAGACCTCGTCCTCCTATATGACCAAGCACATGATAAACTTGGAGCAGGAAAATTCCAACCCATGTGGCATGGGCCCTATATAGTTAAACGAGTATTGAAAAATGGGGCCTATGAACTTATAGACTACGAAGGAGTTCCCCTGGTGCAACCTAGGAATGGGTTGTACCTCAAAAAGTACTACGCTTGAGTTATTCTCATGTGGTGTGTGTGTACATAAGTGAGTGTTTTCATTTTTGTGCATGTGTGGTGTGGTGTGCTTTGTAAGCGTCTTTCTGCTGATTGGGTCTTCCTGATTGTGCAGATGTCTATTACTCCTTTTGTCGGTTTCGCGGATGGTGCCTCCCGCAGTACCATGAATCTGTCCTTTGCAGCCTGGGTAATCTATGATCCTACTGGTGAGTTGGTTAATTTGTAGGGTGTGTGTCTAGGGCCTACCACAAATAATGTCGCAGAGTATAGTGCCATTTTAGAATTATTAAACGAGATTGTTAACCTCGGTATTCGTGCATTACTTGTGTATCTGGACTCACAACTTGTAGTATTACAAATTAACAGTCATTATTTAGTTAGAAACCCATCCATTTTACGTCTGTATCTATGTATTCGTTTACTGGAAAGAAATTTTGATTACATTACATATCAAAATATACCCAGGCACATGAATGCATTAACAGATGCAGTAGCTAATTTGGTTTTAGATAGACATTTGTGCAACTTATAAAAAACATCATCACATGTAAAAAGATCCATCCAGAAATAGATATATATATATATATATATATATATATATGTCGAATAGTTTGCAGTTTTTGTACATCACATAAAGTCAAAAATTATACATGTTTGTCTAATAATAGCCAGAGACAACATGTCTCTCAAAAAATATACATATAAAAAGCCCTAAATGACTAATCAGCATGGTGCTCATGGTAACATGCCACCGCGTGCACCAATCTCCTCAGCAATCACTGGAGGTGACTAGGCACCCCCACAGTGTGTCACTGGTAAGCCAATGGGACGTCTTCCAGCCGTGCATAGTCTGGGATTCCCTGAGCAATGCCCTCCAGGTTCTGGATTAGCTCACTCCCTTCGTCACCCTCAGCTTGAGGGTCATGTGCGAGAAGGGTCCTCCGCGCAATGGGCGAGATGCCCGCGGGCCTCTCTAGGCCAACATCTGCATACACATAAAACTATTGTTAGAATAGACATGTATCACAAAAAAAAAAAAAAATACATAAAAAATAAAAAAGAGTCATACCCATCTCCTCGTCCTAGTCGCCCCCCTCCGGAAGTGGGCGATCTGGGTCTCCCGTAAAGTCAGTTCCTACGTAGGGCCAATCCTCAACTACAATTAGCTGACACCGTAACCATACAAAGAACTCAGGCCTCCAGGACATCTGCTGGCCCCCTCCTGACCTGGGCATAAGTGCTGCCCATCAAGCCATCCTCGGCTCCCTCAATGTCGGCTCGGCGACTATCGCCCCTTGGCCCTGGAAAATTGGTAATCGTTCCAGAATGAATGACACCAGAATGGAACCATACCCAAACTGTTTTATTTTGGCTTTCTTGCAATTTTTCAGCTACCGTTTGATGTTTGTGGTCACGACAGTGGCCCAGTCGAATAGTGTAGGATTCATGCATTCGGAAGCTAGTAGGAGTTGTGCTTTTGTTGCCTCATGCGGGGCTTGTGATCCTACAGCCCGCGTAATGGTATGAAGCACTACTCGAAGTACTAGATCGCAGACAGTGTGGATGTCTACTTTCCCACTATCTGATCCTGTTTGTGCCCCTAGGCACACTCTTGCCATTACCATATCCATTTTCTCCCCAGAAGCTTCGCTGCTCGTCATGATTGGCATTGGGCCTCTGCGCGACAATCCGGTTATAAAATAAACATCAGAGACTTCAAGTGCTAGTACTTGGTCTTGGATTTTGAACACTTCCTCATTCTCGTCCCATATGCTAACCAAATACTATAATAGCTTAGGTTGAGCTCTTAAACATGGTGTAAGGAAAAACTTCTTGAGACCACAATCTCGAAGGAAGTTCATGCAAGCTTCATTTTCCATGGCCATTTCTTCCTCTTCCCCATGTTCCCTCTCCTTCCATTTAATCACCATTGTGCCTAGATATCTGCACCAACATGGTCAAAAATACCTTATTAGATCTCTGTTACACTTAAAAAATCAATTGAGTGGCTCACATTTTGGAAAATTAAGGCAGAAAATTGTGTTGCGCCATTGGCGCGACTGTTTTCCTAATAGTCACGCCAATTGGCGCGGGTCCGTGCGCGATACCAGTGCCAATTGGCCGAGCCCTAAATTTTCAAAGGGTTCCCCCAGAGATCAAATACACAATGGAAATCTACAAAAAATGAATCAAAACAAAGCTGAGGGGAGCGCCTCTTACCTGTAACAAGTGAGAACCCGGATGATGTACTGGATTGATCGCAATCATTGACGCAAGTTCGCACACCAAAAGCTCACTGTTGCTCTCCAAATGAGGTAAAAAGTAAAAGTAAATATGTTTTTACCATTTGTGGCATATTTATAACTTTTGAAGTCAAAATTAGGTTTTGAAAGTCATTTTTCTCAATATTTTAAAATATTTTGTCGAAAAATGGATTTTACACTCACTTTTATGTGCAGCGACAGGGTTTTACGTGACTTGAACAGTGATACAAGTTGTATTTTATACTTTTTCGGACTCGGTAAAAACACAAAAAAGTCATTTTGGAGTAATCTTTCAGCTCTTTTATGACTCTCTAAACATGAAAAGATCGTTGAGTCCCTTGTCATTTCGATCTCGTTAAAGTGGCCGTGAAACGACATCTACCCAGTATACTTTTACCCCTTTTTCGGGCTGGGATAGATTATTTATGAAAAAGGAATACCCTAGCCCATCACGACTAGGAGGTTTTCTCAGACATAGTTTTCTACCTTTTCAGATCTGAGGAACTATTTACAAAAAGGGACCATTGGAGTTTACTTTTCTGTTGTCTTTTCAAACTCTCTAAACATGAAAAGACGTCGAGTTCTTCCTTTTTCAGACTCGTTAAACCCTGATAACATCGGATTCAGTCATAATGACTGCTATAGGGTAAACTGCTAGGGTGGTTGGTTTTCGTGGATCCCTCTCAGGGCTTTCCGGTGCCCGAGGCAGACAGTAAGATTAGCTATGTTGTTCACAAAGATGGCATGAGTATGTTTATATTAGCTTGAAATAACTTGAAGGAATACAATAGAGAATTACCTCTTTCACGGTCTTGGAATCTCTTGGAGAAAGCTGTGCAGCAAAGTAAGAGTCCTTCTTCGCCAGCTCCAAATCTGAGACCTGCAATCAGTCAAAGCACCCGCGTAACTTCTAATATAACAAGTATTCTATCAATCAAATCAACAATAAACATCTAGATTATACACATCTGAGCCATTCATATCATACTAAGTAAATATTGAAACAACAATAATAACATTAAGCATTGAATGGACAAAACGAACACAGTTCTATTGATTTTGCAAGAAGGAGGATTACAACCATCGGTTGTACCAAGCCCTCCTCAGTCTCCCAATCTCTCTTCTCTCTCTAGTGAAGAAGTCCAAGTCAAAAAACTCTCTAGGAGCCTCTTTGAATCTTGGCCTTCACAATGTCACACTATTCTCTATTCCACAAGTATACAAGAACCTTGAGCAATCCTTCGACCTTCAATTAAGAGCCTTCAGCTCCTTCTTATAGGAGAGGGAGAAGGCCATTGTTGCCCTTATCTTTCCACTAGTTTGGAATGGAAAAAGCTTAGATGTTTCTTTGATCTCCATGCTTTTGCCTCTTTTGGAGTTCAGTCTTCTATGGCAATGACCAATAATGAACTGGTGCTTCTGCAGTTTCCTTTGTGAATTGACACCTTTGTGAGGGAAAGTCGGAGATTCAAATCATTCTCCGCGCTCTTTTCCCAATTCAAACTTAAAACACGGGTAACGCTTCCCTTCAGTGTAAACAGAGCGTTGCCCTAGTCACTAACGCGGCCAATGCACTGCTTGCCTGCGTTATAACGCTCTTGTTATGTTCTACATAGGCGTTACCCTGGAAAAAATAGGTTTAACTTAGGTCTTTGTACTTCTTCGCCGATTCACTTAAACTGCATATTTCTCAACATGTGAATGAGGGAGTTGTCGTCGAACATGTGAGAAATCGTCTGATTACCAGTCAATAATGAAAACTGTTAACAGACGCGAAGGTGGCCACCGATAATGATGATGGTCCCTAAGATGCCCGGTACAATCTAGCGAGTGTGAATAAAAGGAGTTGAAGTCGAACACTCATAGAATCATTTGACCAAGAGCCAATGATGAAGACCCTTGATCAAACACAAGACTACCTGCCACTGATGTCTGCAAGTATCTGGGTACTGATGTGTTTCTGTATCAACTTCCTAGATAAGGTGTTGAAGTCGATAGGAAGTGATCTGTTGAAAGGTAGGCACTGAGGCGTCCTACATCAGTCAACACGAAACGGAAACCAACTGATTTTGTTTATGATTTGAGATAAGGAAGAGTAAATGGGAACGTCAGACGACAAATAATTTCTGGCATAATGAATGGTTTCGTTGATAACAGGAGCAGTAGATAACGAGATCTGCTTGAACAATAGAAGGCACTCTAGCAGGGTACTAGGCAGCTGAAGCATGATGAACACCAAAGAGTGTGTTAGGATTTTACCGGTGCAGGGACACTGGGAAATGAAGGCTAATACTCATAGATGGTAGGGTTCGGCTAACTGCGAAAGAGTTTTCTAGGAAGTGCCATGTTCAAGAATTTTGCTGCCAAATCGACCTTTTTGAAAATGTAACAGAGGTAGTATCCATTTTGTCCAAATTTTTCCCCATCTGATTAAGTTTAACGAGTCTAGACGAGTAAACTCGGTGAATTTTTCATGTTTAGAGAGTCTGAAAAATGTCAGGAAAGACAACTCTGTTTCCCATCTGATTAGGTTTAACAAGTCCAGATGAGCAAACTCGATGAATTTTTCATGTTTAGAGAGTCTAAAAAATGACGTAAAAGACGACTCCATGTCCTGTCTGATTAGGTTTAACGAGTCCAGACGAGTAAACTCGGTGAATTTTTCATGTTTAGAGAGTCTGAAAAATGTCGTAAAAGACGACTCCATTGGGGTACCTTTGTCATGTCTTGATAACCGGGCATGGAAAAGGGATAATAGTAAGCCCGAAACAGTTCATTTTCCGTAAGTTAGTCCATCGAATCCGGAAAAGTGAGAAATCTATGTTCAATGGACGTCTACCTCATTTTGTTATGAGTACGAGGAGACGAATTAAACTCAATCTTCTTTGTGAAATTTTAACGAGTCCAACAAAGAAAAACTCGGTACCTTCGTGAAATTTTAACGAGTCACGCGGAGAAAACTCGATACCTCCATGAAATTTTAACGAGTCACGCGGAGAAAACTCGATTTACTTTTTCTGTTTAACGAGCTTTGAAAAAGAGGAAAAGAATGGCTCCTTGTTCTTTGTCTCAATAGTTTAACGAGTCTGACAAAGGTGACTCGGGGATTTTTTCGGTTTTATGAGCGAGAAAAAGATTCCTAAAAATAATGCTCAGTACTTCTCCATAGTTTTAACGAGTCTGAAGAAGAAAACTCTAGGTTTTTCGGATTAACAAGCAAGAAAAGACCACAAAAAGAACGCTCGATGCCAACTTAGTATAAGTTTAACGAGTCCGAAGAAGAGAACTCGAGGTTTTTCGGATTAACGAGCAAGAAAAATATCGTAAAAAGAATGCTCGAAGCTTTGTCGTGTAAGTTTAACGAGCCCGACGAAGAGGACTCGAAGTTTTTCGGATTAACGAGCAAGAAGAATACCATAAAAAGAATGCTCGGAATTTCTTGATCTCTTTCTCGTCAATAGAAGGATCTATGTCGGGAATTTTCTTGTGAGACCAAGCAAACACATCGCGGAATTCTTTGAAAATGGATGTGAAGCGTGCAATTTCCTCAGGATTGCAATCTTCTCCAATCTGAATATTTTCCACGATACTCGTTTTGACCGAGATATCAATGAGCATTGTCTTAGAAAGATTACCCATGTTCCCTTCTGAATCGATAGTTTGAACACTCGTGTAATCAGAGGGAACCATCTCAGGCTGGTCGAAAGACGATATTTCAGTTTTTATCGCCTCCGAATCAATCGTCGAAGTGCGATGGTGAAACTCTCCCCAAGGTCGTTCTTCTAATGACATGATCTCTCGAATAGCTTCGTCTGTAGGCCAGACTTCATTGAGGAGATCCTTAGAGAGAACTGTTATGGGAGAGAGGCTTGTACCTGCGGTCGAAACCATATTAGTGTAGGGTTCAGATGTGCTTTGGATGGCTTGATAAGCCAACTCAACCGGCGAAAGCGGCATCTGATCTCCATAGGAATCAATATCTGAAGGTGCCGGAATGATCCATGGGTCGATAGAGCCATCCGTAAAGGTGGATATCATTGCAACCGTGTTTGGGATCTGTGGCGGCGGTAGAGGAAAACAACCCAGTAGGAAAGATGCCTTCAGAAGACCGGTACTGATACTGACGTAAGAGTCAGGGACACCTCCTATTAGGGGTACGGAGCTACTTGGTAAAGTGGAATAATCAGGGGTGCAGAAGGATAGTTGATTGACCGTGACTATTCTCCCATCCAATGGGAATAGGATGAGTCGGAAGACCGAAGACACGATGGCGGTCATAGCATAAGACCAACTGCGACCGAGCAATAGATTATAGTTGAGATGATGCTCTACGACTTCAACGTCCACGTTTACCATTTTCCCACTTAGAGTGATGGGAAAGCTAGCAAGGTATCCTTTGGGTGGGAACGTGTGGCCATCGAAAGCTTTGAGGGAATTCGATGGCAGGTTTAGAGTAGGAGAACCTAAATTCAGCCAGCAAGCTTGTGACATAACGCAGGTCGAAGCACCTTCGTCTATGACAGTGCGATGGATGGGTCTCCCTTTTGACATAACCTACACCTAGAATGCGAGTTGATGTGAGAGGTGAGGTTTAGCCTTTTCCATATCAAATATTGCTAGCGAGGAATCCTGGGGGTCTATTCCGCCAATGGCCGAAAGCAAGGCTTTCCTTTGTGCTGGACAGGTTTGTAATACTTCAAGTGCAGACATAGCTGACGGTGCCTGCGCCAAATATTCTACAATATTGTAGTTTTGGGCTGCACGTGCAGAGGTATTATGAGTCGTTCGTCGAAGTGTCCCTTTAGGGGGACGAATTACAGGTTCAACAGTAGGCCTTTCGATATGCAAATCGTTGGGCGGCGGTGGATTGGAACTAGTTCCAGGTTCCTAAGCATCTATGGTAGGAGTTCCATAAAGCTTGGCGCGAGTTTGAACGTCAATACTCTCGATGCCATAAATGGCAGATGGTCCTTCACCGGAAGGATACAAACCACCATTGCCCCGTTGATGGGGTTGTGGCGGGTTGTCAACCATATGTTGATGTTGCTGTTGTTGATTGGGGAAAGGATTGTGAAGAATGGCAGGTGTTCTCCCAGAATCCTTGTTAGCAATAAAATCAGTGCATTCCTGCAACCGAGGACATTTGTATGTCAAGTGGTCCTCCGCACAGATTTTACAAGGAAATCTCATGGGTTTATCCTTTCCTTTTTCATTAGCAACATTTTTCTGATTAGATTTATTCTGATTATTCGACTGCTCTTCCGAAGAAGATGTTTTCTTCTTATTCTTCCTATTTTTCCCGTTGGGTTTTTGTGAGGTTTGCACCGAATTTACCTCAGCGGAAGGGAGAGGAGTCGTTTGATGGGGGGCGGTGGCAGCCGAGGATGGATGGGAGGTTTGCCCCCGAGACTGATTGGTGGCTACACCAAAGATCGCGCCAACGAGACCATCGGCATGAGCTCCGGTTTTCTGAGTAGCCGGAGGGTTTGGGTTACCAGGGGCATGGGGGAGCAGATCGTAAAGCGTGCCGGATTGTGAATAGATTAAATCCAGGTGCTAGGCACGACGAATACATTGATCTTCTGTCACCGCACCAGAAAGGCCAATGTCTTTAGAGATATGGGGTAAAAGAGACTTGCAAAACCAATTGGCTAAGAGATGGTCCGGAATTGGCGCTTTGACAAGCCTCCTCCTACGTCTCCATTCATGAATATGGTCGGAGATGTGGGTGGCGGTGTCTTGGCGTAGTGATGTTAACAATTTTGTGCCGGTTTCCACTCTAATTGGTAGTTGAAAGTTCTTTAAGAACTCCGTCGCTAAAGCGCCAAACGTATTGATGGCGGCGCGTGGTAATTCAATGTACCACTTGGCGGCATTTCCTGTAAGGGTGCGGGAAAACAGTCGAAGGCGGACACTATCATCTACCATGGAATTGGATATGGACCACAAATGGAAGGTAGTGATGTGTGCGGCTGGGTCATCTCCATGCTTCCCGTCGAACTTCGGGATATTTGAAGGAATCTTATGCGGTATAGGAGGCCAAAGAGAGTTGTGGTTGATGGGGTCGTTTGTCAGCTTATGGATGTCGGGTATGTCCAAAGCTGCCAAGAAAGGCAATTGTGGATTTGCCCCCGAGTCTAACCAAGGCAGTATGGGCTGACTACTTGGACCATAGGGTCCCCCCATCCATGTGTTACCAGAAGGGTAAGTGGGACTTTGATAAAAACCTCCCATAGGTGGAGGAGTAGGAACATACGGTTGCTGTCCATAGGGCATAGTGTATTGAGGGGAAAATGGTTGGTTGCCTCCAGCGTAAAAGTGCCCTCCCACTCCAGATGGAGGTTGGGGTTGGTTAGTCCAAATGGATGCAATAGAGTTTCCCAGAGGCATACTAATACTTGCATAATTTGGCAACGGTATAGATCCTACACCTATGTTTGAACCACTTAAGGGGATAGTATTTACAATGGGTTGTCCCATTTGTCCTAAGGATTGCATAGGAAGAGACATATTCCCTGCTACCTGTGTACTGATAGCACTGCCCCCTGGTATAGTGGCCAGGGGGTTTGAACTCAACAGAGGGTTCCAACCGAAAGAGTTGCTAAAGGGCACCGAAGTAGTCATGCTCGTGGGAGGAGCAACCGTGGTCCCCAACGTGGTCACGGTAGGAGTAGATGCCGAAGGGTTCGGTAAACTACTGACAGTTGTGTTGACCATAGGGTTGGGGGTGGGCATATGTTTACTACTGGGGTTACCCAGTAATGGCATAGAATTGACCACCGGCGGGGAGGATGATGGCGAACCAGGAATGGTTGCCATTGGTATCGACCCTGTGGGTACCGGTGGAGAAATAGATGTTGGTGTTGCTGCAGACATATCTTGGCGCGGTGGAATCTGGACTATCACAGGTCCTAATGGATCAGTGAGCGGAGGATTGTAATTAGGTACAATGCCTTCAGTGAAAGGGTCCTCCGGGAGTTCCGGCTGATAAGGGTCTATGTGATAATCCAGATTAGTCAGAGGAGACTACTCTTCCGTAGAAGGCCCGGGTTCACCAAGGTTCAATATTTCCTCTAAGGTGAGAGGAGGTAGCCCTTGCTGTCGTCGAGACAGACGGCGTGGGTCAGAAGATGCCACGGTGACCGGTTTAATTTTAACAAATTTTATTTAAAATGTGATATATTATGAAGTCTCAAGTGACAGTAACCACACACTTACTAAAAAGAAAAGACTCTCTAAAATCAATCAGCAAGCAGCCAGTATAGGGTGCCCTGTCTGAGTACTACCGTTCACTGGTGATGAAATCCAGTCTCACAATAGCATACAGAGAGGGTTGGTTGAAAGTACAGTTACGGTCACTCTAGAGCTTCGCCCGAACCTCAAACGATAGGTGTAAGCACTCTCGTGAAGACGAGTACCCTCCTAAAGACCGAAGACAGAGTGGGTCCGTCTATTTCAGGTACCAGGACAGCCCGTCCCAATCACCTTGTGTAAGTCCCTAAAAGTATGGCCACTAAGGATACCTCAAATCACAGACATCATCGGGGGGGTCCACGGTTAAGGACAGTGTGCTATATGGGCAGAATACCTAGATCCCCGATCTAGTTTCAACATCCCTGAAGGGAACCCCAATATATAACACACCCACAGGATGCAGTCGAAGGCGGGCTACCTTCTAGTGCACCCAAGTGTTGTCTCGCGCTGAGCTCTGGTAAAGGAACGGTCCCAATAATGTGAGTGCAGCAGGATTTCACTCGTTAATGACTCTAGTTTTCAAGTTTTGAAATCTTGGGTAGTTTTCTCACTTTCCTAACCCAAGATCCTAGCCTGAACTACTATTTGTGTGAGCTCAAAAAGAGTTATTAGATTGATTTTATTATCGCTTTGTTTTTAGTGTACTTTATTATTAGTCTTGCGGAGGGGAAATGGACGTATGAAGTATAGTGAGACTCTGACTCAAGAAACCGTGCAAAACATGCTCTAAATATTAACTTCAATGAACAGTGTTTCTACAAGGAGAGGTTTCTTTTTCAATCATCCATGCACCAACATGTAAATAACACAGCTCAACTTTTAAGATTCAGACTTCTATCTACCTCTTTTAACAGTCTGTAAACCAAACTTTCAGAATAAACTCAGCTAAATGCAGAAAAATAAAAATAAAAATTTCTCTTTTTAAAAAAAAGTAAATGTTTTGCACACTAACTAATTAAGAGAAAAAAATAATCAATGCCAGTTTAGTAGACAAGCACAGGGATTCGGTCTGTGAAAGGTACTGGTGGCCAAAAAACTCATCAGCTAAAACACAGTCACAGTAGTGAACAGCAAGGTTTTTGGGCTGAGTAACGCTCTGTCTGTGAGAAAATACAGCGTTATAACGCACTGTATTTAAGCCTAGACCGCGTTATAATGCACTGTATTTAAGCCTAGACCACGTTATAACGCACTGGATACACTGCATAGGTCGCGTTAACCAGGGAAAAGCTCTTCAGTTGGCCAAACAGGCACAGGATTGAACTCTGCAAGCGTTTGGTATGTCTACTGGGCATGAAAAAATGGTCGGAAGGATACTGAACAGAGGAGAGAAGAAATGAAGGAAGAAATAGTCCGGAAACTATGGGGAAACTCCCTAGCGGAGTCGCCAATTCTGCTATAGGGTAAACTGCTTGGGTGGTTGGTTTTCGTGGATCCCTCTCAGGGCTTTCCGGTGCCCGAGGCAGACAGTAAGATTAGCTATGTTGTTCACAAAGATGGCATGAGTATGTTTATATTAGCTTGAAATAACTTGAAGGAATACAATAGAGAATTACCTCTTTGACGGTCTTAGAATCTCTTGGAGAATGATGTGCAGCAAAGTAATAGTCCTTCTTCGCCGGCTCCAAATCTGAGACCTGCAATCAGTCAAAGCACCCGCATAACTTCTAATATAACAAGTATTCTATCAATCAAATCAACAATAAACATCTAGATTATACACATCTGAGCCATTCATATCATACTAAGTAAATATTGAAACAAAAATAATAAAATTAAGCATTGAATGGACAAAACGAACACAGTTCTATTGATTTTGCAAGAAGGAGGATTACAACCATCGGTTGTACCAAGCCCTCCTCAGTCTCCCAATCTCTCTTCTCTCTCTAGTGAAGAAGTCCAAGTCAACAAACTCTCAAGGAGCCTCTTTGACTCTTGGCCTTCACAATGTCACACTATTCTCTATTCCACAAGTATGCAAGAACCTTGAGCAATCCTTCGACCTTCAATTAAGAGCCTTCAGCTCCTTTTTATAGGAGAGGGAGAAAGCCATTGTTGCCCTTCTCTTTCCACTAGTTTAGAATGGAAAAAACTTAGATGTTTCCTTGATCTCTATGCTTTTGCCTCTATTGGAGTTCAGTCTCTCATGGCAATGACCAATAATGAACTGGTGCTTCTGCAGTTTCCTTTGTGGACTGACTCCTTTGTGAGGGAAAGTCGGAGATTCAAATCATTCTCCACACTCTTTTCCCAATTCAAAATTAAAACACGGGTAACGCTTCCCTTCAGTGTAAACAGAGCGTTGCCCTAACCACTAACGCGTCCAATGCACTGCTTGACTGCGTTATAACGCTCTTGTTATGTTCTACATAGGCATTACCATGGAAGAAATAGGTTTAACTTAGGTCTTTGTACTTCTTCCATATTTGTCTTCCCCTCTGAGCTGATGAGGAGGTATTTTGACCTGTAACAATGACGATATTCAATTTTATCCTTCCTAGGGCTCGTTAAATGTACTAGGATGGATTCGTCCGAAGGACGAACTTATATTACAAGCATATGCTATCCCCTTTAAGATTTTTCTAAAAAATAATTGGGGTAATCGCCAGAAATGGTGGGGAAAAATGGAACCAGTATCGTCGTCGTGTTCGCAGTATGTTGCTCTTGAACATGGCACTTGTCTACATTTGTGTTGGGTTGGGGACATCTCATCTCACTCTCTGTTTTCCTCCATGGGTTTGGGTAATCCCTTTTGACCTCTCATCTGCTCTTTGCCTCATCGTCATGACCTCTGATCTTTTGATGTCAAATACTGCCAAATCCATTGTCGTGCTACTGATATGTTCAAGAGAAATTGACCTTTGCAAGTTTCAACCTTTCTCTGATTCTCATTTTATCTTGATTCACAACATTATATTCCTCTGTCTCGTGTCGATGATGTGGGAAACACTATGGACCACTTTCGATCAAGGCCACTTCCTGTCGACTTCAGCTCATTATCCAGGAAGCTGATCTACAGATTCCCTTCTAGTACCTTGGAGCCTACATGCCTCAATGGCAGGTTCTTCACATTCGACGCAAGGTTTTCATCATTGACCTTCAATCAGATGATTCTATGGGTGTTCAATACCAGCTCACTAATTCACATGTCGTGGACTGTACCTATAGTACCTTGAGGGCCATTGTCATTATTGGTGGTTCCTCTCGCGTCTGTTAATAGCTTTCATCATTGACTGGTAATTAGATGATGTTCTCGCATGTTCAACTTCAGCTCACCTATTCACATGCTTGAACTTGTACTTTTTCTAGGTCGAGATGGAGCGCAAGACCCTGGATTTTGTCTGTTAGAATCCAGGTTGTGATTTTGTGGATTATTATGATTGGTTACATGACTCATTCATTGGATGGCTGTGACCATACCTGAGTCTATTTATCGATCCGTACTGGATGGCTACGTCCATGCCTTGGATCTTGATTATTGTATACTCTGTTATGGATGGCTGTACCCATACCACACATATATCATTTATTTGAGATATCAGTTGTACTTGTCTTCGTAGGTTTTCCAACGGCAGTGTTTTCAGTTGGGCACGTTCTCGTAAAGAATTTTATCCCTCTCTCTCTCTTTTAGGCCTCATGCTTGAGGGGGCATCTGTTACACAGTAATTTGTCACAGTCCCTGCAATTCCATGTTCCGCACATTGGAGGGCTTATTCCGTGACCTGTGAGCAATGGCATGACTTGAAACCACTTTCATGGCATCCCCCTTGACAAGGACAATCATTCCCCTGAAGCTAATTTCCTGTGAAAAGCCCTAAAAATAGCCTTTTTAGCCTTGTCGCGACTAGCCAGTTCAGCCATCGCGCCAATGGGGGGAATCCACCAAAGAGGGTGCGCCAACTGGTGCTCTGTCCCAATGCACCACCTGCGCCAGGCTTAATAAGGAGTATTTAAAAAAAATAAATGGTGGAAGTTTGATTCCAACCAACTCCTGAACTGGTCTCTAAATTGAGTTAGGAGGTTTGGCTTCAGATCTCCATTTAGGGGAAGTGGTTTTCCACCTATCATGGAAGCTTCCTTGATGATAGGGCCAATCCCACCATTGTAGGGATCCCAAATCCCCTTCCACCATCTATATAAGCTTGTCATTTTCCCTTTGCAAGCTAGCCTGAATAGAGCTGAATCAATTGTAAGGAGATTATCGTCAGATAGCCAAAGAGAGAGACTTGTCCTTTTCCCAACGAGCTTTACTGAGACGTAATCCTCTGTAAACCCGCCAAAGGAAGATCCAACATCAGAGCTCAGGTTGTATCTTTCTTTGTTTATGATTAATAATAAGCGACTTCGATTATGGTTCCACTCATATGTTCATGTTTCATGTTATGAGTTGTATCTTCTCTAACTGATACATAATTGCATGTATTAGGTTTTACACTTGTTTGTTTGTTGTTACTTCTTGTACGTGCAGGTGTTCAATCGCATTAAGCGAGAGAATTTTGATCTACCAAAGCAAGGGATGGAAGCGCCATCTTCTCCACAAATGATGACAGCGTAGGAATTAAGGTAGGCCTCTTGTCGTATCTTGGTCTTTTGCAATTGGGAAATTTTGTCTTAGCATGACTCTATTGTTGCTAGACCCGATCTGGGCTAGTAGGGACCGCCTTTGTCCGCAAAGGGGATTTACCTCTCCAACAATATTGTAGAATAGATATCAGTATTGGGTTCTAAAAAATTCCCCATAAAAATAATTCAACACCCATTAAGCCTTCAGAAGGATCTACTATGACTCATGAAGATGAAGAATTGCACCATGATCTATCAAAATTACAAGAGAAAGTGCACCAAATTTCTCTCTTGCAAAGAGCAAAAAAAAATGAAATGAAACTTCTGAAGAAAGGCGTGGAAGTGAAGATGGATGGTTTGAAGAAAGGCGTGGAATATAAGATAGATGGCATGGAAGCTGGCATGGAATCTAAGATGGATGACATGGAAGCTAAGATCGATGAAAAAATGAAAGACAACATGGAAAACATGAAAAATTATCTAAAAGCAGACATAGAAGGTTTGACAAAGTTGATACAAGAAATGTTTCCTAATGGTGAAAAGATAGTAGAGGAAACTCATGATGAGAACAAAATAAATGTTAATCGTGAGTTCATAAACTCTAATTTTGGCGGGAAGAACCACCATATTCCAAAAATGGATATGAGGAATTTTGATGGAAAGGATCCCGTAACATGGATACTATAGATGGAGCAATATTTTGATCTCAATAATGTGCAAAACACACAAAAGGTACACATTGCAACTTTACATTTATAAAAAAATACATTTGTATGGTATTGATGGCTTTCCTCCAATAAAAAAATTGTCACTTGGTCAATTTTTACGGAGGAAATGATAGCACATTATGAATATACAAAGAGCAACACCTTCTTTAGCCAATTGATAAATCTCAAGAAAAAGGGTTCAGTGGTGGAGCACATTGAGGACTTCCAAAAATTGAATATAACAGTAACTAATATTCCAGAGGAACATAGGATTGAAGTCTTCATAGGGACTTTAAAGGATAACATCCAACATGAAGTTCGCATTTGGGAACCTGATTCATTGGAGAAGGCATTCAGGTTGGCAAGAAAAATTGAATGTAAAATTATGGCGACAAGGAAGCCTACCACTCACATCTATAAATATGGAAGTGTTGCTACTCCTAGACTTCCACAACCTACAAGGTTGACACCACAAAAATTTGAAGATAAAAGAGAAAAATGGCTTTGCTACAGTTGTGATAGGAAATACACTAAAGGTCATAAGTGCGTTGAGAATAAATTATTTTAAATAGATTGTGAAGAGGAGGAAGAAAATGAAGAAGAAACTTCAAAAGTAGAGGATATACACCAGGAAAAAACCTTAGAAGAACAAGAAACGAGTCTGACCATATCATTTAATGCATTGGCAGGAATTACCCCTCCTCAAAATCTCAAGATAGAAGGACATATCAAGAAGAAAAAGGTAATAGTGTTGATTGATTTGGGTAGTACACATAATTTTATTCATTGTAAGGTCGCCCAGGAATTGAATTTTTTTTTATACCTAGCACCAGAATGCCAAGTGATGGTTGCAAATGGACGAACTATAAATTCTCTGGAAATGCCATAATATCAAGCTAGCCATGGGGGAATATGTATTGAATATTCGAATGCTTTCCATCCTAATGGGAGGTGTTGATGTTCTACTAGGAGTACAATGGTTACAATATTTGGGGATGGTAGCTTTTAATTTTCAAGAACTTTTCCTGAAATTTCATAAGGAAAAAGAATTCGAATTATGGAGATATTGCGGGGAAGCAGCCAGATAATAAGCTCTAATGTCATGAGAAATTTCTAAAGAAATAACAACGAGGTGTAATTGCACAATTATGCTCACTAGAAGTTCCAACATCAGAATCATCTATTTCTGCATATCTCCAAAAAATATTGGACAATCATTCCAAGGTGTTTGAAACTCCCAAATGACTCCCACCTATTCGTGATCATGATCATGATATTTATTTGATTCCATGAAGTGTTCCTCCAAACATCGGGCCTTATAGATATCCTTATGTCCAAAAGAGCGAAATTGAACGTATGATTGTAGAAATGTTAGAGGCTGGTATAATTAAACCTAGTCAAAGTTCTTTCTCTGCTACAGTAGTATTGGTGCACAAGAAGGATGGATCACGGCGCATGTGTCCGGATTATAGGGAGCTCAATAAGCTCACCATTAAAGATAAATTTCCCAGTCCTGTGATTGATGAATTATTGGATGAATTACATGGAGAAATTATTTACCAAGTTGGATCTTCGTTCGGATATCATCAAATTAGAATGAAGATTGAAGATATTCAAAACGACATTTCAAACTCATGAGGTCATTATGAATTTTTGGTCATGCCTTTTGGCCTTACCAATGCACATTCTACATTTCAAGGGTTGATGAATTTTATTTTCAAACCATTCCTTAGAAAATTTGTGCTAGTATTTTTTGATGATATACTAATATTTAGTAGGTCTTAGAAGGATCATGTTCAACATGTTGAAAGGGTGCTCAATCTATTGGAGGAGAAACAATTATATGGAAAAACATCCAAATGTTTCTTTGGAGTATAAGAGGTGGAATATCTGGGTTATATTGTATCTCACGAAGGTGTTAAGGTAGATCCTAACAAAATTAAAGCCATTAAGGAATGGAAAGTCCCCACAACCATAAAGCAGTTGCGTGGATTTCTCAGGTTAACAGGGTATTATCGCAAGTTTGTTAAGAATTATGGGAGAATAGCAGCACCTCTAACAACATTATTGAAGAAAGATGCATTTTCATGGACTCCTGAAGCAACTAAGGCCTTTGAACATCTTAAAGAGGCAATGTGCGTAGTGTTAGCCCCCCTATAAATTTTTAACAAGAAAATAGGGGGCTAAATTGTTTTTGAGCCTTCAAGGAATGCATTTCCTCTGAAAACACAGTCTCCTTGAAGCCTCTTTGTGTCTTTTATCCTTTGATCAAATCCCCTCTGCTGGTTCCCCTTTTAAATCCTCTCTGTTATGTGAAGAAATGCCCAAAGGCCTCCTTTCCCCTTTATTTTTCCCTCATTTAGCCTCTTTTATTCCCCCTTGTCTCCCTTTCTATTTCCCCATTACCCTTCAAACTTCCCTAAAATCCCCTTTAAATTCCCCCCCAACCTTTGTTGGCCACTTTCCCCCCTTTTCCCCTTATCGTTTCCCTTTAAATCCCTTAAAACCCATTAAAATGGGAAAAAACCCATCTTCCGACCTTATTATAAGGCCTAGCCCCTTTCTTCCAGCCCCTTTCAAACCACTTCCCCACGTGACCCTTCCCCAAGACCAAGCGCTTAAGCCTTGTGGGCCAATCGCAATCGGAGCCGTCAGCGGGCGCATTTCCTTTGTAAACTCCAAAGTCTCGATGCGATTCATTTTAACACGTTAAGTCTTGCGGTGTGTTGTGCACCGTCGATCTGTCACAAGATCTGACGGCCAGCGCTCAATCGCATTACCCCTGTTCGATCGCAATCGCAAGTCACAGTAGTGCTGCCCCGATTATAGTCCTCCGATCCGCCCCTCCCGATTTAATCGCAGCCGTCCATCTCCCAGCCGATCGGACGGCCAGCCTTCAATCGCATCTCCCCTTCCGCACCCTCCTTTTTCCCGCCGATTGATTGTGAGCCGTTGATCTGATCGCAGATCCGACGGTTGGCGCTTAATCGCAACAGCCTCCGATCAATCGCAAGCCTTTTCCTCCGAGCTCCGATCGCGACCCTCCGATCTCATCCTGACCGTCCATTCTCCCCGCAGATCAACGGTCCTGCGCCAATCGCAACTCCCCCCCAATCGCCGATCGCAAGTTCTCTCTCTGTCTTCCGATTAAATCTCCGCCGTCCGTTTCCTCCCAGATCAACGGTCCTGCGCCAATCGCAAGTCTGCCCGATCGCTGATCGCAAGTCCTTCTGTTTATCCCCTGATTGCATCTTGACCATTCATTCTCCCCGTGATCGGACGGCCAACGCTCAATCGCATTTTCCCCTCCCGATCGTCAATCGCAAGTCCTCTTCCGGTGCTCCGATTCAATCGCAGCCGTCCATCTCCCAGCCAATCCAACGGCTCAGCGCTGATCGCATCATCGCCCATCTCCCCTCCCATTTCTCCCTCCGATTTCATCCCTGCCGTTGATCTGGACCCGAGATCAACGGTTATCGCTTAATCGCACCATCCCTCTAATCGCAATAGGAACTTTTTGAATATGTGTTGCGATTGACGATCGCTTCGACCTCCGATTGCGATGGTGCGATTGGATCATGACCGTTCGTTTCCTCCAAGATCGGACGGTTCTGGCTTATTCGCCCTCTGCCTCCGCCGGGTCCCACATCCACTGCTTCACTCCATTGTTTTTCCATGTTTTCCTATGTAAATCGCTTCACTGGTGGCATTTAAGTTTTCACGCTATGCGATCATTTCTCCACCACTTTTCATTGGTTTTCCACTATTCTGCCACCATTCCACCGCCTCCGCATCATTTCCTCTGCCGCCACTGCTCGGGTCTTAAATAGAGTTATTTCGTTGTGCAGACAGCTCATAGAGGTATTCTCATCACTGCTAGCAGATCAGCAGATGGTTTCAAAGGGGTTAGTGGTTTCTGTTGACATAATTAGTGTTAACCCCGCAAGTCAAAGGATTCAAGCACTGTTTGAAGATTAAGAGCGCACCAGCAAAGTCATTACTGCGCTACCTAACAACAGGACGTTCTCTCCAGACGTACACCTTCCTACAACAATCTCCATGCCTCCTCGAGCCCTTAAACAGATTAATGCACTGACAGGAGCTTCATTAGAGACTGTCTGAGCAGTAGTAATGGAGGTATGGAGAAGTCGTGGACTTCCATCCATGTCATTTATTTCAGAATGGCAGCACAGAGCTCCAGGTGCCGAAAGGACTCCAAAGAAACATCCGAGGTCAATTTCGGCCTGACAGAGATCTCCCCAGACAGATTACAGAGTACATACAGCGCTGCATTCAGCCATTAAGCAGCATGGGTGTGGACACTTCCGCCGATTCTGGCTTAATGAGATCAATTTAATTGTTCACCTACTTCTGTTTCTTCCCCTTCTCCTATAAAAGATCCCCGAGAACGAATTGAAAAGGTTGTTGTTCAGTTGCTGCGTAGTTGCTGTTAAAGGGATTCATTTGACTGTTAGAACAATCGTGGGAGGGAGTAGCAAAGTAGTTGTATGTAATAGGCTAGGAGGAGGAAGTCTGGACTGTAACAGCCATTGAGCTTATTTTACATGACTGGTTTTGCATCAATTAATCAAAGCACATTTCACAGGATCCTGGTCTATTACTATTGGTGATGTCTTCTTACTCTATTTATTACATTTCCATATTGTTTCATGTTCTTCTGGTAGGCATCAGAATAATGATATAGGATTCACCCTTGTTAGGTGCCCTATGCTTTCTGCTCTCCCTACCTTTATGTTTTCTGCTTCATGTGTATCTAAGAGTAAATTCATGGGTTTAACCAGTGCAGCGGATGTTATTGCCTGCTGGCTGATGTATGAACTTGCGGGTTTTCTTCTTAGATGTTTCTTTGTAATCTTGTCTCTATTTTTCCCTTGGAGTTGCTAAAGCAGACCTGGAGTTAAATGACCTCTGGTCTCATCTATAAGCAGCCCCGTTGTCTCTTTGAGAGCTGCCTTTGAGTATGTCCAAGCAGGTCTAGAGTTAAATGACCTCTGACCTGATCTATAGACAGAAATTGGGTTGTTCTCCTGCTTTCACTTTCCTTCCTTAATGTTCCATCCCACCCATCTATCTAAAAATATCCTTTAGTGTAGATGACTTGCCCTTTGAAAGCCTTGGCTAGTGGATGCAAGTAATTTCCTTTCATGACTCCATAGCCCAATGGATGGCACTGTCTTGGCCTGTCCTCTTTGCTGAAGCATCCTGCTGCCATGTTCCTTTCCTCCCATTGCTTTCTCGGCCTATGATCCCCAACCAACCCAGCAACCCTTCAACCAAATTATTTAAAACCCCCCTCTGTGCCTCATAACTAGCCTAATATCTCAATTCAAGCTTCAAAGATATATCATTCTTTGCTCTATTTGGAGAGATCCCTCTCCGGGTCCAGGAGGGCTAGATCCTAGGGCCCAAAAGTGGTTCTGATGTTGTCTCATCTTTTGGTCTTGCCAATCTGGCCAAAAAATGGGACTTCCCCAACCCAAGTAACCTTAGGTCTTAGGCCATCTGGACCACAAACCTTTATTGTGGAATGTGATGCCTCAGGAAATGGAATTGGTGTGGTTTTAATGCAGGAAGGAAGACCCATTGCTTTTGAAAGTCGTCCAATCAAAGGAAAGTATTTACAGAAACCTATTTATGAGAAGGAAATGTTAGCAATACTGCATGCACTAAATAAATGGTGAACTTACCTAATGGGAAGACACTTCAAGGTAAAAAATGATCATGATAGTCTTAAACACTTTTTGGAACAAAGACTATCTTCAGAAGAGCAACAAAAATGGGTCACAAAGATGTTGGGTTATGACTTTGAAATAATATACCAAAAAGGGAAGCTTAATGTTGTTGCAGATGCACTCTCAAGAAAGAATGAAGAGGTGGAAGCATTGCTTTGTGCCATTTCTATTATCCAGCCAAATTGGATAACCGAAGCAAGAGATGAATGGAAGAAGGACAAAGAAGTATGGACACTCATTCAAAATTTGCAGGAAGATCCTAGTACATTTGATACATTTAGTTGGAAAAAATTATTCTTTATGGTACAAAGATCGCTTATATCTTTGTAATAATTCCCAACTAAAACAAAAGATTCTTTTGGAATTGCACACTTCTCCTTTAGGAGGACACTCAGGATTTTTAAAAACTTACCACAGGGTGAAGAAAGAATTTTTTTGGGATGGCCTTAAATCTGATATTAAAAATTTTGTGGCAGAATGTTTGGTTTTCCAGCAGAATAAAGTTGAGACAATTAAGACCCCGAGACTTCTACAACCTTTATCCATTCCAAGTCAACGTTGGGAGGAGATTTCAATGGATTTTATCACAGGTTTACCTAAGTCAGAAGGAAAGAGTGTCATCATGGTGGTAGTTGATAGAATTACCAAGTATGCACACTTTTGTGCATTATCTCATCCATTTAAAGCAAGTACAGTTGCTACTACATTTATGGACACAATTCAAAAGCTACATGGAAACCCAAGGGTTATTGTGAGTGATAGAGATCCCATTTTTATTGGAAATTTTTGGACGGAGTTATTTTCTTGTTTGGGTACTCAATTAGCTCATAGCTCATCTTATCATCCTCAATCCGATGGTCAAACTGAGATAGTAAATAAATTTTGGAAGGATATCTTCGTTGTTTTGTATCTGATAAACAAACACAATGGGTCAAGTGGTTACCTCTAGCTGAATGGTGGTATAACACTTCCTTCCATATTGCAGCAAAAATGACCCCATTTATGGCACTTTATGGATATCATCCACTATCCATCACATCATCTTTAAGGGAAAATTCGAAGGTTCAAGCAGTGGAAGATCACATCGAGCATCAGCAAGAAGTTCTCCAAATCTTAAAGGATAACCTGAATTTAGCACAAAATCGAATGAAACAACAGGCAGATCAACATCGCAGCGAGAGAAGTTTTGATGTAGGAGATTGGGTATTTTTACGGCTACAACCATATAAACAAATGTCCCTCAAACAAGCTAAGAAGGATAATAAATTATCGCCAAAGTACTATGGTCCTTACATGGTGTTGCAAAAGATTGGTACTATGGCATACAAATTGGAGCTTCCTGCTTCTTCGCGAGTACATCCAGTTTTCCATGTTTCATGCTTAAAGAAGGTTATAGGAGAAAATCTTCCAGTTCAAACAATATTGCCAGAACTTGATGAGGAAGGTAAAATCATATTGGAACCAGAAGCGGTCATGGAAACAAGAACTCGACAACTACGGAATCGATCAATTTCAGAGTATCTCATCAAGTGGAAGAACTTACCCACTGAAGATTCTACATGGGAGGATGAGAATTTTATACAGAAGCACCCCGAGCTACTCAAGTGTTGAGGACAACACTTTTTTGAAGGAGAGGGGCATGTTAGGTCCCTATATTACTAGTATAGTCCCTTATTGTTGTTAGTGTAACCCCCTTATTGTTATTATTGTACCCTTGTAACCCCCATATTGTTATTATTGTGCCCTTAAATTATTATTGTTAGGTCGGCTAGGATTACATTATGGCCCCAATAGGATTACATTGTGGCCCCATGGACTCCTATATATAGAAAGGAGGTTTTGTAATTTGTATCATCCAAGAATTGTTCATTCATGTAATGTATTGGAGGTTTCCCCCTCGAAGTGGCTTATTTCTAAGGTGTTGATATCTCTTTTCTTCTATTTTTGGAGCTATCTTCACAACACAAAGGCACTCTCAACCTCTTCTCTACACCGTATGCACAATTGGAATATTCTCAGCAATGCTCACCCATAAAGCTCTCTACTGATCCCACTCGACTATGTTGTATTCCCCCACATTTCTCATTGTAATATTGGATTTTATTTCATTGAAACACAATATTTTATGTTGTCTCTGTCAGCTATTGTTTGTCCATTCACACTGTGAAAGTGTACTCATGCACTTGTCACTCCTTCCCATTGTTGCATCTGATACATAAACACTGTAGCTTCATTAGCCATTGAGAATGGGTTTTGTTATCTCACCCATTTTTTTTGTATTAAATATGATGATGGGCACCTGAGTGTTTCCATGTTGAGACATAAATCTTCAATCAACCTGTACAGTCCAACAAGGCTCTTGTTCTTTCTACCAGAAAATCTCCTATCCATGAGGCTATGATCTTCATTCAATTCCTCATAGTGTGCAAGCAAGATCAGGGATGGCTTGTCTCAGCTCATGACAGACTCCATTATTTCATCTTGCTCAACTGTGGTCCTATCTATTCTCCGAGCCAACAGTTTATGCACTTATCATTATTCCAATGACCAACTCTTTTGTGCGCATTTACTTGGATATCCCAGAGTTCTTCTAATCCAACTATTGCTATGGAAAATTATGGCATACCTGCCGAATATGAAGAAATTCTCTCTAAATTTGTCAACTCATCCATGCCTACATACCCAAATTATGGTGAATAGCCTAGTTGGTTTATCTGCTAAATATGGCGCACAATGCCTATGAGTTGTTGACTCATCAATAAGTTCTTCTTCACACATCCATATTTTCAATTGAATTCTTCATAACTTGCAAAACATATCAGTGATGACTTGTTTCATTTGAGCTAGGCCTAGTAATTTAGTTCTACAAGCAATGGTCCTTGCTACCTTGTGGCTCCATTTTCTACAGTCGCCATTAATACTAGAAACAACTATGGTGCTCTGAAAACCATGAAAATCTAACTTCTGGGTATGAATTTCAGTGTTGGATGGGAGGTTGGAAGATTTTGGGTTAGCTCACTTCATCTGTTATGCTTCTATGTTTTCCTCCAACTTCATGACTAGACCTTGGGGCCTATTGAGGCCTCAGAATTATGATTCTGAAACATGGGGGAAAACCACCTGGTCTGGACCTTAAAGCAGCTCCTTTTCTATTTGGTGTAGTGGCTTCGACTGGGGATAATGGGACCAATTTCCCAATAAGGATGATTTTGAGGGTGTTTTGATTATACAACATGCAAATGGAGAATGATTTTAATCTATCATATGCATCTATCTAAACTATTTATTCTACTATATACCCAGGGTGTTTCTTCCTTTATGCAATCTAAAGAGATATCCTTCAACTATTATTAATATAGATCATTTAACAGTTGAAAGAGATGAAAATTATGTAAGATGATTCTTCTAACAAAGTAGTTTCACTAGAAGAATTATAAAAAATATATCGCATTCATATGTGTGATTATATGTTCAATAAGAAATCACAGATATATATTAGAGTAGAAGTGCATGTAACTTTCATCTATACTAACGTTTCAAATATATAATCCAATAAAAAGATGATTGTCAATCTATAAAGAAAGACGTAATGCAATTGAATAGAAGTACCATATGTACAAAGTTATACTCATGTAAACTGACAGTAATTGATCTGCTCCTCTTCACTTTCAAGAAATTTAAAGAGTACAGTAGTGCAACATCAGTTAAACAGCTTTAATTGTCAAAAGATAATAGAGTAAAAAATAGAAGCTTGTTCATTCGGGTCACAATAGGAGTCAATAATAGAAGCTTGTTGGAAAAATACTTCATATTGTTGCTTTAGTTTAGCATTTATATCCAATGCTTCTTTTATGAATTTCTCTAATTGTGGTTGGCTTTGTAACCTGGCCATTGCTACTTCGAGTTGTGCCTGTTTCTCAGTGATTTATGCTTGATGCTGCAATTTAAAATTTTCAAAATCTTTTTGAAATCGGGCCATATTTGATTTAATTTGCTCACTGGAGTTAGATTTTTCTTCATCTAGCAATCTCTCCAGTTCTTTTATTCTGTCTTCCTTCTTCTTCAGCAAAATTTTAACCTCGGTAGCTTTATCAATAGTGGCAGTAGCATATGCTTCTGCATACTGTGATAATTTAGTTAAATGTTTAGTAGGACCAGCTAAGGAATCCTTCCACAAAGCGTCAACAGATTCAGTTGTGAGGTTTGAGACTATTTCGTCTGTTCTTCTCCTTTTATTTCTCTTGACTACAACCTTATAACTAGGACTGTAGAAGATATCCTACGAAGGAATTTCCTAAACTTGTAAAACTATTTGTTTTGTAGGGTAGGCCAATATGATCTCTCGATCATGAGTCTCTGGAACTTGTTGTAGTGGATTAGCAGTTTCCACTATCTTATGGGAATATTCAGGTGTTTGAAAACTATTAATTTGATCAGCATTGAGATTCGTTTTAGGAGTTTTTATTGCTTCAAAAAAATCATCCCATTCACTACTCAAATTATTTGTTTGGGAATTTTCTAACTGATCAAGTGTGTCATTTGGATCATACAGCCTCTTTGTCATTACTACCAAATTTAATAGATTAATCTTCAAAACCTCATTGTAGGTATGGCCAATATCAAAAAGTGCAAAAGTACCACACTGTAAAGGAAAATTAGGCCAAACGGCGTTGTTAGCATCTTTCAGCTATTTAGTAATACCATTAACAAGTTGGTAGGCTATGTCTCTTGCAAGTAACTTATTAGGAACATAATATGGTAGGACTTGGGGAGAAGCATAAATCCCAGATAATCTCACATATGTATAATTATCCTATGCAAACCACCTAGCCATAGAAATAATATATGCACTAGCCTCTTCGGAAACCTGTTGTGCTATACAACACCCCCCATTTATTTTAATAAATGGGGACCCTTTAGAAATAAATAGGAAATTTATTTTTATCTTTAAAAGCAAGAAACTTTGGAAGTAAAGTTTTCTTTTAGTTTTTCCGCTTTATTCCTTAGTGTGCATCGCAAACCACATAGCTTACAACCAAAAAGACTTGAAATCCAGTAAGCCACGCGGGTTGCGAAACCCGCTAAACCTTTTTCGAAGTTATGTTTAAAACTTGCAAACACTCCAACCACCATAATAATTTGTTTATCGCATCGCACCTCATTTAAACAATCAAAATTATAAAGCAATTCATCATAAGTTGCGATGATGCGGACTCAACGAGCCAACAAATAAATAAACATAAAGCTCTAAAAATCCCATAAAGCACAACCGCTTGACTTCTTGAATGTGCACTTCAAATTCCGGATGACTTAACCAAAAGAAAATTCATTACTGCATAAGAGTTGCGATGTGTGATTTGCGCAGATCACATTTCACTGAATTTATGGGTAAACATCACAAATGGTAAAATTCATATCTTGTGATATGCGAATAAATGGCATATAATTACTCAAGCATGAAAAATTACTTATGTCATATCAAACCAAAATCAGAGATCTAGCGTCTTAAGTTGATTGATATCTATTTCGTGTAAAGGTGTAAGAGATTTGATTTTGAAATGAGTATCAATGATTAATATGATATATAATAGATTCGTATCTATTCATGCATGTTTTATATAAACAATGGATTTGTCTCTCTATTCTATATATTTGTAATGTTCGCTCTGTTTACTTGAAATCAGGAAACCACTTAAAGGAGTGAGGAAGATTGAAATGAATAAGAAAGGCAAAGAAATTTCTCAAACGTTATCTACTGAAGACTCGGACATGTCTCCCTTATTTTTAGACACCACCTGTAACAAGGATTGTGGTAGTTCATCATGGGAAGCAATGTATAGGCTTTTCAAAGACGAAAATCCAAGGGTAATAACCATAGTCACTACAACAGGAACGGCAACTACTTTAGATGTGACTTACTTCGATGCTGCATGTTCATTCGTCCACAAGGTAGCCGTAAGGCCAAAAATTCTCCCTTACACAGACATGGTTAAGTGGGTAATTGACCACTTAAGAATAGAAGACAGAACATTCAAATATTCGAAGGGTGAAAACATAGGGTCATTCAAGGCAAAATATTTACAAGCAATGTATCACCTACCCTCCCCGCAACATAAATATGACAAGGATTTTCTGCAAAGATTTAGAGCAGAGCATCCAGACCTGATAAAAGTCAAAAAATAATGGAAGGAAGACCAGGGAAAGCTTAAGCAAGATAAACTCGGTACATACACAATTTCCCAAATTCATTCCCCTTATTGCTATGTTGCCCGTATGTTGTGTAGATTGTTTTCAAAACTTGATGCCACTAGGTTTTTAGTAGATTGGGTCCCATTGATTGACGCAATCATCAATCCCTTAATTATGAATTGGGAAAATATCCTATTTTACAGTTTAGCCAAACAAATCACATAATATAGGAATATAAGGAGTGTCTCATCTAGAGAAATACCTCCCTTTTATATGTCTGCCTATGTCATGGACGCAATCTATTTTTCTTCTAGTTTTCCTACCATGGGATGGAAATGGACTACCCAAGACCCTTCCCCAATCCACATTTACCACAGAGCCCTTTGGGATTCGGACTTCCATTTGCATTTTTATAAAATTTTCCATGGAGCCATGTTGGCTATGCACCAGATGATATTCAATAAGAAATCCCCTAGGGTTTTCGAAGAGGCTAGTGTAGATATTCTTTCTGTGGCTAGGTGGTTTGCATAGGAGAATTTTACACATGTCAGAGTATTTGGGAGTTATGCTTCTCCCCACGTCCTACCATATTATTTTCGTGATAAGTTACTTGTAAGAGAGATAGCCTACCAACTTGTTAATGGTATTACTAAACAACTGAAAGATGCTAAGAAGTCTGTTTGGCCTAATTTTCCTTTACAATGCGGTACTTTTTCACTTTTTGATATTGGCCGTACCAACAAGGAGGTTTCAAAGATTAATCTATTGAATTTGGTAGTAATTCCAAAGAGGTTGTATGATCCAAATGATGTAATTAAAAACTACATTGCAAAGCTCAAAATGAATCCTTTTCTAAAGGAAATTGACAAATTTGATGATCTCTTCCAAGGCATGGAAAAGTTTTCAGATATAATTAATTTTGTAGCCAATGAACTTAACCAAGATGATTTGGAAGCCTTCCAAATATATAGAAATAAGAGACTGGAGAGAGTTCCTCTCAACTTGTTAACTATTGAAGATGTCAACAGACCTACTCCAAGTATTATCCTGGATAATGAAGCAAAATACATGTATAAGGATGAATCGGGTCAATCAGAGCATCAATATCACAATTCGGATCATTATGAAAGTAAATTTGAATCTAGAAAGGATAGCCCAGAAAAGATAATCTATCAAGTAATCCAAGAGATAGAGATGCAGGAAAAAAGAGAAAGTAATGGAACAAAGTCTACAATTTCTCAAGAAGTTCAGCACAATCATGACACACTTGATCAGTCAGAAAAGTCCCAAATAAAGAATTTGTGTAGTGAATGGGATGATTTTTCTGAAGCAATGAAAACTCCTAAAACCAATCCCAATGCTGATCAAGTTACTAGTTTTCAGACACCTGAAAATTCCCATAAGATAGTGGAAACTGCTAATCTACTACAACAATTTCTAGAAACTCATGATCGAGAGATCATACTGGCCTACCCTACAGAACAAATAGTTTTACAAGTTGAGGAAATTCCTTCACTAGATATCTTCTACAGTCCTAGTTATAAGGATGTATTCAAGAGAAATAAAAGGAGAAGAACTGATGAAACAGTCTCAAACCTCACAGATGAATCTGTTGACGTTTTGTGGAAGGATTCCTTTGCTTATCCTACTGAATAGTTAACTAAATTATCATAGTATGCAGTGGCATATGCTACTGTCACTGTTGATAAATCTAGTGAGGTTAAAATGTTGTTTAAGCAAAAGGAAGACAAAATACAAGAACTGAAGAGACTATTAGATGAAGAAAAATCTAACTCCAGCGAGCAAATGAAATCAAAGATGGTCCAATTTCAAAACGATTTCGAGTGTCTTAAATTGCATCATCAAGCAGAAATCACTAAAAAAACAAGCACAACTGGAAGCAGCAATGACCAGGTTACAAAGCCAATCAAAATTAGATAAATTCATAAAAGAAGCATTGGATTTAAATGCTAAGTTAAAGCAACAACAAGAAGTGTTTTTCCAACAAGCTTCTATTATTGAATCTTATTGTGACTCAAATGGCATACTGATCCAACAAGTAGCTATCCAAAAACTTGAATGTGAGAAGCTCGAGAAGAAAATCAACGAACACATTCAATGGCAAGCATTAGACTCAGTAAAGCAACCTAATCTACCCCAGGTAGATAATTTTCATAAGGAGATACTATTCAAAGATTGGGAAGCACAAATAAAGCAGGCAGAGAAAGCAGCAACGAAAACATCAAGATTATCAAAGGAAATTATTGAATCTGTATGTGAACAGCTAGTGAAAGCAAAAATTATCAAAGAGTACACGTCTGAAGTGTTCTCATAAGTCAAACAACTAGAAACACAATGGAAGCAAAAGGCAAACACATAGGATGGAATAATTAAAATGGTAAATAATTTTGATCAAGAAAATTATTGGAATTTTCTAATCAAACCTTATCATCAGTACCAAATCCTACAGCCTTTAACAGATTCAACAAAAAGATCGAAGCCAATACTTTCAAACGTAACATTCAAGGGACAGATCAGTTTGAGGATTTCGTAGCCAAATCAGCTCAAGCCCATGATAGATATTTGTCAAATTTGTGACCAAATCCAAAAGAAAGGGCGTAATTCATAAATCATATTGTTACTTTATTTTCCTAGATTGTAGTTTAAGTTAGTCTTATGGGGATGGTTGTTTGAAACCTCATCTATATTTTTGTAATAATCTATTTTAGAACATAGTTAGTTTAGTATTTAAACCCCTCTCATGCATTTAGAGAAGGGTCCAGAAATTTGTCAAAAACATTTGCAAAGGATGCACTATTGTAAGTTTTTGAATGCTTTGATGAATTAATGGAACACGTCTATTATCTTTTGATAATTAAAGTTTTTTAACTGATGTTGCACTATTGTACTCTTTAAATTGCTTGTAATTGAAGAGGAGAAGATCAATTAGTGTCAATTTACATGAGTAGAATCTCGTACATATGGTACTTTTATTCACTTGTATTAAGACTTGATTTACATATTGACAGTCATCTTTTTATTGCATTATATATTTGAAATGTTATTATAGATGAATTTTACATGCACTTATGTTCTAATAATTGTATGTTATTTATTATTAAATATAAATCACACATATGAATGCGATATATTTTTCACAATTCTTCTAGTCAAACTACTTTGTTAGAAGAATCATCTTACATAATTTTCATCTCTTTCAATTTTTAAATGATCTATATTACCAATAGTTGAAGGATATCTCTTTAGATCACATAAAGGAAGAAACACCCTGGGTATATAATAGAATAAATAGTTTAGATAAATGCATCTAATAGATTAAAATCGTTCTCCATTTGCATGTTGTATAATCAAAACAGACCCTCAATATCATCCTTATTGGGAAATTGGTCCCATGATCCCTAGTCGAAGCCACTACACCAAATGGAAAAGGAGCTGCTTTAAGGTCCATACCAGGTGGTTTTCCCCCATGTTTCGGTAGCAGAATTCTTAGTCCTCAACAAAACCATAGGGGATTTCTTATTGAATATCATATGGTGCATAGGCAACATGAATCCATGGAAAATTTTATAAAAATGCAGATGGAAGTATGAATCCCAAAGGGCTCTGTGGTAAATGTGGATTGGGGTAGGGTCTTGGGTAGTCCATTTCCATCCCATGGTAGGAAAACTAAAAGAAAATTAGATTGCATCCATGACATAGGAAGACATATAAAAGGGAGGTATTTCTCTATTCCTGATAATGTTACCAATTGGAGAGTACTCAATAATGATTCAGATATTATAGATTTCTTGACATCTGAAGGATCTTATGATAGTCAAATTTTGGATGAAAATGAACATGACATTCATATTAAGAAAGAACAAGAGAAAAAATATATTCCTAAGTTTGTTGTCAAATTAGAAGACCTATATGATCTGAAAGATAGGTTTAAAAGAGTTACTAACTTAAAAACACAAAGCTCTACCTTAAGATTTGAGTTAGTAAATCTAGGAACTAACAAAAAACCTCAAAATGTCAATCTAGGTCTTGGTCTATCTTCTGAAGAAATATTATCATTTATCAAATTGTTTAGAATGTACAAAAGTGTCTTTTCTTGGGATTACACTGATATTAATACATATGAAACTTCTGTGATTCCACATACAATTCCTATGATCTCAGAAGAGAAACCTATACAACAAAAATTGAGGAATATTCATCCAAATCTGTAAAATCAAATAAAAAAAGAACTGAACAAACTCCTCAAGGAAAAATTCATCTTTCTAGTCAGGCATTCTAAATGGGTATCAAATATGGTACCTGTCAGGAAGAAGAATGGTGATATTAGAATTTGCATTGATTTTAGGAATTTAAACAAAGCTTGTCAAAAGGACAACTTTCCATTACCAACCATGGAACAAGTACTGCAGATAGTAGCTGGTTATGAAATTATGTACTTTAGATGGATTCTCGGGATATAACTAAATACTCATACATCCAAATGACAGATTGAAGACTACGTTCAAGACTAAGTGGGGAACTTACACTTATCAAAAGATCCCATTTGGAATAATTAATGGAGGTGCCACTTTTCAAAGAGCTATGAACACAAATTTTAGGGGGCTCATAAATAAAACAATGGTTATTTATTTAGATGACATTACAGCCTTTTCTAAACAAGTAACCAATCATGTGAATGACCTAAAACAAGTCTTTGAGCGATGCAAAAGGTATGGCATCTCTTTAAACCCAAAGAAATCAATTTTTGCATTAGATGAAGGAAAAATTTTAGGATTCATTGTGTCAAAAAGAGGAATCTATATTGATTCTGAAAGAATTGATGAAATTAAAATAATTCCTTTCTCTCATAACAAGAAATCTATGCAGTCGTTTCTTGGGAAAATTAATTTTGTTAAAAGGTTTGCAAAATTAGTTTTACCATTACAGAACATGATTAAGAAAAATCCAGTCTTTAAATGGGGACATAATGAAAGAGAAGAATTTTATTTGATTAAAAAATCCATTATCAATGCTCCATTCTTAACTACCCCTAACTTTATTAATCCTTTTACTTTATACATTTTTTCATCAGATACATCATACACTGCTATTTTAACACAACTTAATGACCAACAAATTGAAGCACAAATATCATTTTTCAGTTCCAATTTGGAAGGTGCAGAACTAAATTACACATCTGTCAAAAAGCAAGAATTTGTTGTCTTTAAGGGTATAAAGCAATTCAGGCCATTTCTCCTAAAAACTCACACCAAAATCATAGTTCCATTCTCTGCAGTGAGACAACTATTGATGCAAAGAGAATTAGGAGAGAAAAGGGCTAACTGGATTACCACTTTACAAGAATATGATGTAGAAATTAGACCCACTAAATTTGTTAGAGGTCAAGGTTTTTGCAGAATGCTTACAGGAGCATGCCATCTACCATCAGAAGAAGATTCAGGTAACAATGTGCAAATATTAGAGGTAAGCCTCAACGATGCACAATCTCAATACGCTGATCTCATATTTTATTTGAAGAATGGATATGTTCTGAATCAACTCAATTACAAAACAAAACGGGCTTTGAGATTAAAGGCCAAACAATATGAATTAATAAATGATGTATTGTTTAAAAGAAATTTTTATTATGTACTTCTAAGATGCTTAGAAAAATCTGAAGCAGAGAAAGCCTTGTAGGAACTCCATGATGGACCAGCTGGAGGACATTTTGGAGGAAATACGACAGCACACAAAATCCTGCATGCAGGTTACTATTTGCCTACACTTTTCAAAGATGCTCATGAATATGCAAGAAAATGTGAAGTGTGTCAAAGTGCATTTGGAAGACAAAGGAAGTCAACCTTTCCATTACAGCCAGCCAATATTGAACAACCATTTGAACAATGGGGATTAGATATAATTGGTCAGATTGTTCATAACTCTTCCAAACATCATATATATATTCTCACAGCTACAGATTTCTTTATTAAATGGGTGGAAGAAATTCCATTAAAGGTAGCCAACTCTGATAATATCATTGATTTCATCGACCAAAATATCATAACTAGGTTTGGCTTACCTACTGCTTTAATGTTTGATAATGCATCTTACTTCTCAAGAGCGGCTATGATGGAATTTGCAATTAAAAGAGGTTTTAAACTTAAGTATTCTGCGAATTATTACCCGCAAGGAAATGATTTAGTAGAATCTACAAACAAGAACCTTCTTAGAATAATCAAAAGAACTGTTGATCAAAACCAATGAAATTGGCATAAGTCATTAATCTTTGATTTTTGGGTAGATCGAATTACTCAGAAAGCTTCTATTGACCCTTCTCCATTCAATCTTGTTTATGGAAAATAATTTGTACTTCCTACCAACGTAGTTATTCCCTCTCTTTCCTTAGTACAGTTTATTGATGAATCTCCTTCTTCTTCTTTACAACTTAGACAATGTCAAATTATTAAGTTAGAGGAAGGAAGAGAAAAAGCTAAACATACTCAAGCACATCATCAAAAGATAGTAAGAGCCTCATTTGATTCAAATTCTATTATTCCAAAAAAATTTCAATTTGGTGATCTGGTATTGAAATAGGACAAAGCACACGAGGAAAAAGGTAAACAAACGAAGTTTCAAAAACTTTGGCTAGGTCCATTTCAAACAATTGAAGAAATAGGCCCATTGACATTCTTATTGCCAGATCAATCAAGCAAAAGAGATTCTTTGCCTGTTAATGGGAAGATTTTGAAAAAATACTTTTCATAGGAGGTAACCCCTTCTATTCCTTCTATACTAGTGTATTTTTCTTTTCTTTAGAAAAATAAAAGTTGCTTAGTATAAATTTTTGGCTTTTCAAAATAAAATCTCAGATGATCCTTTTTAATTTATTGCTTATATTAATAAGAAGTGTTAAAGAAACAATCAAAAGATTTGAAAGACAGATAAATTTTATTTTTACTAAAAGATATTGTTTCACTGAAGTTTTTTATTCTTTGATGAACTCTCATCCTTATATTGTATGATTATTCTGTCATCAGTCAAGAAAAGAATCTTTAACATAGTAAATATTATTTTACAGAAAAGCAATCTAAAACTCAAAATTATCATCTAGAATCCTCAAAAATACCAATGATTCACCCCATCCAGGAAAAAATATTAATTTTTGAAAGAAATTCAAAAAATATTATAACTAGAAAAACCTAAAAGACAATAAGTCTCATCATGAGCTTGTTTACCATGTTCATAGGGAAATAATTGAATTGACATTACCAATGCTACCTACCAAAACAAGGTAATGACTTGAGATTATATCAAGAGGAGAAGGGGTCTCATCAAGAGCCAGCTTGATCAATTTAATTACAACTAGTGAATCGCATTGTCATCATTTAGCTACCAAGCCAGGACAATGGCTTTTAAGTAAATAAAAATATGATACAAAAAGAAAAGTTTCAAAAAAATAGAATTTATTTTTTGGAAATTGTAAGAATCACTGGATGGGACAGTGAATCATTGTTGGGTAAAAGATAAACCTGCCAAAAGCTTAAATTTCTTATTGGAACAAAGGCTCTACCCATGATAAAAGAGTAAATATTTATAAAGTTGATCTGTAAGAGCCACCTGCTTTATCTTTTTGAACTGAGTAAATACTGATATAGATTATCATACTTGTATTTTTAAAAGAGGGATTCTTATGAATTATAATCAAGAGAGATTTCATTACTTAGTAAGATATTATTTATTTGAAATTCATTCCTGCAACTATTTTTATTTCAAAAAAGTTCTATAAATTTCAAAAAGTTAGTGAGAGATAGTTGGTTCTCCTAAGTGAATTTCCAGTTGTTGTGCTATACAACACCCCCCATTTATTTTAATAAATAGGGACCCTTTAGAAAGAAATAGGAAATTTATTTTTATCTTTAAAATAAAAAACTTAGGAAATAAAGTTTTATTTTAGTTTTTTCGCTTTATTCCTTAGTCCGCATCACAAACCACATAGCTTACAACCAAAAAGACTTGAAATCCAGTAAGCCACACAGGCTGCGAAATGCGCTAAACCTTTTTGCGAAGTTATATTTAAAACTTGCAAACACTCCAATCAACGTTATAATTTTTTTATCGCATCGCACCTCATTTAAACAATCAAAATTATAAAGAAATTCGGCATAAGTTGCAATTACGCGGACCCAACGAGCCAACAAAGCAATAAACATAAAGCTCTAAAAATCCCATAAAGCGCAACCGCTTGACTTCTTGAATGTGCACTTCAAATTTCGGATGACTTAACCAAAAGAAAATTCATTACCGCATAAGAGTTGCGATGTGCGATTTGCGCAGATCAGATTTCACTAAATTTATGGGTAAACATCACAAACGGTAAAATTTATATGTTGCGATATGCGAATAAATGGAATTTAATTACTCAAGTGTGTGAAATGACTTATGTTGTATCAAATTGAAATCCGAGATCTAGTGTCTTAAGTTGATTTATATCTATTTCATGTAAAGGTGTAAGATATTTGATTTTGAAATGATTATCGATGATTAATATCATATTTAATAGATTCATATCTATTCGTGCATGGTTGATATAAAGAATGGATTTGTCTCTCTGTCATCTATACTTATAATGTTCGCTCTGTTTACTTAAAATTAGGAAACCACTTAACGAAGTGAGAAAGATTGAAATGAACAAGAAAGGCAACGAAATTGCTCAAACACTGTCTACTAAAGACTCAGACATGTCTCCCTTATTTTTAGACACCACTTGCAACAAGGATTGCAGCAGTTCATCATGGGAAGCAATGTATAAGCTTTTGGAAGACAAAAATCCAAGGGTAATAACCAAAGTCCCTACAACAAGCACGACAGCTACTTCAGACACGACTTACTTTGATGCTGCATGTTCATTCGTCCACAAGGTAGCCACAAGGAAAAAAATTATCCCTTACATAGACATGATTAAGTGGGTAATTGGCCACTTAAGCATAGAAGACAGAATAATCAAAGATTCGAAGGGAGAAAAAATAGGGTCATTCAGGACAGAATATTTACAAGTAATGTACCATATACCCTTGCCACAACAGAAATATGACAAGGCTTTTTTGCAAAGATTTAGATCAGAGCATCCAAACCTCATAAAATTTATAAAAGAATGGAAGGAAGACCAAGGAAAGTTGAAGCGAGATAAACTTGGTACGTACCCAATTGCCCAAATTCCTTCCCCTTATTTCTATGCTTCTAGTATGTTGTGTAGATTGTTTTCAAAACCTGATACCACTAGGTTTTCAGTAGATTGGGTCCCATCGATTGACGCAATCAAGAATTCCTTAATTCTGAATTGGGCAAAGATCCTATCTAATAGTTTAGCCAAAAACATCATAGAATATAGGAATAAAAGGAGTTTTCCATCTAGAAAAATACCTCCCTTTTATATGTCTTCCTATGTCATGGAAGCAATCTTCTGTTCTTCTAGTTTTCTACCATGGGATGGAAATGGACTATCCAAAACCCTACCCCAATCCACATTTAACACAGAGCCCTTTGGGATTCGGACTTCCATTTGCATTTTTATAAAATTTTCCATGGAGTCATGTTGTCTATGCACCAGATGATATTCAATAAGAAATCCCCTAGGGTTTCCGAAGACGCTAGTACATATATTCTTTCTGTGGCTAGGTGGTTTGTAGAGGATAATTTTACATATGTCAGAGTATTTGGGATTTATGCTTCTCCCCACTTCCTACCATATTATGTTCCTGATAAGTTACTTGCAAGAGAGATATCCTACCAGCTTGTTAATGGTATTAATAAACCGCTGAAATATGCTAAGAAGGCCATTTGGCTTAATTTTCCTTTACAGTGCGGTACATTTGCACTTTTTGATATTGGCCATACCTACGAGAAGGTTTCAAAGATTAATCTATTGAATTTGGTAGTAATGTTGAAGAGGTTGTATGATCCAAATGATGTATTTAAAAACTACATCACCAAGCTCAAAATGAAGCCTTTTGTATAGAAAATAGATGGATTTGATGATCTCTTCCAAGGCATGGAAAAGTTTTTTGATATAATTAAGTTTGTAGCTAGTCAACTTAACCAAGATGATTTGGAAGCCTTCCAAATATACAGAAATAAGAGATTGGAGATATTTCCTCTCAACTTGTTAACTATTGAATATGTCAATAGACCTACACCGAGTATTAGCTTGGATAATGAATAAAAAGACATGTCTAAGGATGAATCGGGTCAATCAGAGCTTTAATCTCACAATTTGGATCATTCTAAAAATAAATCCGAATCCAGAAAGGATAGCCTAGAAAAGATAATTGATCAAGTAATCTAAGAGATATAGATGTAGGAAAAAATAGAAATTAATGGAACAGAGTCAACTTCTCAAGAAGTTTAACACGGTCATGACACACTTGATCAGTCAGAAAAGTCCCAAAAAAAAAAATTGAGTAGTGAATGGGATGAGTTTTCTGAAGCAATAAAAATTCCTAAAACCAATCCCAATGTTGATCAAGTTACTATTTTTCAGACACCTGAACATTCCCATAAGATAGTGGAAACTTTTAATCCACTACAACAAGTTCCAGAAACTCATGATCAAGAGATCATACCAGCCTACCCTACAGAACAAATAGTTTTAGAAGTTGAGGAAATTCCTTCGCTGGATATCTTCTACAGTCCTAGTTATAAGGCTATAGTCAAGGGAAATAAAAGGAGAAGAACTGATGAAACAATCTCAAACCTCACAAATGAATCTGTTGACGTTTTTTGGAAGGATTCCTTAGTTGGTCCTACTGAACATTTAACTAAATTATCATAGTATGCAGGGGCATATACTACTGCCATAGTTGATAAAGCTAGTGACATTAAAATTTTGCTGAAGAAAAAGGAAGACAGAATACAAGAACTGAAGAGATTGTTAGATGAAGAAAAATCTAACTCCAGCAAGCAAACAAAATCAAAGATGACCCAATTTCAAAAATATTTCGAGAGTCTTAAATTGCAGCATCAAGCAGAAATCACTGAAAAGAAAGCACAACTGGAAGTAACAATGACTAGGTTACAAAGACAACCACAATTAGAGCAATTCATAAAAGAAGCATTGGATTTAAATGCTAAGTTAAAGCAACGTCAGGAAGTGTTTTTCCAGCAAGCTTCTATTATTGATTCTTATTGTGACTCAAATGACATACTGATCCAGCAAGTAGCTATCCAAAAACTTGAATGTGAGAAGCTCGAGAAGAAAATCAACGAACACATTCAATGGTAAGCATAGACTTAGGAAATGAAGATAATCGACCCCAGGTAGATAAGTTTCATAATGAGATCCTATTCAAATATTGGGAAGCACAAATGAAGCAGGCAGAGAAAGCAGCAACAAAAACATCAAGATTATCAAAGGATATTATTGAATCTGTATGTGAACAAATGGTTAAAGTAGAATTTATCAAAGAGTACACATCTGAAGTGTTCTCAGAAGTAAAACAACTATAAACACAATGGAAGAAAAAGGTAGACACATAGGATGAAACAATTAAAAAGGTAAATAAGTTTCATCAAGAAAATTATTGGAATTTTTTGATCAAACCATATCATCAGTACCAGATCCTACAGTCTTTAATAGATTCAACAAAAATATCGCAACCAGTACTTTCAAACACAGTATTTAAGGGACAGGTCAGATTGAGGATTTCACAGCCAACTCAGCTCAAGCCCATGATAGATATTTGTCAACTTTGTGACCAAATCCAAAAGAAAGGGATGAATTCATAGATCATATTGTTACTTTATTTTCCTAGATTGTAGTTTAAGTTAGTCTTATGAGGATGGTTGTTTGAAACCTCCTCTATATTTTTGTAATAATCTATTGTAGAACATAGTTAGTTTAGTATTTAAACCCCTCTCATGCATTTAGAGAAGGGTCTAGAAATTTTTCAAAGACATTTGCAAAGAATGCACTATTGTAAGTTTTTGAATGCTTTGATGAATTAATGGAACAAATCTATTATATTTTGACCATTAGAGCTATTTAACTGATGTTGCACTACCGTACTCTTTAAATTGCTTGAAAGTGAAGAGGAGCAGATCAATTAGTGTCAATTTACATGAGTATAACTTCATACATATGGTACTTTTATTCACTTATATTAAGTCTCGCTTTACAGAATGACAGTCATCTTTTTATTGCATTATATATTTGAAACGTTATTATAGATAAATTTTACATGCACTTCTGTTCTAATAATTGTCTATTATTTCTTATTAAATATATGATCACACATATGAATGCGATATATTTTTCACAATTCTTCTTTTCAAACTACTTTGTTCGAAGAATCATCTTACATAATTTTCATCTCTTTCAACTGTTAAATGATCTATATTACTAATAGTTGAAGGATATCTCTTTAGATCGCATAAAGGAAAAAACACGTCGGGTATATAGTAGAATAAATAGTTTAGATAAATGCATCTGATAAATTAAAATCATTCTCCATTTGCATGTTGTATAATCAAAACACACCCTCAAAATCATCCTTATTGGGAAATTTGTCCCATGATCCCCAGTGGAAGTCGCTACACCAAACAGAAAAGGAGCTTCTTTAAGGTTCGGACTGGGTGGTTTTCCCCCATGTTTCGGTAGCGGAATTCTGAGTCCTCAACAAAACCCTAGGGGCTTTCTTATTGAATATCATTTGGTGCATAAGCAACACGACTCCATGGAAAATTTCATAAAAATGCAGATGGAAGTTTGAATCTCAAAGGGCTCTGTGGTAAATGTGGATTGGGGTTGGGTCTTGGGTAGTCCATTTCCATCCCATGGTATGAAAACTAGAAGAAAAGCAGATTGCTTCCATGACATAGGTAGACATATAAAAGGGAGGTATTTCTCTAGATGAAACACTCTCTTTATTCCTATATTCTGTGATGTATTTGGCTAAACTACCAGATAAGATATTTTCCCAATTTAGAATTAAGGAATTGACAATTGCATCAATTAATGGGACCTAATCTGCTGAAAACCTAGTGGTATCAGGTTTTGAGAACAATCTACACAACATACCAGTGGCATAGCAATAAGGGGAAGAAATTTGGGCAATTGGGTACGTACCGAGTTTATCTTTCTTCAGATTTCCCTGATCTTCCTTCCATTCCTTTATGAATTTTATGAGGTCTATATGCTCTATTGTAAAGATTTGTAGAAATGCCTTGTCATATTCCTGCCGCGGGGAGGGTAGATGGTACATTGCTTGTAAATCTTCTGCCCTGAATGACCCTATGTTTTCTCCCTTCGAATCTTTGAATGTTTTGTCTTCTATGCTTAAGTGGTCAAGTACTCACTTAACCATGTCTGTGTAAGGGAGAATTTTTGGCCTTGCGGCTACCTTGTGGACGAATGAACATGAAGCATCGAAGTAAGTCACGTCTGAAGTAGCTGTCCTGCCTCTTGTAGCGACTTTTTTTATTACACTTGGATTTTTGTGTTTGAAAAGTTTATACATTTCCTCCCATGATGAAATACCACAATCCTTGTTGCAGGTGGTGTCTAAAAATAAGGGAGACATGTTTGAGTCTTTAGTAGACATTGTTTGAGAAATCTCTTTGCCTTTCTTGTTCATTTCAATCTTCTTCACTTTGTTAAGTGGTTTCTTGATTTCAAGTAAATAGAGCGAACATTACAAGTATAGAGAACAAAGGGACAAATCCATCGTTTATATGTAAACATGCATGAATAGACATGAATCTATCAAATATGATATTAATCATCGATAATCATTTCAAAATCAAATCTCTTACACCTTCGCATGAAATAGCTATCAATCAACTTAAGCCATTGGATCTCGGATTTTGGTTTGATATGACATACGTCATTTCACATGCTTGAGTAGTTAAATTCCATTAGTTAACATATCATAACTTATAACTTTTACCATTTATGATGTTTACCCATAAATTCTGCGAAATACAATATGCACAAATCGCACATCACAATTCTTATGCAGCAAACGAATTTGCTTTTGGTTAAGTTGTGTGAAATAAAAATTGCACATTCAAGAAGTCAAGAGGTTGTGCTTTATGGGACTTTATAGCTTTATATTTATTCCTTTGTTGTCTCGTTGGGTTTGCAAAATCGCAACTTATACGAAATTTCTTTATAATTTGATCGTTTTAAATGAGGTGTGATGCGATAAAGAAAATATAACGATAATTGAAGTGTTTGCAAGTTTTTAAATATAACTTTGGAAAAGGCTTAGTGCATTTCGTAGCCCGCATGACTTAGTGGATTTGAAGTCTTTTTGGTTGTAATTTATGTGGTTTGTGATGCGCACTAATGAATAAACCGGAAAAACTCAAAGAAAACTTTATTTCCTAAAGTTTTTTGTTTTAAAGATAAAAATAAAATTCCTATTTATTTCTAAAGGGTCCCCGTTTATTAAAATAAATGGGGGGTGTTGTATAGCACAAAAATTGGCGATTCACTTGGGAGAATCAGCTATCTCTGAATAACTTTTTTGAAATTTCTAAAACTTTTTGAAATAAAAATAGTTGCAGGAATGAATTTCAAAAAAATAACATCTTACTAAGTAATGAAATCTCTCTTGATTATAATTCATAAGAATCCCTATTTTTATAATATAAGTATGAGAATCTATATCAATCTTTACTCAGTTCAAAAAGATAAAACAGACGGCTCTTACAGATCAACTTTATAAATATTTACTCTTTTATCGCAGGTAGAGCCTCTGTTCCAATAAGAAATTTAAGCTTTTGGCAGGGTTACCTTTTACCCAACAATGATTCATTATCCCATCCAGTGTTTCTTACTATTTCCAAAAATACATTATAATTTTTTGAAACTTTTCCTTTTGTATCATATTTTTATTTACTTAAAAACCATTTTCTTGGCTTGGTAACCAAATGATGACAATGCCATTCACTAGTTGTAATTAAACTAATCAAGCTGGCTCTTGATGAGACCCCTTGTCCTCTTGATATAATCTCAAGTCATTACCCTGTTTTGGTGGGCAATATTGGTAATGTCAGTTTAACTATTTCCCTATGAACATGGTAAACAAGCTCGTGATGAGACTTATTATCTTTTAAGTTTTTCTAGTTATAATATTTTTTGAATTTCTTTCAAAAATTAATATTTTTTGCTGGATAGGGTGAATCGTTGGTCCTTTTGAGGATTCTAGATGATAATGTTGAGTTTTAGATTGATTTTGTGTAAAATATTCTTTAATATGTTAAAGATTCTTTTCTTGACTTATAACAGAATAATCATGCTATATAAGGATGAGAGTTCATCAGAGAATAAATAATTTCAGTGAAATTGCATCTTTCAATGAAAATAAAATCTATTTGTCTTTCAAATATTTCGATTTTTTTCTTAACACTTCTTATTTCTATAAGAAATAAATGAAAAAGGATAATCTGAGATTTTATTTTGAAAATCCAAAAATTTATACTAAGCAAATTTTATTTTTCTAAAGAAAAGAAAAAGACACTAGTATAGAAGGAATAGAAGGGCTTACCTCCTATGAAAAGTATTTTTTTCAAAATCCGCCCCTTTACAAGAAAAGAATCCTTTTTTCCTGATAGATCTTGCAATAAGAATGTTGATGGGCCTATTTCTTCAATTATTTGAAATTGACCTAGCAAGAGTTTTTGAAACTTCATGTGTTTACCTTTTCCCTCATGCGCTTTGTCCCATTTCAATACTAGATCAACAATTTGAAATTTTTTTGGAGTAATAGAAGTTGAATCAAATGAGGCTTTTACTATCTGTTGATGACGTGCACTGAGTATGTTTAGCTTTTTCTCTTTCTTCTTCTAACTTAAGAATTTGACATTGTCTAAGTTGTAAAGAAGAATAAGGAGATTCATCAATAAATTTCACTAAGGAAAGAGAGGGAATAACTACATTGGTGGGAAGTACAAATTATTTTCCATAAACAAGATTGAATGGATAAGAACTTATAGAAGATTTATGAGTTATTCGATCTGCCCAAAGAGTAAAGATTAACGATTTGTGCCAATTTCGTTGGTTTTGATCAACAATTATTTTGATTATTCTAATCAGGTTCTTGTTTGTATATGCTACTAAAACATTTCCTTGATGGTAATAATTCACAGAATACTTATGTTACAACCTCTTTTGATTGAAAATTACATCATAGTAGTTCTTGAGAAGTAAGATGCATTATCAAACATTAAAGCAGTAGGTAACCCAAACCTAGTTATGATATATTGGTCGATGAAATCAATGATATTATTAAAGTTGGCTACCTTTAATGGAATTTCTTCCACCCATTTAATAAAGTAATATGTAGCTGTGAGAATATATCTATGTTGTTTGGAAGGGTTGGGAACAATCTGACCAATTATATCTAATCCCCATTGTTCAAATGGTTGTTCGATATTGGTTGGTTGTAATGGGAACATTGGCTTCTTGTGTCTTCCAGATGCACTTTGACACACTTTTCATTTTCTTGCATATTCATGAGCATTTTTGAAAAGTGTAGGTGAATAGTAACTTGCATGCAATATTTTGTGTGCTATCGTATTTCCTCCAAAATGTCCTCCAGCTGGTCCATCATGGAGTTCCTGCAAGACTTTCTCCGCTTCATATTTTTCTAAGCATCTTAGTAGTACATAATCAAAATTTCTCCTAAATAATACATTGTTGATTAATTCATATTTCTTGGCCTTTAATCTTAAAGCTCGTTTCATTTTGTAACTGAGTTGATTCAGAGCATATCCATTCTTCAAATAGAATATAAGATTAGCGTACTGAGATTATGCATCGTTGAGGCTTACCTATGATATTTGCACATTGTTACCTGAATCTTCTTTTGATGATAGATGGGATGCTCCTGTAAACATTCTGCAAAAACTTTGACCTCTAACAATTTTAGAGGGTCGAATTTCTACGTCATATTCTTGTAAAGCAGTAACGCAGTTAGCCCTTTTCTCTCCTAATTCTATTTGCATCAATAGTTGTCTAACTGCAGAGAATGGAACTATGATTTTGGTGTGAATTTTTAGGGGAAATGGCCTGAAATTCTTTATAGCCTTAAAGACAACAAATGCTTTCTTTTCGACAGATGTGTAATTTAGTTCTACACCTTGTAAATTGGAACTGAAAAATGATATTGGTGCTTCAACTTGTTGGTCATTAAGTTGTGTTAAAACAACAACTTATGATGTGTCTGATGAAAAAGTGTATAAATTAAAAGGATTAAGAAAATTGGGGGTATTCAGGAATGGAGCATTGACAATGGATTGTTTAATCAAATCAAATGATTCTCTTTCATTATGTCCCCATTTAAAGACAAAAATTTTCTTAATCATGTTTTGTAATGGTAAAACTATTTGCAAAAAGTCAGGGACAAACCTTTTAACAAAATTAATTTTCCCAAGAAACGACTGCATAGCTTTCTTGTTATGAGGGAAAGGAATTCTCTTAATCTTTTCAATTCTTTCAGGATCAATATAGATTCATATTTTTGACACAATGAATCCTAAAAATTTTCCTTCATCTAATGCAAAAAATGATTTCTTTGTGTTTAAGGAGATTCCATACCTTTTGCATCGCTCGAAGAATTGTTTTAGGTCATTCACATGATTGGTTACTTGTTTAGAAAATACGGTAATGTCATCTAAATAAATAACCACTATGTTATTTATGAGCCCCCTAGAAGCTATGTCCATAGTTCTATAAAAGTGGCACCTGCATTAATTATTCCAAATTCCATCTTTTGATAGGCGTGAGTTCCCCACTTAGTCCTGAATGTAGTTTTCAATCTGTCATCTAGATGCACGAGAATTTGGTTGTATCCCAAGAATCCATCTAGAAAGGACATAAGTTCAGAACCAGCTACTATCTGCAGTACTTGTTCCATGGTTGGTAATGGAAAGTTTTCCTTCTGAAAAGCTTTGTTTAAATTCCTAAAATCAATGCAAATTCTAATATCGCCATTCTTCTTCCTAACAGGTACCAAATTCAATACCCATTTAGAATTCCTGACTAGAAAGATGATTTTTGCCTTGAGGAGTTTGTTTAGTTTTGTTTTGATTTGATTTTACAGATTTGGATGAATCTTCCTCAATTTCTGTTGAATAGGTTTTTCTTTTGAGATCATAGGAATTGTTTGTTGAATCACATAAGTGTCATATGTTTTAAGATCACTGTAATCCCAAGAAAAGACACTTTTGTACATTCTAAACAATCTGATAAATTATAATATTTTTTCGGAATATAAATGAAGACATAGATTGACATTTTGAGGTTTTTCGTTAGTTCCTAAATTTACTAACTCAAATCTTAAGGTAGAGCTTTGTGTTTTTGAGTTAGTAACTCTTTTAAACCTATATTTCAGATCATATAGGTCTTCTAACTTGACAACAAACTTAGGAATAGGATTTTCATCTTGTTCTTTCTTAATTTGAATGTCATGTTCATTTTCATCCAAAATCTGATTATCATAAGATCCTTTAGACGTTAAGAAATCTATGCTAACTGTATCATTATTGAATACTCTCAAATTGGTAACATTATCAGGAATATATGGCCTAAAAATTAATTCAATAGAAAATCTATTGGGACTAAACTCTTGGGATGGGATTAACTTTGATGCCACGTTAGCTAGTAGATCTGCACTAGCATTTTGCATTCTAGGTACAGAAGAAATGTTGAAGGCTAAGAAATGAATGGTTAATTCTTGTACTAATGATTGGTAATGCTTTAAATGTCCAGAATTACAATGAATGATATCTATTACCTATCTAACAATGATTTCTGAATCTCCTAGGACTTTCAGATATTTCATATTAATATCAATGGCTTTGTACAAACCTTGAATTAATGCTTCATATTCAGCTATACTGTTTGTACAATTGAATTCTAATCTGCAGGCTAACATGGTATTTTCTCCTTCTGGGTTTATTAAATTACAACATGCACCTACACCATCTTCAGATTTAGAACCGCCATAATAAAGAGTCCAAAATAAAGAATTAACTATTGTTCTATCTACAAAATTTATACATTTGGAACTATCTTGCTGGGAAAAATTCTCAATCTAAGAAACAACTACATTATCAAAGAAAGGTGATGATTGAGCATTGAAATTTCCCAAAAACGACCCCACTGAATAGTTTCCAATAATGTTATTATTGAATGATACTTGCTCATTTACTCCTTTGAGATCGGTGACTGTATCATTCATGAATTTTCACGGTCTACCCAAATTTGATTTGGCATTCCATTATATGGTAACCACATATGCAACCAGTATGTTGCAAAATAACCATGAAGTTTTTCAGACTAGTCTTGGCTTAAAACTAAGTTGTAAAATTCAAGAATATCAGCCACCAATATATCAATTGTTTGTGTAACCTTGGGATTTGATGACAATCTGATGGAAACAAAATTTATTTCTCCTACCACCTCTACTCTGGTTCTATCAAGTTGTACAATATGAACAGGGGAACTCTGAGGAGTTATGTTCAACTTAGCACAGGTTAATTTTGGCATTATATTAGAGGAAGCCCCCGAGTCTATTGAATATGTATGGATTTTTTTATTATAGATCTTATAGGTTAAGAGAAATGGAGGAGTATGAGAGATGGATCGATCACCTATCATGATCAAGTCTGTAGCATCTATTTTAGTTGAAGGGGAAGGTGGCTTACCCATTTCATTAGCAGCTTGTACTAGCAGGTAAGTTTGAATAAGGAACGACATTTAAGTCTCTAAGTAAGATTTTATGTTGCTTCTTTAATTTAGTAAGCTCGTGAATTGAAATGTTGCCCTGGTTTTCTTCATATCTTCAACTACATTATACTCAATAGTGTCTGAGACTACCATTGTCTTAGACGCAGGTGGAGTATCTGAAGTAACCAGACTTGTTTGTGTAGCCTTTGAAGTAGAGTTTTTTCTTACTGATTTATCTTTAGCAGGAGTTGAAACTTGTTGCTGTTGATTTGGCTGTGTTGCTTCAGTAGTCTTTTTTCTCCTTATGCTCACAGGTAAAGCTTCATGTTGTTCTTCATTTGGTAGGATGAAATCCCACATTCCATTTAGTTCAACTTCTTCTTCTTCGTCATCTTCTTCCTCCTCTATTTTCACTTCCTATGTATCTTGATCAGATTCAACATTAGATGTGATATTTGGAGGTTGAGTATTAGAGGACTGTCCTTTCTTAAAGTTTCTGAAAGTATTTTTTCAGCTTGAATTTTTAGCAGCTTGTTTCTTGATATCTGCCATCTCGTTTGTCATAGTCTTCAAAACTTTTTGAAGACCTTCTATGTCAAAAGGGTCTTTTGGAATTCTATTTTTAGAATCATCTTTGAATGATACCTTCTTTGATTTTCGATCCTCTTGAGAATTCTTTTTCTCAAGAGTGGTTATGTGTTTCTCTACAGATAGAGATTCTTTCAAGTTTTTTGCAAGTGTTGACAGTTTTTATCTATCAACAAAAATAGCTATATTGGATGGAAGATATGAAATATACCACTCAATTTGAACTTCTACACTAGGAACTACTGTAGAGAGAATTATATTGAGTAATTTATTAAATCTTGAATTGAAATCTTTTATCTTCTCACATGTTTTAGCTTTTAGATTTGATAGATCATTGATGAGCATAGTAGTGGTCCTTTCATCCCCAAACTTAGCTAGAAATTGTTCTTCGAACATATTCTAGGTAGTTATAGAGCGGGTAGGCAGTGAAAAATACCAGAATCTCGCAGATCCTTTTAGAGTATATGGAAATAATCTTACAAAACAATCCTCTTCAACTACTCCATTTAGATTGATGGCTAACATAAAATTGTGAATGTGTTCTTCTGTTTGAAGACCATCATCAATATTAAATTTAGGTAACCATATTTTAGGTGATTTTTATAGAACATGAAAAGGAGTGGGCATATTTACAGCCCCTAGATTTTTCCATGGATTTCCTGCCATTGGATTTTGAATAGGTTGGATGGGTGGAGTTTGAGTTAAAGAAGAGGCAGGCTGAGTGCTAGAACAAGTTGCAGGGATAGTAGTTTAAGTGTTGGAACTTGTCAAAGTAACACTGATTGTTAGAATGGAAGTTGTGGAAATGAGACGAGGTAATGGAGGTGAATGGAATAATATCTCGCTGGTGATTGAATCTGATTGAGTCCTCTTTAGTTTCTTTCGAGTACTATCGATGTGAAATTCAAAAGGAAGAATTCTTGTCTTTTGACTTTCTTATCGAGTTAATATACTTTGAGGTTGTAAATAAGACTAAATATTGATATATGATATTTGAGAAGATTCATGCTTTTCAGCAGAAATATGTACTCTTTCTAACTTTTCTATCAAATACTAAACTTCTGGGGAAACTTGATGGGAATCAGGAGATAGTATGGGTTGAGTATCACTAGGAGTCTTAGGAGAAGGATGATGAACTTCATATTTTAAAGACAAGGATCTAGATAATTTTCTGGAAGCTGATGGGGATCTAGAGGGAGAGAGACTCTCATATTAACCCTTAGATTGATCAGATATTTTTTCCATTCACAAGGTCCTCCTTCTAGCACCAGAATTTTGAGGCCTTAGAATTTCACTGCCGAAACATGGGGGAAAACCACCCGGTCTTGACCTTAAAGAAACTCCTTTTCCGTTTGGTGTAGTGGCTTCGACTGGGGATAATGGGACCAATTTCCCAATAAGGATGATTTTGCGGGTGTTTTGATTATACAACATGCAAATGGAGAATGATTTTAATCTATCACATGCATCTATCTAAACTATTTATTCTACTATATACCCAGGGTGTTTCTTCCTTTATGTGATCTAAAGAGATATCCTTCAAATATTAGTAATATATATCATTTAACAGTTGAAAGAGATGAAAATTATGTAAGATGATTCTTCTAACAAAGTAGTTTGACTAGAAGAATTGTGAGAAATATATCGCATTCATATGTGTGATTATATATTCAATAGGAAATCACAGATAATTAATATTAGAACAGAAGTGCATGTAACATTCATCTATAATAATGTTTGAAATATATAATGCAATAAAAAGATGAATGTCAATCTATAAAGCAAGAATTAATACAAGTGAATAGAAGTACCATATGTACAAAGTTCTACTCATGTAAACTGACAGTAATTGATCTACTCTTCACTTTCAAGAAATTTAAAGAGTACAATAGTGCAACATCAGTTAAACAGCTTTAATTGTCAAAAGATAGTAAATGTGTTCCATTAATTCATCAAAGCATTCAAAAACTTACAATTTTGCATTCTTTGCAAATGTTTTTGAAAATTTTTTGGACCCTTCTCTAAATGCATGAGAGGGGTTCAATTATTAAATTAACTATGTTATAGAATAGATTATTAGAAAAATATAGAGGAGGTTTCAAGCAACCATCCTTGTAAGACTAACTTAAACTACAATCTAGGAAAACAAAGTAACAATATGATTTATGAATTTCACCCTTTCTTTTGGATTTGGTCACAAAGTTGAAAAATATCTGTCATGGGCTTAAGCTGAGCTAGCTGTGAAATCCTTGATCTAACTTGTCCCTTGAATACAACGTTTGGGAGTACTGGTTGCGATCTTCTTGTTTAATCTATTAAATATTGTAGGATCTGGTACTAATGATAAGGTTTGATCAGAAAATTCCAATAATTTTCTTGATCAAACTTATTTACCTTTTTAATTGTTTCATCTTGTGTTTTTGCCTTTTGTTTCCACTGTGTTTCTAGTTTTTTTTTCTTCTGAGAAAAATTCAGACGTGTACTCTTTGATAAGTTCTAATTTCACCATCTGTTCACATACAACTTCAATAATTTCCTATGATAATCTTGATGTTTTCACTATTTCTTTCTTTGCCTGCTTTATTTGTGCCTCCCAATATTTTAATAGGATATCCTTATGGAACTTATCTACCTGGGGTAGATTAGGTTCCTTTCCTAAGTCTAATGCTTGCTATTGAATGTATTCGTTGATTTTCTTCTCGAGCTTCTCTCATTCAAGTTTTTGGATAGCTACTTACTGGATCAGTATGTCATTTGAGTCACAATAAGAGTCAATAATAGAAGCTTGTTGTCAAAATTATTCCTCTTGTTGCTTTAATTTATAATTTATATCTAATGCTTCTTTTATGAATTTCTCAAATTGTGGTTGGCTTTGTAACCTCGTTATTGTTGCTTCCAGTTGTGCATGTTTCTCAGTGATTTCTGCTTAATGCTGCAATTTAAGCTTTTCAAAATATTTTTGAAATTGGGCCATCTTTGATTTCATTTTCTCACTGGAGTTAGATTTTTCTTCATCTAACAGTCTCTCTAGTTCTTTTATTGTGTCTTCCTTCTGCTTCAGCAAGATTTTAACCTCAGTAGATTTATCAACAGTGGCAGATCATATGCCCCTGTATACTGTGATAATTTAGTTAAATGTTTAGTAGGATCAACTAAGGAATCCTTCCACAAAACGTCAACAGATTCATCTGTGAGGTTTGAGACTATTTCATCAGTTCTTCTCTTTTTATTTCTCTTTACTACAACCTTATAACTAGGATTGTAGAAGATATCCAACGAAGGAATTTCCTAAACTTGTAAAACTATTTGTTCTATAGGTTAGGCTGGTATGATATCTCAATCATGAGTCTCTGGAACTTGTTGTAGTGGATTAACAGTTTCCACTATCTTCTGGAAATGTTCAGGTGTCTGAAAAATAGAAACTTGATCAGCATTGGGATTAGTTTTAGGAGTTTTTATTTCTTTAGAAAACTCATCCCATTCACTACTCAAATTATTTGTTTGGGAATTTTCTAACCAATCAAGTGTGTCATGACTGTGCTGAACTTCTTGAGAAGTTGATTTTGTTCCATTACTTTCTCTTTGCTCCTGCATCTCTATCTCTTGGATTAATTGATCAATTATATTTTTTGGGCTATCCTTTCTGGATTCATATTCATTTTCATAATGATCCAAATTGTGAGATTGATGCTCTGATTGACCCAATTCATCCTCAGACATGTCTTTTGTTTCATTATCCAAGCTAATACTTGGAGTAGGTCTGTTGACATCTTCAATAGTTAACAAGTTGAGAGGAACTCTCTCATGTCTCTTATTTTTGTATATTTGGAAGGCTTCCAAATCATCTTGGTTAAGTTGAATGGCTGCAAACTTAATTGTATCTAAAAAAAATTCCATGCCTTGGAAGAGATCATCAAATCCATTTATTTCCTTTACAAAGGCTTTATTTTGAGCTCTGTGATATAGTTTTTAATTACATCATTTGGATCATACAGCCTCTTTGGCATTACTACCAAATTTAATATATTAATCTTTGAAACCTCCCTGTAGGTATGGCCAATATTAAAAAGTGAAAAAGTACCACACTGTAAAGGAAAATTAGGCCAAACGGCCTTCTTAGCATCTTTCAGCTGTTTAGTAATACCATTAGGACGCTGGTAGGCTAACTCTCTTTCAAGTAACTTATCAGGAACATAATATGGTAGGACGTGGGGAGAAGCATAACTCCCAAATACTCTGAACATATGTAAAATTCTCCTCTTCAAACCACCTAGCCACAGAAAGAATATCTACACTAGCCTCTTCGGAAACACTAGGGGATTTCTTATTGAATATCATCTAGTGCATAGGCAACATGACTCCATGGAAAATTTTATAAAAATGCAGATGGAAGTCTGAATCTCAAAGGGCCTTGTGGTAGATGTGGATTGGGGTAGGGTCTTGGGTAGTCCATTTCCATCCCATGGTAGGAAAACTAGAAGACAAGCAGATTGCGTCCATGAAATAGGTAGACATATAAAGGGAGGCATTTATCTATATGAAACACTCCTTTTATTCCTATATTATGTGATGTGTTTGGCTAAATTGTTAGATAGGATATTTTCCCAATTCAAAATTAAGGAATCGACGATTGCATCAATTAATGGGACCCAATCTATTGAAAACCTAGTGGTATCAGGTTTTGAGAACAATCTACACAACATAACGACGACATAGCAATAAAGGGAAGGAATTTGGGAAATTGAGTACGTACCAAGTTTATCTCGCTTCAGCTTTCCCTGATCTTCCTTCCAATCCTTTATGGCTTTTATGAGGTCTAGATGCTCTGCTCTAAAGCTTTGCAGAAAAGCCTTGTCATATTTCTGCTGCGGGGAGGGTATATGGTACATTGCTTGTAAATCTTCTGCCCTTAATGACCTTATGTTTAATCCCTTTGGATCTTTGAATTTTTTGTCTTCTATGCTTAAGTGGTCAATTACCCACTTAACCATGTTTGCGTAAGGGAAAATTTTTGGCCTTGCGGCTACCTTGTGGACGAATGAAAATGCAACATCGAAGTAAGTCATGTCTAAAGTAGATGTCGTGCTTCTTGTAGTGAATTTGGTTAGTGCGCTTGGATTTTCGTCTACAAAAAGCTTATACATTGCCTCCCATGATGAACTCCCACAATCCTTGTTGCAGGCGGTGTCTGGAAATAAGTGAGACATGTCTAAGTCTTCAATAGATAACATTTGAACAATCTCTTTGCCTTTCTTGTTCATTTCAATCTTCTTCACTCTGTTAAGTGGTTTCCTAATTTCAAGTAACTAGAGAGAACATTACAAGTATAGAGAACAGAGAGACAAATCCATCGTTTATATTTAAACATGCATTAATCGATAAGAATCTATCAAATATGATATTAATCATCGATAATCATTTCAAAATCAAATCTCTTATGCCTTCGCATGAAATAGCTATCAATCAACTTAAGACATTGTATCTCATATTTTGGTTTGATACGACATAAGTCATTTCGCATGCTTGAGTAATTAAATGCCATTATTTTGCATATCGCAACTTCTAAATTTTACCGTTTATAGTGTTTACCCATAAATTCTGCGAAATGCAATTTGCGCAAATCGTACATCGCAATTGTTATGCGGTAAATGAATTTTTTTTGGGTTAAGTTGTGGGAAATGTGAATTGCACATTCAAGAAGTCAAGCAACCATGCCTAATGGGACTTTAGAGCTTTATATTTATTGCTTTTTCGCCTCTTCGAGTCCGCGTAATCACAAATTTTACCGAATTTCTTTATAAGTTGATCATTTTAAATGAGGTGCGATGTGATAAAGAAAATATAACAATAATTGAAGCATTTGCAAGTTTTTAAATATAACTTCGAAAAAGGCTTAGCGCATCCCACAGTCCGTGTGACTTAGTGGATTTCAAGTCTTTTTAGTTGTAAGCTATGCGGTTTGCGATGCGCACTAAGGAATAAAATGGGAAAACTCAAAGAAAACTTTATTTCCTAAAGTTTTTTAATTTAAAGATAAAAATAAATTTCCTATTTATTTCTAAAGGGTACCCATTTATTAAAATAAATGGGGGGTGATGTATAGCACAACAGGGCCTAGCAACTCTTTAACATTGAAAAACACTATAAAACTTACTCAAGTGCACACTTTTTAATGTTGGTCAGGAGGTCATGAGTCGATAAGCTCTACCTACTTATGCGCCTGAATATGCCTCAACCCCTGACTTGGCCATAGGCCCAACTAGATCAGAGGTTTTATTTTCTTGTCGACACTACTTGGGTCCTTTTTCCACTGTTCTCACTTGTTCTATTCATTCGATGCAAAAAAAAAATGTACAAGAAATAATTCACAAAACAACCCCTTGGCACAAAATTCAAGGTTTTACCACATCATCAACTTATTTCATGCTGACATCATCTAGGCCATGTGGCACCTTCTATATGGTGACACGTGTCACATAGATTTGGCCCATTAGGCCACCCGAAAATGTTGAATTTTTCTACCTCTTATCTTCCATATTGCCACACCATGTTGGCGTCATATGCCATGTTGTTGCCAACACATTACCATGATCCAATCACATTCTTTCATTTTTTTGCCTATACCAGGTCCCACATATGTCAGGGGTCGAGAGTTGGGGACTTTTGGTCTCCCGCTATACTTTTTTGCATGACCCGATGTTGGTGAGGTAAATCCCCTCTGCAGATAGAGGCGATCCCCCTAACCCTAGAGTGGGTCTAGCCACAAAGAAGACATGCTATGACATCAATTCTTAGCTAAAAAATGGACAAAGACTTGACAGGTAACTCACCAGAAGTCCTACAATGTTGTGTCGCTCGGAAGAATGGTTACCTCTCGCTCCTGGTTCAATAGGTCACGATCCGCTCATTCTCACGCCTAGATACCTGAACATACACAAGAAACGAAGATGATACACAACATACTATTCACGTCTATAGCTATCAGTCAGTCGAAGAAGACTAAATCCAATGCGTCAAATATACATAACACAAAGATAGAATCAAGATCATAGTCGAGTATATTAATTTAAAGAAGGAAGAGTACAACCAGGCTTCGACGTTGCAATATCCACTAGCAGTGTTCCAGCAGAGCACGTCTCACAAATCTCATCGAGAATTCAGATGGGGCTCTCTCTACGGGATCCTCCTTGGTTCAACCTTCTCCATAGCAATTACTCAGCTATAATGTCTTTTCTCCAAGTTCAACTTCTTGGCTGTATGTTCAGCTCTAGATTTTGTAAAGGGAGAAGGCTGGTTTATATAGAGGGAGAAGGAGAGGTTAGGATTCCTATAATCATGGGGGGAGTTCTATCCTCCAAGAATGTTCCATCAACCATTTCCTAAAGGAAGAGATCCATGGCTTATCGAGTTTAACCACTTGCAATGAGTCAATCCTGAGGTGGTTAAAGGAAACTTCCGCCTCCAATTTGTTAAAAAACATTCCCAAAAAGGCTGGCGCAGGTACAAAAAAGAGACAGAGTGCCAACTGGCGCAACCTCTAGTGTACATCCTCCCTATTGGCGTAAGGGGTGAACTGGCTACTCGCGCCAATGCCAAAACATAGGTTTTTGAGTGCTTTCTAAGGAAATGTTCAACAGGAGAAATCATGTCCTTATGCAGAAGGATGCAATGAAGGTGTTTGCAGAGTATGAAACTGCACACAGGTCACGGGAAAGACCCTCCAATATGCGGGGCGAGGGATTGTAGGGACGATGAAAAAATTCTATGTAACATATTCCCCCTAAAGCATGAGGTTCGAGAGAGAGGGAGGGGTGAAATGCTTTATGAGAACGTGTCCGAGCCCAACACTGTTGACGGAAGACTTGCAAGTACAAGTACAACTGATACATCTAATACAGGACATGTCGCATGGGTGCAACCATCCATGATAGAGTATATAAACAATGAGATCCGAGGTATGGACACAGCCATCCAGCAGTAGGGATCAATAAATAGACTCCGGTATGGCCGCAGCCATCCAATCAGAAGAGTCACATAATAAGTCATAGTAATCCACAAAGAACCTGCAGCCTGGATTTTATTAGACAAAACCCAGGGTCTTTTGCTCCATCTCGACTTGAATAAAGTACAAATTTGAGCTTGCGAATATGTGAGATGAAGTCGAACATGCAAGAAAATCGTCTGATTACCAGATAATGATAGAATCTATTAACAGATGCGAGAGAAACCACCAATAATGAAAATGGCTCTAAAGGTACTAAAGGTACAATCCACGAAGTGTGAACAGTGATCTAACGTCGAACACCCACGGAATCAGTCGATCGAAGCCAAATAATGAAAACCTTGCATCGAATGTGAAGAACCTGCCATTGAGGCATGCAGACTCCAAGGTACCTGAAGGGAGTCTCTAGATCAGCTTCTTGGATAATGAGCTGGAGTCGACAGGAAGTGACCATGATTGAAGGTGGGCCATAATGTTTCCCACATCATCGATGCGAGACAGAGAAACATGATTTTTGTGAATCAAGACTAACAAAGAATCAGAGGGAGGTTGAAAACTTCAGAGGCAAACTTCTCTTGAAATATCGGAGGCACGACACTAGATTTGGCAGTATTTGACATCAAGGGATTTGAGGTCATCATGACATGGTAAAGAGTATATGAGAGGTCAAAAGATATCACCCAAACCCATGGAGGCAAACAACGAGGTGATATATCGCTAACCCAACACGAATGCAAACAAGTGCCATGTTTAAGAGTGACATACTACCAACACGGCTACAGTCTTGGTTCCATTTTCCCCCACCATTTATGGCGAGTACCCCAATTATTTTTTAAAACAAGCTTGAAGGGAATAGCATATGCTTGTGATGTAAGTTTTTCCTTCGGAAAAATCCAACCTATTACATTTTACGAGCCCTAGGAAGGAGGAACTCGAGTAACGTCATCACGACGGAGTCCGATGTCATCAGTTTTAACGAGTCTGACAAAGGGAGAAATCGACATCTTTTCATGTTTATAGAGTTTGAAAAGAAGGTGGAAAATAAAACTCCAGTAGTCCCTTTTCATAAATAGTCCCTCAGATCCGAAAAGGGAGAAAAATGTGTCCGAGATAACCTCTTAGTTGTGATTGGCTAAGGTATTCCTTTTTCGTAAAAAATCTATCCCAGCCCAAAAAGGGGGTAAACGTATACTGGGTAGATATCATTTTGCAGCCAATTTAACGAGTTCAAAATGACAAGCGACTCGGCGATCTTTTCAGTTTTAGAGAGTCAGAAAAGAGCTAAAAGATGACTCTGGTAGTGACTTTTTCGTGTTTTTACTGAGTCCGAAAAATTATAAAATACAACTTGTTCTTTGTCAAAACCATGTGGAAACCTGTTGCTGCATAAAAAGACGTGTGTAAAATGTATTTCTTGAAAACAATGTGAAACTAATCAACAAATATGTTTTAAAACCTATTTTTAGACTTTAAAAAGTTATAAAAGACCATAAATGGTAAAAAACTATTTACTTTTCACTTTCACCTCCTTCCAAAGCAACAGTGGTCCATTTACCTTGTGATCTTGTGGCGAAGATTGTGAGAAAACCAGTGGATCAATCCAGATTTTGTCAGTTTCAAGTAAGAGACGACACCATTTTCCATCTTTTGAGTTATATTTTACTGCATTTAGTTGTGATTTTGGATCCCTTAGGGGAGGATTTTTAAAATTTAGGGCATCACGGTTGGTGTGGGTTTTAGGCACAGACTCGCGCCAATCGACCCTTTTTTACACAGGGGTCGAGCCTATTGGCGCGACTATTAGCCAAACAGCCACGCTAACTGTGCAACCCAAAATCCGCTTAATTTTTAAGAAAATGAAACCAATAGACTGCAAATTTTGATAGCCAAGGGGACTTATAATGTTTCTATGATCAATCCATGCAGGTACAAAGCGAAAAAGATGGCTATCGAGTGGAAAGAGAGAGAACATAGTGAGGAGGATGAACAGGCAATGCAAAATGAACAATGCATGAATGCCCTTAGGAATTGTGGGCTTAAGAAGCTCTTCCTGACACCATGTCTCCGGGCTCAGCTCGAATTGCTTCAATAGTTGATAAGAATTTGGGATGAAGATCAGGAGAAGTTTGTGCTTCAGGATCAAGAGCTTGAACTCATAGTCTCAGATGTATATTTCATCACCGGGTTGTCACGTAGGGGTACAGTCCCTATCTTAACCAGTACCCAGCATTTCGGAGAAAGCATGGGAATGGTAATTGACAGGGTGTGCCATGAGGCACGAAAGGGATCAGGGAGTGGCAAGGTGGATATCCAAACCATCCCTGATTTAGAACTGATGGTAGTGCTGCACACTATCACATGGGCTGCTGGATCGTAGGCACCACATGAGGCCACGAAGACACAACTACTTCTTGCCTCAGAGTGTATGAACCCGACCATCTTCAACTGGGCCAAGGCCGTGAATATCAACATCAAATGGGAGCTCACTATGTGAAAAAAGACCAAACTAAAGCAGTTTGGGTATGGATCAATCTTGGTATCATTCTTCTTGGAACGATTACCCATATTCTAGCATCGGGAGGTTATTGTCCCGATGCCGCCACCCACAGAGCCACGAATGGCCCGATGGGCCACACTGATGCCTAGAGCAGAGGGTGGCCAACAAATGTCCTAGAGGCTAGAGTTTTTTTATTGGCTCTGATGACAGCTGATTGTCATGGAGGATTGGCCCTATGTTGGCACAGATTTCACCAAAGATCCCAACCTTTCGCTCCCGGAGGGAGAGGATTGGGACGAAGAATTAGGTGAGACTCATTTCTTATTTTCATGAGTTTTATGATTTTTTGGTATATATGCATGTTCTGAAATTTAAATTTTATATGTATGCAGATGTCAGCCCAGAGCATCTTGTCGGCATGTCACCGGTGGCGAGGCGAGTTCCTCACAATTTTGATCCTCATGGTGAGGGTGGCGAGGAAGAGCTAGTGCAGAACCTGGAGGGGATTGCCCATGGGGTCCCAGACTATTCTCGCTTAGATGATGTGCCTCAGGCCTATCAGAGGCACACTATAGGAGTGCCAAGTCATAGCCATCGCTTGCTGAGGTAGTTGGTACGAGAGGTGACGTGCTATCATGAGCACCATGCCGATTAGGCATTTAAGATTTATTTTTGCTCATTTTTGAGAGACATGTTGTCTCACGATGTAACTGAAACAGACATATATTATTTTTTAGGTTTTACATGATGCACATGTTGAAAACAAACGATATATATATATATATATATATATATATATATATATATATATATATATATATATACATCTATTTTCCACATGGGTCTATTTACATATGATGATGTTTTATAAATTGCGCAAATGTCTATCTAGCACCTGTTAGCTATTGCATCTGTTAATGTATTCATTCATATTGGTATATGTTGATATGCAATGAAATCAAAATGTCTTTCAAGTAAACGAATACGCAAATACAATCTCAAAATTCATGGGTTTTGAACTTAATAATGACCATTAAGTTGAAGAACAACAAGCTGCGAATCCAAATTTACAAGCAACACACGTATGCCAAGGTTAACTACCTCAGTTAATAGTTCCATAACAACACTATATTCATCGACATTGTTTGTAGTTGGTCCTAGACAAATACCTTTTAAGTTATTCAACTCACCAACAGGATCATAAATTACCCAGGATGCCAAAGAAAAGTTCCTTGTACTACAGGAAGCACCATCCGCGAAACCGACATAAGGGGAAACAGGCATCTGCACAACAAATAAGACCCAATAAGCAAAAAAATCTCACAAAGCACATCAAACCAAAACATGCACACAAAATGAAAATAATCACCTATGTACACATATCATGCATGAATGACTCAAGCATAATACTTTTTCAAGTACAACCCATTTCTGGGCTGCGATAAAGGATAACCTTCATAATCAATGAGCTCATAAGCCCCATTCTGTAACACATGTTTAATGATGTAGGGCCCATTCCACATGGGTTGGAATTTTCCTACCCCCAGTTTGTCATGAGCTTGATCGTATAGGAGAATGAGATCGCCTTCGATGAAAGAATGCAGGGAAACTATTGGGTCAAAATGAGCTTTGACTCGCTTTTTCTGTGCTTCGATGACCAAGGCAGTGTTATAGCATCATTTCTCACCTTCATATGATTCATGATTGCTTTTATGGCTTTTGGGCACCCATTCCTACAGACTTGGACAAATTCACTAAAAACAGTGTAAAAATCCCCATACGCGACTATGCCCGTACTTTTCCGCGTGTATACGCGAGTCAAACTGCACTTTTCCACGTATGCCATTAAAATGATTAAAAAATATATAAAAAAATCCCTAATTTCACGCTGGGTTGATGGTTACTCAGGTAGTTCAACTACCCCAGGCCGTGGCCAACTCTTTCCAACTGTTGAAACTACTTGGAGGGAGTATAAAAGCCCCTCATGTGTATGGCCTAAGGGAGAGAGAGAAATTATTGATATTATACTCTGTTGGTATTCCCTATCCAAGTCTGAAATCCCGTGCCTCCTACACTTTCCCAGTTCAGTTCAGGAAACCTTTGTTTCCTTGAGATGATCATCTTCCTATATGTCATCTCGTATGCACCAGTTTGGAAAGAGTCTTAGCGAGGCAAGGGTGGGATGAATCCGGACGACGGTCTGCTCGAAGATCGTGGAAGGATTCAGGTGATCTCTCCACTTGTTATTTCTGTACATGCTATTTATAATACAGAAGTACCATCTTGTTCCCGAGATATATGTGCTAGTGTTTGCTTTCATATATGAGAATATTGTCATTTAAGCATTCATTATGGTTTATTTAATGTTTCATATTGATTTCACTAACATTAAGAGTAGATATATACTGTAAAACCAGTTCTTCGTGCTTGTTTCTCCTTGTCTTTTAGGTTAAGAAGGAAGGACGGTTGCCGGGGGTTTGGACCCTGCGGGATCTACTTCAACCGTAGGACCTACGGGTAACTTCCTTGATCTACTCTATTTATTTTTTCATGAACATGTATGGTTGTGTGAGTCCTTCTTAAGTAGCATGCCCCTACTCTGTGGAGGTTTAAACCCAAAAAACCTCTAGGGTGATATTCCCCGAAACAGAACTGGCGACTCCACTGGGGATCACATTCTTGTGACTCCCCTGTTGGGTGGTTTCAGCTGTTTGGTAGGTTGCCGACAGTTTTAACTTTCATTTGCAGTCCAGTTTACTTTTTTCCGTCAGTCTGAAGTCCTGGTTTCTTATCCAGGCTTGATCCTTTTTGTTTTTTCATTATTTACCTTTGTATACACGCTTTTTTCTACACACAGTCGTGTATACACGCAAGTTTGTCTAAAGGGACCCACGTATACGCGAGTTTCCCTTAGAATAGTCGCGTATGCACGCTTGTTGCTAAACTGTGAAGTAGCATATACCTAGGCTGATTTTGAAATTTTGGGTTTTTGAGATTTTTAGTCCTTTCTGGTTGTGGATACCTATTCCTACAGTGTCTTTGTGCTTTCTGCATTGTGAAGGAAGTGGTTTCTGGTCTTTTCTCTCTTTCGTTTGATTGAAAACTAGTCTTTTTGGCAAAGTGTTGTTGTTGGTGCTGGCACTTCTGGTTTGAGTACCAAGATAGCTTTCTGAGCATTCTTGGCTGTTCTGCTTTATCAGAACAGAGATCTCTAGCTTATTTACTCTTTCCTATCCTTGTGTTGTGCTTTGCATTACGATTTTTGCTCGTTTTCTGATTGGTTTTCTTGAGTTCAGTAGGCTAGGTCTTGTTGCAACTTTTGAAGAGTTTACTTGCTTCTTCGAAGTTTTTGTTTGTGACGAGTTTGCACTATTTTTCCAGGTTGAGTGGCTGAGTTTTCTTATCTTATTTTGCTCTTATTGGTCTTGCTACTAGTTAGCCTTATAAGCTTGGGAGCATTGTTGAAGTTTGTGCTTGAAATTCAGCCTTGTTTGGTCTGGATTTTGATAGTTTTGCTTGGTCTTTTAGAGCTCTTTCTTTATAAAACATAAAAGCTCAAAAAACATTTGCTTTGATTTTTGTTTTTGCATTTCAAAAGTTCAAAAAACATTTTGTTTCGTTTCTTGCTTTTGTTGTTGCATTTTTGTTTTCGTTTCGCCATATCTTTGGAAGCTTTTGGTGAGGTTTCTTGCTTTGGTTTTGGCTTGATTTTGGGAAGAAGTTGTTATTTGATTTCTTCTTCTTGTTTTTAAGCGTTTTTTGGTGTCTTTGTATTAAGAGTTCTTGTTTTCAGGAACTAGCTTTCTGGGCAACCAAAAAGAGTTAAAACTGAAAGAGCTTTTTGGGAAATTTCACTCTGCTTTTAGAGATTTTGCATCTTAGAATTTGCATGCTTGTAGTGGTTTGCATTAGGTGCATTTAAACATTTAGTCAGTTTCATAGTTTTTGTGAGTGTGAGCTTGTTATTTGAAAAGAAAAAATACAATTTTAATCTCGTAGAACCTGTATAGAGATTTCTTTTCATCGAAAGACAATAACTGCATGTGCATGTAGTTAGGTTTTTATTAATTTCTTTTGCGTCAAAACACCATACGTTTCATCTCCATATCCTTGTGACTTAACATAACAGCCCATTAAAATAAGCAATTTAATTTAAAATCAGCTAGCAAGTTTTCTAAGTGTCATACACCAACTAGCTAGGTTGTAGAGCCTTGGAATAGGTGAGTGGAGAGTTAACTCTCCAAGGCCGCTCAAACAAACATAGAAGTTGATTAATTGAGCGAAATCCAACTCCGTGAGGTGGACTGGGAAAGCTCTCATCCGAGAGTCAAGCGCGAGGGGAAGTGAAGGTTGAGAAGAGGGATACCCCCCTCCGATTAGCTGAATCTGACCTCAAGACCGTTCCGCCCAGCTTCTGATACGGATTGGTGTCCATAGTTGCCACTCTTAGGTTCCACACAGGTGACTGCGGGGGGGAATACCCGTGGTACCTGAGGCAGACGTCGCATCACTTTCAGCAGTACTTCTGGGGGGTGCCCTTGCGAAGCTTGGGTGCTTGTGCCGGCAAAGGCTGTCGTTAGGAGGTCGACGTAACTGTTTCTGATACCTTCGCTAGTTTTTCTGGGCCCTAATCATCCCAGACTGCTTTCGAGAGGTCCTATATTTCGCTTTCCTGTATTTTGGTGTCCGGTCCTCATCACCCGGAGCGGAAATACTTGGAGGTTGTTTGCTTGACTGTATCTCAGGGATTTTTATTTTAGAGAGTGCTCTTTGCTCCTAGCTTGCCTAGCTTTTCACTTTTTTGAGTCTAATTTAAAATTTATAAAAGTGGCTGATCAAGCGCCTCGATGATCGAGGAGAATCTGGGGGTTATCTCCCGAGAGTCCAGAGCCTTCTTCGAGAAGGCGTAGGAGTGATTTAGTAGGTGGTTACCACCCTGTGGCGTCTGACGCAGTGGAGAGAGATCCTCCACAAAGGTCTGAAGGTTTCATAGCTGATTCTGGTGTCGGTTCCGAGAGGAGCGTTCCGCTCACCTCGCGAGTTTTGTTTCCTCAAGAAGAAGATTTTCAAATTGAAGATATACCTGAACCTCCTGCGTCAGGTCCATCTCCTCTTCCTCCTGATTATCCGTTCGTTGTTCAGCACATCGGACCCGAGTCAGAGAGACCAGAAGATCTTCCGTATCACGCTTACCTTTCGATGGCCACGACTGTGAACGCAGCTTCTACCGTGAGTGTTGCAGGCATTCAGACTCCTGCTTCTGTTGAAGCAGGGGACACTATTGCTTCATCTTCGATTGCTTCTAGTGCTGTTGTGTTTGGCTCCGGTTTTACCCAAGCACATGCTTCTCATTCTGGTCCCTTTTGTTTAGGGATGCCCTCTAGTGGGAATCCCTCCTTTTCCTTTTCTGCTGCTTCAGCTGGATCTACGCCCATGTCTTCCATGGCTAGTGGATCAGCTTCGTTTCAAGGGTTCCCCTTCGGAACTGGACATATTCCTAGTTCGAATCCTTCATTAGGGTCCTTTCCGTTTACTTCTCAGACCCAGAGTTTCAACCCTTGGTCTGGGGGGAAAAGTTCGACTACTTTTACAGGTTGGAACCCTGTATTTACTTCAGCAGGGGCTGGGAATCAGTTTTACGCAGGTCATCAAGGGAATGCTTCTTTCCCTTCATCGAGTGCTTATCAGACCTTTTCTCCTCTATCTAATGCTTGGAACCCCTATCAGGGGCTCTCCTCTTCATTTCAAACTTCAGCGGGGGGAACTGGTCTGGGCTTTAGTAACTCGGCGTGGGGAGGAGGTTCTTCTCCTTTTTCTATGAGTCCCTTTTGGCAACCTGGTGCCTCATCAAATCCAGGCTATTCTTTTCAGAATGTTGGGAATCCATCCCATCAAGGATGGAATCCTCAGGCTCTGCCTCGCTTACCTTTTCTGGCAACGTTAAACTTTCCAGATCTGTCGAAGTTGACTAATGATCCAATTCGTTATAGTCCGGGGTGGCCTCCGGTCCCAACCAAACTTCCTTCAGACATTCCAAAGTTTGAAGGTAAGAATGGCGAAGATCCGGAGGACCACATCACCACTTTCCACTTATGGTGTTCTTCGAACTCCCTGATCGATGATTCGATTAGGTTGAGATTATTTCAACGAACCCTAACTGGAAATGCTTCCAAATGGTATATAGAGCTCACTGGGGGAATTTTTGCTACATTTGGAGAACTGGCTGTCACATTTCTGAACCATTTCCAGTTGCCTGTCCGATATGAGGCTGGGACTGAACTCCTAGCTAATTTTAAGCAGGATGATGCAACGCACATTTCTGATCACATTTAGGAATGGAGGAGAAGGAAGAGGCTTATTAAAGCTCATATTCCAGGTGAATTTCTTCTCGAATGGTTTCTCAAATCTCTGCAGTCAGATATTTCGAAGGATGTATCCCTATCTGGGGTATTTTCCGAGGAGCAGACCATTTTTAGGGCCCAGCAGTTGGAATTGATCTATTCTTAGTCTGGGGTCCTTTATAAATATTTTCCCAATGCTCCTCGCTCCAAATTAGATTTATCGAAAACTAAGCCTGGTCCGCATGGTGACGGACTTGTCGAATCAGTCAATAGTGGTGCAGCCAGCCTGTTTTCTCAATTGCAGCAGTTGTCTTTACAAGCTGCTCTTTCTAGTCAGGCTGTGCCTGCAGAGTCATCACCTTCCCAGTCTTTGTCCATAAATGCTGTCCAATCTTCTGATCCCAAAGGAAATCAACAATCCGATGGGAAGAAGAAGGGACGAAATAACAAGAAGAAGGGCAAGAATGGGAAGGGTAATGCAAACAAAACCAACGAGCGTGTTGGTGAGGGTCAAAAGGAGAAAGAGAAAGTGAAGTTTCCATGCAAGTTATGCACTGGAGACCATCTCACACACCTTTGCCCTAAAATTCAGGATGCTCAGCGTCTGTTAGCTCAGCAGGGGTCTTCTAGTTCCCAGGTAGTGCTAACAAACCCTTTTCCCCAAGGGCAACAATTAGTTGTTGGCGTGAACCAAAATCCTGGGGTTTCCTCTGGAGGTACCCAGGAAGGGGAAATTCCATCGAACATTTTTATGATGAGTGCTCACGCGGATATCGCTACGAGATCCGGTGATTATGGTGGAGAAGAGTCTTCTAAAGCTAAGGAAGTTCCTGATGCTACTGAGCCGCTTCACATCACGAAGCCTACTGTTGAGTCTATGCCTCGGATGCCCAAAGCATCTTCTAAGCGGTCAACGATTAATCCGAATGCAAGGGCTGCCCAGAACTACTCGATTGTAGAAGATCTGGCACAGAGTCCTTGTGCTATGTCAGCTTTAGAGGTACTCCAGTCTTTTCCGGCTCAGCGCAGTGCTTTGCTCACTGCCATTGGGGCTATAAATCCGAAAAATTCTCTTCTGATTACGTTTTAATATGACTAATTTTAAGAAGAGACTTCCTCATCACATGGCATTTCATATTAAATCGTCATATCGGAAGTGCAATATCTTTCGAACGGTTGTTGATGAGGGAGCTTCCACATGCGTGATGTCTCTCGCATGTTGGAAGACACTTGGATCTCCCAAAGCTGTTCCATATAGCACTGTTCTTACTGCGTTCGATGGTCATTCTCACAGACCCCATGGTATTGTCCCAGCTTTGCCCATCTGTGTTGGGGGCAAAACTGTTGATATAGAGGTTGAGGTAGTAGATGCAGCCTTGGACTACAACCTTCTGTTGGGGAGGAACTGGATTTATGAGATGGATTCCATTGGATCCTCATTATTTCGAATTATATGTTTCCCCCACGAAGGGAGGATCGTTACAGTGGATCAACTGGACTGTCCTCCTGTAGACCCGAATGCGTCTTCTGACTCATCTATTCCTAAGTTGGATAATACCAAGGCGCCTGTAGAGAATTTAGGAGTTGGAATGTATTCATCTCTCATGGGTACTTTTGATCTTCCTCCTCCTACGGTGCATATTAATGCTATTTCATCCTCCAAGGCTCCTCTTCGAAGAGAGTTCTTCAGAACTCATTATTTTTCGGACCCTTGGACCTTACCTTCTCCTACTGCCACATTAGCAGAAGGTCAAGTGGGTGGAATCGCATTTCCTATTTCTACAGCTGAGATTGCATATCAGTCTATTGTTGACTATGCAGAATCCATTCCAGCTCCTCTTTCACCGGAAGAGTTGGATGGAGATGTGGCCCCGGCTTGGACACTTAGTTCTTCTTCTGCCCAGGATTGTCTAGATACTACTCTTCCATCTGAAGAGGCCATCCTGGAAGCAATGACAGGTATAGATAGACCGTGGGATGATTTGCATCATCGGTCTTACTTCTTACCTGACTTGAGCGAAGTAGAAACAAGTTTTCCAAGTCCTCAGTCTCCTGGTCCTGTTCACCCAATCTTGAACCCTTTGGCACCAACACAGGTTTATGCTGAAGGGAACATGGCTGTGATTTCTCCTACTATCCCGATGAACATTTCCAAGGATCCCAATATTATCGAGAATGTCTTCATTGGAGCTGAATGTTCCTGTGAAGAGATTCAAATTTACACCGAGCTCCTTAAAGAGTATAGGGATGTATTCGCTTGGTCTTATGAGGAAATGCCTGGCATTGATCCATCTATTGTCCAGCATGAGATCAAGACGTATGAAAACACTAAGCCGATGAGGCAAAAACTTCGTCCGGTCAATCCTAGGAAGGCAGTAGCTATCAAAGCTGAAGTTGAGAAGCTGCTTAAGGCGGGATTCATTTTCCCTGTTCCTCTGACTGAATGGGTTTCAAATCCCATTCCCGTAGATAAAAAGCAAGGAACGATTCGAGTGTGCATCGATTTCAGAGGCCTAAATAAAGCGTGTCCTAAAGACAATTACCCTACACCATTCATCGATCAGATCATTAACGAGTGTGCCGGTAATGAGATTTTCTCTTTTATGGATGGTTTCTCCGGATATAATCAAATTACTATCCGTCCAGAAGATCAACATAAGACCGCATTTATTTGTCCCTGGGGTACATTTGCATACAAGAAGATGCCTTTTGGTCTTAAAAATGCTGGGGCTACCTTTCAGCGGGCCATGTCTTACGCCTTCCATGACATCAAAAAGATTATCGAGGCATGCTTAGATGATTTAGCTGCTCATTCTTGAAAGAGGATGGATCATCCTGGTCACCTCCGCCAAATATTTGAAAGATGTCGTTTTTATAAAATTCGATTGAATCCGAACAAGTGCGTTTTCGCAGTTACATCCGGTCGGCTATTGGGATTCATTGTGTCTAGGGAAGGGATAAGGGTAGATCCCTTCAAGGTTGAGGCAATACTTCGGTTGCCTCCCCCATCTTCCATCCGTCAGCTTCAAAGTCTACAGGGAAAGTCTAATTTTCTTCGGAGGTTTATCGTCAATTATGCTGAAGTGACAAAAGGATTTATGAGACTGTTGAAGAAAGGAGTTCCTTTTCTTTGGGACGATTACGCTCAACGCTCATTTGATGCTTTGAAAAAAACATTGATCTCTGCTCCTTTACTGAGTCCACCTGATTATAGCAGGGATTTCCTTTTGTATCTGGCAGCAGCAAAATCTACCATTGGTATGGTTCTGGTTCAGGAAGATGATGCTCTTGTAGAGCATGTTATTTACTACCTTAGTCGAGGATTGGTAGGACCTGAACTTAGGTACACAATGATAGAAAAATTAGCCTTGGTAGCAGTTCATGCTGTGCAGCGACTCCGGCATTACATTATTCTTCACAAAAATTTTGTTTTGGCAGCAGCCAATCCATTTCAGTTTGTCCTCAGTAGGCAAGTGATTGGGGGCGAGTACAATAGATGGATTGTGATTTTACAGAAATTTGATCTAGATTTTCTGTCTGCCAAATCCAAGAAATCATTAGTTTTTGCGGAATTGATCTCCGAGTTGCCCTGTGGGGAAGAGATGATCTATGATAAGTCCTTTCCGGACGAACACTTGTTTCTTATCTCTTCACAGGATCCTTGGTATGGGGATATCATTGTATATCTCCAGACTGCGAAGTTTCCCTCTACTTTTTCGAAAGATGAGCGTCGTAAGTTGCGTCACTTGGCCAAGAATTATTTGATTATTGGTGATGCTTTATACCGTCGAGGGGTTGATTCAATCCTAATACACTGCTTAACTTTCGAAGAAGCCGAGGCTGTGCTGAATGATTCCCACAGTGGAGCTTGTGGGGGTCATTTATCTGGGCTTGCTACAGCTCAAAAGATTTTGCGTGCTGGATACTTTTGGCCTTCGATTTTCAAAGATTGTATTGAATCGGTCAAAAAGTGTCATTCGTGTCAGGTTTATACTCGAAAAATGCGTGCTCATCCAGCTCCGTTTTTTCCAATCGTTACTGTCGGTCCCTTTACAAAGTGGGGTATTGATTTTACTACTTGTAACCCGCCTTTGGCAAAAGGTCACAAGTACATTATTGTAGCAGTAGACTACTTCACCAAGTGGGTCGAGGCTATGCCTACTTTTGGGAACGATGGTGAGACTGCAGCTCTTTTCCTCTTCAACCAAGTTATTGCTCGTTTCGGTATTCCTCGAGAGATTGTCACTGATCATGGCAGTCATTTTCAGAATAGTATGATGGCTGAGTTGGCTCTCAAATTGGGTTTCCGGCAGGAGCATTCATCTCCATATTATCCTCAAGCCAATGGGCAAGTGGAAGCCGTGAATAAATCCTTGAAGACAATTCTTCAAAGAAAAATTGATAAAGCTAGATCCAACTGGCATATTATGCTATAACCTTCACTTTGGGCATACAGGACGTCAGTGAAAACTGCAACTGGCTTTACTCCGTTTCAGCTAGTGCACGGGGTGGAATCTGTATTTCCTATTGAATGCGAGATTCCTTCTCTTAAATTAGTTGTTGAACTTATTCCTGGCACTTCTAGTTTGGCAGAACGGCTTCTTCATCTAGAACATCTCGATGAGTAGCGTCGAGATGCCGCCACGATGAATGAAGCACATAAAAACCGAGTTAAAGTTCAGTACGATAAGGCGGTCAAGCCTAGGGTCTTTTCGGAAGGTGACCTTGTTTTGGTCTATGCCCAAGAAAAAGATGCCCTGGGGGTAGGAAAGTTTAAGTCTATGTGGTATGGCCCCTATATCGTCAAAAAAGTCCTTAAGAAAGGAGCATATACCTTGGTTGATTTTGAAGGGAACGAGTTGTTGGAGCCCCGAAATGGGCTCTATTTGAAGAAGTATTATGCCTAGGCTTTGGCCTGGCATGTTGCTTTTGTATATAGTAGTTTTTGATTTGTACATATCTGGTTGATTTTCGATCTTTGATGAGTTGGTGATGTTTTTGATCTGCTTTGGAAGGTTGTGTTGGATGCCATGAGTCATTTTGGTTTCGCCGATGGTGCTAGTAGACACACCCGGAACTTAGCTTCCGCGGCTTGGGTGCTTCATTATCCTTCTGGTCAGCTGTTAGTTTCAAGAGGGGTCTGCATTGGTCCTTCTTCCAATAATATAGCAGAATACACTGCAGTTGTTTATCTACTCTCGAAGGAAATATCTTTGGGTGTTGATTCGTTGGTAGTTTTCTTGGACTCTCAGCCGGTGGTGTCGCAGTTGAACAATACTTATCGGGTACGAGATCCATTTTTATTACGGTTGTTCTTGAGGATACGTTTGTTACAAAGATCATTTCAATTTTTAACTTTCATTCATATTCCTCGAGTTGACAATTGGTTAGCAGACTCATTAGCTAATCAAGCAATTGATTGGCATATTAATCATTCCATACAATAAAATTTTAATCATAAAAAAATCATACATTTTGATACATTTATCACATCACATCAAATATCGTTGTATATATATATCATCCGAGTGTTCAAAAACTTTACAAAAATTTGGATCCATAAGGTCATACAAAACTTGGGCTTATGCCCAATCATGTTCAGTCTCAAAAAAGAATATACAGTCATCTAATATATAATATCTGTCTACTCCTGAGGTTCCTGCACAGAAGTCGTGTTCCTATAGAACGTGACTGCGGTGGCAACTCGGCGGAATAGTCGTACCCAGTCTCGGGGCACACCTACCACCCGTCTCTGGATGGCTTTCGGCAGGTCTTCCACAGAAGCCATAGGTATTTGGCAGGTTAACCCCTCCAAGTTCCTCTGCACGGCCTGGAGCATCCTGTCGGAATCCACTGTATCTGCTTTGCCCCTGCGACGCTTGTGGCGCGGGAGACCCTCAGGTCGAACTAGTCCAACATCTGAATCATGATCATTTTGAATTATCAGTCATTATGAATCCAATCAAAAACATGTTTATTTTCATACATATTTGAAAAAATAAAAAAAAAATTATATAAGTCAAAAAATTTTGCAAACTTACCGACTGTACCCCATGCTGTGCCTGGTGGAAGAACTAGATCTGGATCTCCACGGAAGTCCATACCGGCATAGGGATAGTCGTCCACTGCGATGATTTGTTCTCCCCACCAAAGGAAGAACTCATCGTCCCATGTGGTCCGGGGTACTTCACTACCCCCCAATCTCTTCATCATGTCCGCCCAATGGGCGATTCTTGGGTCCCGCGGGCTACTGATGGTAAAGATAACTCTGGGTCTCAATGCTGGTATCTTCTCAAAGAAGAATGTCGTCAAAATAGTACCATACCCAAAGTGTTTGGTCTTTGCTTGGTGGATTGAGGTCAACTGTTGCTTCATGTTCAGTAAAAGGGTTGTGCACCAATCATACACATGAGTCAAACATTCTACTGCTATGCTCATTTGCGTCCTGGATGCCTGATGTAGGGAGGCAGATCCTGCCACTCTGCCGATGGTGAAAAGGAGGATTTTCATGTGCAAATCCCGTAAATCTTTAATTGCAATCTGAGTTCCAACCTTTTTGGAACCCTCTACGCAATACACGTGGACATAGTCTTCCACGGTTAACCCTCCCAGGGGCTTCCCGTGCAAGTCTACTGGTTCTCCCCTCCGGGAGAGTCCAGTAATGAAATATATGTCTTCCACTTCAATGCGTAGTGGCATCTGATCAATAATGAAGAAATCCTGATCTGGTTCCCAGTAATTTACGAGCATTTCTAGCAACCGCACATTGCTTTTCATATTTGGCATCTTGAAGAATTTGAACAATCCGCAATTCCGAAGGATATTTTGCGCTGCGCGATCTTGCATGACCTCTTGGTCAATTGCGCTATGCTCACGTTCCCTCCATGAGATTTTCATCCTGTCAAATTTCATCAAATTATGCATTAGCCATGCTTTTTTGGATTCGGACCTGCGCATACGTGGTTTTTCCTTTGCACAGTCGCGTGTATACGCGAGTTTCCTTTAACGAACCCGCGTATGCGCAAGTCCGCATTTTTTAGCAAGGGTTTTAAAGCTAAAAATCACTTAATTTTAATTTCCAAACGGACAAAATGAATAAACAGGATGATTTAGGAGCCTACCTGAAGTTTCGGTGCGTTTCGACGGTCGGTTGTTCCTGATTTGACGAAAGAATTTTTTTGCTCCAGAGCACTTTTTCCAAATCAGCAATGCAATAATGAACCAAATGAGAGGTAATTTGTCTATTTATGGCTAAAAAGTTGAAAATTTTCTCAAAAACTTGTTATGCTCATTTTTTCAATATATCTTAAGCTGCATAACTTGGATGCTTGGAAGTGCCCAGTTTGGTATGTTTGCAGGTACATTTTGACGATTTTGAGTTTGTTCCCGATTTTTGATCCATGATTACCAACTCATCACGGCAGGTATATGATCTTCACTGGCATATAGGTTAGGGAAATCACTTTCCATTGCATCTTGCATTCTAGCCTCCATACTGATCACTTGCCTTAGGGTCGATCCCATCAGGTCATGAGCATTACACCCATTTCACTCGCTGATTATTTAATCATGACTTGATGGTAGAGCCTTCCTTTACATGGGCTTCCTAGTTAGTTCCTCGCTATCACTTGTTGCCCATGTTGCATTTTATGTAGGCTCAGGAGTCCTCTTTAGTCCCGCCATGTCTTATGTGTTGAAGCTTCATTCTTCTTCTTCTTCACTATCTTTTTCTGGCTTTTACCCTAGAGGCTCCCTGGTGTCGTTTGAGTTGTATTACTGCATTGCATATTGGCTACTTGTTTATCTTGGCCTTTAGCCGGCTTCATTTGGACTCGATGTTTAAGCCAACTTTTGACCTTGACTTTCTGTACAAGTTAACCATTGCATGCACTTAGCTATCACGACTTGACACCTTTTTACCCATGGATGGAACATTCCTCTGAGTATCGCTTACCAGTTTTCGCCACCTTGCATTGAGCATAGGATTGTTCCAATCCTAGGAACTAGTGCATCTGATTTTTTGATACTCGTTCTATCCATTGTACCATAGCATTCTTTTATTCTTTTTTAGGCTTATTATATGAAAAAGACAAAAAAATCAAATATAACAAAAAGAGCGGGAACGGGATGTATCTTCGTTGTTTTGATGGCAGTACAGAGTGAGTTTGTCGCCCTTGAACAAAGCACATATACTTATATATATTTCCTTCATTTGGGATGGTTTTAGTTTTGACCTAGGTTCAGCCTTTACCGTGTTTCACTTGTCAGTTCTCCCCCGGTTGGTTATCTCTTCCAATCATATGGAGAGTTTGTTCTGCCTCCTGCATAACAGACTTATACAGTGTCACTTTTTACTGCCATGGTCATCATGAGTCGTGTTTTTGTTCAAGGGAAGTCTAACCAGAGTCGGCCATTCTGCGGTGTCTCTTGACTCATTATTCAGTCGACCTACCCGGTCTTGTCAGTATCTTGTTCTATCACATCAGATGTTTTGGTCCTTTGCTCGTGCTGGTTTGAGAAGGTCCCCATTGACTTCTTGCCGGCGGGTTTGTCTCTTATCGACTACGACGCATTGCTCTGAGAGCAAACCTAGAGCAACACCATGGCCCTATTTCCATCATTGATAGGTGACCTTGTGCTCAGCATTTGATCATCATCATGGGTCTTTGACTGAGTGGTTTCCCCTGTGTTCGACGTTAGCATACATTATCACACTTGGGATTCATGCAGTACCTTGATTTCCATTTGACCCTATCGGTGGATTTCTCGCCTCTGTGTCAGCTTTCATTATTGGTTGGTTCAGAGGGTTTCTTCCGTGCGCTAGCTTCATCTTGTGCATGTCGGAAACATACTTCGGTTTCGGTTCCGTCACTCTACTTCGTCCGATTCCTTCCAAATCTTGGCCTGCGGGTTACACTCACGCTGGACTGATGTGGGATGCCTTAATGCCTTCCTTCCAGTAGATCTTTTCCCATCGACTCCGACTCATTGCTCTGGGAATAAGGTCTAGAGTCTTTTTGTTAGTACCTTAGGGTTTGTAGTCATCAGTGGCAGACTCTTCGCTATCGACAGTTTGGATTCATCATTGCCTCCTGATTGGTAGATTCTTTCAAGTGTTCGACTTCAACTCATTCATTCGCACTTGTCAGATTGTACTTGGGCACCTTGACACTCATTTTCATTATTGGTGGGTTGTCTCGCGTTGGTTAACGATATACATCATTGACCGGTAATCCAACGATTTCTCACATGGTCGAGTTCAGCTCATTTATTCCCATTGTGTAGAATTGTGCCATAGTGATCGGTGAAGACCTCGGGTTGCATCAGCATTTCTCGGTTCACTTTTGACAGTCCATTCAGTTTCTGCCAGTGATACCGTCCACCCTTATATGTTGCAGTTCAGTACAGCAGCATCTTATATGTTGGCACCCGAGTTGTGTGATTGTACCGTTTGATTCCACCTCTTATGATCCGGTACTTGGAGATTCAGTTACTTATATGATCAGACATCCAGTTGCACCATCCTTGATCATCTTTCTATATGTGATACTTGGACATTGATTCAGACTTATATTTCCAGACCATGCTCAGATGATTCATTGTGTACTTTCAGTTCAACTATACTTGTATACATATTGGATCTATTCAGTACTTTCTATATGATGTATTTTTTACTGAGCATGGGTATGCCCCCCTCAGCTTGAGTTGACTCTCTGTTTTCTTTCATTGGTTTTTGGCAGGCTGAAATCTGGTGAAGTCCTCTCTTGTCCTTGCGAAGTTTTTTCTATGTGCATAATACATTTCGGCCATCATGTACCCCTTCTGACCTCATATATTAGGGGGCATCTGTTATAGCATCATTTCTCACCTTCATATGATTCATGATTTCTTTTATGGCTTTTGGGCACCCATTCCTACAGACTTGGACAAATTCACTAAAAAACAGTGTAAAAATCCCCATACACGACTATGCCCGTACTTTTTCGCGTGTATACGCGAGTCAAACTGCACTTTTCTGCGTATGCCATTAAAATGATTAAAAAATATATAAAAAATCCCTAATTTCACGCTGGGTTGATGGTTACTCAGGTAGTTCAACCACCCCAGCCCGTGGCCAACTGTTTCCAACTGTTGAAACTACTTGGAGGGAGTATAAAAGCCCCTCATGTGTATGGCCTAAGGGAGAGAGAGAAATTATTGATGTTATACTTTGTTGGTATTCCCTATCCAATTCTGAAATCTCGTGCCTCCTGCACTTTCCTAGTTCAGTTCAGGAAACCTTTGTTTCCTTGAGATGATCATCTTCCTATATGTCATCTCGTATGCACCAGTTTGGAAAGAGTCTTAGCGAGGCAAGGGTGGGACGAATCCGGACGACGGTCTACTCGAAGATCGTGGAAGGATTCAGGTGATCTCTCCACTTGTTATTTCTATACATGCTATTTATAATACAGAAGTACCATCTTGTTCCCGAGATATACGTGTTAGTGTTTGCTTTCATATATGAGAATATTGTCATTTAAGCATTCATTATGGTTTATTTAATGTTTCATATTGATTTCACTAACATTTAGAGTAGATATATACTGTACAACCAGTTCTTCGTGCTTGTTTCTTCTTGTCTTTCAGGTTAAGAAGGAAGGACAGTTGCCGGGGGTTTGGACCCTGCGAGATCTACTTCAACCGTAGGACCTACGGGTAACTTCCTTGATCTACTCTATTTAGTTTTTCATGAACATGTATGGTTGTGTGAGTCCTTCTTAAGTAGCATGCCCCTGCTCTATGGAGGTTTAAACCCAACAAACCTCTAGGGTGATATTCCCCGAAACAGGCAGCCAAGTGACAAGTTTCATCCAATCTCTCTAAGTAGAGAAGATGTTCTTCTTCAGGGGAAGTATCGAGCAGTAATTCCACAGCTAGTTTAAGTGAAGGGATTTCACATTCAATTAGAAGAGTGGCTTCCAGACCGTATACCAACTGGAATGGGGTAAATCTGGTCGCACTCTTAACTGATGTTCCATAAGCCCAAAGAGCTGAGAACAACATGAGATGCCAATTTGATTTATGGATCCCAATTGTTCGTTGAAGCATGGTAACAAGGACTTTGTTGAAGGCTTCAACCTGGCCATTTGCTTGAGGGTAATAAGGCCTTGAGCTGTTTTGATGCAAGCCCAACTTAGATGTCAGCTCCGCCATCATATAATACCAAAAATGAGAACCATGATCAGTGACGATGGCCTAAGGAACACCGAACTGAGTAATAACATGATTAAAAATGACTTGTGCCACTGTCTTACCATCCACAGCTAGTGTAGGCATTTCTTCAGCCCATTTCGTGAAATAATCAATGATGATGATAATATAGGCATGCCCCCTGGCCAAATGAGGGTTACACATCATAAAATTGATGCCCCATTTGGCAAAAGGACCCATGGTAATGATAGGATGTAAAGGAACCGGTGGCGCGCGCATCTTGCGTTGATATATCTGGCACGCATGGCACTTGTGTACTGCAACGATGTAGTCTTTAAATATAGATGGCCAGAAATAGCCAGCACGAAGGATCTTCTGTGCAGTGGCATAACCAGACATGTGATCACCACAGGTGCCACTGTGGCATCCATTTAGAACTTTTTCATCCTCCTCAAGGGTCAAACACCGGCGGAGCACGGAATCGACTCCAACACGATAAAGGGTATCTCCGACGATACGATAGGGTTGCAATTGATGCCGAATGTGGCGTCGAACACCCTCTGTCAACTTAGATCTGAAATTATAGGTCTAGAGGTACATGATGATAAAACCATACCACAGATCGAGGGTGCTAATTAGAAAAAGAGTTTCGTCTAGAATATGATCCTCAAATTGAGAAGGGGCAGTGTCGGCAGGGAGAGAACAAATAAAATCAGCAAAAACAAGTGATTTATTTGATTTGGCTGTATTAAACTCCAAATCAAACTCTTGGAGGATAACAATCCACTTCGAGCATTTTCCTCCCAGTAACTGCTGAGACAAAATATAAGTCATGGGGTTACAGTAAGAAATCACGGTCACCATGCACAAAAGGATGTAGTGAAGAAAACACTGGACGGCATGGACCACAACCAATGCTAACTTCTTGACATGTGCGTAACGTGTTTCAGGGTCGAGAAGGTTTCGAGACAAGTAGTAAACGACATGCTCATTACTGTCATCATAATCTTGAACCAAAACCATGGCGATCGTGCTGAAGGCGGTAGCAAGATAAAGGGTGAAATCACGATGGTAGTTCGGAGGATGTAATAGGGGAGCGTTGACGAGTAACATCTTAAGCCTATCAAAATACTACTGAGAAATCTCATCCCAACAGAAAGGGACGTCTTTCTTTAGAATTCGTGTGAATCCTTTGGCTACTTCGGTGTAGTTTGGGATAAAATGACGTAAGAAGTTCGCTTTCCCTTGGAGACTATGGAGCTGGTGCAATGAGGATGGAGAGGGGAGATTAACAATAGCTTCAACCTTCAGTGGGTCAAGGCGAATTCCATATTTAGATACAAGAAAGCCTAAAAGTCTACTAGAATCGATGCAGAAGATGCATTTATGCAGATTGAGCCGAATGTTGTAACATCTGCAACGAAGAAAGATTTGGCAGAGATGTTCTGGGTGGTCTTTTCACGCAGCTGAATGAGCTAGAAGGTCATCTAGGTATGGTTGAACAATATGATGAATATCGTGAAAGGCATAAGACATCGCACACTGGAACATAGCTCCAGTGTTTTTCAATCCGAACGGGAGTTTCTTATATGGGAACATTCCCCATGGATAGATAAAAGAGGTCTTGTGTTGATCTAACGGGAGAATGTTAATCTGGTTATAGCCAGAAAAATTGTCCATAAGGGATAAAATTTCACTCCCCACACAATCGTCAATGATATGATCAATAAACGGGGTGGGATAGTTATCCTTAGGATAGGCCCGATTGATATCACGATAATCAACACAAACAAGAATTCCCCCCTGCTTCTTATCCACAGGGACAATGTTAGAAACCCACTCTGTCAAAGGAATCGGATAAATGAAAACCGCTTTGAGAAGTTTTTCAACTTCAACTTTTATGGCGGCGGATTTCCGAGGATGCACTGGACACAGACGTTGGTGCACAGGCTTCGCGCTTGGGCACATGGGAATCTCGTGCACCACAATACTAGGATCTATCCCAGGCATCTCTTCATAAGACCAGGCGAAAACATCACGTAATTTGCAAAAAAGGCTAGTGTACACTTGGACTTCATCTGAAGAACAAGTCACTACCACATGGATGTTCTCGACAATCCCCGGCTTCACGGAAATGTCGATAGGCATCGTTTGAGTGATGTTACCCAAGTTACCTTTCACGGAGACTTCATGAGTCAAGATAGGTGTTTGAAGTGGCGGAGAAGGAACTTGAGATGCAAAATGCTCAAGAAAATCAGACATGGCCCCGAGGCAGGGCATAAATAAGGAACGGTGATACCCATCGCTCCATGGTAGATCCTTGAGAGACATGGTTTCCATGATAACCTCGTCGGATGGAAACACTTCTTTCAAAGGATCCGGCGAATCGACATCGCCAAGCCAGGGGGATTGAGAATAGACGTCAAGAGCCATGCTCAAAGGAGCACATTCAGAAGTGGGAGAACTGGATGCATATGTAAGCTCACAATAATTGATTTCGATTGGACTAAGCGACATCGAATCCCCAAATGAATCAACCTGTTTAGGCAAAGGGATGATCCATGGGTCATCTAACCGAGAGATCATATTAACTTGAATAGTATTTGGTGGCGGAAGGGGAAAAATACCCATGAGAGCGGGATATTTGAAAAGACCCAGCCCTATGCTGTCAGGGGGATTAGGAATATGATCCACGTATGGCACATTGTTCTCAGAAGACGAGGTAAATAATGAAAACTGATTGACAGTAATGATTTTTCCCTCGTGCGAAAACTTTAGAAGTTGAAAGAGGGTGGATGGAATGCATGGCATGGCGTGAGTCCAACTACGATCAAGTAAAATATTATAGTTGAGCTTAGCGTCAACAACTTCTACTTCAACGTTGACCATCTTTCCTTGCAACGTGATCGGTAAGCTAGCGAGAACACCCAAGGGTTTCGATTCCCTTCCATCAAATGCCTCAAGGGCATTGGGTGACGAAGTGAGAGCTGGAGAGCCAATGGCCTTCCAGCAAGAAGATGACATGACGCAGGTAGATGCACCTTCATCCACAATGGCCTTATGGATATTGAGACCGTTAATACCGACTTGTATAAAAATCACAATCTTGTGTGGAAGTCGGGGGACAAAATTCTCTAAGCCGAAAGTGAGAAGACTAGAATGAGCAAGATCGATATCGCCGATCGTATATAATAATGCCTTTCGTTGAGACGGACAACTCTGGAGGACTTCCAACATGGACATCGTGGATGGAGCCTGTGCTAAATCCTCAACAATACTATAATGATGAGCAGCATGGGCGTTAGGATTATAGGAAGATTTCCGGAGAACACATTTAGAAGGTGGTTGTACAACGTGTTTGACACTAGGTCTTTCAATATCAAGAGAACTAGAGGCAGGTGGGGGAGGAGGACCATCAGTGATCTCTTTCTCGGCTGCCTGCCGCGATCTAGCATAATCCTTCGACTGAGTAGCAATGCAAATGAGTGTAGAACCGTTCATCATGAATACTTGAGAGCCAAACGATGCAGATGGTGCAGATTGATCAACCATCTGGGTCTGCTGAGATGGGAAAGGTTCTTTAAGGACCGTTGGAGTTCCTTTAGTGCCTTTGAGTAGTTGACTAACCCTGGATTGTTGAGGAAAATCCTTAGTGTAGTGATATTATTCACAAATTAGACAGGGATACTTCGGTTTCTACTGTGAACCATCATCAGCATGAGGTTTAGATGATTATGGTTTTGGGGCATCAACTTTAGGCTTGCCTTTGCCCCTTTTTTTCCCTTTGGAAGTCTTGTTCATAGGATTGGCATGAACGGAGTTGACCTTCGAGGTTTTACCAAAATTCGGGGTAGAATGAGGAGCAGAAGTATTGGAAGAATTTGATTTTTTCTTCCCATTGGAATACTTGCTTGAATTCTGAGATACGGAACCAATTACGCCATCGACTAATGGGGTAGCTGGCACTTTAGAGGTCCCAGGTTGTGGGGCTTCAGTCAAGATGTCATACAAAATTCCCAATTAAGAGTACACTAGATCAAGGTAATGGGCACGAGCGATGGCTTATTCCTCGCTTACACATGCCCCCATGGCGATGTCTTTCACAATCTGGTTGAAAAAAGAGGTAGTGAACCAATGAGTAAGAATATGATTAGGAATTTCGAACTTGATCAGGCGACGACACCGTCTCCATTCATGAATGTGGTTTTAGATATGGGTAGCTCGGTCCTATTTCAAGGATGTTAGCAGATGCGTCCCAGCTTCATAACAAATCGACAACTGGAAATGAGTCAGGAATGCCATAGCGAGAGTGTTGAAATCTTGAAAGATACCACGAGGCAGTTCGATATACCACTTAGCAGCAACACCAGTAAGAGTGCGCTGGAAAAGATGAAGCCGAACAGAGTCATCCACCCAAGAATTAGAATAACACCATAAATGGTATGTCATGACGTGTGCTTGGGGGTCTTCTCCATACTTTCCCTCAAACTTGGGACAATCACCTAGAACCTTCGTCGAAACCAAAGGCCAAAAAGGATTATGAAGAATGGGATCATTTGTCAATTTGGACACATCCATTAGCTCCAACGTAGCGAGAAAAGGTAATTGAGGGTTAAAAGGCATAGCAGGTCCTCGATAAGGACCCGTACCCATACTCCATCCTTGTTGAGCATAACTCTGCCCACATTGGTTTTGTCCCAGAGGATTCTGACCATAAGGGGTGTAAGCCTGATAATTCAGTTGATATGGCGGTTGAGAACCAGGATACGGGGGTTGATAACTAGGATACTAATTCTGAGTATACGAGGGGCCCGATTGAGTAGTGTAGGGATTCTGCTGCGGAGTATAAGTATAGCCTGGCGATTGAGGGTAATAAGCAGAACCTTGAGGCGGGTTGTAAACAGGTCGATATTGACCTTGAGGAAAATAACTGCCTTGGGGTCGAACGAGCTGCTGATAAGTAGAACCCTGCTGAGCCGAATAAGTCGGGCGCACAGGTTTATTTGACTGTGGCATAGAATAGAGCGGCTGGTGAGTAGGGTTAACAGGCTGCGCAGGTTGTCCTGGTTGAACAATTTGACCTAGATGATGAGGGCCACCAGGTTGTCCCTGCTGAGCAAGTTGGCCTAATGGCGGCGGCGGGCTAGGTTGTGCTTGATAACCAGGTTGACCTGTTACAGGACCATAAGATGTCCCTGGCTGTGCAACATTTTGACCAATTGGAAAATATGGCTGCTGCGGTTGCACCAAAGGTTGAGATGAATGAGTTTTCCCTCCAGGACCGTATGAAGGTCTGGGTTGATGCACCGACTACTCGGTTGGTCCTTGAGGTTGCCCTAGTTAGACCAGAGGCTGAGCTGGTAACGGTTGACCTTGAGGATTATAAGGATGCCCTTGTGGGCCGTAAAATAATCCCTGCTGGACCGAAGGTTGTCCCCGTAAGGGTTGTCCTTGCAAGTCATATGCATACCCTTGCTGGGCCGAATGTTGTCCCTGAAAGGGTTGTCCTTGTGGGCCAAAAGCATATCCTTGTTGAACCGAAGGTTGTCCCTAGAAGGGTTGTCCTTGTTGGTTAGAAGGTTACATAAGAAAGGTAGGTATAAAACCGTTAATGTACTAATAAGCCTTAGGATTAGACAAATAGATGGGGTTACCGTGCTCATCATATTGAAATGGAAGTGAATAAATCGGGGTACCGTACGCTCCATAATGAGAAAAATAAGGATTATTAAGATCCTGAGAGGACTAATTAGTCTGGCAGTTCTGTGGCTGTAAAGTCATCCGATAATCCTCAAATGAAAGGTTGTCACGGATGGACATGGCAATTGAAATCTCTACCGAAGTAGAAACTCCTGATGACTGAGTGGTGATGACCAATGCTGATGCAGCCACACAGACAGTAGACCTAGTGGGGACAGACGTAACAAAAGGTGTCGATGAGACAGGTGTCATTGGTGACATTCCTAATGACGGGAGAACCGGTCCCCTTGACGGGGTTGAAGTTTCCATGAAGGCAATACCGGCCATAATCTGACCCAAAGACCTATACCCTGCTGGAAGTGACACCGACGGTGAATATTGAACAGGGTCTGGATGGATGTCTTTTGGAAAAAGGTGGTATTCTTCATCAGAAACTGGAATTCCCTTACTGTTGTTAAGACCAGATGAGTCCATGTCTGAATCTATCATAAGATCTTGCAAAAGGGTACGGGGGCTAGGAGGTATGATACTAGCCAAAAACGGTGATCCTGATGTGAGAGGGGGGAAATGTTCCCCGACCCCAAACCCAAACCAAGCATTGGAAAGGGGCCAATGGAACTCAACTGGTTCTCCAAAGGGGTACTCTGACGGGATGACAGGCTGCTCAAGCTTGGCAAACCTAGAAGTATGCGAAGTTTCAGATGAATCGTCCATATAAGGACTACCAGTAGATGAAACAAATGGTTCTGCCACTATGACTGTAGCACACCAAAAGGGGAAAAAGATCAAAATGAAGATTCTTGGATCAAAACCAAGGCAAACAAAGATAGGCTATGTAATTAAACTTTAAAGGGAATGTAATCGTGGGTAATTTATTTTACCAAATTGAAACCAAACATTTGTTGTTTCATGTTTTAAGAGTCAAGAAATTTTCAAAGATGACTTTAGTCTCTTTCAATTTGAAACAAGTGTGAAAGGACATGTGCTTGATGATATTTTCAAATTTATAGTGTCAGTAAAGATAAAAAATGACTGCTCAGGTAGTTTAGGTAGAAGGGTGTACCAGGTTCCTGTGAACTGCCATATACACCTTGGTTATAAAATGAAAGAAAAATCAACCAAGGACTTGACGTATGTGTAGGTAGTCTCCCTGAATGTTGTGTTCAGTGTATCACGATTACAAGGCGGTAGAATCGGCTTCCTACGGATAAAAGGATTGCAACCTAGAGGGGTCTCCCTTTATATACTCGACGGTACGGGGAGCACAAGTCCGTACTAGCGCTGTCTGGAGCCAGATGGCGAGCGACAGCTACTAGGTTTAAAGACGCCAGAACAAGTCTCTAACTTAGACCACTAAATCTTCCGTTAGGTTTCAATGTTGCCTTAGGTTAATTGAATAAATTTTAAGTTGATCTTGTATTTATGTTTCAATTCCAAGGTCCTACCGAATGTTGAATCTCATGAATCCCTAAATGCAAGCTACATGCCATAAAATACCATTTCATTCAATGAAGAGCTATCTATGAGAAAGTTAAGAGGTTTCCAAATGATAGCAAATAATGAGAACACACAGAAGCATCCACTACAGTACCTAATGCAAGCTAATGAAAAATGAGAAATCTTTCCTAGAATGCCCAATGCTAGTTATGCGAAAGATTTTCCAATTCCACAATGCAAACAAAAATGCAAGGAAATATATATATATATATATATATATATATATTTTATTTTTTATTTTTCAATGTAATAGAGAAAAGAGTGCACTAAATGAAATGAAAGATAAACCTTCACACTAGTTCGAGAATGCCAATGCAAGAGTCAAAATGAAACAGTTCAATCAACTCAAAAGCAAACAAAACACAAACTCAAACCAATGCTGCAATCTCTCAAATCCAAGAAAGAAGTCAAAACAAACGCATACAAGCAACATGAGCTATGCTTGGAGTGACAAGAAGCAAAACTGAATGAAAGAGGCAAGACTCATTCCGTCAAATGCAATCACTCAAAACGGATCTAGGGAGCTGAATGCAATCAAGAAAATAATGAAGGTGGCTGTGAAGCAAAGACCAAAGCTCCTACAGGAGGCTCAACATACCCAAGCACTAGAAAAACCTAAGGCTATGATGCTGACAAGAAAAGGGTAAAAACTGGAAGGAAGGAGGTTGTTCACAGTCACAAACAATCTCAAAGCATTCAAATCAAGTCAAGAAAACACCCAGAAAAGAAAACATTGACCAGAAACTCCAAAATAGGGAAAACCCTAGCACCTACAGGAAATGGCCCGACTGTCTGGCTATAATCCACGCCAGACAGGGGATGGCGCGAGTGATGAACTGGCAACAAACGCAAGTGGGCACGACTGTTAGGCTGGAAACTGCGCCAATCAAGCCAACCTTAAAAAGATGAAAATCTTGGAAAAACAGAGGTCAAATTGATCCTCTGGGGCTGAACAGGGGTCTTAGACTCAACAAAGATAATAAAAAAAGCAAGCTAAGCAAGAAAAGACCAAAAAGACGACCTAATGGATGAAAGACAAACTCACACTGATCCCCAGCGGAGTCGCCAATTTGTTGGTGAGGTAAATCCCCTCTACTGACAGAGGTGATCCCACTAGCCCTAGAGTGGGTCTAGCCACAAAGAAGACATGCTATGACATCTATTCTTAGCTAACAAATGGACAAAGACTTGACAGGTAACTCACCAGAAGTCCTACGTTGTTGTGTCGCCCAGAAGAATGGTTACCTCTCGCTCCTGGTTCGGCATGTCACAATCTACTCATTCTCACGCCTAGATACCTACACATACACAAGAAATGAATACTATACACAACATACTATTCACATCTATAGCTCAGTCAGTTGAAGAAGACTAAATCCAATGCGTCAAATATACATAACACAAAGATAGAATCAAGATCATAGTTGAGTATATTAATTTAAAGAAGGAAGGGTACAACCATGCTTCGACGTTGTGATCTTCTCCAACAAGGTTCTAGTGGATCACGTCTCACAAAGCTCATCAGGAATTCAGACGAGGCTCTCTCTACGTGATCCTCCTTGGTTCAACCTTCTCTATAAAGATTACTCAGCTATAATGTCTTTTCTCCGAGTTTAGCTTCTTGGCTATATGTTCAGCTCTAGCTTTTGTAAAGAGAGAAGGCTGGTTTATATAGAGGGAGAAGGAGAGGTTAGGATTCGTATAATCATGGGGGGAGTCCTATCCTCCAATAATTTTCCATCAACCATTTCCTAAAGGAAGAGATTCATGGCTTATCGAGTTTAACCACTTGCAATGAGTTATTATTGAGGTGGTTAAAGGAAACTTCTACATCCAATTTGTTAAAGAACATTCCCAAAAAGGCTGGTGTGGGTACAACAAAGAGACAGAGTGCCAGCTGGCGTGGCCTCTAGTGTACATCCTCCCTATTGGCGCGAGGGGTGAACTGGCTACCCGCGCCAAAGCCAAAACATAGGTTTTTCAGTGCTCTCTGAGGAAATTTTCAACAGGAGAAATCATGTCCTTATGCAGAAGGATGAAATGAAGGTGTTTGAAAAATATGACACTGCACACAGGTCACGGGAAAGACCATCCAATATGCAAGGCGAGGGATTGTAGGGACGGTGAAAAAATTTTGTGTAACACCCAACCTCTAATTGGTCCCGAATACTGACTAGTATCGACTAAGAGCTGGTCCCATATAGGTCGGGAGTTAGGGGGTCAGGATGCTCTCCTGCTAACTCTGCTATATAGCCCTGACCTCCGACTAGGCTCGACTTCTGGCTAGGCTTGACCTGGGCTTAAAATATTCCCAAGTCCCAATGAATGAATTTTTTTGTATGCAAACTTCAACTGACTATAGATCCTGATCTAGGAGGCCATTTGCAAACTTTCACATACCGTTGCAAGGATTTTTCCGAGAACTAACTAATTGTGCTATCTCCAAGATTATATCAGATGATATCTTAAGGAAAAATATCCTCCAAATTATGGGACTCCCAACTATCATAGCCATCATTTTATGGCTTCTCCAATAAGCTTGCTACTATGATGATTCTTTACAGGATACTACACCAACCATGGGACTCCCCCTGATCTTGAAACATCAAGCACATCAATGTTATCCCAGTTACCATCACATCTAGGATAGTGTACATGAATGCTAACACTCTTGCTTTCACTAGTAAACTGAAAATTCCAACTTTTCCAACATATCTCCCATCATGATTGTTGACATTAATGCAAACACACTTGCTACCACTAGCCATCTAGACAATGCCAATTGTCTTACAATCTCCTCCTTTGGAATTCATGGAAATAACTCATCACATCTCCACTTCTTTGGCCAATCCTTATGTTGCTTCCACACTTCTCCTAGCATGAGCCAACAATGGATTTCTCTCCTCTGAATGGGCCATCAAAGATTCTCCAATAAGATTCTATCCCTATTTGACATCAATGGAAAAGGGAAAAAATATTCCTTTCCTCCCCCATGCAACCACTCATTGTCAATGAACAAGGGTCTAGCTGCTTCTATGCATTCTACTCTGTATACTTCTCTTCAAGGGTTACTAGTTGTTGCTTCTCTATAAACTGGGTCTGTGCGACATGTTCCCCATGAAAGTATACTTATTTTTTAATAAACCTCTAGTTTTGGACACTGTATCTTCCTGGCTGAATCACTATCTCTTCTAATGCATCTTCTGTACCAATTAAGAGGAAACTGATACAAATGAAACTACTCATGGTATTGTTGCTGCATGCAAATACCAACCAATAATGATGTATTTCGTCTTGCTCTTTACTATTATTGGTGAGACTGTGCTAATTTCACTTAATAACCTTAATAGTCAACATTTCCCCCCTGATAGTAGACTACTCCAAGGAGGGATTGTTGCTTAACTAACACCACTTGCAAAAAAAAATTGTTACAAATTGGGAAAAGTACCAAGCAAACTCTAATGACACCTTCTCAAAAATACATGCCCATTTGCACAAAATATTGCTCCATATGAACCCAGGTCACCAATTGACATAGCGATATCAATTGAAATCTAAGGTAAATGAAAATATTATACCAATTGTGTTCATGAAAACAATAATTCTAGGGAAAATCAAATTAAAAACTTAAATGAAATAAGGGTGTTTCACCCAAGGTGCAAGACTTTCATTTTCTCAACAATATTTCTTCCTGACTGTTGGACCATAATTGTGAATTACGGATAAATAACGCTTCCCTAGATAGTTGTTAGTCTAGAACAATAGGTGAAAGACTATACGATTATTTCTCCTAACTCAGAACAGATACACAGAGAGGATTGGAGGCTTACTTGTTCAGTCTCTTCCAAATGGCTCCTTCTATCGCTTCTGTTGCAGCTTCAAATTCAAGAAATTTGTGAGTTGAATGCTTCCTGCAAGAAAGAACAATGAAATAGTAGAAGATGAAATAATATAGATATCTATTCAAGCTAGTTAGCTAAATCAGTAAATCATAAACCATATACATCAACCAAGATCTTACAATATGGAAAATCAAAATCAATACAGATGCATATAGAGAAAAATAAGCAGTACTCTTTATTGATGATAGAAGAAGAGGTTATAACCTGGTGAATGATTTGAAGTGACCTTATAGCAATGTTCCCAAGCCTCATCACAGTAAAAATCTCTCCAGCAGTAGCTTCACAAATCTAGCTCTCAATTGAAAATTCTCCAGCATTTCTCTACTCAAATTCTTCCTCCTCAAGTACTTAGATCTGTGCTCAATTTATAGATGAATTGTAGGTTGTTTTGCAATCAATAACTTTCCAAAAATAGGCAAGACATGTTTCCAGTCATGTAGATGTCAAATGGACACTTGGATCCGAAGCTTGACACATGTAACTCTTCTAGAAGACACTGGCCAATTGGAGATTCCGGAACAATGAGAATTTCTCTCCCAATGTGACCAATGCACCTGTGAAAGTCAGGAAGTCCTTTGCAGAGCAACCTTGCATGGGGCTACCTGCATATGCAATGCACTTAGGCCCCTTATAGCCTGCGTTGGTGAGCTCTCATATGCTATATAATAAGCTTCAAACCATGGAAACCTTTGCTTGATGAAAGTCTTGCTTGATTTTTCTTGTTTCTTGTCTTAGGGAATGTAACAACTGAAATTATAGGGCATGATAGACCCTTGATCATTGGTCGTGGAGATGATGTCTAGTTAACCAGGTCATTTGGAATGGTGCCCAAATTGACCTATAACAATTGCCCCCTAAAGCATGAGATCCAAATAATAAGAACTTTTGATTGAGATGCTTTACACTGTGATGAGTATAAAAACGAAGTGGAGTAGTCACTTGCATCAATATTACAATACATTACATCATGATATATCCTCTTTTGATCATAATTGCTGAGGGTAGGCATTCCCATATTCAACACATAAAACAATCTAATAACATGTACATAATTCAGAAAGTCGTCTTCATTAGAATGTTGACTAGATGGAGACATGCCTACAGATATAGGCCCATGTTTGGATGACAATCTATATGTAAGGTCATCATACAGATGATGTGTACAAAAATCCTAAAATCACAACCTGGACGACTGAAACTAGATCCGAGGTCTTCTTATCTCATTCACTCAATCATTCAGGTACAAGTCTAGCCATGTGAATATATGATTTGTCATCAAACATGGAAAAAAATTGTTTTATTACCAGCCAATGATGTGAGCTGTTAACAAATGCGAGAGAACCACCATTAATTTCAATGGCCCTCAACGTACTGCAATACATTTCGTAAGGCGTGAATAGATTATTTGATGTCAAATGCCAAACAAAATCTTTCGGTCAAAGGTCTGGAAGCGAGGATCTTGTCGATGCTGTAACAAGCCTCATGGTACTGGAATCTGATGTTTCTAAGTGAACTTTCTGGATATTTATTTGTCGTCAACAGGAATTCACCTTATTGAAAACAAGAGTTACTAATTTCGGAGACAAGGGTATGACTTGATATAGAAATTTTCAGGGATGACGGTCATGAAAATGAAGGTTTATGAGTATTGCATAAAGATGAGTTTTTAATCACTAGATGACTTCTCTTGAACATATCGGTGACATTGTGATGAGCTGGTAGCATTGACCCAAAACCAAAGTGAAGCTATGATTAACCATAGGTGTAAATGAACCGTCAAGATGATTACCCAACCCAAACAGTCACGGACATGGAGTGAAAGAAGTGTCATGTTCAAGAGTGACTTGCTACCAAAAAGAAAATTTGCTTACTTTTTTCCAAATTTTCCCCAGTCATATGTCAACTAGTACCTCTTTATTTTTTAACAAGTTTGAGGAGGATAACATTTTCTTGATCTATAATTCAACCCTTCGGGCAAATAAAGTATCACTATTTAATAATTTAATGAGTCTAGCGATGAATGAAACTCGACTCTTGCCATGATCAACAAGCCGGTTGCTATTTTATGTTTTAACGAGCTTAACGACAATGATAGCCCAGTCCTTTTTCATATTTAGAGAATTTGAAAAAGAGGACGAAAGAGAACTCCAAAAGTAATTTTTTCGTAAATTTGTCACTCAGATCCAAAAAAGAGTAAAATAATATCTGAGAGAACCTCTTTGGTCATGTTTAACCAAGGTATTCCTTTTTCGTAAATAATCTATCTCAGTCCGGAAAAGGGTTAAACTTATACTGAGCAGATATCGATTCATTTACTTTAACGAGCTCGAAAAGACAAGTGCTCGAAAGTATTTTCACATTATTAGAGTCTGAAAATAGCTGAAAGAAGACTCCAAGATTTCCTTTTTCGCTATTATCGAATCTCAGAAAAGAGATAAAAGTGCGCTTCTAATCCTTTTTCGTTTTTAACAAAGCTCGAAAAACAAGGAGAAAAATTATGCTTTCTGGTCAATTCATTCTTTGAATAAATATGCATGACTAATCTGTTCATCAATTGTATTTCCTGTTCAAAACAACATCAAATGGATTAAAAATACATGTTTCATGATAAAAACATAATAAAACTATAGTCATATCAATAAATTTAACTTGCAAACAATTAAATGACTATAAAAAGTAGTTTCACTATTCATTTTTACCATTCCATAGTTACCATTTTCATTTTGGAGCTCTGAACCTGATTTTCCCCCCGAACCTCAATCGTTGATTGCGGTCATTTCTGTGGACATATTTCATCGCCGTTTGATCCAGGTTAGTGCCATGAACCTCCTCTTCCTTTTAGTATTCATTTCATTTCCATTATTTGCAAATTTTTAGGGTTTTGAGGTCCCTAGGGTAAATTCTGCCCAAAATGAGTGCAACACACCCCTAAATGTCGAAACCTACATTGCATAGTAGGTATAGTGAAGGGTACATGCATGTGCAATGCACTGTCTCAACCCAAGGAGTGCATTGGGCGCAGTTCAAGTTTTTGATTTTCATGTTGTGCCCAAAATTTTCCAAGTTTTTTTTGTAATGAATGGAATCTAATGGCTTATGGTTGAATTTCAGGTTTCCATTGGATTATAATGACGATTACATGGAGGGAAAGAGAAAATGAAGAATAATATATGATTGCCTTGAATGATCCAGGAACTGTAAGAGCCCTAAGAAATTGTGGACTACTTAAGTACTTCAAATTGTCGGGAATGAAGCAACAAATAGAACTCTTGTTATTCTTAGTTCGAGCATGGGATGATCCAGATTTATGCAGGAACACAACAGGATAAACATATAACCATAAATACAGAGATTCAGTGGAAATAACACTTCATTTCATTAATATCAAGGAACTAAAATTTGCTTACAGACAGAATGGAAATAAAACTAGCTAGGGCGCTAGTAGCTATCTCTGAGAAGAGATGTGGTGGCTACAGGCCTCTGAACTGAGTTACAATGAGGCTCAAGGGCCTATTTATCATTTAGAAACAATGAGAAATCCTAAACAGCCAAAACCCTAACCCTAGGAGATGAAGCGCCAAAACTATGGGCCTCGTTTGGGTAAATTGGTGTTTCAACTTCCCAGGGGTGTAACTTTGGCATACGATTTCCGTTTGACGCGTATCATACCTCGTTAGAAAGATCTATCCGAGGACTACAAATTTGGAACAAGAAACATTGATCCATGGACTAATGTTGCTCTACGTTTTCCCAAAAAAGTTCGTTTAGGGCCTCAAAACGGCTTCGGAAGTTTAGGACCCAAAAAACTGCTAAAAATAGTAAACTGTGCTGAAACTGAAAAACTGAAAGAGACAATGGTGGAGCCCCAAGTGGAATAGGCGAGTGACCACCAATATCCACCTGGATCATTCCTCCCCCTTTAGGAAGCAATGGTCCCCATTACGTTAAGTTCCTCCATGAGATGGGGAAATTTCTGCTGAGCTTGGTCCCTGGTGAACCACTTTCCTTGGTGCAGGAGTTGGCCAGCTTTGACAACCCAATATAGTTGGATCTTCTGTTGGCGAGTTTTCTTGATTTGCATGTCCATGATACAATCCGTGGTGGCCTATTCCATGCAGTCTGGATTTAACTCTATTGGTGTGAGTTGTTCTGCAATGTCCGAGGTGTCCAGTAGAGGTGGGAAGTAAGGACGAAGGCGATCCACATTGAAGATTGGGTGCAGACCAAGGAATGGTGGAATAATGAGCTCGAAGGCATTGTTCCCTACAGCCTTGGTGATGGTGTACGGCCCATATCGGAGCGGGAAAAGCTTGCGGTAGGGTCCAGTGAGGCGCTCCTTCTGCAAATGTAGCCATACTTTGTCGCCCACCTAGAAGTTGTGTGGCACCAGGTGTTGATCATGGCATTGCTTGTACTTGGCATTGGCTCTGTCCAACATATCATGAACCTATTGGCGGATGTGTTGAATGCACTCGATGAAGCTACTTGCTTTGTCAACTTCAGACTGGACATGAGCTGAATTGGCCTAAGCAGCTGCAAATGGCATGGCTATGTCAATGGGACATAGTGGTTGGAATCCCAAGCCCACCTGAAAGGGGCTATGGCCGATTGAACTGTGGAGAGCCCGATTATAACTATGTTGTACATAGGGGAGGCTCTTGTCCCATGTGCATGGATGCTTTTAATTGTACATGCACAGAATGTGTACAATCATTATGTTGACGACCTCTGTCTGGCCATCTGTTTGGGGATGGAAAGCTGTGGACTTGGTGAGATTGGTATCCAACATTGACCAGAGGCTGGACCAAAATGTGATGAGGAACCTACTATCCCGATCTAATATTATAGACTGTGGGATCCCAAAGTGCACCCACACTCGTTCAAAGAAGAGTTTAGCAGTGGCTTCTACTGGGATATTCTTCTTGCAGGCCGCCATAATGGCCATCTTTGAGAATCTGTCGACGACCACGAAAACATAGTCATTTCCCTGCTTAGTAGAAGGCAGACCCGACATGTAATCCATGGAGATGGATTCCCAAGGGCGACTAGGGGTAGGTAGAGGAGTATATAGGCCTTGCTTCTTGATGGTTGGTTTGGCAATGGCACAAGCAGTGCAGGATCTGATGTGCTTCTCGACATCCTTTCGAAGGTTCAGCCAATAGAAATACTTTTGCAGGATTGCTACTGTTTTCTCAACCCCGAAATTCCCAGCGACTCGACTGTAGTGTGCTTCCCATATCATCTTGGCATGCTCGCTTGAAGGAACACAAAGGTGTCCCATGTGACATAAAATTGCATCTTGGAGGTGAAAATTTGAAACTTGCGTACCCCCCAAGAGTGCCTTGTAAGTGTGGCCAAATTCTGGGTCACTCTCATAGAGAAGCGGCCAATCAGAAGTCTCGTGCCCACAAGAGTTGAGCACAATGGTGAGCGCCATGATCGGTGGTCGGCTGAGGCAATCTGCAACATGATTGGTGCTACCCTTCTTGTACTTGATGTTCAAATGAAATTGTTGCAGACATGTGGACCACTTCTGATGGCGATTGTGTAGTCAATTTTGCGTCCTAAATTGCTAACATAAATTATCAACCAGAGCTAGTAAACTGATGAAGTGTGGTGCACTATATGTGCTTAAGTGGCCTCTTTCTTACTTCGTTGTATGTGTTTTTTTAATTGTTTTGGGGGGTTTTGTCTTTTTAGTAATTAGTATGCTACTCTATGTTCAACAGATGAAATCAAATCTATGTCAAAAATAAAAGAAAAAGAAACCTTAGACTCAAAACAGAATGCAATTGTAAATTCTATCTCTACTTAAGAAAATGATGAAAAACAGAACATTCTAATCCATGGATATCCTAGCTTGCAAATGAACATGAAATTTAACTCAACATAATACAACCAAATCCTTTTCATCTAATATTGATATGTTGGAAGAGATTTTTAAGAAAAAGAATGATTGTAAGATACTGAGGATCTTTTAATCTAATTTCAAAACAGAAAATGCTAATTAACTCAACATGATACAACCAAATCTCTTTCATCTAATATTGATATGTTGGAAGAACTTTTAAAAAAAAGAATGGTTGTAAGATAATGAGGATCTTTTAATCTAATTGTAATAACTTAAAACATTATAGTGAAATCTCATTCATTTGATAAAGGTTTGTTGGAAGAGCTTGAGAAAAAGATTACTATAATGTAGTAAGGATCTCCTATGAAATGCTGAAATAACTTATAAAATTACAACTAAATCTCATTTATGAGTTAAAGTTTTATTGGAAGAGCTTTTTGAAAGAGATTAATCATAATGTGATAAGGATCTTCTATGAAGCAAAACAATCAATAACTCACAATACTACAACTTAGTCCCATTCGTGAATTAAAGGTTTATTGGAAGAGCTTGTGAAAGAGACTAATTACAGTATAATGAGGAATTTGATCTAAAATTGTGTGAGAAAAATATTTCTTATACAGAGATTGACAATAGGGGCTTTTACTGGTTATTTCACCTTTACTAGAAAGGATGAAACCAGAAGCTTCTGGCCCTCTTATTGACTCTGCCTAAAGAAATATAATGTACACACTAAAAACTAAATAACAGAAAATGAAATGCTAATAACTCAAAATATCACAATTGAATCTCATTCATTTAATAAAGATGTTTTGGAAGAACTTGAGAAAGAGACTAACTGCAATATCATGAGGATCATTTATCTAAGCAAATGACATGAAAAATAATGCTAAAAGCTATGATTTTAGAAAGCAATCTAAGTAAGGAAATATGACAAAACAGAATTGAAAACAACTTATTTAGAAAACATGCAAAAGCCTCCTTGGATAGCAGGGGCCCTCTGCTACCAATTTGGTATAATCCTTAGCTCCTTGAAGATGTAATCAAAACAGCATCAAAGAACCTCTTTATTAAAAAAAACTCACAAATCTACATCCCATTCCATCTTAAGCTTTGTTACAAAAGACTCTCTATTCCTTTTATCTCCTTCTCCTATTTCACTACTTTTTCATTACCCATGATAGGAGAAAGCTTCTCCTATTTATACAAAATATGAGGAGTTATCTCATTAATGGGAGTCCATGAATCTCTCCCTCCATATCTAGAGTTACAATCAAAATAGGAAATGACAAGACACATGTCTTTCTAGAGTTTTAACACAACTAAGAAATGAGACACATATCCTTTTAAAGTTTCAATACAACAAGGAAATGAGACACATATTCTCTTAGAGTTTCAATACAACAAGGAAATGAGACACATATCCTCTTGATCACATGATCTTCTCTAACCAAATTCGAATTTGTCCTTGGAGTGCCACATAAGGGTCTTCTAGAAGTCTCTTTTGGATCTACACATGTCAACAATCTCAACCCACTTGTTAGATATAAGCATATGCACATTATTTTCTAATTTTTAACCACAAATTCACTTAAAAAGGCTAAGAATTAATAAAGTTTGTAAAAACATAAATGTGGCCCAATGATAATGAAAGTGGGATGAATGTAGTGACATAGTAGTGAAATGGAGGTGAAATGGAGGTGATATAATGGACATAATAGTGAAAGTGTAATGAAAATGAATGACATTTTCAAGACCCAACATACCCCCCAACTGAAGTTATTGCATGTCCTCATGCAATATATATTACATTAACTCTTTTGATCTTTGAGCTTTGGCTTAACTTTGCATGATATCATCTGATAACTTCATATTTCTGCAAAGTGTTTTACTTGAATTGCAACATGGTTGGTTCTTGTGTTACAACCACTTTGAACTTTGTATAATGATATTTTGATTGTTTTTGCAAAGTATATCTTTATTGGATTGCATGATGGTTGGTTCTTGTGTGACAACCATGATTTTGTTTGTATCCAATTTATCCTTTAAGCATTTTTTTTTTTGAAAAGCCATTGTATGCTCATAATAACAATGTAATAGTTAATATATGTTGGAAGTATGTGGGCTCCTGAGTATGATATGGACATGGTAAGATATGAAGATGAAATGTATTCCCCCCCCAACTGATGGTATTGACAATTTTATGAAATGATGAAGATAAATGTTTTTCCAACAATTATCATTCTAGCTTTTTATGGAATTCTATGGTCAAAAGTTAGAAAATGACGTACCTTAACTTACCCTTTGGAATGGATGAGTTGTATGTGTGGTGGCTGCAAAATTCTGATCATATTCTTCTTCAAGTGGCTGAACAAGAGGAGTCATGGATAAAGAGATAAGATGACTTTTATTGCTTCTACTAAAACTTGTTGAATCTGCTCCAAAATGCTGAAAATAATAGTCTTCATGTCTTCAAAACTCATTGGCATAATTCCTACTATGTGAAAAGATGTTCTGATGTCGAACATAGTAGGAAATTGTTGACTTAGTGGCCATTAATGGATGCCACTAGTCAACACGAGAACTCTCACCATCGATGACAATGAGAGTCAAGATGCCCAAACACATCTTGCTAGGTACGAATGATTTTGCTGATGTCGAGTCACCTAGAAGATCTGACGAACAAGAGACATTAATGTATTCTCATTGTTTGTCAGCATGAGAACTTGCCATTAAGGCATGCAAGCCTCAAGGTGTTTTTACAAAGAACTTCGACTCAAAGGACTATGGACTCAATAATTTGCATTGAAGCAGGGCTTATTTGCAGAATGAAAATGACAAGAAATGGAAAATGAAAATGGAAGATGGCAATGGAGAGTAGAAATGGCAATGGGCAATAAGCATGTGAATGAGCCTCTTGCTTTTATTTGTGGATTATGAATGGACAAAAAGAAATGGAAAGTGGATGTGAATGTAAATGGAAAATATGAAGTGAAATGCGGTGAATGGTTTATTATGAGGTATGGATGTGATGGAGACAATAGTATCTGAAAGTTTTTCAAGTGTTTGGATCTGATTTTGCATCAGCATATTTCCTCTTTGTTGTTGATCATCTTCTTATGAAACAAATTAGTTTCTTAGAGAGACACCATTCTCTTTTAGTCATTTGTCCTTCCTCCTGGAACCTACAAAAAAAACTAATACTTCTTCTACAATGGAATGTAAGATTATTAAAGGAGATATGTGATCAATCTTTCTAGTTATGATATTTACACACAAAACTAAGAATTTGTATTAATGAAACAAGTTCAAAGGAAAAGTCAAAAGAATTTATACCTGTTTTGGAATTAGTGCCTCAAGTTGAATGTTACTTTTTTTTCAGCAATTTATTTCATTATTTACCTTTTCAAACTCTAATGATGAATTTCTCACTGTGTAGATCTTGTTAAGACCTTTCCAACGATATTTAAATCATCAAAATCTGATTTTGTATGAGAAAGACTAATTTGACCAATGAGGTTTTTTTCAGCTGCTAAAAATCTTGAATAAAAAGTTAGTCATTCATATTTCATCATCAGTCCAAAATTAATCAATACATTCAGAAAATTGAGCAAATAACTTATTCATTTCACTGATTCAAATTTTTTTTTTGTATTATTTTTTTTTTGAATTTTTATTTTTTTAATGAAATAAAGCATGGATGAAATAATTGTCCTTATGAATATTTTTGAAACAAATTCATGCCAATGCCTATTTCATGCAAGATAAAAATAAAAAGTTTGAAATTTCTAAAGTCATATTCCTAACTATGAAGGAGATGAAGGCAGAGTCCTTTTCAATTTATACAACTTGCATTTGATGCACATGTGATAATGTGTTTGCCTCAAATAATCCATTTGTCACTCATAATGTGCCACCACACATGAATTCTGCCACATTTTCCTTCAAATAAGGAAATCAGTTTCTTGATTATTTCTCAAAATTGAATTTTATAAAACCGTGATTGTTTTCATAATTTAAAAAAAAAAAACATTTTTCTCTCACGCACACTGCAAATTAGTGTTCCAAAGAACCCTGAATTTCTCCCAAATGGCTGCTAATTTCAGAAAGTTCTTATAATATTACCTAATTCACCCCATTCCCGAAAAACCCATGTTTTAGTTTTTTCTAATTCGTCCTGGTTTGCTCATAAACTTCGTTTTAACATCGGGTGTTTTTGACAATTACGCATTTCGTATTCTGGCAATTATTTGTGGTTTGATTTGTTTTTATTTTGCAGGTTTTGAATTGTAATGGCGTGTATCTCACAGAGAAGTTTAGATTGCTCTTCCTCATTCCAATTTCTTGCAATGGAATCTACAATCTTTTCTTCATCAACAGTCTGAAATCTTCTCTTCATCAGCAATTTCTTCAATGATATACTTTCATTGTATGTCCCTACAATTGAATTTGTAATATTCTCTTCATTAGGAAATTGCAATCTTCTTCTCATCAACAATTTCCAATATTTTCCTCATCAACAATTTCTTCATGTGATATATATTCATTGTGTGCAAATTCTTTTTAAAAATGATTTTTAATAACTGTTGTTTGAGGAAAAACGAATATGAAAAAGAAAATGTTTTTTTTTTTTTTTTTTTAAATTGAAGTGCATGGGTCTTTGTGTGGATTGAAGGTCTGCATATATGCGTAAAGACAAGCCAAAGAATGGCCTCATGCGTATGCATGGGTCTTATTTCCATGAATCATTTTTTTTTTTAAATTAATTTTTTTTTTTAAATTGATTTGTTAATAAAATTATGTATGTTATATTTTCAAAAGTTTAAAAATACACATATATATTTCATTAAGCAAAAACAATGTATTGGAATTTTTTTCATTTTTTTTTTTATTGAATCAATTGAAATGATGAAGTTTATTTTGTCTCCTTTTTTTTTTTTACAGAACAATTCTTTTTCTGATCCTCCAGATCACACAAAGTGCAAGAGGAGAGCATACTCAATAATTATTATATTTTTTTTTTACATAACAATCATTTTTCTGATCCTCCAAATCACACAAAGTGCAGGAGGAGAGCATACTCAAGAATTATTAATTTTTTTTTAGATGTAAGAAATAAGGTCTCCTAATTACACTTCCTCGGCAACAGCGCCAAAATGTGTAGTCAATTTAGCGTCATAAATTGCTAACATAAATTATCAACCAGGGCTAGTAAATTGATGAAGTGTGGTGCACTATATGTGCTTAAGTGACATCTTCCTTACTTTGTTGTATGTGTTTTTTTAATTGTTTTTGGGGGTTTTGTCTTTTTAGTAATTAGTATGCTACTCTATGTTTAACAGATGAAATCAAATCTATGTCAAAAAGAAAAGAAAAAAAAACCTTAGACTCAAAACAAAATGCAACTGTAAATTCTATCTCTAATTAAGAAAAAGAATGATTGTAAGATAATGAGGATCTTTTAATCTAATTGCAAAACAGAAAATGCTAATTAACTCAACATGATACAACCAAATATCTTTCATCTAATATTGATATGTTGAAAGAGCTTTTAAGAAAAAGAATGGTTGTAAGATAATGAGGATCTTTTAATCTAATTGCAATAACTTAAAACATTATAGTGAAATCTCATTCATTTGATAAAGATTTATTGAAAGAGCTTGAGAAAAATATTACTATAATGTAGTAAGGATCTCCTATGAAATGCTGAAATAAATTATAACATTACAACTAAATCTCATTCATGAGTTAAAGGTTTATTGGAAGAGTTTTTTGAAAGAGATTAATCATAATGTGATAAGGATCTTCTATGAAACAAAACAATCAATAACTCACAATACTACAACTTAGTCCCATTCATGAATTAAAGGTTTATTGGAAGAGCTTGTGAAAGAGACTAATTACAGTATAATGAGGAATCTGATCTAAAATTGTGTGAACAAAATATTTCTTATACAGAGATTGACAGTAGGGGCTTTTACTGGTTATTTCACATTTACTAGAAAAGATGAAACCAGAAGTGTCTGGCCCTCTTACTGACTCTGCCTAAAGAAATATAATGTAAACACTAAAAACTAAATAACAGAAAATGAAATGCTAATAACTCAAAATATCACAATTGAATCCCATTCATTTAATAAAGATGTTTTGGAAGAGCTTGAGAAAAAGACTAACTGCAATATCATGAGGATCCTTTATCTAAGCAAATGACATGAAAAATAATGCTAAAAGCTATGATTTCAGAAAGAAATCTAAGTAAGGAAATATGACAAAACAAAATTGAAAACAACTTATCTAGAAAACATGTAAAAGCCTCCTTGGATAGCAGGAGCCCTCTGCTACCAATTTGGTGTAATCCTTAGCTCCCTGAAGATGTAATCAAAACAACATCAAAGAACTTCTTTATTAAGAAAAACTCACAAATCTACATCCCATTCCATCTTAAGCTTTGTTACAAAAGACTCTCTATTCCTTTTCTCTCCTTCTCCTATTTCACTACTTTTTCATTACCCATGATAGGAGAAAGCTTCTCCTATTTATACAAAATATGAGGAGTTATCTCATTAATGGGAGTCCATGAATCTCTCCCTCCATCTCTAGAGTTACAATCAAAATAGGAAATGATAAAACACATGTCTTTCTAGAGTTTCAACACAACTAAGAAATGAGACACATATCCTCTTAGAGTTTCAATACAACAAGGAAACGAGACACATATCCTCATGATCCCATGATCTTCTCCAACCAAATTCGAATTTGTCCTTAGAGTGCCACATAAGGGTCTTCTAGAAGTCTCCTTTTGATCTACACATGTCAACAATCTCAACCCACTTGTTAGGTATAAGCATATGCACATTATTTTCTAATTTTTAACCACAAATTCACTTAAAAAGGCTAAGAATTAATAAAGTTTGGAAAAACATAAATGTGGCCCAATGATAATGAAGTGGGATGAATGTAGTGACATGGTAGTGAAATGGAGGTGATATAATGGACATAATAGTGAAAGTGTAATGGAAATGAATGACATTTTCAAGACCCAACATACCCCCCAACTAAAGTTATTGCATGTCCTCATGCAATATATATTACATTGACTCTTTTGATCTTTGAGTTTTGGCTTAACTTTACATGATATCATCTAATAACTTCATATTTCTGCAAAGTGTTTTACTTGAATTGCAACATGATTGGTTCTTGTGTTACAACCACTTTGAACTTTGCATAATGATATTTTGATTATTTTTGCAAAGTATATCTTTATTGGATTGCATGATGGTTGGTTCTTGTGTGACAACCATGATTTTGTCTGTATCTAATTTATCTTTTAAGCATTTTTTTTGAAAAGCCATTGTATGCTCATAATAACAATGTAATAGTTAATATATGTTGGAAGTATGTGAGCTCCTGAGTATGATATGGACATGGTAAGATATGAGGATGAAATGTATTCCCCCCCAAACTGATGGTATTGACAATTTTTATGAAATGATGAAGATAAATGTTTTTCCAACAATTATCATTCTAGTTTTTTTATGGAATTCTATGGTCAAAAGTTAGAAAATGACGTACATTAACTTACCCTTTGGAATGGATGAGTTGTATGTGTGGTGGCTGCAAAATTCTGATCATATTCTTCTTCAAGTGGCTGAACAAGAGGAGTCATGGATAAAGAGATAAGATGACTTTTTATTGCTCCTACTAAAACTTGTTGAATCTGCTCCAAAATGCTGAAAATAATAGTCTTCACGTCTTCAAAACTCATTGGCACAATTCCTACTATGTGAAAAGATGTTCTGATGTCGAACATAGTAGGAAATTGTTGACTTAGTGGCCATTAATGGATGCCACTAGTCAACATGAGAACTCTCACCATTGATGACAATGAGAGTCAAGATGCCTAAACACATCTTGCTAGGTACGAATGATTTTGCTGATGTCGAGTCACCTAGAAGATCTGACGAACAAGAGACATTAATGTATTCCCATTGTTTGTCAGCATGAGAACTTGCCATTAAGGCATGTAAGCCTCAAGGTGTTTTTACAAAGAACTTAGACTCAAAGGACTATGGACTCAATAATTTGCATTGAAGCAGGGCTTATTTGCGGAATGAAAATAACAAGAAATGGAAGATTAAAACGGAAGATGGCAATGGAGAGTAGAAATGGCAATGGGCAATAAGCATGTGAATGAGCCTCTTGCTTTTATTTGTGGGTTATGAATGGACAAAAAGAAATGGAAAGTGGATGTGAATGTAAATGGAAAATATGAAGTGAAATGAGGTGAATGGTTTATTATGAGGTATGGATGTGATGGAAACAATAGTATCTGAAAGTTTTTCAAGTGTTTGGATCTGATTTTGCATCAGCATATTTCCTCTTTGTTGCTGATCATCCTCTTATGAAACAAATTGGTTTCTTAGAGAGACACCATTATCTTGTAGTCATTTGTCTTTCCTCCTGGAACCTGCAAAAAAAACTAATACTTCTTCTGCAATGGAATGTAAGATTATCAAAAGAGATAGATGATCAATCTCTCTAGTTATGATATTTACACACAAAACTAAGAATTTGTATTAATGAAACAAGTTCAAAGGAAAAATCAAAAGAATTTATACATGTTTTGGAATTAGTGCCTCAAGTTGAATGTTACTTTTTTTTTCAGCAATTTATTTCATTATTTACCTTTTCAAACTCTAATGATGGATTTTTCACTGTGTAGATCTTGTTAAGACCTTTCCAATGATACTTAAATCATCAAAATCTGATTTTGTATGAGAAAGTTAAGCTGATTTGAACAATGAGGTTTTTTTCAGCTGCTAAAAATCTTGAATAAAAAGTTAGTCATTCATCTTTCATCATCAGTCCAAAATTAATCAATACCTTCAGAAAAGTGAGCAAATAACTTATTCATTTCATTGATTCAATTTTTTTTTTTTTTTTTTTTTTAAATGAAATAAAGCATGGATGAAATAATTGTCCTTATGAATATTTTTGAAACAAAGTCATGCCAATGTCTCTTTCATAAAAATAAAAATAAAAAGCTTGAAATTTCTAAAGTCAAATTCCTAACTATGAAGGAGATGAAGGCAGAGTCCTTTTCAATTTATACAACTTGCATTTGATGCACATGTGATAATGTGCTTGCCTCAAATAATCCATTTGTCATTCATCATGTGCCACCACACATGAATTCTGCCACATTTTCCCTCAAGTAAGGAAATCAGTTCCTTGATTATTTCTCAAAATTGAATTTTATAAAACCGTGACTGTTTTCATAATTAAAAAAAACATTTTTCTCTCACGCACATTGCAAATTAGTGCTCCGAAGAACCCTGAATTTCTCCCAAATGGCTGTGAATTTCAGAAATTTCTTGTAAGATTACCTAATTCACCCCGTTCCCGAAAAAACCCATGTTTTAGTTTTTTCTAATTCGTCCTGGTTTGCTCAGAAAATTCGTTTTAAAATCGGGTGTTTTTGACAATGACGCATTTCGTTTTCTGGCAATTACTTGTGGTTTGATTTGTTTTTATTTTGCAGGTTTTGAAGTGTAATGGCTTGTATCTCATAGAGAAGTTCAGATTGATCTTCCTCCTTCCAATTACTTGCAATGGAATCTACAATCTTCTCTTCATCAACAGTCTGAAATCTTCTCTTCATCAGCAATTTCTTCATATGATACACTTCCATTGTATGTCCCTACAATTGAATTTGTAATCTTCTCTTCATCAGCAAATTGCAATTTTCTTCTCATCAACAATTTGCAATATTTTCCTCATCAACAGTTTCTTCATGTGATATACATTCATTGTGTGCAAATTCTTTTAAAAATGATTTCTAATAACTGTTTTTTGAGGAAAAACGAATATGAAAAAGAGAAGGTTCATTTTTAATTTTTTTTAAATTGCAGTGCATGGGTCTTTGTGTGGATTGAAGGTCTGCATATATGCGTAAATCCAAGCCAAAGAATGGCCTCATGCGTATGCGTGGGTCTTATTTCCATGAGTCATTTTTTTTTTGAATTAATTTTTTTTTTTAAATTGATTTGTTAATAAAATTATGTATGTTATATTTTCAAAAATTTAAAAATACACATATATATTTCATTAAGGAAAACAATGTATTGGAATTTTTTTTTCATTTTTTTTTTTTTATTGAATCAATTGAAATGATAAAGTTTATTTTGTCTCATTTTTCTTTTTCTTTTTTTACATAACAATTCTTTTTCTGATCCTCCAGATCACACAAAGTGCAAGAGGAGAGCATACTCAAGAATTATTATATTTTTTTTTTTACATAACAATCTTTTTTCTGATCCTCTAGATCACACAAAGTGCAGGAGGAGAGCATACTCAAGAATTATTAATAATTTTTTATTTTTTTATTTAGATGTAAGAAATAAGGTCTCCTAATTACACTTCCCCGGCAACGGCGCCAAAATGTGTAGTCAATTTAGTGTCCTAAATTGCTAACATAAATTATCAACCATGGCTAGTAAATTGATGAAGTGTGGTGCACTATATGTATTTAAGTGACCTCTTCCTTACTTCGTTGTATGTGTTTTTTTATTGTTTTTGGGGGTTTTGTCTTTTTAGTAATTAGTATGCTACTCTATGTTCAATAGATGAAATCAAATCTATGTCAAAAATAAAAGAAAAAGAAACCTTAGACTCAAAACAAAATGTAATTGTAAATTCTATCTCTAATTAAGAAAATGATGAAAAACAGAACATTCTAATCCATGGATATCCTATCTTGCAAATGAAAATGAAATGTAACTCAACATAATACAACCAAATCTCTTTCATCTAATATTGATATGTTGGAAGAGATTTTTAAGAAAAAAAATGATTGTAAGATAATGAGGATCTTTTAATCTAATTGCAAAATAGAAAATGCTAATTAACTCAACATGATACAACCTAGATCTCTTTCATCTAATATTGATATGTTGGAAGAGCTTTTAAGAAAAATAATGGTTGTAAGATAATGAGGATCTTTTAATCTAATTTCAATAACTTAAAACATTATAGTGAAATCTCATTCATTTGATAAAGGTTTGTTGGAAAAGCTTGAGAAAAAAAATTACTATAATGTAGTAAGGATCTCCTATGAAATGTTGAAATAACTTATAACATTACAACTAAATCTCATTCATGAGTTAAAGGTTTATTGGAAGAGATTTTTGAAAGAGATTAATCATAATGTGATAAGGATCTTCTATGAAGCAAAACAATCAATAACTCACAATACTACAACTTAGTCCCATTCGTGAATTAAAGGTTTATTGGAAGAGCTTGTGAAAGAGACTAATTACAGTATAATGAGGAATATGATCTAAAATTGTGTGAACAAAATATTTCTTATACAGAGATTGACAATAGGGGCTTTTACTGGTTATTTCATTTTTACTAGAAATGATGAAACCAGAAACTTCTGGCCCTCTTATTGACTCTGCCTAAAGAAATATAATGTAAACACTAAAAAATAAATAACAGAAAATGAAATGCTAATAACTCAAAATATCACAATTGAATCTCATTCATTTAATAAAGATGTTTTGGAAGAGCTTGAGAAAGAGACTAACTGCAATATCATGAGGATCCTTTATCTAAGCAAATGACATGAAAAATAATGCTAAAAGCTATGATTTCATAAAGCAATCTAAGTAAGAAAATATGACAAAAGAGAATTGAAAACAACTTATCTAGAAAACATGCAAAAGCCTCCTTGGATAGCAAGGGCCCTCTGCTACCAATTTGGTGTAATCCTTAGCTCCTTGAAGATGTAATCAAAACAACATCAAAGAACTTCTTTATTAAAAAAAACTCACAAATCTACATCCCATTCCATCTTAAGCTTTGTTACAAAAGACTCTCTATTCATTTTCTCTCCTTTTCCTATTTCACTATTTTTTCATTACCCATGATAGGAGAAAGCTTCTCCTATTTATACAAAATATGAGGAGTTATCTCATTAATGGGAATCCATGAATCTCTCCCTCCATCTCTAGAGTTACAATCAAAATAGGAAATGACAAGACACATGTCTTTCTAGAGTTTCAACACAACTAAGAAATGAGACACATATTCTCTTAGAGTTTCAATACAACAAGGAAATGAGACACATATTCTCTTAGAGTTTCAATACAAGAGGGAAATGAGACACATATCCTCTTGATCACATGATCTTCTCCAACCAAATTCGAATTTATCCTTGGATGGCCACATAAGGGTCTTCTAGAAGTCTCTTTTGGATCTACACATGTCAACAATCTCAGCCCACTTGTTAGGTATAAGCATATGCACATTATTTTCTAATTTTTAACCACAAATTCACTTAAAAAGGCTAAGAATTAATAAAGTTTGGAAAAACATAAATATGGCCCAATGATAATGAAAGTGGGATGAATGTAGTGACATAGTAGTGAAATGGAGGTGAAATGGAGGTGATATAATGGACATAATAGTGAAAGTGTAATGAAAATGAATGACATTTTCAAGACTGGCAATGATCATTCTACAACTTCCCTTGTGTGTAAGCAACAGACTGAGAATGGTTAGGCCATATCTATGGATAGTTGTTTTAGCCCAAAAATGTAATGCTTCATTGTGGGCAAGCTTGCACAATGAATACTGTTTTCTTTGTCATAAGTGGGATATGACGAGCTATGGAACCAATGTCTCTCAACATGAAATGTGGATATATGTGAGAAGCTAAGGGAGACATTCGCATAGTCGGAGGCATACATCTCGATCTCAAATAGGCAACTGGTAAAGTAGACACCGAAGGAAAAACGAGAGCGTTTTCAGTGCAGCAGTAATATTACGGTGAGGTTAAAATAAAAGAATTTTCTCTCGCTCCTCCCTTGGTGACTTGACTCAAGGGCCAAGTGATATGAGAGAATCCCAACACGAACCTCCGATAGAAATTAGCAAGACCCAGAAAGCTGCGAAGCTCTGTTATAGTGGTTGGGGCTGGCCAATCCCGAATGACTTGGATCTTAGTTGGATCCACATGCACCCCCCTTTCATCAATAATGTATCCCAGATATTGAACACCGGTGCGTACCAGTACGCCTAAAATGGGCACACAACCGCCATTGCCCATGGGTGTTTGGAGGAACTTGTCGGATGGTGGAAAATTGCTCTTCTCAAAGTACGTTGAAGATCAGAATGTCATCCAAGTACACCACTACAAATTAGTTGGTGAATGGCCGCAAGATATCGTCCATCATCCTCATGAAGGTTGCGGGAGCATTCGTCAACCCGAAAGGCATGACTAGCCATTCGAAAAGGCCTTCCTTGGCTTTGAAGGCAGTCTTCCACACATCGGAGGGTTCAATTGGTACCTGGTGATACCCAGACTTCAGGTCGATCTTGCTAAAATATTTTTCACCTTTGAGTTGGTCTAGAAGGTCATCAATCCGTGGGATTGGGTACCTATTCCGGACAGTGATCTTGTTCAGCGCCCGATAGTCAATACAGAGTCTCCACGTCCCATCCTTCTTCTGTACCAACACGATCAGGCTCCCACAAGGCGATGAACTTGGTCTGATGTGACCTTTCTGCAACAGCTCCTGAATCTGCCTCTTGATTTCATCATTCTCGAGAACAGAGCGCCGATAGATCGGTCCATTAGGTAGCGGCGCACCGGGGGTCAGATCAATCGGGTGCTTGACCTGACAGTGTAGAGGAACCCATGTGGGTGAGGTGAATATGTCCCCGTACTCCTCCATAACCTTATCCATTTGTTGTTGTTGTGCAGAGGAGCCTTTTCTGGAGGTCGTGGCCACAGTCTTCTTCTTGCAGGGCCGGATCATCGAGAAAATAAGATTTCACAGTTTCGAAGGCAGAGCTTCTTTGCATTGTTTTGCGATGACAAAGAATAGCGAGCGAGGAGGTGGTACCTCTGGTATCCTGTACAACTTATTTCCCAAAGTAATAATAACAGCCCGAGGTCGAGACTCATACACGGCATGACGCTTCCACAAGTATGGTTGTCCTAATAATACATCAGAAACATCAATAGGAGCAACGTCACATAATACCTCATCCGTGAAGGGCTTGATGCTATAGGGAAGGCGACACTGCTGGCTGACGCGGAGATCTCGTCCTTGGTGAAGCCACCCGATGGTGTGTGGATGTGGGTGAGCTGTGGTCGGCAAGCCCAACCGCTTCACGGCGTCTGCTGAAATGAGGTTCTTTTGGCTCCCATTGTCGACAATGAACTGTACAGGGGAGCCCTTTACCCACATCTGGGAGTGGAAGAGACGTTCCTCCTCCTCTAGATCTTTCGGTTCCTCCTTAAGATCTTTGTGGTATGTGATGGCGTTGGTCTACTATAGTAATATGTTTATTTTATTCCTTTTCGAGTTTACAATTTGGGTGAACATGCATCGACAAAGCACCATCGACCCATGGCACTTGGCTCGACACTCACTTGTGTTGTGAGTGGAGCTCTTATGGAACTCACACCACTTTCCCGTGTCCTTCCTTGGCTTTGCAGTGTTGTTATTTTCTTGTGGCTTCGATGAGTTGTCTTTAGTCACCATGCCTTGGCTCTATCCTTTGTTCTGCAGTTTGGAAGCACCTTTCCCTTGCTTTTGATTCGCAGATCCAAAGTCTCACTTCTTCTGCTTGAATTTTTGCTAAATCTTGGCAGCATACCAATATGCCTTACCAAGCGAGGAGATGTCGAGGGACGATTTCCTCCTAAATGTATTCAGGCAGATAGTCACATACTTAGAATCCAGATGTTTCTCTGAATCTTTGATACCCAACTTTGTGCGTAGGGTATGGAACAAATTCGTCAGCTCATGCACATCTTGATCCCTTTGTTGTCACAGCGTGGTCCATTGTATGTACTTGTCCTCATAGCTCCCCACGGGATAGTATTGTTCTTTGACGGTGTCTCGGAAATAATTCCAAGTTGGTACGGTCAAGAACAGAGAGTGTTCTTTCTGGTCCTTGTTCTCACAATAGGTTTCCCACCAGTCCTTAACATGGGGGGTAGCTTTGAGGAGTGCAAAAATAATCTTCTCCCGATCTGAAAAGTCATGAACCGAGAAATATCCTTCTAACAGATTGAACCATCTATCTACGGCATCTGCGTCTATTTTATTTGACCCTCAAATATGGGAATTTCAAAATTTACTTGTACCTTAAAAGGATTCGCACCTCCAGAGTGGTTGCTGGATGCAGATGCGCCGCCGGTGGGTAGCCGTTGAAGGATATGAGCAAAGTTGTCCATCATCGCATTCCTTTGTTTTTCGAGGGCCTCCTCAAGCAATATTTTGATAGGATCTCCTGCTCCCTCATCTTTCTTTTCATCCCCCATGGGCGTCCATCAAGGTTTGCGAGGCTGATCTTACAAAGGTTCCACCAGATCGAGCCCTAGCTCCTTATACCCCGACCTCGTTGGGGACATGCAAAGAAGGATCGAGAAAAAGCAGACTGCTCTGATACCACTGATCCAGATTTATGCAGGAACGCAACAGGATAAACATATAACCATAAATACAGAGATGCAACGGAGATAACACTTCATTTCATTAATATCAAAGAACTAAAATTTGCTTACAGACATAATGGAAATAAAACTAGCTAGGGCGCTGGTAGCTATCTCTAAGAAGAGATGTGGCAGCTATAGGCCTCTGAACTGAGTTACAATGAGGCTCAAGGGCCTATTTATCATTTAGAAACAATGGGAAATCTTAAACAGCCAAAACCCTAACCCTAGGAGACGAAGCGCCAAAACTATGGGCCCCGTTTGGGTAAATTGGTGTTTCAACTTCCCAAGGGCGTAACTTTGGCATACGATCTCCGTTTGACGTGTACCATACCTCGTTAGAAAGATCTATCCGAGGACTACAAATTTGGATCCATGGACTCATGTTGCTCTCCGTTTTCCCAAAAAAACGTCGTTTACGGCCTCAAAACGGCTCCGAAAGTTCAGGACCCGAAAAAACTGCTAAAAATAGTAAATTGTGCCGAAACTGAAAAACTAAAATAGACAATGGTGGATCCCCAAGTGGAATAGGCGGGTGACCACCAATATCCACCTGGATCATGGGATCCAGTGATAAAGGCATTTCACATTAAGAACAAAGTGGTTCCCATAACATTTGAGGATGTGTATTTTCTCACAGGTTTGTTGAGGAGAGGTTTGCCCATTTCTCTCATAGGGTCTACCATTGGAGGAGAGACAGTGAGGGATTATGTTATGCAGTATTGCTATCCAGGGGCAGAACCTAGCAGAGATGGAAAAATAAACATCTGGGATGTCAGGGATTTGCCTTTGAGAACCATCCTTTTCATGATCGCTAAACTTGCTGGCACCGTTACACTACATGTAGCGAATATATCGTATATGCAGTATGTTCTAGAGTGCTTAGAGCCAACAGTCTTCAACTAGTTTGAAGTTGTTCTATCTCAGATAAAGGAACAACTGAATAAAGCAAAGGGAGGAAGGAAGAAAAATTCCATTTAGGGTTCAATCCTTATCTCCTTCGCTTTGGAATGAATTCCACTGATGCAGCCACAACATGTAACATTAGATATATCTAGTCCTAGAGATCCTCGAATGCAAAGGTGGGTAGAACTCATGGGTCGGGATATAGGCCAATTGACCGTTGTGTTCTCTACTGCATTCTTCGCCTGTTTCTGGCGACAGATCGTCGCCATCAATGAGTATGCATACGCAGGCATCGACTTTCGAGGAGATCCAGATTTAGTATTACTAGAAGGTGCTTAGTGGGGTGCAATAGGTAAGAATGATTCAACCATGTTTTTTGATTTTTCTAAGGTTTATACAATTTTTTTGTGTTTTTATTTCTTTCGAATACTAAACTAAATGTTTGATGTAATGCAGATATTGGTCGTATTCAACTAGTAGAGGAACCAGAGCACGAAGCAGATGCGCCAGCAAAGAGGGTTGTTGGGAGAGCAGTCCTTCGGGACCTTGATATGGCTGAGACTCTAGCTGAGCTTCAACAACACATAGAGGGGTTGACCTTCAGGATTTTCGATTGTCGGATCGAAGAGATTCCCATGCGGCTGCAACAACACACTATTGGGGTTCCTAATAATTGGATGCGGTTGCTTCGTAGGATTGATAGATCTATAGCATGTTACCATGAGCACCACTAGTTTACGTGTGAAATTTTGCATACATTGTGAGGTCATATGACCAATGTGTCTTGGGCATAAATTTTGTAAAACCTATAACTATCTATCTATATGATTTCAGAGTTTTTTCTATGTTTAATGCGCAATCCTATTCAATGATGTGAATGTTTTCTTTACCTATGTCGCAAATGTCTATCTAAAACTTGATTAGCTAATGAATCAGTTAAAGTGTTCAAATTTCTGGAAATATGTTGATATTGAATGAAATCAAAAAATCTCTCCAAAATTCGAACTCTTAGGAACAATCTAAGAAGTGTTGGATTTCTAACAGTATAAATACTAGTAAGTTGTAATACCACAAGTTGTGAATCTAACCTTATGATTATGTGGTTAATACAAAATGAAATGGCATCAGAGAGAAGTTCGATCAACGTGCTATACTCAACGATATTGTTCGTCGATCTACCGATACAAATCCCTTGAAAACTCACTAACTCGCCATTCAGAGAAAAATTGGCCCACGCTGCGGTGGATAGATTCTGCATACTACGACTAGCACCATCAACATATCCAAAAAATGGCTTCGAAGATTCAGTCATCTGTGATGAAATGTAAAGCGGATTACTAACGTCAAGAAAAATCTAAAAATAAATTAAGATAGTGAATGCAAATCAACAACATATAAACAATATAATACAAAAAATTACTACGCTCATGAATATGCATAGTAATGTTTCAAATACAACCCATTTCTAGGCTGTGCCAATGGAATCCCATCGTAATCAACTAACTCGTAGGCACCCTTAGCAAGAACTCTTTTGACAATATACGGGCCATGCTATAATGGTTCGAATTTTCCTGTACCTATTACATCAGCTTCTTGATCATAAAGAAGGACCAAGTCGCCCTCTGAGTAGATGCGATGCCGGACATTTTTGTGGTATTGTTCCTTTATACGTCTCTTATGCACTTCGTTGGCCAATTGGGCTTCATGACGTGTTTCATCTAGATGGATGAGGTTAAGGAGACATGCTTCTTCTTCCAAGGTGTTAGGTAACAAGTCTATCGTGAGTTTTAACGATGATATTTCACATTGGATTGGTAAGATAGCTTCGAGACCATACACCAATTGAAAAGGAGTAAATCCAGTTGCGTTTCTCAACGAGGTTCGATACGCCCACAAAGCAGAGTATAGGATCAAGTGCCAGTTCCTTTTATGGACTCCTATCATTCGTTGAAGCATTCGTTTAAGAATTTTTCTAATAGCCTCGACTTGTCCATTTGATTGTGGATAAGAAGGAGTAGAATCATCATGTGAAAATCCTAATTTGGCAGTTAATTCAGACATCATATAGTTGTGAAAATGCTTCCCATGATCCGTAACTATAGCCTGTGGGACCCTAAAATGTGCAATAACGTGGTTGAAGAAAAACAATGCAGTTGTTTGTCCTGTGTTATTAAATGTAGACATCGCTTCGACCCATTTGGTAAAATAGTCGACTACGACAACAATATAACCATGCCCCCTGGACGAAGGAGGGTTACAGGTCATGAAGTCAATACCCCATTTCATAAATGGTCCAGAAGAGAAAACATGATGCATTGGCATTGGCGGTTTTGCAGATTTTACGATAAAAAATCTAACATGCATGACAATTTATGACTATGAGGATGCACTCTCAAAAAATAGTAGGCCAAAATTAACCGGTGCAGAGTATCTTCTACGCGGTAGCATATCCAGATAAATGTTCACCACAAGCCCCAGCATGACAATCATTTAACACTTTTTCGGCCTCCTCGAGTGAGGCACCTCCTTAAAATGGTATCAACACCACAACGATAAAGTGTATCGCCGGCGATTAGATAATCTTTGGCTTGGTATCGAATACATCGTTGATCAGAGAGAGAGGTATTAGGTCAAAAATTTTGGTTTTGGAGATAAATGATGAAATCCCCATACTAAGGATCAGATGATCTGATCTGAAACAGAGACTCGTCTGGAATAGATGGTTCCGCCGTAGTAGCAGTACTATCAGAGGGAAGGTCACAGAGTAGCTCAGCCAAAACTAAAGAAATATTTGACTTGGATTTGATGAATTCCAAATCAAATTCCTGCAAAATGACAATCCATTTTGAATATTTTCTCCCTAGCAATTGACGTGATAAGATGTAAGTCATGGGGTTGTAATCTGAAACTATTGTTGTTTTTTAGAGTAGGATATAATGGAGAAATCTTTGGATATCTTGAACAACTACCAAGGTAAGCTTTTCTACGTACGAGTACTTAACTTATGTATTATTGAGATTACAACTCAAATAATAGATCATATGTTCAATTCCATCTTCTACTTGGACCAAAACCATAACGATGGTCATTTCAGCTGCGACGATATATAGGAAATAATCATTTTGATAATTAGGAGGATACATAAATGATGCGCAGACAAGATGGTCCTTGACAGCATCAAAAGAAGCTTGTGAAACTTGGTCCCAATGGAAGGGAACCCCCTTTTTCAATAGTTAAGTAAATCCTTTAGCCATTTCGGCGTAGTTTTGAATGAACCTTCTCAGGAAGTTAGCATTTCTTTGAAGTTTTTGTATCTGAAGTAAGTTTGATGGTGCAGTGAAATAAAGAATGGCCTGTACCTTCAGTGGGTCTATTCGAATTCCTTCTTTTGAGACTACGAATCCAAGCAATCAACTAGAACCAACAAAAAACACACATTTGTGTGAATTGAGGCATATCTTGTAGTGTCGGCAGCATAAGAAAATGGATCTCAAATGCATTGGGTGATCAGTCTGATTTCATGAATGCGCTGGTAAATCATCTAGATATGGTTGAACAATGTGCTTGATGTCATTGAAAGTATAATCCATTGCTCTATGAAAAGTTGCCCCAACATTCTTTAAACCAAATAGAAGTTTCCTATATGTGAATGTGCCCCAGGGATAGATGAATGTTGTCTTATGTTGGTCATCTGGGCGGATATTGATTTGATTGTAGCCAGAAAATCCATCCATGAACGAAAATATTTTGCATCCAACACAATCGTCAATAATCTGGTCGATAAAGGGAGTAGGATAGTTGTCTTTTGGACAAGCTTGATTGACCTCCCGATAATCGACGCACACTCTAATGGTTCCTTGTTTTTTCAAAATAGGAATGATATTGGAAACCCACTCAGTTAGCGGAACAGGGTAAATCAAACCAGCATGCAAAAGTTTTTCATCTTCTGTTTTGATGGCAGCGGCTTTCTTTGGATGAACAGGACGAATCCGTTGACACACTGGTTTGACATCAGGATACATATTAATAGTGTGTTCAACTATACTAGTATCTATGCCTGGAATTTCCTCGTATGACCAAGCGAATACATCACGAAATTCATGAAAAAGGGAGCGATATGAATCAATTTGTGATGGAGAACAAGATACATCGACATGAATATTTTCTACAATGCTAGGTTTGGTCGAAATATCAATAGAAATTGTTTCTTCGATATTTGATAAACTTCACTCAGAGTCAATTGCATTAATCGATAAAGAATTAAAAAATAAAGTTTTGATGGATGGGTGATATAGTTCACTGAGATTTTTTTCTTCATAATCAGGAAGATGGGAACGATGATGATAATATTCCCATGGTTCTCCTTCTGATATCATAGCTTCCAAAATATTTTCATCTGTCAAAAATTTTGAGGAAAATGGATAAGATGGAGTACCAAAATCTAATGAATGATCACCCCAAACACTCGACGACACTGATTTCGGATTTTCCGCCCAAGCCAAATAGATTGATTGCTATTAAAGCTCAATGGGGCTAGGTGGTAAAACATCATCCAATGTAGAAATATTAGAATCACCCGTACTCTCCCTTAAGCTAGATAGAGTGGAAGAGATCATGTAGCAGGTCTCTATGCTTGCAATTTCTGCCGACGTCGCGGGCAACGGTATTGCAAAGGTTCCCATAAGAGTGGAATCATTTAAGAGTCCACCAATGTTCTGAATTTCTAGTTGGGGTGAGTGAACAAACGTAATGCTTCTAGTTACCTGTGAAGCAGAGGAAAAAAAGGATAATTGATTAATGACTGTGATTGTACCTTTATGTGAAAAGGAAATCATTCTAAAGTATGTAGAAACAATGGCAGTCATTGCATATACCCATGGTCTTCCGAGTAAAATATTATAGTCAAGGGGTCCATCAACAACCTCGACATCAATACTTACTATTTTCCCCCCTAATTCAACATGCAGGTTATTGATAATGCTACAAGGTTTATATGTTCTTCTATCAAAAGCCTTTAACGTCGTTGATGATTGCGATAATCGCGGTGAGCCAAGTGACTTCCAATAGTTTAGAGACATAATGCACGTAGATGATCCCTCATCAATAATAGTGCGATGAACAACGTGATTGAGAAAATTTACTTGTATGGAGAATGCCAATTCTGCTAGTAATTGCGTCACATAGCCTGTATGATTAAAGACGACAAGATTAGAATCAGTCGGATCAATTCCACCAATGGCCGACAATAAAGCCTTCTTCTGGGAGGGACAATTTTGTAATACCTCAAGAGAAGACATAGCTGAAGGTGATTGAGCCAAATCTTCAACTATATTATAATTTTGTGCAGCTCTTGCTCGAGGATTATATGTTGATTTATGAATTACTCCCTTCGGTGGCTTAATTGTCAATTCAGGAATAAAAGTAGGTGGTACTGATTCATTAGATGGATTTGTTGTCAAGGTAGTAGGTTGATCAGTGGCAAAACTACCATAGTATTTATTCCGCGTCGACACCAAAATACCTTGTGAAGGTTTTGTAGTGGATAACATTAACACTTGGGAACTAGGAGCTAGATCTATAGCAACCAAATTAGTGTCCGGATTTGGAAATGGGTCTGTCAACACAGCTGATGCATGAGAAGTATTGATGATTTTTGAGACTTCATCACGGTGAGTAAAATCCCTAACAAAGTGTTCCTCGTTACAGATTATGCATGGATAACGAGGTTTCTGTGGTCTATACAGTTGATTAGATGATCTTTCCTATGGGTTAGAAGCTTTCCTTTTCTTTGATTTCCCCTTTTTCTTACCTCTTGGTTGCTTGTCACTTTTGCCTTTCTCAAATGACATGGCATTAATTTAGGAAGTAGGAACAGGATCAGATGCAGTAGTGTGGTGTGTGTTTTTAGTGACTATCAAGCCGTCTCTGGCATGAGAGTCCTTTATTTGAGGAGGAACACTGAAATTAGTTCGCAGCGCATTAGGAATTTTTTTATAGAGCATGCTAGACTGAGTGTAAATCAAGTCTAAATATTGGGCATGAGCGATAACTTTCTCTTCTGTGACGACACCACATTTAGCCACATTCTCAGTTATAGATGGTAATAGGGACTTAATGAACCATTCAGCAATGAGCTGATCGGGAACAAATGTCTTAACCATTCATCGATGGCGACGCCACTCATGAATATGATCGAAAATGTGAGTAGCATTAGTCTTTTTAAAGTTGGTCAAGAGTTTCGTTCCAGTTTCATATCTGATTGGTAACTGGAAATGGGTCAAAAAGACAGTAGCTAAAGCAGTGAAATTGTCGAAAGAAGCTCTAGGTAACTCAATGTACCATTTAGCAGTCAGACCTGTGAGCGTATGCTGGAAAAGACGTAGTCGAACAAAATCATCATTTAGGGAATTTGATGAACACCATAAATGATAACTCATGACATGAGTCGATGGATCTTCTCCAGGGTTTCCATTTAATTTAGGAATATCGGAGGGTAATTTATGAGGTATCACCGGCCACCAAGGAACATAATTGATAGGATAATTGGTTAACCCATTTAAATCTGGTAATTCCAAAGTTGCAAAAAAAGGCAACTGTCTATTAAGGTCAGGTTGAGCATAGCCAGGGTAAGATGGAATTTCTTGGGCAACAGGTATTTGAGCACCATCATATGGAATTTGCTGCTCGTAACCCAGATAGGGGTTATTTTGTATAGCAAACGCTTGAGAATTATGTTGACCAAAACCTGCATATAATACTTGTTGAAATGAAGTTTGAGGCATTTGTGCTTGTGGCTTCCAAGGGATCTATCCACTAATGTTATAACCCAAATTAGTATAAGTTGGATTCGGTTGATATGTATAACCAGGTTTTGTTTGTGACATCCCATAAAATGGTACACCAGCTTGTGAATAAATTATTCCTGATACAGGTTGTTGTAAATTAACCAAAGGATTTTGAGTCTGTGGTCACAACATTTGATGATATTGAGTCGAAGAACTTGCCTGATAAGGTTGATGTACAATATTTTGATTCTGTAACAGGGGTATAGATGTATTAACAAGTGGTAATGAAGTGGGTGTAATAGGTTGAACCGGTTGATACGAATTTACAACCGTTTGTGGTTGGATAGGAAAAGTGGGCTGCCATTGACAAACATTCATGTCAACATTAGTTTGAACAAAACGTGACTGAATACTGTCATACTGGGTGACCAAAGGTTGTCCCCCAGCATAAGGAGGATAGTAAGACGGAAAATAATTTTCTCGAAATGCTGGGAGTCCAGTTGATATGTTACTTAAAGGAATTGACTCAAAAGGACCGACTTGATATTGCCCTGATGATGTATGTAATGGATCAAGTCGTTAAGTACTAACGATAGGAATACCAGTTAAAATACTAGATGATGACATTGGAAAATACCATGAACATGAATATGCACCAGAGAAAGTGCCAGAAAATGATTTGTAGCCTATTGGGACCGAAGGGCCACTAGGAAAATATGACTATGGTGAGGTTGTGAACATCGACGGAGTAGCGAGGGTAGGAGCTGACGTAATTGGAACAACAGACCCAACTGAAGATGTTGGTTCATACATGGTTGTGTGACCAAATGTATACTCTCGAAAATCGACGGGAGATTGAATTGCAATAGGATCAACAAAAGTAGATGGAAACGATTAAGGAAAATATTGGTACAGGTAAAGGTCCCCCAAAAAATGAGTTGGATTTAAAGGTGTATCGTCTTGTGGGATTTCTTCAATCACAATTAAACCAGGAGGAAGAACTTCATCGTCAGGCCCAAAATATATTTCAGACGGTTGACTGTGTGATATAGGAGTGTCAGTGGCTACAGAAATTTATGGGATGACCACGATAGGAATAACTTCCGGTTGTTCGACTTCAGGAATTCAGATTTTCTGGCAAAGAAGAGATATGATCTAGATTAATTTGTGATTGAAAAATGTCGGGTCCAAGAGATATGGTCTCAAGGATTGAATGGATCGTGCCACGGGTAGCAGTGAAGACTCCGTTTCAACAACAGTAAATGAACCGAGATGTGTGGAAACAATTTGAGCTGACTCTGGTTTAAAATATGATGTTTCTCCAGAGATACGAATTGTACTTGATTCAGTAGATCGTGATCACCTTTTCCTACCAGAAGTAACTTCCGGTGGTAAAGGTGGTTTTAAAGCTAATCTACGCTAACGATGGGGGATAGGATTTTGTTCTTCCATGATTACTGATTTATTTTAACCAAAAAACAAATAAATAAAAAGCGGGTAATGCTAGGCAAAAGGGTTTACCAAGAAACTGTGAACTGCATAATACCTCCCGGAGAACCAAGAAGTACGGGCAGGTAATCTCCCTGAATGCTGTGTTCAGTGTATCACAATTTCAAGGCGGCCAAATCATTTCACTATGGATGGATATCACCTAAACATTGTCCTCCCAAATATACTTGAAGGTACGTGGAGGCCCAAGTCCGTATTAGCACTGTCTGATGCGAAACCGTATATTGAGAGCACCCCTTTATACTTATCGTACTATAACACCACCTGATATACCCAAAATTACGTGGACGAGCTATGATATAATTACGTACGTGTAGTGAGGTATCACACTCGGAATGTATTGAAGACAAGTTAACGACAGCTACTATGTTTTATGACGTGGGAACACGTCTCTAGCCTAGACCTTCTAAATGTTATCGTTATGGTTCCAATGCATTGTTAAGTAAATTGATATTTATTTTATGTTGATCTTGCTTAAAAATTTGCCTTTTAAAGGTTCACCGCGATGATGTCTATGAAATTCCTAAAATGCAAGCTAAGAATGATAAACAAACTTTCACTTTCAGCTTTTTCAATGAATAACCTAGCTACTAAGGGAAGAAAGAAAATAGTTCGTGACCAAAAAAATCAATGAACAAAACAAAAATCAATGAATCACAAACTAAATGCAGATTTCCTAATGTTCCTTTTGCGAAACACACATAATCCTACACGCAAATGCAATTTTTTCTTTTCGGTTTATGAATGCAGAAAAGAAACTAGCTGCACTAGATCAATAATTCAAATGTTTTTTACTTTCGAGAAATGAAGAATACAAACAACAATTTCTCTTTTGAAGGAAAAACGAGGATTTCAACAACAATTTCTCCTATCAAGGAAATGAAGATTTTACGACAATTTCCTATTTCGAAAGAAAATTATTCTTTAATGTGACCATAAAAATACTTTGAAATCAACTTGTCAATGATAAAAAAAAACTTTTTTAAACAAACATTGAACAAATTTTCAACCAAAGGAGGAAGAAGTATATAGATTCACTGGTCAATTGAGCATCAAACTTTTCAGAACAAAGCAGCAAATAAAACTGAAGCAAGTTGCAAAGTCAAGTTCAAGGGAATTTGGGTACTTTCAGGAGTCAACGCAGTCTCTAAGGGGAGACAGTGCTCTACAACGCAGGCTAGGAAGGGAGAAAATGCTATGCAAAGCACTGTGTCCAGTCTAAGGGTGCATTGGGCACAGTATACAATGAAAAATGCTATTGTTTAACTCACTGTCTTTGCAAATTAGGCTCTAAAAAAGTTTAATCTTTGTGTGTAACAACTACTGGGTGGATAGGCAAAGAAAATTAGAGGCTAAAACACCTAGAACTAAGAGAAATTATCCCAAGAAAAGTCACCAATTTGTTGGGCCAGAATTGCGAATTACGGATAAATCATGCTTCCCTAGACAGGTGCTAGTCTAGAACAATAGGTGAAAGACTATATGAATATTTCTCCTAACTCAGAACAGAGACATAGAGAGAATTGGAGGCTTCCGTTGCAGCTCAAATTCAAGCGGTTTGTGAGCTAAATGCTTCCTGTAAGAAAGAAAATTGAAACAACATAAGATGCAATAATATAGATATCTATTCAAGCTAGTTAGCTAAATCAATAAAGCATAAACCATATACATCAACCAAGATCTTACAATATGGAAAATCAAAGCCAATACAGATGCATATAGAGAAAAATAAGCAGTACTCTTTATTGATGATAGAAGGAGAGGTTACAACCTAGTGACTGATTTGAAGTGACCTTCCAGCAACGTTCCCAAGCCTCATCACAGTATAAATCTCTCCAGCAGCAGCTTCACAAATCTAGCTCAATTGAAAATTCTCTAGCATTTCTCTACTCAAATTCTTCCTCCTCAAGCACTTATATTTGTGCTCAATTTATAGATGAATTGTAGGTTGTTTTGCAATCAATAACTTTCCAAAAATAGGCAAGACATGTTTCCAGTCATGTAGATGTCAAATGGACACTTAGATTTGAAGCTTGACACATGTGAACTCTTCTAGAAGACACTGGCCAAGTGGAGATTCCGAAAGAATGAGAATTTCGCTCCCAATGTGACCAATTCACTTGTGAATGTCGGGAAGTGCTTTGCAGAGCAGCCTTGCATGGGGCTACCTACATATGCAACACACTTAGGCCCCTTAGAGCCTGAATTGGTGAGCTCTCATATGCTATATAATAAGCTTCAAACCATGGAAACCTTTGCTTGATGAAAGTCTTGCTTGACTTGTCTTGTTTTTTGTCTTAGGGCATGTAACAACTGAGATGATAGGGAATTATAGACCCTTGATCATTGGTCCTGGAGATGATGTCCAGTTAACCAGGTCATTGAGAATGGTGCCCAAATTTACCTATAACACTGAGGATGCAAAATATTTTATGCTACTTCTTAATAAAGAAAATCCCCCTAAGCCAATTCTCTCTGATCTCCTACAACAATTTCCTTGCATCTACATGGGGACAAATCCCGTGGACCTGACTTGTATGAGGGCTTCTTCTCATTCCATACTTCTGTTGCAGCTCATCTTCTTTTCACAACATAAAATGTTGTTGTGTACCCCCCCTGAAACCAATATGACTACAATATCCTCTCTTTTAAGGCCAATACATTCAAAATAAACCAATTTATTACTGTCATCAGCAACAGAACTCGACCATACCTCTAAAGTTCAAATGCATCTCTATTATTATTTTTTCCTGGCTTCAAACATCTGACTTATTCAACCTCTCTTGAGCAAATCATATTCATTTAATGAAGAGAAATAGATTATCTACTTCCCATTATAAGATCATCCTTATTCACCCAAACCTTCTTCTCACTACTTTTTTCCTTTGTTTCCAAGGCATGATTGATTAAGTTGTTTCTGCCATTCATCACTTGAGGCTTGCATTGATTGCGGAAGGAAATTACATAGGGATTTCTTCCTCCTTTATTCATCAAGTCCTTTTGATACATAGCGTTGAATACAAACTCAACTTCCTTTTCACTTCTATTTATTTTTATCCTCAATGGTCGAATTTCTTCATTTTTTTGAATCATTTGAGATGCATGCCTCAACTTCTCATGTCTACAACCTACTTCCCTGTGCCCAAAGTTTCCACAGTTGTAGCAGTCGACATGATACAGGAGTGGGAAAGATGGATTGCTATTCTTAGTAGCATTATTATCAAAGCCTCTGCTAATACTAACATCCATTCTCCTACTATTTATCCACACACTCTGTTTTCTTACATTCCATCTACAATCCATGGATTTATGTCCAAAATTATAGCAAGAAAAACAATAACCATGAAAAGGATTTTCAGGACTGAAGATACCTTTCTTATCAAGGATTTTTCCTTGAGGGGGAGAGTACCTCAGTTGGTTCTTCATGTGCCTTCCACGGAATATTGCATTATTTCCTTTCATTCTTTCTTATTTCTTCTTGGCTCTCTTATATTTCTCTCCTTGTTTTTGCTTCTTAGCATTCTGTTGCTTCCTTTTATTTTCCTGCTAAGGATGCTTTCCTTTGTAATGTTTTTGTCCAAAAACTTATTTTCATTTGTTGTTGTTGGAATTTTCAACTGCCCTTAGATGGGTGGTTTACCTTCTAGCCTTTTCCTTCTTGGATTCTAGTTATTCTTTGAAACCCAAACTAACCTTGATGAGAGGGGATCTTTGCTTAACAAACATATCATTCAAATCCTTTCTACTCTCGTCAAGCTTCTAATATTGAGACAAATATTTATTTTTCCTTTCCAGGTCATGTCTCAATGATACTTCTTCATTTTGTAGTATCTCACAATGAGCTTATCTTTCTTCTAGCTAAATGGTTAGCCTCCCATTCAATCTGCTAGCCTCTTCTTATTGAGCATTTAAATCAAATAAGATTTTTCTCATTCTCAATCTCATACTCGTGCAACTACTCCTTTTGCTTGATATTTTCTTCTGATATCTTCTTGATTTATTCTAGAGCAGAGATCAAATTCTTTCTAAAGTATATCCTTTCATCTAGATCCTTTTATTCACTATCATAGGTGCTAGTTGAACTTTCACATAGATCTAAATTCATCTCAGTATCCATGGAGTCTTCCATAGGTTTGATAAGTATCCCATATTCATCACTCCCAAGGATTCTCTTATTATTTTCTCATAATCTTCTATATGAGAAAATTCATAGGATATCTCTCCTATTTCTTCATCGAGTGCCTTCCTATTGAGAGGTATCTTCGTCTGTTATTTCTACTAAGGTAAGTCTATCTTCATTACTACTACTAGATGCAGGGCTATCTCTAACTTGAAGTGATTCAAATGAACATCTAGATAATAATTGACCTATTTCTTTGTAGATATCACAAACAAATAAATTACCTTATGAGAAGCATGGCCTCTCATCCAAGTCTTCTTTTTCACCATCCCTTGAGTGAAGATCAACAATTTTCTCATAGGAAGAAGGATTTTCAATATTTTTATCATATTTAATCTGAGATTCATTCTTCTTATTCCTTCTCTTCTTCTAATTAACAACAACATTCACAGATTCAGGTTCACTATTTGAGCAACAAGTTTCATCAATCTCCTCTTTTGCTACGTTTCTTTCTCCTTCATATAGACATTGCAGTCTATCCAAAATTTTCTATTGTCTCACAATGCCTCACTTTTTTTGAATTCATGCTTCTGTGATCATAGTAATTTTTCCAAAATATTTCAGTTGTAATCACATTGGATAGAAAATTTTCAAAGTGTTTCAAACCAACCAATGTGGTTCATCTTCAGGATGAGATGAATCACACTCGTTGGTTTGAAAAACTTCAACAATTTTCTGTCCAATGTAATTACAACCAAAATATTTTGGAAAAATTCCTCACTTTATCAACATCCGGCTTTGATAGCCCTCTCATGATAATTTCCTTGGCTTATGTATTGAAATCATTACTCTCTCCATATATCACAAACAACCAAATGTCTTTACTGATTACCATAAAAAAGGATTCCATTTCTAATCTTCGAGAGCTTGTAGTCAGATCCATTTAAAAATGGAACTCCTTTTGGTGTAAGCCAAGGTTGATTACCAATTGTTTCCATTTTATATACATTTGAGCGATTAAGTTGTTCATGAAGGAACTTGGATTTGATAAAAATTATTGGAAACAATGTTAATACTGAGCGGGGGGGGTTAATCAGTATTAAGATAATTCAAAATTCCCTCAAAATTTATATTTAACTTTTAAACGTGACATCCATAAATGTGAGAAAACATTAACAAACCATGAAAACAACCATATCAACCAATACATGCATACACATCATCAACAACATATTCATTGAACACAAAGGTTTAACGTGGAAAGCATTTCGGGAGAAAAACCATCAAAGTTTTTTTTTGTTATTTATGTAAAAATAATAACACCTACTATATTACATCATTATATTTGTGAGCCACCACTCATGGGAAGAATAAATTCCATTTGATTATTTTTTAGCACCCACTAGCAGAAAGCTCCAACTCTCGCCTTTTGCAGACACCTGATCGACTTACCAGAAGCACCATGTGAAGGAACACCTTCACAAATTTTGTGCAAGAACCAACTTGCAGCTCCTTGGATTTATGCAAGCACCAAATTGGAGGAAGCACAGATCCCCAAAACTTCTTTAGATACCCAATGAGATAGAAGCACCAACTTCCTGTATACAAGATCTAATCCACACTCAATAAGAAACTAGTACAATTCACTGTAATTGGAATCTACTCTCCCTGATATCATATCTATTATCCTCTGCAAAATTTACTCTACATATCTCATGCAACACTCTGTTCTTTGCTCATTCTACAACAACCCACTATTCTTCTCAATAACATCCAGTAATACACAACCCTCTATGCACTTTTTCCACTTTATAGCAGCATACAATGACATAGGCCTATTTTCTCTCAACCTTCTTCTTGTCCTCAGGAAATTTGGGCCTATTTCCTCTATAAAGGCACTCTAATCCTCTTCTCTACAACGTAGGAACACTCGACCTCTTCTTAGTAGTTCTCATCCACAAATCTCTCTACTCATCCCACTCGACTATGTTACATTCCCCCACATTTCTCACTACAATCCTGGGATTTGTTTCACTGAAATATAGTGTTCGATGTTGTCTTGACCACTAAATAGTCCCGACTAAGAGATGGTCCCACACAAGTCAAGGGTCGGTGGGTCGGGATGTTTTCCTGCCAACTCTACTACATGGCCCCGACCTCTGACTAGGACCAATTTCTGACTAGGCCCGACCATGGTTCAAATTCTTCCTAAGCCCCGAGGAATGAAATTTTCTATCTGCTAACTTCAACTAGATATAACTCATGATCCAGGAGCCCATTTGCAGACTTCCACATACCATTGGAAAAATCGTTTCGAGAAATAACTAACTATGCTACCTCTAAGAGTATCTAAGCTAATCTCATGAGGAAAAATATCCTCCAAATTCTGGGACTCCCAACCATCATAACCATCATTTTATAGCTTCTCCAATAAGCGTGCTACTATGATGATTCTCTACAAGAGACTACAACAGACATGGGACTCCCCCTAATCTTGACACATCAAGAACATCAATGCTAGCCCAGTTACTATCATATCTATGCTAGTGGAGATAAATTTTAACACTCTTGCTATCACTAGTAAACTAAAAATGCCAAATTTTACAACACATCTCCCAGCATGACTATTGACATCAATACCAACACACTTGATACCACTAGCCATCAAGAAAATTCCAACTGTCCAACACAACAACCCCGGTGTGCATGATGAGTTTATCAAACACTCCTCAGAATTAGGAGCTAGTTCTACACACCCCCAATGTTGCAACTACTAATTCTATATTCCTACGCTATCCCATCACTGCAACACCTTTTTTTATACCCCCACCTAGTTTTTTCTCACACCATGTCATTGAAACACTCACATTGAAAAATATGGCTTTCATGATACATGTCTAGTATTTGGCCCCCCACGCCATTTCAGAAAAAACAGGTATCACCTCGATGGGCATCATTCCTGTAGCCCCTCCTCAGGAAAACACCCCCAAATTAACTACGTCTACCTTGATACTAGCAGGTGCAAACAAGAGGGATAAACAAAAATGGAAGAAGGTGGAAGCCTCAAAATCTTCCTCATCAAGGAAAATACAACCATGTTCTTTGTGTGAAGTAATATGGAACCATACTAGCATGTGCCTCGATTTAGAGGAGTTAAAAGCTCTTCTGCATGCCCTAAAAATTCCTGTGGCCCCACCTCCACCTGTAGGAGAGAATTCCACACCAACACGCAATAAGGCACTGTGCACCAACCACGCATGAACTATATTCATAGAGTATGGGAATTACACTCATCACTGCCTTGAAATCCATTGGTATCGAGATGCATTGGGTGCACTTGCTCAATCCAATATTGGGGCTCCATCACTTTATGTTGCGTTAGCGATAAATGATGGATCCAAAACCATCTTTTGTGTGTTCGAGGAAGAAGCACCACGTATGGTCCATCCATGCACCCATCACAATTTTACCTCTCAATGTCAATCAGTTCCTAGAATAAAGGAAAAATGACCTTAGGCGGTGTTTCCAAAACCTCCCCATACATGCACCCTATGTGACAGGCCTGGCCACCTGATCAATCAATGCCGAGAATTGAGAAAGATTAGAGACATATTTATCTTATTGGTCCACATTATAAGATAAAATCGGTCAAATCAAGCTATATTCTCATGCAATCATTACCACATCTACAACCAAGCACATCATACACATAATATCCAATACCTTACATATTTTTGAGCAATGAGAGAAGCATTGTGAAAAACTGACATTGGGAGCCACATCCTTCTACCAATTCTGATACTAAGTTCCAAAGGTGGATAACACCCATATATGATCCATCCCATGACACCCACCAAGCATCATCATCCCATACTATGGGAGCTACTAATACAAATACCATTCATTATGTTAGCACTAGTCCTGCGTGCAATATCTGTACCAATGAATCTCATAGTTCTAAGACATGTACTATGTTACAAACATTTGTAAAACTTAGAATACGACATCCGCTAGTTCACCAAATCCTTGAACACCATCCTCTTATCGAGGAAGATACATTGGCTCCTATTATGCCAATTTTATCACAAGGAACTTGTCCCACTCACCATCCTTCAGCCACTACGAAGATTCTCCCACCACCTTGTGCTGACGACACACAACATCATATAAGATCAATTTCCTCTTTCGTAGGAACCTTGATTCAAATTGTATGCTCAAAATTATTTGGTGTAAAGATAGCTAAAGCCAACACAATGGTGGAACCTTCACCAACTATGCAGACCCATCAAATCTACACATTGTAAACTTCATTGGGTTCTACAACATTAACCATATAATCAATTTCTTGATTTTGTACTAGCACAACTAGGTATCAACTGCTTCCTCACGACCTCACACAAATGACTTCACCATTGGATAAAATTTCTCATTCATACGAAGATATTCTCGAGCCCATGAAGAAAATTGAATGTCTATGGGATGCCATGCATCACCATTAATTCTTTCTACCTGAAAAAGAATTTACGCCTATTGATGAACCTAGTCATGAAATTTTCACAATAGAATCGAAGTATTTACTACCATAAGGATAATTAGAATGGTTTAAAAACCATATCCCAGCACTAGACAAATTTTAGGAAGGGATGATGTCAAATATCTCACCTACCATCAAGGTATATATGTCAATCAAACCTGGCATGGTTGAAGAAATATCACAGGGGGAAACATGATCCTTAGAGGAGGTGGCATCATACAAAGCCTTGTTTCAAGAATATGGGGATATATTTTCATGTACATACTTCGAAATTCTAGGCATCAGTCCTACCATCGAGGAGCACCATATTGACATATGGCCTAGTGCCTACCCTTTTAGGCAAAAGAAACGTCAGCTCCACCCTTTTAGAGAACCCTTTAGGCACGCCTTCCTATATTTTCATTTCATATTCCTTTCTAGTTCCCATACTTTTATGCATATATTTTTTCACTTAGGGTATTGGATTTTGAAGTTGTAGTTTATCAACAACTTCTTAGTATAATTAGTCCCTAATTTTGAATTGACAGTTAGGGGTATCATTCTTCACTCAGAATGATGGACTTCCCCCAGAAGCTTTGCATATCCTGACATATTTCTCTGAAACTCACCATAAGGTCCATCATATCGACCATGTTTACCACCACCTTCTCGTGCACCTGGTAAGCATCCATGACGATCGGCAGTTCCTCCCCATACATAGATCACCCCATTTTATAGATCACCATACATAATCGGGATCTATGACCATTCACTCTGGCCCGAGAGCGACCTCATTCACATGTCTTGAATGTCAAACTCATTCTCCTCTTATTTACTTATTTCTTACCAACCCCACTCCCAGGCCACCCGATTTATTTATTTATTTTTAATTATTTATTAGTATTTATTTATTATTATTATTAAAATTTTTTTTTCCAGATCAAGTTGAATGCACCCCCGTGTTCTACATTTTTCTTGCCATCTCACCATAAGGCATAATCCACCTTCATCACTTCATCCGCATCATTGGCCTAACACCGAGACCAACCAATGCCCCCCTTCACCCTTAGAAAAATACCCTACTTGCATCATCACACAGGTCATCGTTTTCTTGGGGAACTCATCTCCATGACTGTACATCCCAAACCACTTTTTACATTATTTTGACAAGTGTACAATTTTTTTTTTAGGAAAAGGTTTCCCACCCATATTTTCGTGTCTTGTACCTGGTGATAGTCCATAGTCTCCCTTGGTTGGATATCTCTTATCATCACACCATGATATACATTTTTTCATCATTCATTACACCAGTCAAAACATGCTTATACCTACCCTGGATGTCATATTGATTCTAGGGCCATTCCCCCCAAAAATATTGTTTTAACTGCCACCGGTTGCATTACAGCTCCAACCTTGGGAATTTTTTTGTATCCTCACATATTGTGAGCTCTCATTATTATTCCATTTTTACCCACCATGTTACAATCATATTCACCCTTCACAATGATTCTCCGTATAAACATTTTGTGCGGTTAACGCTTCTTTTTTGTTGACTTCAACGCCCATCTTCCAAGATCAAAGCTATAACTTTGGTGATCTTGATCCAGATTTATGCAGGAATGCAATAAAATGCATAAAATAACACATATGTAGAGATGCAATAGAAAATATACTTCATTTCATTAATATCAAATAACTGAAATAAGCTTACAAACATAATGGAAATAAACTAGCTCGGACGATGGTATCTTATATATGAGAAGGATTGTTGCAGCTACATTCCTCTGAACTATTTTACAATGAGGCTGAAGGGCATTTTTATTATTTAAAAACATGCGAAAACCATAAACAACCAAAACCCTAACCCCAGGAGATGGAACACTAAGAGTTTGTGGGCCTCGTTGGGGTTAGTTGGGCAGGCAAGTTCTCGGGGTCGTAACTTGGTCATATTATCTCCGTTTGGTGCATATGATATATCGTTGGAAATATCAATCTGATTACTATAGGTTTTGTCATAGGACATTTCCTACAGCTATGGGCCTACTGAAGACCTCAAAAAAAATTGTTTAGGGGGTTAAAACTAATTCAGAAGTTTAGGACCCAAAAAACTACTAAAAATAGTAAATGCTGCTATAAACAAGGAAACTGATGAAACCATTTGGAGGTCTAGGTGGAATAGGTGGGTGGTCACCAATATACACATGGATCAAGTCTCCCACTTATGGGACATCCTTGGGTGGCACAGTACAAATCGCTATCGCCCATTGATGTCATCGGTCTCCTTGACAATAAACATCAGAATAAGTTTTTCATGTCAGGGTAGTATAATACATTTTGAGCATTGCAGTTATTGTGTTTAGTCACAGAACCATGCATCCATTAACACCTCATTCAACAATGCTCATGTTTTGATACATGGGAGGTACGAAGAGTCGAAGACCCATGCATCCATGAGCATCTCACTCAGTAGTGCTTCACTTTTTATGCATGGGGGCACCTAGTTCAGTCTATTTGTCAGAAGCGCCCTTGAGGGCATAATCAATTATCATCATTGGCCATTAGCATGTCAATGACATAAACAATGACTTGACAACAACATTTCCTATATTATTATAATAGTTAGTAATTAGTCATCATAATAAGCATGGGACATGCCCACCTCATTGATTAGCCAAGGGGAGGAGTAGTGTCCAAGAAACTGTATAAATACAAGTTCTAGGAGAGCCAAAAATAAGAAGAAGGAAAGCATTGGTATGTTGTCAAAATTTCTCCGTAAGAAATCAAACATTTAATTGAGAATAAGATTTAATCATTGATAGAATCTTGATACTTCTTTAAGGTAGAGAGGAAGCTTGCAAAGAGATTTAGGAAAGGAGCCTCCTTGTTGAGGATTTTTTAGCACCATTGCTCAATATTCTCTCCAAGTGTTTTTAATTTATCTATTGTATTCCTTCTACATTCAAAAATCAATAAAGGGAGGGCCTTTCCCATAACTTTTTTGATATGTTTGCTCCAGTGAGAATTGTTTATGTATTTATTTCTTAGTTTTTAGTTTGAAGTTGATATATGCATTATTTTCATTACTTACAGTGCTTTGTTTACCCATTTTTTTCCACTAGCAACAACGAATTTCTTGTGATCCTTGTAGGTAACAACCAAGTCCAAGGAGGTTATATTTGGTACTCCATACCAACAAAACCACTACCATGATTACAATGGGAAAGCCTTCCTCACTATGAACCTCAACTGCGTAGTATTATCTCCCAAGTATCCAGTGTTGCGCATTGTGTAGTCACAAGCATCAATACTTCACTCCTGGACTCTGAAACTATGCACTGCATAATACTTGAGCCTTCCTCCCTATCTAGTACCCAATTCCATCTCAATAAGTTATTTTAATTAAGCAAGCTAGACTAGGAGATTTTTGTACTGAAATCATCTTGTCATGAGTGATTTTCATTTGCAGGTACTATAGCTTGACATGATAAGGAAAATCTCAGAGAGGAGGAGAAGGATATTATGCTAGAAGAAACTTGTTAAGCAGGAACCGTGAAGAATTCATCAAGCAAGAAGATGAAGGGACACTAGTTTACGACCAAAGACCAACTATCAGGATGACATGAAGACTCCATATCATTCAGTCCTTTGGAGGGTGAAGATGAAGAACAAAGCGGATATTTCATGAAGATGAAGTAATGAATAGATCTCTCACGAAGAGTAAAGAAAAATCAACAATAGAAACAACTTGGAATTTCCACTTCATCATGAATTCCATGTCATCATTGTCAAGTTGTGACTTGTACTAGTCTCATCACAACGTGATGTGTCTTGTCACATCATTTGTGGATGTAATGATTTAAATATTAAAATTAAATGACAGAATTTCATGTGTAAAAGTCCAAGAGTCATATCTGGAATATGAAAAGTCACATAGTCATAGATGGACAAAAGAGTCTTTAGTCAAAGTCCAAAAGTCATAGAAGTCCAAAGGACACATTAGAAGTACAAGAGTCATGCGGGTAACTCTAGAGTCATAGGGGATATGCAATTTCATTCCTCATGTTATAAAATAAACCTCATAAATCAAGCAAAGGGGATTTTGGAGGCTTAGCCTTTGGAGAGCTATCCTTGACTTCTCTAGCTTCACATAGGAGAGAAGATCACTGTTAGGAGAAGCAATGAGTGACTTAATGTTCCACTATTAGAGATAGTGACTTGCAATTAACTATGTACTTTGATATTTCCCCTAATAATAAAAAGGTCGATGGGATAACACATTTTAATGCATGTATCATGAATATTGTAAGACTATTCTCTAGATGTTTGCAGTATCTATTTTATTCATATGTACTATGGAAGTTGAACTACTTCATTTGGATTTGGTACTTATGTTTTTCAATGTGTGTTATATTTGTTTTAATGTTCATTATGTCAATGTGAAGTATTTCTCTAGATAACTAATGGATCTTTCCTTGCTCTCATGTTCCTCTCTTAGGATAGTAATATTACTTTCCTTCTAGAGACTCACTCTTATTTCCCTCTTGTGAAGGCCTCCTTTTATATATTGCAATTGGTGTTTTACAGTGTCAACTTACTTTCTGATTTTGAAGGTTATGTGCATACTCTCTTACGTTATCCATTACAGCTATGAAAAACCATAGAGTTAAGGTAGTTGGGTCGATACTCCAGATGGGTTTCCTACTTTGAATTGTGTGAGGTCTAACTAGGTCTTCATTTCGGGGGGACCCCCTTGGTTGATAGATTTCCAACATCGTCAATAGTTGGTGTTAGAAGGAGGGGAAGATGATAATATGTGGCCATTGATTCTCTTTTGAACCTATTATATTAAATGACTCCTCCCCAAATCAAACTCCCAGGATGTTTTTCCAATATATATGATGGTAAAAATATTATCCCCAATGGACCTCTTCATGAATTTTCTCATTTCAAGTTTGATGGTGGGGGTGATACATCCATAGTCGAGCATGCATATCTTTTTCTTAAGTTTTGTGAATATTGATGAGCTCCATCATTAGGTACATTTGGAGGGGTTAATGGTCACCTTTTTGCCTTATTAAGTCTATTTTTCTTGCATTTTAATTATATTATGGTCTTATGTTGCTAATCTAGATAGTGATTGAGGCTTATCATACTTCAAGTACCTAACATGAGTTAAATGAAGGAAAATCATGAAGATATTGCATTTTTAGTGAATATTTTTCCATTAAGACTTGGAGTAGATAGCAAGGAGAGATTATAGGGGGATTTTCCACCCTCCTTAACTCCCGAAGGTAGCCAAGGTATCCTCGAGATTCCCTCAAACAACTCAAAATCAAAGGAAGCCAAGCAAACTCAAGATCAAGTGCACCAAAGCTACACTTCACTTGTAGTCAAGTGGACTCATGACCTAATTTTTTGGGAGTTGTTGGCAGCTACCCTTTAGGTTAAATAGGTTTGGGAAAGAGCTCATTAGGATTCAAAATTTGGAGAAAGCCATTAGGCTCTTTGCTCTTGATGTAATAAGTTTTTGGGTCTTTAATATTGATGTAATGAGACTATATTTTGAAATAAAATGAGTATTCATATTGTGCTTCATTGATCTAGTTTCAGAGAGCTAGGCTTGTGGGTTAGGGACCAAACCATGTGGCTTAGTCTCTCTTGTGTAATCATTATTTACTTTCATGTCATTTTAGCTAGTTTTCTTATGATTATTTAGCTAGTTTGCGTGCATTTTTATTCATTGTTTTTAGTTTTCTTTCATTTGTCTTTTGCTATAGATTTAACTTGCTTACATATTGGTAGAATAGGTTATAAATTTAGAAATTTGTGAGTCAAGCCTCCCCCTCTCATCTATTTCATTGGAGCTTGAGGAGGGTAGACCTTCCCCATACGCCAACATTTCCTTTTAGTTTATGATTTCTTGGAATGGATAATTTAGGTTGTTTTAGCTCCAGGGATATGTTTAGAATGATGTGTTAGATCTCTTTTTGTAGGTTAAAGTAGATTTTTTTTTCCAAATTCAAGTCATATTGTCCATTTTCTTTATCATGAGTTTGTCCATATTTATTGCATGAACAGGAAGTTTTCTTGCAGGTTGAAGTAGCACAACCACACCTTCAACTTCATCTCTTACCCTTCACCAGCCCTCTATTCTTCAAAATCGCTATCAACCCTGTCTTCATATTTTTTATCCCTACACCATGAACAAACCCTAAGGGTGAAAAACATGCCTCCCAATAGGTTATGAGCTTAGCCAAGGGGTGGGCCACCTTCCAATCATCTAAAAACACCTTCACTCCACCTTCCCTACCCTTTTCACACCCATTTTTGGCCTCATATTGCCCTAAAACTGTTTCCTGTAACAATTTGGGCCTTTCTTGTAACACCACAGGAAACCTATAGCAGCACTTGATGCAACACCACTGGGCCCCTCTGTAAGCCAAGAAACCATCGTACACATCCTCTAGACCTGCCAAAACCACCCATACATCTTCAACCTTGTACCCATGTGTTCAAGCCTTCCACAAGCCACCTTAGCACTTTCTTCTCCAAGCTACAAAACAACACATTTACAAGCATAGTTAGGTCATGATTAGTTGCATGATTAAAAGCATGATAGATATAGCATAGAGTGAGTAGAGTGTGTTTAGCCAATTGGCCTAGAAAAGTGTGATTAATTTAGTTTCCTTTATAAAATTTCAATTCATCAATTTACTTCATGCAAGATGCCTAGTTTGCTTTCATTTCTTATCATAGCTTATTGTGTAGATTTATTTCATTGCAGAGTAGTTAGATGTACTTGCTTGATGTAGTGTATTTTTGTAATTTTTGATAGCTCCATGGATTTGAATAATTTGTATACTTATTCCTAAATTCAAAAGTGTGACAAACTTCATCCAGAATCCCTAGAAGTAGCACCCTTTTGTAAATCTCATAAGAGGATGACATGAGTAGAATGCATCTACTGTGTATATAGCACTATCACCTCCAATTTTGTACGAACCCTGACTTGATAAAGTAAATTAGGGAAGCCTCTAGGAGTTGCAGCATCCTTGGTGCAATACTAGGGCTCGCCACTTTTTGGCGTTGTTGCTAGGGAGGTTTCTAGTAGATGCTTTGATTTTGTTTTTAGAATTATTTTCTGCTTTCCTTTTATGTCGGTTGTTTCAAAAATATTGAAAAAAATACAAAAAAATCTGATTTTCATACCTTGTAGGAGTAGGGATACTGAAGGAAAATTTTTACCTAAAACCCCCACATCACCACATAGTCAACCTTCACTCTTCTTCAGTGGTTGTGAGGTTGAACACACCATAGGTGAGCCTTCTAAAAAATTTGAAGAACCTATTGGAGAAGAAGAAGATATTGTTTCACCTGAGGAAGCTTCTTTGCCTATCTCAACCATGGCTAACACTGAAGCCCAGGGAGCCTTTCCCATTAGAGAGGTATATGGGGAAAATAAAATGAGAAAAATTAGCCCCTCATCCCTTCCACATTCTCATGGACTTACCTCAAAATATCCTGACACATTCATGTTTGATTTTTGTGTTGTCTTTATGACCTATGACTATGCCTTATATGATAAGAAGTTGAAGCTATTCCCATCTACCCTTAAGTATGAATCATTACGCTGGTTCATGGGTCTACCTAGGAACATCTTCACTACTTGGGAATTGATGCAAGAAGCCTTCAACAATAAGTACAAGGACTAACATAGGTCCAAGGAAACTAAGGATGAGATATTCAAGATGAATCTACGACCTAATGAATCCCTAGAAGACTATGAAGAGAGGTTTTAGTTAAACTATAAGAGAGCTAACTGTACTCTTGATCACGGATCACTTAAACTAGTTCTTGTCTAAGGGATCAGGGAGGAGGTGATAGAAACCATCAATATGTTATCATGAGGATATATCTACCAACGACCTTGCGAAACAATCAAAATTGTCTTCAGGAACCATTCTAGGGAAGCTAGGAAGAAAGGCAGAGATGGTCAAAGTAAAATCAATACCCCTTCCTGTTCCACCTCCATCAAACACGAGATTTGAAATATGCTAGCGGACTTCAAGAGTGGCATGCTGAACACATTTTCTTTTCAAATGGACATAATGCATGTCAAAAGGAGAAGGAGGAAGAAAAAAAATACTTGACTATATTTTTCCCTAGATGTACTAGAAAACACACTAGAAATGAATGTCCACTAAATATCATAGAGGTTTGCTTAGTCTATGAGGAAAATCATGCCATATACAAGTGTCCCTCCTTACCTGGACTTAAAGATGTATATCAAGGTGGGGAAGTAGGACAAGAGAAACTCTGTTTCATCAACCAGAGAAGGCCTCAAGGACCTAGGTCATATTAGCAGGGTATGCAAGGTGCACCTTACTCTTAGTATCAAAATAATCAGAATGCACCCATGCAACCTTGGTACACCACCACTCCTCCATCCTAGCCTACACCTCCTACCTGGCTTTACAACCCTCCATATCATCCTCAACATCTGAACAACAATTTCAGCAATATGTTCCTCAACAACCTCAGTGGAACAATCAATCCCAAGGGTGGGGGCCTCAACACAATTAACCACTTGCTCTAATTCCTCCACCCCAACCTCAACCTTAGCTTACTCATGTTGCTCCACCCAAGTTGCGTCAGATTCTCGTACAACCCAATCCGAACCCAAACAACATATATGCACAACATGTTTATAGTGGAGAGACATCGTATCCAGCTTATGCTATGGAGATACAAGAGAATAATCTCATGTCGGGAATAGTACTCCCAGATAACCACCCTCCATCTTCACCTGTAGAGGTTGAGGAGGAAAATGAAGAAGTAACACTCAGATCTAAAAACCTCCTTTTCCCAAGCGCTTGATCCATTCCAGTCAGCCCACCCCAGAGGAGAGTGAACTTCTAGGAGAACGGAAAAATTTGTGTGTAAAGATACCTCTTCTCCATGCCATTAAGGATTTTTTTATTTACAATAGTCTCATCAAGGAAAAGTGCTTCAAGAATTCTGGGAGAAAGAAGAAATATACCCCCACCATCAATGTAGTAGGATAGTTGTCTGACTTAATGTTGGGAAGGGTGATCTTTCAAAAGTACCTGGACCCTCGTAGTCCAGTTGTAGATGTGCACATAGATGGTGTCATAGTCCCCAATAATCTGATTGATCTCGAGGAAACCATCAATGTCATGACCAAGGAAACTATGTTGAAACTCAACCTCCAAGGGACTTTGAGGAAAACCACAACAATTCTGCAACTTGAAAATCGGTCCATAGTAACTCTGGAAGGAAGTGTTGAGGATGTTATGGATTCAATTGACTCTTGGGAGTATCCTACTGATTTCCTGGTTCTGCAGCCAAAAACCAAGTTCAATGGATACCCTATCATCTTAGGGAGACCTTGTTTAGCCAATGTCTATGCTTATATTAGCTGGAAACATGACTATTAAGAATGGGCCCTTTTCTAAATAGCTGGTATTATATCCTCCAACCCAACCTTCCATTGATCATGATCTACCTATATGGTTGAAGGATGAAGAAGATGAGGTATATAACACTACCCCCATTTCTACAATAGTTGTTGTCTTAGAGGGGGGTAGCTTGATGAAGATGAACTCATCGACCATGCCATTAAAAACCAGTCCCCCACTAATAGTCCACTTGAAAACCTAGCCAAAGAATTTAAAAGCCAACCTTGGATGGAATTGCACTTAGTAGATTCAACCTTTGAAACCACCAAGGCTATAGACTTTGGCCCATCCATATCTTCGAAAATCAACTCAATTCTCTCAGATGAAGAATAAAAGAAATTATGCCAGCTTCTAAAATAAAACCTAGATGCATTTTCTTGGGATTACAAGGACATGAAAGGGGTGCATCCTTCAATTTACAGTCATCATATTTACATTAAGGAAGGATGAAAACCTGTGTGACAACCCCAAAGAAGCATGAACCTAGCTCTGAAGGACATTGTCAAGGAATAAATGCAGAAAATGTTGGATGCAGGTTTCATTTATCCTATATCGGATAGTGAGTGGGTATCTCCTCTTGTCCTAATCCCAAAGAAGAAGGGAAAATGGAAAATTTTTGTTGATTATAGGGAACTTAACAAAGCCACCAAGAAGGACCATTTCCATTTGCCCTTTATAGACCAAGTCCTGGATGACCTTTCATGAAAGAAGTTATTTTCCTTCTTAGATGGGTTCAGTGGGTATAATCAGATCCAAATTAGCCCTGAAGACTAGGACAAGGCTACTTTCACCTTCCCTTGGGGTCCTTCTCCTACAAAGTCCTACCCTTTTGGTTGTGCAATGCCCCAACTACCTTTCAAAGAGATGTCTTGATCATTTTCTCTGAGCTAGTCCATGACTCAGTTGAAATCTACATCGACCATTTCAAACCCTATGGGGATGACTTCCAAGAAGCTCTCTCCAATTTGGGAAAAGTGTTGAGAAGGTGCATTGATATGCATCTCTCCCTGAGCCCAGAAAAGTGTGAATTCCTGAAAAGAGTAGGAGTTGTATTGGAACACACAATCTCCCAAGCAGGAATACAAGTAGACCTAAGAAAAATCACTATTATTAAAAGGGTACCTGCTCCTCAAAATTAGAGATATGTCAGGAGCTTCTTAGGGTTAGATGGCTATTATAGAAGATTCATCAAATATTTAAGTAATATGGCTTTGCCCCTATTTGGCTTATTGGCCAAAGATTCTGATTTTACGTAGTCCAATCTTTGTTAGGAAGCTTTTGAGCTCATTAAGGGAAAGTTAACTATTGTCCGCATTCTCCGAGGTCCAAATTGGACTCTTCCTTTCCACATCCACATAGATGCATCCAAAAAAGATGTGGGGGTAACATTAGGTCAGTTAAAATAAAAATTACCTTATGCAATCTATTTCATCAGTAAGAAATTGTCTAAGGCCAAACTCAATTATATTGTCACAGAGAAGGAGATGTTAGCCATTGTCCATGCTTTAAACCAATTTAGACATCATGTCGTTGGGTATCAGAACTTTATACACACTGAACATGTAGCCATCAAATATTTAATGAAAAAACAAGATGTTAATGCTAGGATAATTAGATGGTCATTACTATTACATTAGTTTGACCTAACCACTGTTGATAAACCTTGAAAGGAGAATGTTGTTGCAGATTTTTTCATCCAGGTTAGCTCTATCTACAGATGAATAAGGAATGGTGGATGACTAGCTGCTAGATGAAAATCTCTTCGCTATATCAACACTCTCACCATGGTTTTCTGACATAGGTAACTACTTGGTTGTTGGAAAGTTCCCTCCTAATCTCTCATTCAAGGAAAAAAGCAAGATCATTAGAAAAGGCGCCCCTTTAACATGGATTGGGGGAAATCTCTTCAAGCTAGGCCCTGACCAAGTTCTCAGAAGATGTTTGAGGGAGGAATATTTTTTTGATATCCTTTGTGCATGTCATGATAGCCCTTGTGGAGGCCACTTTTCTGCAAAAAGGACTGCCTTCAAATTTTTTCAAGAACGATACTATTGGCCTACCCTTCACCAGGATTCTAGAAGATACACTAGGAGGTGCGACCAGTGCCAAAGGATGGGGAAACCTACACAAAGGGATGACATTCCTTTGCACCCTCAGGTGGCTCTTGAGCCATTAGAAAAATGGGGCATGGACTTCATTGGACCTATTCATCTACCATTTGGACATAAAAAGTATATTATAGTCTGTAGTGACTACCTAACAAAGTGAGCTGAAACAAAAGCTGTGAAGGTAGCAACTGAGGATAAAGTAGAAAAATTTCTAAGGGAGAATGTGCTTTAAAAATTTTGATACCCCAAAGAAGTAGTCACTAATCAGGGGGCAAAATTCACATCTCATCTCATTGAGAATATTCTGAGGAGGGATAAGATAAAGGATAAGACTTATACTGCCTACCACCCTCAAGCGAATGGCCAAGTGGAAGTGACCAAAAGAGACTTGGAGAATATCCTCACCAAGGTTGTGAGAAACAACAGGAAATATTTGGTGGACAGATTGGTAGAAGCCACTTGGGCCTACAACACTACTTGGAAAACAACATTAGAATTCACTCCTTATGACCTAGTCTATGGCAAGAAATCTCTGCTTTCAGTCGAATTTGTATTCAACACATTAATGATGGAAACTGAGTTAGACCTAGATATATCAAATGCCAAAAAAGAGAGGTTGTTGCAATTAAATGGATTGGATGAATTCAGGATGCAAGCACTCCTTCACACAAAGGTAATTCAGTTGAAAAGGAAGGTCTGGCATGACAATTACATTAAGGAGAAGGCCTTTCAAGAAGGAGATTGGGTGTTGTTGTATGACTCAAGGTTTAAGGATTTCAAAGGAAAACTAATGAAAATATGACTGGGACCCTACAAAGTGGACAAATGTTATGATAATGGCACAGTTCATATTAGAACCATAGATGAGGAAGGAATTCCCCTACTTGTCAATGGTTATCGACTTAAGGTTTACAATAAGCCCTTGTCTAGGGCATAATTTATCAATTCCATAAACATGGAGGTGTATGTCATGGGAAACTCCATAGTTTCCAGCACCTCCTAGAAAAAAAAAAGTAGATAAAAGAAATAAAGAGGCATGGCTGAAAACCTCTATGAGGTGCTCTAGGCCAGCTCTAGGGTTGAAAACCTCCATGAGGCAGTCCTTGAGTAAGAAAAAATAGAGAATAAAATATCCTTGGGTGAAAACCTCTATGAGGTGCCCAAGGAAATCCTGAGGGTTGAAAACCTCAATGAAATCAGCCCACTCGCCTTAAAAAAAAAAAAATGAAAGAAAAGGAAAAAGAAGAAAAATACCTATGCACTTATGTGTTTTTTTGTTTTGTAGGTTATTGATTAAAGATGGTTTTTGGGATCCAGAGGAGAAATTTATCTTAATTTTCTCTTCTCCTCTAATTGCACACTCCATAAGACACTCCATCATACATCTCTTGATCCATTTCACCCATCATATAGGAAACAATTTCTTTTTTTTTTCCTAAACTGTATTAGCTACAGGTAAATCAGGCAACTACAGGATTCATGTAGTACTACTAAGGAAACTCTTGTAAATGCTACAGGAAACTCATTCATGAAGTAAAAATCCCTTCCAGGGTTTTCTGAACTTCAAGAAGGGCATGATGATTCACGTTTTTCCTATACCTACCATTCCCAAACCCTTATTTCACTCCATTCACAAGGATTTCGTATCTAAACCCTATTTTGTACCATTAGCAGCTAAATCATTGGAAACTTGGCATGATACCCCTTTCAATTACCTATCCTCCACTCCATTCATTCCATGAATTCCTCCATAGCCTCTAAGAACCATATCCCTCCATTTATGAGCAAACTGAAGAAAGAAGAGGCAAGAAATAGACTACTACAAGTATCAGAAAGTTTCATGTATAAAATTTGTGTGTGGCACTATAAGGCCAAAAGATGATGGAAAGATGATGAAGATGACTCCACAAGACCACCAACAGACTCCAAAAAGGAAATCACACCAACCATGGCACCTGAATACCTCAATTAAGCACCTGAAAAGTAAAAAAGGCAAGAAAAGGTTAAGCAGCTCACTTAGAAAAGACAAGCAATTCACTCAGAAAAATTTTCTCACCCAGAAAACAAATAAGAAATGAAGACACAAGAAAGAAAAGACAAAGGCTTCCACCACCAACTCTAGATCCTTGCACCATATCCTTCAACACCTCACCAACACCAGGCAAGCTCAGGTATGGCCCCTTAACTCTCGCTATGCATCCATAATGACCAAAATGGTTGAATGTGGAGTTTTAGAAATTTAAAGGAAAAAAGGTGGCTAGTTAACTTCGCCACCTTTGTAAAGTGAAACTGGAGGAAAAATGAAAGTGCATACCACCTGGGCAAGTCAAATAAAGTCAAGAGAGAGTGGATGGGTATGAAGAGAGTGATGATGATGCTCAGTAATGATTAACTGAAGTGGGACCAATAGTCTCAAAGAGGAAAACTTGTGTTAAGTACGAGTCACCACAATGCTCCAAATTTAGTTAAAAATCCAATAAAGGTAAGATTTGTCTCATTTTCACCATTGTGTTAAGAATTTCAAATAAAATCAATATCAAGAGAGCAGTGGGAGTCATTAGAAGAGCAACATCAAGGTTTGCGCTTACATGCACCATCGTGCTACATGAAACAAAGTTTTGCTATAGGAAACTTCAGAAGCATATCAATAAGGGTTAGAAGGCAACACAAAGTCACCTGTGGGTGAATTTTCATCCCAAAGCCTCCATATCTCAACCAAAAACAACAGAGGATAAAGGTAAGTGGTTTCCATCCTCCAAAACTAAAATTTCTCCATACAATTCACACTCAACAAATTAAATTTGATAGTTAAAGGGTAAAATAAATTTTCTTGCATTTTCTTTTAAGACCTACATCTCCAAGACATAACTCTCAAACCTCTCACCACCTTCATATCACAACCATTAAAATGGGAGGGGGATTCAATAGAAGAGAGCCTACTCACATTAAGAGAATAAGGCAACACCCGCAAGTCATGGAAATCTTATGAAATCACCAATGGCTAGGGTTATTTGAGCTATTAAAAGGTTCTTATGAAGAGATATCTAAAGAATTTTTAGTGGCTTAACAGTCACATTCATAAGAGAGAGCCAACACTATGGTTAGAGGCCTAGCCATTCCACTATCTCCTGAACTCATTAGTAGAGTTACAACTTTTCCCTTAGGAGTCAAATGGGTTAAGGAAAGAATGCTTAGCATTGTAGCCAAGAAGAATTGCTTTCTACCAGGAGAGGATTACAATGAAGACAAAAATGGAGTGAGGAGAGAAAGCCTTCTATTACACCAATTTTTGGTCATCTAACCTATTACTATTAGATGGACTAAAGTACACCATGTAAGACCAATTTTACCATAGTAAAATTGCTCTCACTATAAAAAATAACTTAATAACCCATAATTTATTAAGTTTTTTCTGGTCTAAACAGGAAACCCCATGAGGAATTATTGAATAAGTCCTTATTTGTTTGATTTTCCTCAAGGGATAATTAATTAAACCACTGTTTAATTAATATTCGTGGTAATATTTAAACCAAAAAAGGAAAACTAAGTAGATAAATCATTATTTGTCTTATTATTTTCTAGGAATAATTATTTAAAACATTATTTAATAATATTCCTCGTTAAATTTGACTAAATCATTTATAATTAATTGAATAAATAATTATTTATTTACTTATTACTTAACCACATTCTTAAAATAATAAATAAATCTTTTATTTATTTATTATTTCTAAATAAAGGGATTTGACCAAGTTCAAATACTTTTTCCCTCCAACAAAAATAATAAAATATTCCATAAAAGTTGGATCTAGATTTGGTTAATAATATTTTAATTATGCACCAATATCTAGACTAACTCAATATTTTGTTATAAATAGATGGGTTTTTCCATTCATTCACTAACTTTTGTTGCCTAGATATCACTCTTGATATATAATTTTGGTCTGACTTTGATCTTGCCATCATTGTCATATTTTTTCTACTTTTTGCTTGTGAGCTCCCTTTGAGTTCCATTTTTTTATGGGTTTTCTACACCATCAAGAGAGAGAGATCTTAGATCTGAAGTGTTGAGGAAATTCAAGAACCCATGCCATTGAGGGGGACTCGTAACATCTTTCTATGTTCCCTTCACAGGTGTCATAATACAAAAAATTCTTTAAAAATTATTGTCTTGTTCATTGGATGCATGGAGCAACTCTTGCTTATTATTTGTTGTTTAATGTATTTAACTACACAGATCTAGATTTCTGTAGCATTTGTTCTGATCACTAACTGCAGATCTAAGGAAATTTACAACCATCTTTGATGTTAGGGTTTTTTGTTATGCACAACTAAAGTGAGCTTTTTTAATACGCTTGCGATTAGAATTCACACTAACAACTGGCGACTCCACAAGGGTTTTTAATTATGACCGCTATCGTTTTTCAGATCCCTGCATGGCCAGCTGCTTCAACCCCTAGGTTTTTTCTTTAGCTTCTTATTTTTCATTTCTTGATGTTTTTTAAACCTTTTTAACCCTAAAACCCTAAAATTCTAACTTCCGTGTGTTTTTGGGCCTTTTGCACAGGTAACAGGTATCAGCCGTAGCAGAGACAACACCTTTTTCTGAAACCTGCTCCCGAGCGAGTCGGAAGTGCAGGTCATACTTTTTGGCCCAAAACCTATGACCTCAAGTCTCAGGTAGAAGATAACTACCCAGAAACTGCGACCTTAGAGGAAAACATGTCAGAACCTGCGTCCTGTACTTTTTGCGGAATTGTTTCTGTGATTTTTCAGGGTTTGTCTGGGGCACTGTTCAGGGTTGTCTGAACTTCGTCTTTACCCATATTGGATGTGTACTTGATTAGTTTTACTTGTCAAATTAGGAACCAAGCCCCTTAGGGATTCAGTACGCTTCCACCTTTTTAGGAGGAGTTTAGCTGAAGCAGGTCTCTTGAGATTTCAATGTTTTTAAACCATTTTTTCAGATCTCAACCTACACTTTCAGATCCATTTCATATCGGTTATTTATCCATCCATAACACCTATTTTTAGCTTTTTTCGCTCCTCCTTTAGGGTCCCCTCCATTTCCCTTCAGGTTGTATCCTTTCACCACCTATTTTGTAGCATTTTTCCCTCTGGTTTTTTGCTATTTTCTATACTTCTTTCCAGAAGATATGACCTTTAGATACCTGTCCCTCTTGACCTTAGATCCATTGGCCATTTTGTGTGTTTTGAGTAGATTTTTCCCACCCATAGACTAGTTGTTGGGGAGCCCTCCTCCTTTGGTATAAATTTATGCATCTTTAGATGTTTATTTTATTGTCGCTTTCAGTTTTATTTATAGTTATACAACATGTTTTTTATTTTTTCTCTACACACATCCAGGCTTAATTAAAATTAACACACTTATCACATACATGCACACCTAAAGTGAAGAGCATCTGGTTTACACCGGCAGGCCAAGACTTAAACATTGTAATCAATCGATTTGTACCTCCCTGCCCTTGTTTACCTCTCTTCCTTATTGGGTTACGTGTATCTTTTCCATCTTTACGCCCCCAAGGATTTCATCTTGGAGACCCCAAGGCCTTCATCCTCAATTTCTGTTAGGATCCCTTTCATATCCGTACACTCATCCTCCCATGGGTTATGTTTTCCCTCACGGAGGGGCTAGCTCCTCCAGCACTTTTCCCTCTCCCGGTAGCATGTATCCTAGATACGACATGCCCCCTTCTTTTTCCCAACCTGTTTACCCCAATGTTTCCCAACCTCCTTATTATCTGCATCTGCAGCTTGGTGCTCCAGCTCCTCCAGCACTAGCAACTTAACCTCCCTTACCTTCTCAAGCTCCGCAACAACATCCACCCCTCCTAGGCTTAGGTGTATGTGCAGCAGAGTGCGACTAATCCTCCTACTTCCAAAAAGAAGAGGAAATGCAACCAAAACCAATCTACCCCAGGTAATCCAGGAAAAAATCCCCAAGGGAATACATCTAACACTGCAACCCAGCAACAGGGCACTCAGCCCAAGCAGGATAGGCCTATTTGCACAACTAAGCCTTGTGCTTATTGCAGTGTCTATGGTCACTATATCCATGATTTTCCCCTTTTACCATATATGCGTTAGATGTGGGAAGATCAAGAAGCATCCCGAGGACAACAATCCTCCCCTTTGGTTCCTCCTAATCCTACTCCCATCCAAATGGCTATGTTTACCAATCCTTTCCCCCAACAAGGATATGTGGCTGCCCAACCCCATGAAAGTAAGTCGACCACTCAACCTCCTCCATCTGGTACCTCGGATTACCAGATCCTCATGATGAACTCTAACCAACCCAATACCGCTGACCTCAACCTTTAGACTCAGTCCCGTTAGTACAACAAGCCCCCCGCTACGTCTGCTACTGAGCCCCCATCTTCAGGTCCCATAGAGCCTCTTTGACACCCAATAGTCCTTTACTGATCCCTCAGCCTAAGGCAAAGGTCCATACCAAGATCCCCAAGGGACCATTACGCCAAAACACTGCTTCCGACAAAGCCACCCACTCCTATAGTATAGTAGATGACTTGGCACAATCCCCTGCTACCATATCAATTCTGGAAGTCCTCCAGTCGTGCCCTTCACAATGAAAAAATCTACTAACTACTATGGGAACTGTGGATCCTTCAAATGATCGTTTGATTGTCTTTGATATTGACAAGTCAGAGCATCCACCCCTTCCTGCATCCGTCACCTTCCAAATCCCTGTCAAGATCTGGAATGCCAACGTCTCCCATCGTATCATTAACGAGGGGTCGCCCACTTGTGTGATGTCTACTTCTGTTTGGAAGAAGCTCGAATCAACCAAGTTAGCCCCTTCCACTATCACCCTCCATGCATGGGATGAACACTCTTCTCAGCCCCTTGGCATGTTCCGCAATTGTCCTATTACTCTTATGGGTAAGATTTTTTGTGCTGATGTTGAAGCCATTGATTCCCCCTTAGACTATAAAATTATATTGGGACGTAGCTACACTTATGAAATGTCTGCTGTCCCATCTACGGTTCACCGTAAGATGTGCCTTCCTCACAATGAAAAGATCGTCACTATAGACCAGCTGACATATTACGAACTGAAGTCTCAGACCTCTCTAGAGTCCATTATTTCTTCGGTAGCCAATAAACAAATAGTCGAACCTCCGACCAGTGTCTCATGGGGAGTCTATAAATATTCCTCTTTTCTTGGTTCATTCCCTGGTCTCCCCCTTCATATCTCTGACCCTAGCTATTCTAATGTTTGCATGATGCAATCATATCGGTTCGACCTCAATGGTCTGATTCGACTAGTCAGTAGCCTCGCCCTTTGCAACCTTCTCCTAGTACTTCGACTCATCCTTCGGGGCCTCATCCCCAAGGCCCTTCATTTGTAGTGGTGTCCATGATCCTATATTTCCTCCTGGAATGGTTCCCCCTGGCCTTAACCATCTCAAAGTTGTTCCTCCTGGCCATTACCCCTATGGTCATATACTGTTTCTTTCTCCCTCTGTTGGAGTATTTTCGGTAAATTTTATGGCTACTTTGACAGTTCCCAACATGACCCTGGGGATCCGATTCTGGTACATTAATCCCCCAACCAGTACCCTGCCTGGTCAGCTCAAACCTTACACTTCTTTGACCCTGGTCCAACCGGTTGCCATGACCACTCCCTTTGCTTCTATGCCTCAACCACCTCAACAAGAATGTACTCCTACTATGAAATCCTCAGGTGATGGGGGAAAAGCGCACAAAAGGTCACCTAAGGACAAGGCTACCCAAACAACACTTTCTCCTCCTAATCCTCCCAAGCGTACACCTCTGTGCGTTTTGTGTGATGTTTACGGTCATGCCACCCATCATTGTCTTGAATTTCCTTGTATCAAACCCATGGTTAACATCGCTTTTCCTAAGTCTATTATCCCAGAAGTCCATGTTACTTTACCGACTTCAACCAAGAAAATCAAGACTATGCACACAAACCACTCATATGCTTTGTGTGATCTCCATGGCCACTATATCCACCTTTTTCCTCGCCTTGTAGATTACCGCACCTCTTTGGAAGTAGTTCACCAATACGAGGATGAGCACAATAAGTTTGACTCTGCCTTACTTGCGCGTTATGCTTTGGCAGAACCGAAGGACCCATCCACTCCCATTGATATTCCTCCTCCTAATGTCGAGATGACGAATCCTTCAACCACTATCCTCTACTTGTCATCATCTATGAGATCTATACAATTTGAATAATTGATATGTTATTCACCAATATTCTCCTGATCACACACTATTTTAACTTCACACACAATGCAGAATCCCTTCTACCATTGATCATTAATTGCGGAAATAAAAACAATCGCATGCGCACATTAAAACCATAAACAATCACACATATGAACACAATATTTCATGGGAAAGTTTAAATCTGAAAACCCCCAACTATCTGTATATTATATGTCATAGATATCATGTAACAATCATTATACAAAGCTCCTCACAAGCTCTCAGCACAACCTCCAATTGCTACACACTAATCAAGCTAGATCTAGCAAAACACATGCTCCAATCTCTGCCACCTGATAGCCAGCCTCTATTGCATAATCAATGCTGAAGAATGTCTCATAAATAACTTAGAACCACCTGGCTTGTACTGTGCAATCCTCATTGGCTTCTCCAATCACTGGTTGTTGCAAATATGCAATTGTATAGTCACAACTCATAGTTAACCTGCTCTTTCACCTATCTCTTCACTGGTCTCCACTGAAACTGTCCATGCACTGAATTTAACTGATGTATTCTTTAGTTGATTAATGACTTTATAATTAGTGAATTAATTAATAATTAATTCACACCACTCTTCACTAGTGTATCAATCAGTTAGACTAGATACAACTAGCTCAACTATGTTTAGAATAGTTAAACTCAACACAACTGTATTAACTCCTTAATCAACTCCACCAAACTCTGTCACATGAGTTCTAACTGAAGTATCCATGCAATAGCTCCACATAACCCTCAGGAATAGCGTAATTCCTTCTCTCAGCTCCTGTGCCACATTTTTGCACTTAACTGAAGTGCTCCAAGAGAATAAGATAATGTTTATAGTCCAAATATTATTAAGAGCTAATAATATTCGACATATCTATTTTTAGACTGGCAATCTAAAAATAGATTTCGCCCAATATGTCTAAAAATAGAAGTCCATCTATATTTCTCAACTTGACCAACCATCCATAAATAGCATCCTGCAACTCATAGAACATGATCCATATGTCTAAAAATAGACTTTGTGCCAAAAATAGCCTGCCGGCCCACTTAGTGAAGGTGACTTCTTTTCACTAGGCTCATCATCTTGATGCAATCTCAACACTCCCTCTCAACAAGATAAGGATTATCTACCACCCCTATCCTGCCTCTGTGGTATTCGAATTTGCTCCTGGTGAGCGCTTTCGTCAAGATATCAACATCCTAATCCTCTGTGGGAATGTATGAAAGTAACATGATCTTCCGCTACACACGATCTCTGATATGATGATACCAGATGTCAATGTGTTTAGATCTATCATGAAATACTGGATTAATCGAGAGTTTTATGCAACTTTGATTATCACAATATATCACAGTAGGATCTAAGTGTGAACCAAACAACCCGACCAGGATCTTCCTCATCCATATAGCCTCGCATGCAGCCAAAATCGCTGCCATATACTAAGCCTCTGTTGAACTGAGTGCCATGGATCTCTCCTTCTTACTGTACCAAGAAACTGTTGTCGACCTGATACTAAAAATCCCTCCAGATATGCTCTTTCTGTCCGTTGGGCTACCTGCCCAATCTGCATCCGTAAAGCCACACAGCTTCACCTCATCCGATTTTCTATACCATAATCCATATCCCGATGTGCCTCTGAGATATCTCAATACATGCTTGCCTGCCTTCCAGTAGAGCTTGGTAGGCTTAACCATAGCTTGTGAAAGCTGGTTAACAGCATAGCATATGTCGGGTCGTGTATTGACCAGATACATAAGCAACCCCACCAACTGTCGATAAACAGTGGCATCCACTACCTCCACCGAAGTAGCATCCTCCTTCCTCCATCCACCAGGAAGAGGAGTATCAACAGGCTTGCAGCCATGCATGTTGAACTTCTCCAGTATCTCCCGGGCATACTTACCCTGAGAAACAAACAGTCCATCACTGCGCTGCCAAATTTCCAATCCCAGGAAATAATGAAAGAGGCCCAAGTCCTTCATCTCAAACTCCTTTGCAAGATCATCCTTGCATGAGAGTATCAACAGCTCATCACCTGTCAAAATCAAATCATCTACATAAAGTACAATGATCAGCAACTTACCCTCCACCACAATCTGGTATAGGTTAGGATCCGCCTCACTCTTGGAGAATCCAAGTCCGGTGAAATAACTGTCTATCAGTGTGTACCAAGCACGAGGTGCTTGTTTCAACCCATACAGCACTCTCTTCAGCCTGCATACATGCGACTCGCTGTTGAAGATCTCAAAACCTTCGGGTTACTCTATGCACACCTCCTCCTCAATGACTCTGTTGAGGAACGCAGTCTTCACATCCATCTGATGAATGTGCCACCCCATCTGCGCTGAGAGAGCAAGAATCATCCGTATGGAAGAATACCTTGCGACAGGTGCAAAGGTCTCCTCATAATCGATCCCCTCTATCTGTGAGAAGCCTCGGGCAACAAATCTTGCCTTGTACTTCTCCACACTCCCGTCAGCTGCCTGCTTCACTTTTTAGACCCATCTCGAACCCACCACTGATTTCCCCTCCGGTCTCGGGACAATCTCCCATGCACTGTTTCTGACAATCGAATCATACTCTTCCGCCATGGCATCTACCCATGCGGGGTCCTCCACAGCTTCCTCGAAAGAGGATGGCTCTGTCACGACACATTTTCTCACAAGAGCCATGTATCCAGTGTACCGGTCCGGTGACTGTCTCTGTCTGCACTGTGCTGTAGGTGGTCCTACAACCTTCTCTGCATCTTCAGCCAGTCGCTCAGCTTCTATAGTGCGCTTCCGCCCTCTGATGGTTGGCGCTGCATGAGTGGTCTCTTCCACTCCATGAACTTCCTCTTGTGGCTGATCCACATCCTAAAGCTCATCCTTAGGAACTAATAGCTCCTCATCTACATGCAAGTGTGGCTCCCTCTCAAGCAAACACTTCATGGCTTTCTCCTCATGAAATTTGATATCCCATCGCACAAAAGTCTTGCAACTGTCTGGCAAATACACACGATAGTTGTGGGGTGTATCAGTGTACCCCACAAATATCCCAACCTCTAGAGTCAGCTCCAGCTTCTTCCTGGCATCCTTCGTCACATGAATGTAAATAGGTGAACCAAAAATCCTCAAATGGGAAATATCAAGCCTCTTACCAGAAAACACCTCCTCGGGTGTACTCATGCCAAGTATCCTGTGAGGACAACGGTTCTAAACATATAATGCAGCATTGCATGCCTCATCCCACAAGTGTATGGGAAGGCCCTGATCATGAAACATTGTCCGTGCAGCACCCACAATCGTTCTGTTCTTCCACTCAACAACCCCATTCTGCTATGGGTTATGAGGTGCTATGAGCTCTCTTTAAATTCCTTCTGCACTGCAAAAGTCCTTGAATTCGCCAAAATGAATTCCCCACCATTGTCGCTCCTAAGAGCCTTCACCTGCTTCACCGATTCTTTTTCAACCAATGAATTGAACTCACAGAACTTTGAGTATGTCTCGCTCTTCTTCTGCATGAAGAAGATCCAGCACTTCCGAGAAAAATCATCAACAAATATCACATAGTACCTGTGCTTTTCTGTTGAAGCTACTGAGAAAGGTCCACACAAGTCTGTGTGAATTCTCTCAAGGATCGTCATGGTGCGACTATCCTTCTCATGAAAGGTGGCTTTCACAAATTTTCCCAAGGTACATCCCTTGTACTGATCTAACTGTGCAATAGTACCCTTAGGAAGCCCAGTAGAAATCTGTTGCAGTATCTTCAAAGCTCCATGGTGAAGGTGGCCCAATCTCTGGTGCCACAACTTGCCATCATCCCGGCTCACCACTCCTTCTGACTTGCCTGCCATTGCTGTGTAGCCATCTACCTACAATTGATAAAGGTTCTTAACTCGAACCCCTATCCTCCGGGTCTCACCAGTTGCCTTACTGCGCAGGAAAGCCTTTCCCTCGCTAAAGACAACATCATATCCCTTGTCTTCTAACATCGCCACAGAGATAAGATTCTTCTTCAATCCTGGAACATGCATCACTTCCTTCAATACGAAGGGTTTACCAGACTCCCTCTCAAAGGAAATGGTACCGACACCGGTCGCATTGTATCTATCATCATCGCCCATCTCGATGTGCACTCCAAGAACTTTCTCATCCAGATCAGTAAACAAATCTCGATCTCCTGTCATGTGAAAATACGCACCACTGTCACCCATCACACTTGAGACCAAGCATGTGATGAGTGAAAAATAGAGCTCAAACTATGAGGCTAAGGCCTCTCCAGCTGCAGATCCAGCAGCCTAATTATTTTTCTTCTTCTGTGGACAATTAGTGGCGTAATGTCCATGTTGGTGACAGTGAAAGCACTTCACATTGGACATGTCCTGCTTCTTGCCTTTCACACCAGATTGAGAAGCATTCTTCTTACTCTTCCCCTTCATTTCTTTGGTAGCCAAAGCGCAATTTTCTTCATCAGAGTTCTTTGATGAAGATCCGTCCCTGGTACTTCGCCTTATCTCCTCTTGCACAAGATCCGACCAAATTCGCTCCCATCCTGGAAATTTCTCCCAACCATTGACAGAGTCCTGATAGGAATGCCAACTCTTTGGAAGCCCAAGGAGAGCCAAGCTCACCAATTCCTCATCATCAACAGTCACCCCCACACTTCCTAGCTCATCCCTGCATTGGACTAACTTCGTGAGGTACTTGGGCATACTGTCGCCTTTCTCCATTTTTATGTTTCTGAGTTTATCCTTGAGCGCCAACTTCCTCTAGTCGCTCTTTCTTTGAAAAAAATCTATCAAAGCTTTCCACATCAAGAATGGAGAAGCTTTACCATGAAGGCTAGATACTATGTGATCCTACACACCTTCCAACAGAATCCTTTGACACCTTTTTGTCTTCTTTTGCCATGCGTCAAGTGCGGCAACATCGCTAGAAGCAGGTTTTGGAATTTATGCATCTATGAACTCCTTCAACCCATTATCATCCAGCACCGCCTCCATCATGTCCTTCCATGAAATATAATTTGAGCTTACCTCAATGGAATACTCCAATCGCAATCTGTTGAAAGACATCTCAACTTCGACACCAAGAAAACACTGCTGCAAATTCGATTTCCACCAGCACAAAACTCAATCGCTTCAATGTTTTGCAATTGCTCCAATGATCAATATCACTTTGATACCGTGTAGAAATTTGAATAACTGCTATGTTATTCACCGAGATTCTCCTGATCACACACTATTTTAACTTCATGCACAATACAGAATCTCTTCTACCATTGATCATTAATTGCGGAAATAAAAACAATCACATGCGCACATTAAAACCATAAACAATCACACATATGAACACAATATTTCATGGGAAATATTAAAGATGAAAACCCCCAACTATCTGTATATTATATGTCATAGAGATCATGTAGCAATCATTTTACAAAGCTCCTCACAAGCTCTCAGCACAACCTCCAATCGCTACACACTAATCAAGTTAGATCTAGCAAAACACGTGCTCCAATCTCTGCCACCTGATAGCCAGCCTCTATTGCGTAATCAATGCTGAATAATGGCTCATAAAAAACTTTGAACCACCTGGCTTGTACTGCGTAATCCTCATTGGCTTCTCCAATCACTGTTTGTTGCAAATATGCAATTGTATAGTCACAACTGATAGTTAACCTGCCCTTTCACCTATCTCTTCACTGGTCTCCACTGAAACTGTCCATGCACTGAAGTTAACTGATGTATTTTTTAGTTGATTAATGAATTTATAATTATTGAATTAATTAATAATTAATTCACACCACTCTTCACTAGTGTATCAATCAGTTAGACTAGATACAACTAGCTCAACTATGTTTAGAATAGTTAAACTGAACACAACTCCATTAAATCATCAATCAACTCCACCAAACTCTGTCACATGAGTTCTAACTGAAGTATCCATGCAATAGCTCCACATAACCCTCAGGAATAGTGTAATTCCTTCTGTCAGCTCCTGTGCCACATTTGTGCACTTAACTGAAGTGCTCCAAAAGAATAAGATAATGCTTATAGTCCAAATATTATCAAGAGCTAATAATATTTGACATATATATTTTTATACTGGCAATCTAAAAATAGATTCCATCCAATATGCATAAAAATAGAAGTCCATCTATTTTTCCCGACTTGACCAACCATCCATAAATAGCATCCTGCAACTCATAGAACATGATCCATATGTCTAAAAATAGACTTTGCGCCAAAAATAGCCTACAGGCCCACTTAGTGAAGGTGACTTCTTTCCACTAAGCTCATCATCTTGTTGCAATCTCAACAAGATCCATGGTGGAAGACCCCTTTGGGGCATCCCCTTTTGTTTTACCTGACCTCCCTTCAACAATCATCTTAGGCTCAACATCGGTGGATTCTTCATCTACTTGTTCTTTTGTCACCCTCCGTGACGATGCACATGTGAACCTCTCTTCTCATGATGATGAGTTAGGTATCTTCTCCGCACCACGTGGTGTTTCTTCCACCAGTCACCCCATCTTCTAGTGTGATGATTACATTATGGAAACATTTACCACCCTTAACTTTATCTACCCCCCCTTACATCGAAACTATGCATTCGAACCACATACACCTTGTGGTCATTACATTGACACCCAATGTTTTGGTAAGGGGGCACCCATATTTGAGAGTCTAGGAGAAGAAATTCTCCACAACCCTCCTATTACATCTGGTAGTGTCGAATCTAGTACCATCATTATTCCCCATCTAGAAGAACCTCTAGAGTCCCATATCACTTCCAATCACTCTAGGGATGATCCACTTCATCATTCTTCATCTTACATCAACAACCCAGTCCCTTAGATATTATTGTTGACCAACCTATGTGTTTTCTAGGTGAGCACCAGTTCATTATATCCAAATCCACTCTTTGGGATAGTGACACCATGTATGTGAACCCAGAAATTTAGTCCATTTGCTTCATATATGTAGTACCAAAAGAGATTGGTAATCCTCCATTCCCTTTCTCGAAATGCATCTATCCATTCTTCCCACAGAAGATAACCATAACATAAACAAATGGAGAACCCCATCATAAAAATATGTTTAGATCCCACTTATCTAAATACATTTGGCGTGACTATAACATGCTTGGGGAACCTATGCCCCTATACCTTCTCATAATCCTCTTGACGATTTAGTGCCTATGATACTGAAGGCTTGAATCCATTATTTCAACACTTGGAACACCATGGCACTCAAAAAAATTCTCTAGCTAGGGGCATCATTCCCACCTTTGTATACCAGATCACTCCCCTCCATCACATATTCTTGGGGGCAGTATCCCATGCTTGGGGGCATGATGGCACCCCTAGCCACCTTCTCACTTGATTTTCACAAGTCTCTACCTAGACCCCATCACTCTACGTATGGTCAACTATCCTCTTTTTCCTTGGATGTTTGGTACCCTATCTTCAAATATTCTAATTTTTGTGATACCAGACTTACCACTTGTTCCCTCTTTTCGACTTAGTGGGTGGGGGTGATTCTAGACCTTCTCTAGCTGTTCATTCTCATATTCTTTTCTTACCTTGATTCTTCACCAAGACCATCCTTGCAAGAAGAATTAAGGCCATCCTTAGATAAGTAAGGTCGCCTACCTAAAAATCTCGGATCCTGATTCTAATGGTTGGGTTGTATGCTATGATCGCTGCAATATTTAAGGCCTTTTCCTCCTCTCCACATTCACCACAACTACACTTGCAATTTGGAGGGAAAATTCCTTATTAAAAGAGAAACCCCAAATTTTTCTTTCACTAGCTGCGACAAAACCGTAGCTCGGTTTTACAAACTGTTAGCACCGTTGGAAAGCTCTCACTGAGCTCTCAAATGGATATAATTTCATTTTTTGTGATTTGTTACTTCACCCAGACACATTTTTTCCAGGAAGGGTCACTTCATCGCTTATCAAAATCGAATTTCTTCACTTGCAACACTTGTACTTGGGGCAGAACCTTTCCTTCATACTTTTCCATGCTCGTGTCGATTTTATTCGTGAGTAAACATCTTGTACTCATGTTTTTGTGGCTCCCATCAGGCCTATTCTGTGTGGCAGCATCATTGAGTATCCCTTGTTTAGATCATCCAAGTTGAGTCATCGTCACATCCATGGAGTTTGTCTCGAGTCCCTTTGTCTCCCGCCAAAGTCCTCCATCCTTCATTGCTTTGTCCCTCTCTCGTGTCACACATTTTTCCCTTTTGTCATACTGTCACCTATCCCCTCCAGAGTCGAGTCAGTAGCTTCTAGGTCATCCATGCCCTTTATGCTCTAACAAGGGAAGTCTATAGCCCGCTACTCAATACCCCCCATTCCACCATCATCCCTGGTGTCATTCTATCAATTGATCTACTATTATCCCTCGTGCCTTAGTTGAGGATTCCTCATTTCCTCACCTATGGTGGACCTCCTTCTATCGACATCAACTTATTCATTCTAGAAGACAGGTATAGAGGCTAGTGTACCTTGGTTCTAGCTTCCACTCTTGTTTGGTGCCTCGGATCAGGAAAAGGGACCCTTTATTTCCCTTTGAATTGCTTGTTTTTCAGTTCTAGCTACTTATGGCATGATCGAGATCTGTATACTCGATGGTTCAGTGATGCAGCAGATTGTACCAGTGATTCCTGGGTGTGTGTGAGATGTTTCAGACCTCATGAGGGGGTGGCTCTTCAGGTAGCCCCCCACATGCCTGGATGACCTCTCTACTACAACCTTGGATGCAGCTCCATAGATTTGATGGTTTCGGCCTCAGCCGCTTGTAGCACCTTTTTTAGTTTGCATGTTTCATTTAGATTTTCAGAGCCCTTTCCTGTTTTACAGGGCCTCTTTGGTTGTACTTATATCTCATGTACTAAGATATTATTGTATAAGTCATGGCTGTTGTCCCAGGCACAATATGTACATGGGATCCATTATCATGTTTTTTATCTGGCCCATGTTTATGCTAGCATGTATTATATAGTTCAATCCCATGTTTGTTGGACACATCATTATTCTTTTTACTTTGTTATCTTGAAGGGCATAGGTATGCCTCCCTCGCCTCATGTAGAACTAATACTCACTCATAAAAGAGACTTGTCACACCTATAAGTGTCACCTCCTCAGGTTCGTGTCCTCTCGCACTTCAATCCACCTTATATTTCACTCTCTCTGACTCCCCTTCGGTGTCTAGTGATTGAGTTCTTACAACGTACTTCGGTCATACGATTAGCTCCTAACGCTCGCACGTTGGGGGACAATCTATTCCACCAATTTTTGGTCATCTAACTTGTTACTATTAGATTGACTAAAGTACACCATGTAAGACCAATTTTACCGTAGTAAAATTTCTCTCACTATGAAAAATAACTTAATAACCCATAATTTATTAAATTGTTTCTGTTCTAAATAGGAAACCCCATGAGGAATAATTGAATAAATCCTTATTTGTTTGATTTTCCTCAGGGGATAATTAATTAAACCACTATTTAATTAATATTCCTAGTCATATTTAACCCAAAACAAGAAAATTAATTAGATAAATCATTATTTATCTTATTATTTTCTAGGAATAATTATTTAAAACATTATTTAATAATATTCCTAATTAAATTTGACTAAATCATTTATAAATAATTGAATAAATCATTATTTATTTAATTATTACTTAACCACATTCTTAAAATAATAAATAAATCATTTATTTATTTATTATTTCTAAATAAAGGGATTTGACCAAATTCATATTCTTTTTCCCTCCAACAAAAAAAATAAAATATTCCATAAAAGTTGGATCTACATTTGGTTAATAATATTTTAATTATGCACCAATATCTAAATAACTCAATATTTTATTATAAATAGAATGCTTTTTCCATTCATTCACTACCTTTTGTTGCCTATAGATCACTCTTGATCTATACTTTTGGTCTAACTTTGATCCTCCCATCATTTTCATATTTTTTCTACATTTTTCTTGTGAGCTCCCTTTGAGTTACATTTTTGTTTGGATTTTCTGGACCATCAAGATAGAGAGATCTTACATCTGAAGCGTTGAGGAAATATAAGAACCCATCCCATTGAGGGGGACTGGTAACATCTTTCTATGTTTCCTTCCCAAGTGTCATAATAAGAAAAATTCTTTAAAAATTATTGTCTTTTTCATTGGATGCATGGAGAAACTCTTGCTTATTATATGTTGTTTAATGTCTTTAACTGCATAGATCTAGATTTATGTAGCATTTATTCTGATCACTAACTATACATCTAAGGAAATTAATAGCCATGTTTGATGTTAGGGTTGTTTTTTATGCACAACTAATGTGAGATTTTTTCGTACGCTTGCGATTAGAATTCACACTAACACCTTCCATACCCCTGGGATGAAGTAGACTTCAATATCATGAAGTTTATTTCTTGTGAAGACAGACTTAGTGTGGTATATGGGTATTATTGTAGATTTTTAAATGAACTTAGGTTTTAAGGATAACTCCCACTTGAACAGAGATTAAGCATCCCTCACTTCCTCCTGAACTCCATAATTGACACAAGCCATAAGGTTAGGCAAAGAAAATATCAGCACTTGGCCCATCACGGCCTCATAAAACTAATTGTAAATGATGCTTTGAAAAGGTTGAACATACTTGTATCCTGGTCTTCTTTCATAGGCATGGATAGGGAAACCTTTATAGCTACCCAAATAGGGCAAACCTCTGCTTCTAGCTTTAGAGAGAGGGAGGTATAAGAAGAAGAAGAAGAGGCTAAAGAGGAAGTAGAAGAGGAGGTACAAGAAAAGGAAGAGGAGGCAGAAAATAAGGAAGAAAAATAAGACATGGAAATTGAGGAAGAAAACATACAGATAGCAGAGATAGAGCAAGAAAAAGAAGAGGAAAAGGAAGAAGAAAATACTTAGGAAAAGGAAGATTTGGACCCTATCCTACGCAGTGAAACCTCTCCTCAAGACAACATCATGTCACCAAACATCACAGATCAAGAAGTAGCTCATACCCTAAATACTTTGAGCAAACCTATCAAAACAAAAAGAAAGAGGCAGACGCATATGTACTTTAGAAGTAGGAAGAGTCAAAGGGTGAGGCAGGGAAAACCACAGTCTCCCACCAAGATTCCTATTTCCATTGAAGAATCACCAAATAAGGAGGAAGAAATCAGATTAGAGGAAGGAAGGGTGTAAGAAATCACTTCACCTGTAAGGACCCGTTTAACATATATCAGAAGACATTCAGCCAGATTGGCATCCCATATACCTCATGCAACCACCTCAGACCTTCCAAGGAGTGAAAAGAGTGAAAAACAAGGAAAAGAGAGTCTTCGGCAAGAAAAATAGAGTTTCCTACAAGAAACTCTATTTTTTCTACAGGAAACTCCAGCAAGCACATATTTGGAGAAAAAGGCCTTGGTTGAGGAGGAAAATACAGCCACAGAGGGGCAAGAGGTCAAAGACACTGAGGACAATGCATAATAGGAAAAACATGATGAAAAAGAGGGAGGAAAAGAGGATAAGGAAGAGGCCACCTCACCAAAAAAAATCCTCAAAGATATAGCAGTAGTGCCACCATAACCCTCAACCCAATGTCAGCTCCTACTACACATACATTGAGGGGGGTAGATTAATTCCTCAAAAGTTCACAATACCTTTGTTTTATCAGTTGGAAGAGGAGAGGGCACACACTCATCATTGGATGAATCTTGCCAAATCTAAAGGTGTGCATGACATAGGGGTCATGGAAGGAAAAGTAGTTGAGTTAGGGAAGGATTTATCTGATTTTAGGCTCAGAGAGTCAATTTTGAAGGAGAAACTTCAGAAGGCACATGCAAAGAATATAGCACTACAAGAGTAGCTTTAGAAAAAGGATAAATAAGTGGACACCATGGAAGATTTGTGCATGAGGCCATTCAACAAAGATATCCTTTATATTCATATGGAGTTTACCTCAAGGATCAGTGGATCCTCTTTCAAATCAAAACATTAACCTCCCATGGATCCTTACCTTTCCAAAACTGTAGACAATTTATTGATTTTTACAACCAAGAAAGTATGGCAGACAAGGAAAAACAGGCAGAGTTTTACATGCATAACCTTGTGTTGACAAAATTAAATATTTGGTACCCCAATCCTAGCATGGGAGATATGAAATTAATGGCATTGACATCATGGATGGTTAATGAAGAGACCATAGCACAAGAAATGGAAAGGGTTATGAGAAGAGAAAACACAAAACCCTTACACATTAGGGTAGAACTATTCAGCCCTAAGGGAGTCATCAATAACCATCTAAAGATTGAAAAGGATCCTACACTTGCAGAAAAATACCTCCACACACAAGCTCAAGCAATGGCTCACTTTGATGATGTTTCTAGGTTGTTGGGAGATGAGTGCATAATGGCTAGCCAAAGGAGATGGAACAACCTCCCTCAAAGCCTTAGAAACATGCAGTACCACACACCAGAAAGATTTAGTGGCTTAGTTTGAAGCTCATTCCACCCATGCTGTTGGGGCTGTGTGATGGAAAGGATCAAGATGAGAAGAACAGAGAATGGGAGGAGGCAAAAAAATAATAATGGTTTTTACCCTCTTGAAGGGAATCCCACACTTCTTCCTTAGGAAATCTGAGGGTACATCAAAGCCTTAAAATAAATGCAGAAGGAGGACTAGTTTCTCATAGGATGAGCAACCATTTAGTAGGGGGTTGATGATGATCTCCATCATTAGGTACATTTGGAGGGGTTAATGTTCATATTTTTTCCTTATTAAGTCTCTTTTTCTTGCATTTTAATTATATTATGGTCTTATGATGCTAGTGGAGATCATGATTGAGGCTTATCATACTTCGAGTACCTAACATGAGTTAAATGCATGAAAATATTGAAGATATTGCATTTTTGGTGAATATTTTTCCATTGAGACTCGAAGTAGACAACAAGGAGAAATCTAGGGGGATTTTCTATCCTCCTTAACTCCCAAAGGAAAGCAAGGGATCCTCGAGATTCCTTCCAACAACTCAAAATCAAAGGCAACCAAGAAACTCAATATCAAGTGCACCAAAGCTATAATTCACTTGTAGTCAAGTGGAATCATCACTTACATTTTAGGTATTTGTTGGTAGCTACCTTTAGGTTATATAAGGTTGGGAAAGAGCTCATTAGGATTCGAACTTTGGATAAATCCATTAGGCTCTTTGCTATTGTAATAAGTTTTTGGGACTTTCATGATGATGTAATGAGACTATATTTTGCAATAAAATGAGTATTCAGATTATGCTTCACTGATCTATTTTCAGAGAGCTAGGCTTGTGGGTTAGGGCCCAATCCATGTGCCTTAGTCTCTCTTGTGTAATCATTATTTACTTTCATGTCATTTTATCTAGTTTTGCTTATGAGTATTGAGCTAGTTTGCTTGAATTTTCATTCACCATTTTTAGTTTGCTTCCATTTGTCTTTTGTTGCAGATTTAGCTTGCTTACATGTTGGTAGAATAGGTTATAAATTCAAAAAGTTGTAAGTCAAGCCTCCCCCTCTCATCTCTTTCATTGGAGATTGAGGAGGGTAGACCTTACCCACAGGCTAAAATTTCTTTTTAGTTTATGATTTCTTGGAATGGATAAATTAGGTTGTTATAGTTCCATGGATATGTTTAGACTATTGTGCTAGATCTTTGTTTGTAGGTTAAAGTAGAGTTTATTTCCATATTCAAGTCATACTTTCCATTGTCTTTATCATGAATTTGTCCATGTTTATTGCATGAAAATGTATTTTTCTTGCAGGTTCATGTACCATAGCCAAGGATAACTTCACCAACACCTTCAGCTTCATCTCTCACTCTTCATCAGCCCTCTTTTCATCAAAATCGCCATCATCCCTATTTTCAAATTTTACATCCCTACATCGTAAGAAAACCTTAGGGGTGCAAGACATGCCTCACAAGAGGTTTTGATCTTGGAAAAGGGGTGGGCCACCTTCCACTCATATAAAAACACCTTCACTCCACCTTCTCTACCCTTTTCACACACATTTTTGGCCTCATATTACCCTCAGACTGTTTCCTGTAGCAATTGAAGACTTTCCTGTAGCACTACAGGACACCCGTAGCAACACTTTAAGCAACACTAGTGGGTCCCTAATTAAGCCTAGAAACCACCATCCATATCCTCTAGACCTGCCAAAACCACCCATACACCTTCAGCCTTGTACCCATGTGTTCAAGCCTTCCATAAGCCAACTTAGCGCTTTCCTCTCCTAGCTACAAAACAACACATTCACAAGCATAGTTAGGTCATGATTAGTTGGATGATTAAAAGCATTATAGATAGAGATAGAGTGAGTAGGGTGTTTATCCATTTGGCCTAGAAAAGTGTGATTAAGTTAGTTTCCTTTATGCAATTTCAATTCAGCAATTTACTTCATGCAATATGCCTAGTTTTCTTTCATTTCTTATCATAGCTTAATGTGTAGATTTATTTCATTGCAGAGTAGTTAGATGTACTTGCTTGTTGTAGTGTATTTTTGTACTTACTTATAGCGCCATGGATTTGAATCATTTGTAGCCCTAGGCCTAAATTCAAAAGTGTGACAGACTTCATCTAGAAACCCTAGAAGTAGCACCCTTTCATAAGGCTCAAAAGAGGATTACATGAGTAGAATGCATATGTTGTGTTTATAACGCTATCACCTCCAAGTTTTTATGAACCCTGGGTTGATAAAGTAAATTAGGTAAGCCTATGGGAGTTGCAACATCCTTGGTGAAATACCAGGGCTCACCAAGTATTATGAAATCGATTGTGAAGATGTTGCTTGTGTTCTTTTCTTCCTCACGCTTGAAGGTTGAGTTAACCGGTGGTGTCATACCCTGCCACTCGCTTCCATTAATTATTTTGAACATTTCATCAAGGAGCTTCATTTAACCTTTGATAAGTATGAATATTGAGATGTTCTTAAAAGGATTAATCAACTAAGAATGAATCCTAGTGAGACAATTGAGGATTTTTCTAATCGATTCCTTCACATATGTTTTGAATTTCCTAAAGAAGACACAAATTGGGATTTATTTAAAAAAAAATTTGAGAATTTGGTTCATATCTATCTACATGGTGAGCCCTAACCCCTTGATGTTTCTATTTCCCCAAATTTTTTGAATCAAGAGACACCTCTAATTTTAGAGGAGGGACCTACTATTCCTTTTGTTCCTTTTTCTCCTCCTTTTCAAATACTAATTTGGGTTCCTCTTGGCGATAATATTGAAATTGGGAAATTTTCAAAAAAAATGGTTGATCTGTCTCTTTAAATTTAATCCATTTCTCATAATCCAAATCCAATGGAGGAAATTTTGAAATGGTTTATGGAGACTAAGGTGAATACTAACCCCACCATTTTGTAAGATGATATTAACACTCATAACTTCAGTATTGAATTTGATATGGATACATATCATCCTCTATCATCTCTTTCTCGTGATCCCTTGTCCCTTGATCTGCTTGATCAATCTCTTCCAAATCCAAGTAGTGAATAGGTGAAAGGTAGTTAAACTTCACAGGTAGAGGAGTAGGAAGGTGAAGATTATTTCAATATTTCTGCTCTTTTTCAAAGTCCTCTGTGTGAAGATGGTGTTTCCTCATTCTTGGCTGATATTGAATCTGGTAGTCAATCAAATTAAATCAATTTTCCTAATCTATATAAAGTATTGTGTAACCATAATTCTGACGAGGATGACTCCGTTGACGCATATGATGATGGACCGTTGACGCATATGATGATGGAAGCCTAAGTGCACCAACTAATAATTTCAGTTTCTCGAGAATATTTTGTTTTGAAATATTTAGATCTTTAATCTAATTCGGTCAAAGAAGATTCTCTTATGAACACTTCTTCCTCTTCAGATAATTATTCCTTGTGTCCTATTTCTTGTAATGAAAATATGCCATGCTCTTCAAATTCATAGTCTAATGATTTGAACCTTGAAATGACATAGGATAGTGATATTATCCATGATAAATAAGGAATCAAACAAATCATAGAGCATCCATTCCATCGGTTACTATCTCCTATTTTCAATGAGGAAAACTCTTCAAATCAATTTTCTCATGAGTTTTCTTCGATTCATACATATCTAGATTTGAAATTAGAAGAATACTATGAGCTGAGTAATTTGTTTGTTGAAGTTGTAAAATATGATCAAACTAGTGACGTAGATGGATACCATCTACATAATGATGATATTATTAATTTAACTGATAGTAGGCATCCACATGCAATTTGCGATCTAACTCAATTCTCAAAGTGTTGTTATCTATCTTTGCAAAGTTATGGAACATGTTAGGAAGTTGAGTCACTTCAAATATTGTTGATGGTTATGCCTGGTTCTTTCAATCCTGGTAAGATTCGTGAACCATGTCATATTTGGATTTCTTCGCAAAATTATTTACTTCGTATTGTTTCACAAGATGCAAGATTATCATTGATGGATTTAAGGATTTATTGTTATAATTTTTATATCTCTTGAGATTAGGTTTTTTTATCAGAAAGAGGATACTATTGTAGTGAATTCGTCTTCATGTATACCTCTTGTATATAAATCGATATTGGAATGTATGCCTTTCATGGATGTGAAAGCCTATGAAGCTAATCAATTTAAAGATTATCTTTGGCCAAACAATTCATATCTATTGAGTGATATGGTGAAAAATCAACTGCTAATGTTCATTATGAATGTCATTGAGAAAATCATTTTTTCTTTGGACCATTCAATCCTTTTGAGCATAATTCAAGTCTTGAATCATTAAGTGGATCAAAACCCTCATGCTCATATGGATTCTAGATCTAATTTGATATGTCATTTTAATCTTTTGTCAACATGTTATTGGTTTCCCAAATGTCCAAGGCCCAAAATTGCTTTTAATTCTACAAATTTTTCATATTACTGGTCTAGTATGGAATTGGACACAAAGGGAACAAATCAACAATCAAGAGTCTTGTATGTTAAGCTACCAATATGATCATAACACTAGATCTAACAATTATCAGTTTTATAATCATTTTCCCACTAGTATATCTGATGATGGTTGTTTTACATCGTTTAATCTAGTTGAATCCAGTGGTATTTATGATTTACCATTTCACTGTTCAAATATTTAACAAACAATTGAGGCACTTCAATATTTGTTGATGGTTATGTTAGGTTCTCACTATTTTGACAAAGCCTTTGAACCAGATTGGTCTCTATTTCCATAGAAATTCCCATGATTCAGATGTTTTAATTGAAATTTCATTCTCCAGAGAGTCTTTGGTTGTTCAAAAGGGTTGTTTTAAATTTCATTTTCGAATCTAGGATTGGTTGGAAGCATCTTACTTAGCAAGCCCGTTCACTAATAATAATCTTAGATATTTCTTGATGATTTTTGCGAAGGAAAACATCGATAAAGATTCATTGACAAGAACTCATCGAGGTTTGTGTGAATGTTTCTCTCATCGAAAGACGTAAGGTTGCTAGGTGGTTACGGTTAGTTTTTATGGAACATATTTTTCCCTTAGAAGAGATATTCAATCTATTATGCAAGCTATTCAAGTCCTTATATTTTCTATTTCACATCATTATATATTGGTTTTAATTATTGGTATCTTTGTGTTTGCAGGTCCGGAGAATATATGATGGTTACATTGGAAATCTCACTACACTTGACCCTGAAATTCTAGCTAGTTAGGTTGGGAGTAGGTCTAGTTGTATTCTAGTTTCCCTTTTCACAATCATCCGACATTTTCTCTCCATCTAGTCTCTACATTTATTTTTCTTTATAACTTATGTCTACATGTTGCTTTATGTTCATCCTCCACTTTCTTGCCTTTTCAGTATTATTTGTTTGTTTTGTCTTGCTTTTTCTTTCATGTTTTGCTTAATAAGAATTTGCATAAAATATGATCCCATTTGGCTCAAAAGACAATGTGGAAAAAATTGAAAAGGGAAATTGTGACGAAGAACAATTCTTGGCTTATCTTTAAAGTCTATAATCCCTAAATGGAAAATACGAGTTGTTCGAGATGGAAAGCCTTTGGTCGAACTATGAAGCTTGTATCTTTATTAGGATCTTCCATTCTGACTTAACCTTGTATTAAAAAATGTTTTGCGTGTCGATCCAATCGAGTGGAGAATGGAGGGGGGGAAATATATAATGAGAAAACTTACATAAGAGGTTATATATATGCTTCTTTGAAGGAACAACCTCTTCTACTCTCAAAAAGTCGGGGCACCTCTTCCACCTCATTGAAATAAATAAGTGCCTTTGCACGATTCTATACATAAAATAAATAAGGGTGAAAGAAGAGAAAGGTTTCTTGCACATAGAGGTGAAGCAAGAAACCTCACCAGGGTACTAACCAGGCTCGATTGTAGTGAAGCAATGCTTGTGTTCCCGTAGTGACTCCACTAAGGTACTGAACAAGCTCACTGGCAGTGAAGCAATTCTTGTGTTCCTATAATGACTCTTCCAAGGTATTGAGCAGGATCGCTCGCAATGGAGAAACACTAGATATGAAAAATTATACTCTAATTATGTTAAATTCATGAACTATATCACTCTTCTCCTGAATCAAAACAATTGTTATGTGGCAAGCTTTATTAATGTGTTTAACCAAGAAAAGGAATAAAGGAGACTATATCCATAACCAGGTCAAATGGGGAAGTCGAGGTAATCCATAATGTGAATCAATACTTCCTGAAATACTGAGACCTTGCACCTAAGGATAAAACCTAAACAAAGAAGTTGGAGTTCTTCCAGTGTATCGCCAAGTGTTGTTTATGTGACAAACACCCTCCAAAATTTTGTTTACACTTGAATTTTGGAGCCTACAGAGGATCTTTCAAATTGTCATTCTATGGTCACTTCGTGGTCGTCAAATGTTTTGTAAACTATTAAGTATTCTTATAAGTGTTAAAGTCACTTGCTCACACATGTTCTGTCTTCGATGAGTTAACAAACACACATCTTTCTATGCAAGTTTAGATAGAAATTGCACAACTCTTGAAGGCAAGGTTTGCACAATCACTAGTGACAGTGACTATAAAATCCATAAGCACAATGTACTACACAATACATATCAACAGTTAGTGCACACTCTCCATTGACATTCTCCATCACTTTGATTGCAATTTTACTTCTATTTCGGGGATTTTTCTAAATTCTCGCTTTGGTGCACCTTTGTTTTCACATGTGTTTCCTTGACATTCACAACTGTCATTTTTGCTTGCATTCATGATCCAGTTGGCTCTAGAAACACTCAGCGATCAAAGATGGTTCTAGAGAGGCTCAAAAATCAAAATATTCAAAATGCAGAGAAACCAAAACCAAGTTGTAGTGCTCGTGAATATGATTCTAATGGCACGAACGACACTCAGATTCAAGTAGCTATGATCAACTTATTGCATTTTAAAGTTTAACAAGATAGGGAAGAAGGAGGACCCACAATGTGCCGCATGGAATCCTAGTCAAGAGGTGGAACACATAGGGTATATGGCAGCCCATAAGTCATTGACACATGGCACTCCATCATTGACTCTTGCACCTACAAAAGGAAAAACAAAAAATATAATAATTCCATAAAAATACATAATCCATACAACAAAAATAAAATATTAAAATAAAAGAACCATATTTAAAAAATGGTTATTAATATGTTATGGTTATAATAAAAGTCATAATAAAACTATATAAAGTCAAAAAATTGTGGATTTTTTAAACCAACGAATATTATATGCACCTTATATATATATTATGGGTTGTTTAAAGATGTTTTAAATAACATATGGGTGGTTGTCTTTTATATGGTTAATACCCATATAAAACCATAAAATTTCAAAATCCAAACATAACTACATTCCTCAATTAATTAAATCGCAATGGACTTGGTTATTTAAAAAGGCTTTTGTTATTTGTAATGTAATGAACATTTGAAATATGGTTATAACCATACACATAAGGTTACAAAATAATCCATCAAATATGTTAAAGTGAGAGGATTCCACGGGGTTTGACCCAAGGCCGTCCCTATAACAAGCAATCAAATTTTCCAATAACACAACATATTTCACATTGATTTGTTTTCCTAGACCTATTTATTTAAACTTGGTTAATTTCATTCACTCGTCCATTGGAGGCCAAGAGGAACCACGCGAGGAAGAGGGGAACTTAGACACAGTGTGGGTATGTTTTTCGAGATGATAATATTCCAAGGGAATATTCTACAATATATTCTTATATAGGGAATCTTGTGAGGAATATTTAATATTCCTTTGGCGCTGATTTTTGATGGTGTCAGAATTTCGAAAGGAGTTTAATAGTGTGATCAATTTTCGGATCTGAGGAGAGATCTTCAGTCAACTTGCAAAAATAACAAAGGTGAAGGAGAAGGAAGTGTGTCATGTTAGGGTACTTGTCATGCAAACAGGGGACTACAACAGATTGCAGATTGTGTTCATGTTTTGGGTGCCAAAAGATCCTCAGTGGGGAGGAATGATCCAAGTGGTTCTAGAAACACTCAGTGACCAAAAAGGGCTCTGGAGAGGCTCAAACATCAAAATCTTCAAAGTGTAGAGAAACCAAAACCAAGTTGTAGTGCCTGTTGATTCGATTCTGATGGCGCAAATGGAACTCAAATCCAAGTACTTATGATAAACTAATTGAAATTTTAAGTTTGACAAGACATGGAAGAATATATGCCTACAGTGTGCCACATGGCATCCCAATCAGGAGGTGGGACCCACGGGGTATAGGCAGCCCATTAACCAATGACACATGGCACTCCATCATTAAATATTGCACCTGCAAAACAACCATATATATATATATATAACTAGCAATTGCACCGGGGGTGCAAGGGAACACCGGAAGGAGGAGATGTAAATCATTTTGTGCTATATGAGGAGTAAAATGTGTAATAACTGAAGGAGCTTAATATTTTGTTTGTTTGTGACGATATGGAATATTGAATTTTATTTTTAATAAAAATAATAATTATTCATTTAATATTATTTAATTTTATTTTTATTTATTTTTATTTATTTATTTATTTATTTTATCTTTATTTTATTTTATTTCTATTTATTTATTTATTTTATCGAAATAGTGTTGAGTATTATTGGGAGCTTCTTGTCAAAGGCTCAACCTATGGTCTCAACCATAGTCAATTTCATTTCCCTTTTACACAAATGGTTATAAAACCATGCACCCAAGGTATACTGCTTGTGCGGGAGTGCTTTACCTTCACTATATGGTTATGAGCCCATACATATATAGTAAATCTACATATATCATTTAACCCGACATTCACCTTGTACTTACAGTCCACCAAGCTTTCGCCTTCAACTATGCAAATTTATATATATATATTGGCCTAACGCATATACCATTTCTTGAAATTTAATCATACCATTCAACTTCATAAGCCTCGATTGTGATTAACCCAGAACCCTATATAATATTACTCGGCCCCACATATATTTCATATGGGCGCTAACTCCGCAAACGCATTGATATAGGCCTACCACCTTTATGTTTTCGATTTGAATTAAAATAACGGCATATAAACGGATACTCAGGCCCACGTTCATAGAAACGCACCTTGCTTAAACGTTGAGCGGATCCAACGATCCATATGGCATCGCTCCCCAAGCATTAATCGGACAATCATTGAGAAATTTCGCGTTTTTTTTCTCACCGAGCGTTAATGCTCAGAAGTAACGTGAAACTCGCGGTTTTGCAAATCCACTTAGGGACACGTGGCATTTTCTTTGTGGTATCGCATTTTTTATTTCAATATAGTTTACCACTAGTGGCCCTGTGCAAAAACCATAACCCATTCCCGAATACCACTTTTACTGTTTATGCATCGCGGTTCCATTTCATCTCCGCTTTGAGGTTCTGCTTTAAAGTTTCAATGCCAATTAACTCTGGTTTCTTCCTTGTCCATAGAGATCAAGCTATGCCATCGATCATCCACTTAACAAACCAACGTTTTTTACTTCAAACAGGTGGGGATTAAGCTTTAGGAAAATTCCGCCATCCTTTAATAGACAAAGTGCGGTTATACTTGCTCTTTTAACAGGGCCTTATTCAATCTTTCTCAATTTCTTATGCAGAACGCACACACAATCCCTCATTCACTGAGAGTATGGGTTCAAGGGCAGACAGGGATAACTCAGAATCGCATTCTTCACACAGTAGGCGCATAAATCCAATTTGTTGTCATAACCCTTAACACAGAGTTCTAACACATAAATATGCAGGCAGACTCTTAATTCAATCTACAGAGTCCTGCTCATCCAAGGAAGTCGAGGCATTTTACACAGGAACTTAACCAATGAATGTAGTGGCCCTCAACATGGGGTTTCGCGTGAGTGTTGATGGAATATACGTCGATCCCCGATAATACTCGCTTCCCGCCTGTCGGTTTTCCTTCTCAGTCGTTTGTCATTCTATTTACGAATCTAGAGGTGACAATTGTCAAATTTTTATTTGATTGAAGGGCGATAAGAAAATGATTTCATTGGGTGGGATGAACAGTGTCTGCTCAGCCCACTCCAACAAAGGAAATGCCTCCGGCGTAATAATTCCATAAAAATAAATAATCTATAAAAAAAAAAAGGAAAATATTAAAAAACATATTCATATTTAAAAAATGGTTCTTAATATATTATAGTTATAACAAAAGTCATAAGAAAACCATATAAAGTCAAAATATGTGGATTGTTTAAACCAACGAATATTACATGCACCTTATATATATTATGGGTTGTTTAAAAATGCTTTAAATAACATATGGGTGGTTATTTGTTATATGGTTAATACTCATATAAAACCATAAAATGTCAAAAACAAAACATAACCGCATTCCTCAATTAATTAAATGGCAACGAACTTGGGTATTTAAAAAGGTTTGGGTTATTTGTTATGTAATGAACATTTGAAATATGGTTATAGCCATACACATGTGGTTACAAAATAATCCAATAAATACATTGAAGTGGGAGGAACCCACGAGGTGTGACCCAAAACCAACCCTGTATCAACCAATCAAATTTTCCAACAACCCAATACGTTTCACACTGATCTATTTGCCCAAACTTATTTATTTAAACTTGGGTAATTTCATTCACTCAAACATTGGAGGCCAAGAGGAACCGCGTGGGGGGAACTTAGACAAAGTGTGGGCACTTTTTTTGAGACGATAATATTCTAAGGGCATATTTCTTGGAATATTATATAATATATTCTTAAACAAGGAATCTCGTGAGGAATATTTAATATTTTTTGATGGTGTCATAATTACGCCAAATTTATACTCAAATGGACCAGAATTTTGTCAAGAGTTTGACGGTATGATTAATTTTTGGATATGAGCAAATCTTCAGTGAACTTGTAGAGAGGAATCTTTTTGGAATTATGAGGAATCTAAATGATTACCTCGGGCCAAATTTTCATAGTGACTAAATTATGTCAAGTTATACTCATTCTTCTCTGTTTTTGAAGGGAATATGACGGTTTAACCAATTTCCTCATCTAAGCAGCATAATTTCAATCAACCTACAACAAGGAATCTTTATGGAATCTTGAGGAATCTTTGAGATTTCCTAGAGGCCTGAAAATGTCAGTTTTAGAACTAGGCCAACTTTATACTCATTTTCTCATTTTTTGGTAGGGAACATGATGGTGTGATCCATTTCCTCATCTAGCCAAAAAATATTCAGTGATCTAGCAGGGAGGAATATTTTGGGAATCATGAGGAATCTAAAACATTCCCTAAGGGCCAAATTTTGGCAGTTGTAGAACCAAACAGAGTTTATACTCATTCTATTCAGTTTCTCACAAGGAGCGTAGTAGTGAAGTCAGATTTATTATCTGAGCAACAGAATTCCAGTAAAACAATTAGAAGGAATCTTTGGGGGAATATTTGAGATTCTCGAGGGTCCAGATTTTGACCAAGCCATAACTGGGTCAAGTTTATAGTTATTTGACATGATTTCACACCAGGAATTCAACGTTGCAGTCCATTTCTTCAGCAGAGGTGTGCATTTTTAGGTCATCCCCACAAGTGGAGGTATAAGGTGCCTTTTGTACATGCATGTAATTTGATATTTTTTGAATACTTATGAAAGAAACCTCCCCACATTGAACAGGGCTCAGAGACGTAACCCACACTCGGTGAAATATGTTATCAAGTTGTGTGTGTTCTTTGATTTGATGGTTTCCTTTATGTTTCCTCTTCTTTAAAGGATGCATATGTGTTTTTTCATACTCTTTCACATGTAATTATACCAACATCACATAAATAAAAGATCATGGTTAATTATGATAGCTGAGAGATCTAGATCAAGTTTGGTATCAGAGCGGTCTTCTCACTGATGTGAATTGCGAGGGTGGATGATAACTAGAGATTGAACATGAAACAAGAAGGAAAATTTAGAACAACAAATATCTCTATGAGGAATTCTACAAGATGGAAAAAATGGTAGATCTAATGTATGCAAATCATGAGGAGAAGATGGCAAGAGAGGAATGAGAGAAAGAAAGAGAAGAGGACAATGCTCAATCTCCATCTTCTAGTGATTATTCATCTTCTTAATTGTATTATTACTATTCAGATGAGGAGATCAATAAAAGTCTTCAAGTAGTGAATGCTGAATTGAGGAGACTTCTATGAGAAGAAAAAGAGGAGAAGTAGATATTGTAGGTTCAGGTACGAGCCACGGAAGAGGCCTTGGAAAAGTTGAAGCACAACAAAGGATTATCGAAGCCATCATCACCTGCTTTAGAACTGAGAGTTGAGATAAACAATGTTGTTAGTTATTCAATTTAATTTTCACATGATGCTATTTATGTTGGAAGCCTTGAGGTATCCACTTCAGGAACCGTCCTGAGACTCCTTACCAAGATGGGATAAACTGAAGGAGAGTGCTCGAAGGTAGAAGAAGTTTCAAAGGCATTTCCTAAACCATCAAGGAAAGAGGATGATAGGGACACATCACAATCCTCCCATGATAGTGCACATTATAGAGGAAGAGCTAAGGAAAGATCTAATTGCCAGGATTACACCAAAGACAACCAAGAGAGGAATAAAAAGTATCGGTATTCTAAAGTTCATTTTGATTACAAGTATATTGTTAATGATGAAAAAAATCATGGTGTATAAAACCATGTAGTTTTTGTGGCTTGCATAAGCACGTGGTTTGAAAGTGTTGGAAGAGAATGACAACAAGAAAGAGGACAAGGTGTGGAAGGCCTTCTCCACATAAAGGAAGGAAGAAGCTTAAGCAAGTATGGAGGAATAATACTTTTTGAAATAATTGCAACAAAGGTGGACATCAAAGAGCCACATGTTGGAGGCTCCATCCAGAGAAACGTCTCAAGGAAAAAGAACCCATGTAGGAATCAGTTGGAAAATTTGTTAAACAGGCGAATCTGACATAGGGAGATGATGACCCATTCACCTTGATGAGTGAGAGATGGTTTTACTAGATATGGTAGATTTTCATGTCTGCATTTTGTAAATCATGTGTTGCGATATAAATGTAAAATTGATGATGTGTTTTCCATCGTTTATTAAATAAATGATGATGTTTTTGGCATTTTATTGATATTTGGGATATTGGTTTCTATTATGATTCTGATGTAAAGAGTGTGTTATAAAATCTTGGAAAGTATGGGGTTTACTAAAGTCATGATAGGTCATGTAATTAAACATGTATTTTTCAAAGATGTACTACACATTTTCATAGGACACATGTGTCAGTTCATCACTTATGGCTCTGAAGAACAAAGGTGAAGGAGAAGGAAGTGTGGCATGTTAGGGCACTTGTCGTACACACATAGGAGTACAACAGATTGCAGATTGTGTTCATGATTTTGGGGACCAAAAGCTACTAAGTGGGGAGGAATTATCTGGGTGGCTCCAGAAACACTCAATGATCAAAGAGAGCTATGGAGAGGCTAAAAAATAAAAAAAAATAAAAAATGTAGAGAAACCAAAACCAAGTTGTAGTGTTGTTTGATACGATTCCAATGGTGCAAACGAAACTCAAATTTGAGTATGTATGATCAACTTATTGCAGTTTAAATTTTTACAAGAGAGGGCAGAAGTGGACCCACAATGTTCCACATGCCATCCCAATTAGGAGGGGGACCCACGAGGTATATGGCAGCCCATCAACCATTGAAATATGGCACTCCATCATTGACTCTTGCACCTATAAAAAGACAAAACAAAATATAACAATTCCATAAAAAGACATAATCCATAAAACAAAAATAAGATATTAAAAATAAACATATTTCAAAAATGGTTATTAATATATTATGGTTATAACAAAAGTCATAAGAAAACCATATAAAGTAAAAAATGTGGACTGTTTAAACCAACGAATATTATATACACCCTATATATATTATGGGTTGTTTAAAAATGTTTTAAATAACATATAGGTGGTTATTTGTTATATGGTTAATACCCATATAAAACCATAAAATGTCAAAAACCAAACATAACCGCATTCCTCAATTAATTAAATGACAAGGAACTTAGGTATTTAAAAATTTTTGGGTTATTTTTTATGTAATGAACAATTGAAATATAGTTATAACCATACACATATGGTTACAAAATAATCCAACCAATATGTTGAAGTGGGAGGAGCCCACGAGATTTGACCAAAGGCCTACTTTGTAACAACCAATCAAATTTTCCAACAACCCAATATGTTTCACATTGATTTATCTACCCAGATTTATTTATTTAAACTAGGGCCATTTCATTCATTCGACCATTGGAGGCCAAGAGGAACCGCTTGGGGGGAACTTAGACACAGTGTGGGAACACGTTTTGAGATGAGAATAGTGTGGGAACCAAGTTGTAGTGCTGATCGATATGATTCCAATGGTGCAAATAATAGTAAAATCTAAGTACGTATGATCAAATTATTTTAGTTTAAAGTTTGAAAGGACATGAAATAAGAGGAGCCCAAAGTGTGTCACATGGCATCCCAATCAAGAGGAATCTTTTGGGAATCATGTGGAATCTAAAAGATTCTCCAAGGGCCAAACTTTGGTTGTTGTAGAACTAGGTGGAGTTTATACCCATTTTACTCAGTTTTCCGCAAGGAGAATAGTGGTGAAATCAGATTTTTCATCTACGCAGCATAATTCCAATCAACCAATGAGATGGAATCTTTGGGGGAATATTTAAGATTCTCAAGGGTCCATATTTTGACCAAGATAGAACGAGGTCAAGTTTATAGTCATTTGACACAATTTCAAGCCATAAATTCAATGATGCAATCCATTTATTCAGCAGGGGTGTGCATTTTCATGCCATTCCTAGAAGTGGAGGTATAAGTTGCCTTTTGTACATGCATGTAATTTTATTTTTTCTGAATATTAATGAAAGCGACCTCCCCATTTTGGACAGGGCCCAAAGATGTAACCCACACTAGGTGATCCTCGTTATCAAGTTTTGTGTGTTCTTTGATTTGATGGTTTCCTTTATGTTTCCTCTTCTTTAAATTATGCACATATGGTTTTTCATACTCTCTCACATGCAATTCTGCGAATATCACAAAAGTAAAAGATCTTGGTTAATTATGATAAATAAGAGATCTAGATCAAGTTTGGTACTAGAGCAGTCTTCTCGCTGATATGAATTGCGAGTGTGAATGATAACCAGAGATTGAACTTGCAACAAGAAGGAAAATGGATAAAAAAAAAGATCTCTATGAGGCCTTCTCCAAGATGGCCAAAGAGGATGGCCTTTTCCAAGATGGCCAAAGAGGAGAACCAAGGATTGCAAGTTCAGTTACGAGCCATGGAAGAGGCCTTGGAAAAGTTGAAGCATAATAAAGGCTTAACGAAACCATCATCACATGTGTCAGAACCAACAACTGAGGTAAACCGTGTTGGTATTTATTCTGTTTCATTTTCACATGACGCTAATTATGTTGGAAGCCTTGAGGTACCCACTTCATGAACTGACCTAAGACTCCTTACTAAGATGGGATACACTGAAGGAGAGTGCTCGAAGGCAGAATAAGCTTCAAAGGCATTGTCGAAACAATCAAGGAAAGAGGATGATGGGGAAACATCACAATCCTCCCATGACAGCTAAAATTGCAGAGGAAGACCTAGGGAAAGCTCTCATCATAAGGATTACACCAGAGACAACCAAGAGAGGTATAAAAGGTCTTATTATTATAAATTTCATTTTGATTACAAGTATATTGTTAATGATGAGTAAAAATCATGGGGTATAAAACCATGTAGTTTTTTTGGCTTGCATATGTTGGGTATGTGTTATATTCTTTCCACGACTAGCCCCACGCGCTGTACATTGCGCCGGGCGCAGCAGGGGGGTCACAGGGGGGGTGGCAGCGCCCCAACGAAATTTTTTTTGGTATGCAGTCCCACTCATATGCGGACCCACCCATGTTTTGTGCATGAGTTTGCACATGGTTTTGGGGTACGATGGTTTTCGACCCCTGGTATTTTGTAGATTTGGTCAAGGGAACTACAGTTATGTTCTAATCCAGGGTTAATGGATTGGGGTTTATGTATGCTTCGGCATGTATATATATATGTTTTGTAACACTAAAAGGAATATAATGAAAAATCAAGCTGGTCGTCCCGACTCAAATCTGTGAACTTCAGCTTATCTATTTTATGTTTTATGCTCGCTATTGTTTATTTTCCGTTATAAGATTCGTGTGTGTATAATTTATGTTCTAGGTTAAAACCTACATTTGGTATTGGAGCTGTTTCGGCTTCAAGGGGACGCCTTTGTTGTTGAGGGTTTTTTGCTCGGGCCTGTGGTAGACCCTGTTCAGTGGGAGATCTGCGGGATCGATTCTTGCGGTGAAAGAAGATGGCGAGCGGCGGAAAGATATAGATAGAGAAATTTAATGGTCAGAGTTTTGAGTTGTGGAAACTCAAGATGGAGGATCTGCTAGTGGATAAAGATCAGTGGATCGCGGTAGATCCAGGTACTAAACCAATGGCAATATCAGATGAAGACTGGAAGAAACTAGATCAGAAGGCTAAGAGCACAATACGGTTGTGTGTCTCAGATTCAGTATTGTTGAATGTATCTGGGGAAGCTACGGCGAAGAACTTGTGGGAAAAGCTAGGGACTTTGTACCAATCTAAGTCTCTCCGTAATAAACCAGGTTCCTACTGGAAAAAGTTAGCAATCCGAGGAAAGGATGGAGACTCAGTGACAGAGCATCTAAACGCCTTCAATACCGTGGTAAGTCAGCTGTCATCTGTTGATATTAAAATCTCAGATGAAGATAAGTGCATTAGTTTGTTGTGTTCTCTACCAGATTCGTGGGACAGTCTGGTTATTGCAATAGGTAGCAGTACAACTACCTTGAATTTTGATGACATTGGCTCAGCCTTGTTGTCGGAGGAAATGAAACGGAGAAATATGGAGGGCCAGAATGGAGATGCCTTATCTGTACGAGGAAGGTCCCAAAACAGAAGCAAGAATAAGGTTTCAAGTGGGAGATCTAAATCTCCTGGAAAATTTGTAAAGGTGTGTTGGAAATGCGAAAAGGAAGGGCACTACAAAAAGGACTGCAGATCTAAAGCTCCCGAGAAAGGAAAGGGATATGATGATGCTCCTTTTGCAGAGGCAAAAACTACCTCGGATGAAGGTGGGGATGTGTATTTGGCTTCTTCTTCAAATACACATGTAGATCATGAGTCATGGTTGATTGACTCAGGTGCATCCTTTCACTTCACCCCCCATCGGGAGTGGTTCTGCGAGTATGAGAAATATGATGGTGGTGATGTCTTCCTAGGGGATGATAGGAAGGCTAGAATCATCGGACGTGGAAAGGTCAAGCTGAAGCTGCAAGGTGGAAGGATTAGAACACTTCCTGGTGTTCTAAATATTCCTGCATTGGCTAGAAATCTGATTTATGTAAGCAAGATGGATGATGCAAGTGTAAAAACAGTGTTCGAGAAAGATGCCTGCAAGATGGTTTGGGGAGCACTGTTATTAATGTGGGGAGTTCAGACTGGAACTTTGTATAAGCTACAAGGTAGCACTGTTATTGATGGGTGTAACAGTTCTATGGTTCCTGAATGGAGCGGAAAGCTTAGCTATCTCCGGAGAAAAGACCATGCTATGGCATCAAAGGCTTGGACATATTGGAGAGAAGGGCCTTTGGATACTACATAGAAATGGTATGGTAGAAGGTATGTCTAATTGCTCTCTAGATTTCGATATCTGTGAACATTGTGTATATCGGAATCAGAATCGGGTGAGTTTTCCTTTTGGTGCTAAGAGGGCGAACAAGATATTAGAACTTGTGCACAGTGATGTGTTTGGACCTGTGTCAGTTCCATCACTGGGAAAGTCTATGTACTATGTTTCATTCATAGATGAATTCTCAAGGAATACATGGATATATTTCTTGAGGAAGAAATTTGAAGCTTTTGACAGATTTATAGAATTTAAGGCTCCGGTGGAAAACCAAACGGAGAAGAAGATAAAGGCACCGAGGACAAATAATGGTGGGCAGTTTTGCAAGAACGAATTTGAAGAGTTTTGTAAGAAGTGTGGTATAGCACGACTAAAGATTACTCCATACACACCTCAGCAAAACGGAGTTGTAGAAATAATGAACAGAACACTGATGGAAAAGGCAAGAAGCATGCTTAGTGGTACTGGGTTAGGACAAAAATTCTGGGCAGAGGCAGTGGAGACTGCATGCTATCTGGTTAACAGATCACCTTCATCAGTGTTGGAGGATAAGACTCCACATGAGGTATGGACTGGTAAGAAACCCTCTCTTTCACATCTAAGGGTATTTGGATGTGATGCATATGTACATGTTCCGGTGCGAGAGTAAAAGGACCAAGTTGGATAATAACCGAAAGGTGCATATTCATTGGGTATAAGGATGGTCAGCAAGTGGTTACAAGCTTTGGAACCCAAAAACAAGGAAGGTTGTGTACAACCGAGATGTGGTGTTTAGAGAAGTGAAAGATGTTGTTAAACATGAAGTCCTACCAAAGGAACCTGAGAAGACAGAGTTTGAGCTAAAGGAGGATGAATCAGACTCTACAACAAAAGAAGACTTAGAAGATGAAGAGCCACAAACTCCAGCTATTAGAAGATCAGTTTGGGAAAGAAGGAAACCAGAAAGGTATAGTCCATCTGCTTTCTATTCAAGTTTTGCCTTAACTATAACTGATGATGATACCAGAACTGTCAGGGAGGCAGTAGATTCAGAGGATGGAAAACTCTAGAAGGAGGCCATGATTGATGAAATTGCATCCTTGCACAAAAACAATGCCTGGGATCTGGTGGAGTTGCCGGGCCGGGAAGGAAGCCCATTGGGAGCAAATGGGTGTTTAAGAAGAAGATGAATGTGTATGCAAGGTGGAGAAACACAAAGCTCTGGTTGGTAGCGAAAGGTTATTCCTGTGTGCCGTGAATTGATTTTGGTGATATTTTTTCTCCTCAAAGTTACTTCTACAGGATTACTTTTATCTCGTTGCTACCGCATTTGATTTTGAGGTAGAATAGATGGATGTGAAGACAACATTTCTTCACAGGGATCTGGAAGAGGAGATCTACATGAAACAACCCGAAGGCTTTATGGTGAAAGGGAAGAAAGAGTTGGTATGCAGGTTAAATAAGTATCTGTATGGGTTAAAACAATCACCAAGGATGTGGTATCGGAAATTTGATACCTATATACGAGGACTTGGATTCACCAGAAGCAAGGAGGATCATTGTGTTTATTTTAAATTAATTGGTGACCATGTTATTTATTTGCTCTTGTATGTGGATGATATGTTTTTGATTGGAAATGACAAAAAAATTATCCAATATTTGAAGACCCAACTATTCTCCAAATTCCACATGAAGGATCTTGGTGCTGCAAACTATATTTTGGGCATGGAAATTAAGAGAGATCGGGAAAAGAGGAAGCTCTGGTTAAACCGCAGGAAGTATGTCGAGACTATATTGCAGAGGTTCAATATGTAGGATAGTAAACCCATGAAGGTTCCTATTCCTATAGGTGTAAAGCTATCTGTTGAACATTGTCCCAAGACACAAGAATAAGAGGAGGGCATGTCCCATGTTCCATATGCAAGTGAAGTGGGTAGCCTGATGTATGCAATGGTCTATACTAGACCAGACATTGCACATGCAGTGGGAGTATTGATTTGGTTTATGTCAAAACCAGGGAAAGAGCATTGGATAATAGTGAAGTGGGTTTTGAAATATTTGTGTGGAACTAGTGATTATGGTTTGTGCTACCATGGAAGACCAGAATTGGAAAGAATGTTGGACATTCGTGGGTTTTGTGGATGCAAGACCGGGCTAGAGATCTCGACCAAAGAAGATCTACAAGTGGGTATGTGTTTAGCCTATTTGGAGGTGCATTCAGTTGGATGAGTAAAAGACAGTCTGTAGTGGCGCTTTCAACTACAGAGGCAGAATACATAGTAGCCACTTATGCAAGCAAGGAAGCAGTTTGGTTGCAGAGATTGTGTTCAAATATGGGGTTGGTACAGCACACTATAAGGATAGACTGTGATAGCCAAAGTGCAATTTTCTTAGCTAAGAACCCTGCTTATTATTCAAAGACAAAGCACATTGATGTTCAATATCACTTTGTTAAAGATATGGTTGAGGCTAAAAGGGTGTTGCTGGTAAAGGTGGACACTTTGAAGAATCTTGCAGAAGCATTGACGAAGTCTGTGAGCACTCAGAAGTTCTCTTGGTGTAGAGAAAAAATGGGTGTTGAAGAATTGGCCCAATGATTAAGCGCTCTTGTGGCCCCTTGTGGAAAGAAAACAACAAGTGGGAGAATGTTGGGTATGTGTTATATTCTTTCCATGACTAGCCCCACACGCTATACGTTGCGTCTGGGCACCAGGCCGCGGTGGGGGCGACAAGGTTCTCGAAAAAAATTTTTTTTTTGGTATGCGGGGCCCCACTCATATGCGTACCCACCCATGTTTTGTGCATGAGTTTGCACATGGTTTTCGGGTACGATGGTTTTCGACCCCCGGTATTTTGTAGATCCGGTCAAGGGAACTACGGTTATGTTCTAATCCAGGGTTAATGGATTGGGGTTTATGTATGCTTCGGCATGTATATATATGTGTTGTAACACTAAAAGGAATATAATGAAAAATCAAGCTGGTCGTCCCGATTTGGGATCCAGGGGAAAATCTCTGTGTTTATCTGTTTTATGCTTTATGCTCTCGCTATTGTTTATTTTCTATTATAAGATTCGTGTGTAGATAATTTCTGTTCAGGGTTAAAACCTACAGCATAACCACGTGGTTTCCAAGCGCTGGAAGAGAATGGTAGAAAGAAAGAGGACGAGACATGAAAGGCCTTCTCCACATCAGGGAAGGAATAAGGTTAAGCACGTATGGAGGAAGAATAATTTTTGCAATCATTGAAATAAAGGTGGACATCAAAGAGCCACATGTTGGAGTCTCCATCTAGAGCATCGTCTCAAGGAAAAAACACTTGTGCATGATTTTGGGTGTAGTATATGGTATATTTATAGACCAACATTTAATTTTCACTCTGGGGTTCATAGAATTCGAAACGCAACACTGGAAATGCCAGAGAAGGACTTCAACAACCTGAAAAACAAAACCCTAGTTTGTGTAGAAACTGCTCACACCACTAGTTAATACAATGGCACCACACACCACTCTGGAAAGTGGACTCTCACTTAGGAAATAATAGTCCAATACTTTACTGGAAAAATACATCTTAAAATAAATAAATAAACTCAGAATTCATGCCACACAATAAATCAATTTCAAAACTCAAAATATTCAAAAAACATATCTATTCATGTACTTTGATTCATGTACTGGGAAAAACAGAGTGAATTCGTTTATTTTTATAACAATCATGTTGTTGTATCAGAATGACCCTGTTCCTGTACTGGAACGATTATGTTCCTGCAGTTAGAATTACTATGTTCCTGTACTGGAACAATTATGTTCCTGTACTGGGACAATTTTGTTCTTGTGCTGGAATGAATCTATTTCTACACTCGACAACTTTCTATTCCTTAATAAAAAAATATACTGTGATATCAAGCACAAAATCAAGAGGTGCGAAAAGGAAACTTCAACTTAAGTAAAGATAAAAATTCAAAATCATCACATGCTCCTTCAAATATAAATTGTGACTTCGAAATATAAATTGCGGAATCAAGTGGAAAGTTTATCAAACCTAATGCAAATACCAAACTCTTGCACTTGAATAAAGGGTCACCTTATGAATATATTTTACCTATATCCCCTTTGAAGTATTCAAAACTGTGTCTTAAGTAAATTCTTGTGTTTTTAAGAGAATTCAACTCAGACAAAAAAATTCACTTCGTAATATTTAATCTGAATAACAATAATTTTTTGTTCTTGTGCTAAAAGATTCCAATAAGCAAATAATTAACAAAGCAAGGAACATGATTCAAATCTGGTAGTTTCTACAAAAATATTAGTATACTTACATAGTTGCAATATGTATTGATAAAAGTTAGGGGTTCTTCCCCGCTTGCTACAAATGAATAATCCTTTAAATGAAATCTATACTGACCATTAAGTAAGATCAAAATAAATAAATCTTGCAAACCCTAATCTTCAATTGGAAGGCAATTCAAAAGGGAAAATTTCTCAGGACAAAATTATTTCTGTGCTTTAAAGAAACAAGAAAATAAAATTCTTTAAAAGAATCAAAGGAAACACACTTAAGCGCACACACAAAACCTCAGATCTGAGAACACTGCTGCAAAGGAAAAGGAATACACAAGAGCTCATTTAATCATTCGCACACATCAATCATTGGCAACCACCACACTAATCACTTCATGTACTTAACACAAAATATAATAGAAATGGGATAACGAGTTGCGTTTGATGGGACCTAGCAAACGAACTCATTTCCCTTTAAGGAAAACGATTAGTCTATGACAACAAGATTAACATTACAGGAAATAGATAAAATGGATGCATGAACCTGACACTCAGATTATATTAATAAATTTGAGTTCTTCAGTACATCTTGAGCTCAATAATAATGCTCCAACTGATTAGAGAGCAGGGGGAGAGCCCCCTAGAACTTACTCCGATGACATAAGAGTACAAAGAATGGTTTTATGTCATGGGATTGGAGCCATAGCTCTGTTTTTATACATTTCATGATACAAATTTGGCTTTAGGCCAACCTGTTGTGATTCAACAAGATGATGAGCTTAGTGAAAATTAAGCACCTTCACTAAGTGGGGCCTGCGGGCTATTTTTAGGTGTATGTCTAATTTTTGAATGGTGAGCATATTCTAAAGTTAGCAGGATGCTGATTCTAGATGGTTGAGAAAATTCTTTCTTTGAATGAATTTCTATTTTTAGAAGATTGGACAAAGTCTATTTATAGATCGCTAATCTAAAATAGATGCATGTCGATTATTATTAGCCCTTAAAAATAATCAGACAATAAACATCAACTTATTCTCTTGGAGCACTTTATTTCAGTGAACAGATGTGGAACATCAATGGGCTGAAGGAAATACGCAATTCCTAGGGTGGTTGGTGACTCATGCATGGAGGAATTCATTATAACTGACAGTGGCAAGTTGTAACAGAGTTGGAAGAGTAGTTATGTGAGTTGTTATTTAGTTTAACTTCGTTGAGTGAGTTAAACTCAGTTGTGCTAGTTGTATCTAGTTGTAACTGAAGATACACTAGTGTTTCAGATGTAAGACTCAGAATATCCACAGTAGTCATTTTTAGTCTACGTTTTGAGTCTAAATCAAGACTCATCATCATGACAACTTGCTAAGAAGAGAGAAGATCAGGGTTAATAAATAGTGGATAGAAAGAAAAATGAAAAGGCCGACTAGCTCTTAATAATTGTAAATTAATTAATGTATTATTTCCTATTTTATTTATATTTATTACATTAAATTTTTTATAATTTTGGTTTATTAAAATATTTATAATTTTTAACCATGCTAATATTTAAAATTTGAGGATAATGCTAATATATATTATAAAAGGGGTAAAGAGATTTAAAATTTAACCCTGTTAAATTTAAAATCCGAAGAGAATACTAATATATGTTATAATAGGGGTAATTTTTTTATTTTTTATTTTGTACACTAGTGATAGATGAGTGAATTAATTATTTAATTAATTCATACGTTGTGTCTTACTTGCAACTGAACAAATATATTAGTTAACTACTTGCATGTCAAATCCAGTGGAGACCCAGTGGAGAGATAGATGAAAGGGTGAGATGGACTATCAGTTGTGACTATAGTGATGCATTTAATGCATATACACTGACATTGAAGATGCCAATGAGGATTTCATAGTCAAGGCAACGCAAGCTCGAATTCATTTAGGGATATTCTTCAGCAGGAATTGCGCAGTGGAGGTAGGCTGTCAGGAGGCAAGAAATTGGTGCATAGATATGAAAATTTCTGCATGACAGTGTGTGACGATTGTTGATTGTATTGAGAGCTCTATGCTATGAGCTTTGTATGAGATTGTTACATGTTCCATTGATATACATAATATATGATAGTTTGGGTTTTTAGCTTTAAGATTTCTCAGTAAAACATTCTTGTTATGTGCGGTTGATTTGCTTCATATGTGTTTTTCAATTATCGATTTAATTTCTGCAAAGAATTAAGTGGAAGGATTCTGTACTTGACATAAGATTAATTTGTTATATTAGGAGAGTCCGGTAATATACATGCATCTTGTATAATTTTTACATGGTATCAGAGCAGTGTTGATCACTGGAGATTGCAATATTGAAGCAGTGTTGACTTTTGTGTTGGTGGACAATTCGAATTTACTGCAAGAATTTCTTCGTGTGATAGTTGAGTAAAAATTGAAATGGATTTCAATGGGTTGCGGTTGGAGTATGCACTCAAGGGAAGCTCCAAATACATAGACTAGAAGGACAGGATGGAGGTGGTGCTTGAAGATAATGGTCTGAAGGAGTTCATCGATAGCAATGTTCCTAGGCCCACTTCGACGGATTCTGAATTACTTGATGCCTGGCAAAAGAAAGTAGCGAAGACAAGAAGAATTATGTTGGAAGGTGTGAAAGACCATATTGTGTCAAGCCTTCATAGGAAAGCAACTCCATTTTTAATGTGGAAGGCTTTGACATATATTTTCCAAAGCAGCAGCGACCATAGGAAGTTGGTGCTGAAAGATAAGCTCAGAAAAATCAAAATGGAGAAGGGCGACAGTATTCCGAAATATCTCAAAAAGTTTGTCCAATGTAGGATGAGCTGGGGAGTGTGGGAATCACAGTAGTGGATGATGACTTGGTGAGCTTAGCTCTCCTTGGGCTTCCAAAGAGTTGACACAGTTATCAAGACTCTGCCAATGGACGGGAGAAACTACTAAATTGGGAGCAACTTTGGTCGGATCTAGTGCAAGAGGAGATAAGGAAAAGTACCAGGAATGGATCTTCATAAAAGAATGATGATGAAGAGAATTGTTCTTTGGCTGCAAAAGCAAGGAAAGGGAAGGGGAAGAAATCCCATCCAAAATATGAGGCTAAAGGAAAGAAGCTAGATTTGTCCAAGGTGAAGTGTTTTCACTGTCACGAACATGGGCATCTCGCCATTAACTTCCCACAGAAAAAGAAGAACAAGAAGGCTACTGGAGCTGCAGCTGGTGAGGTCCTTGCCTCACAATTTGAACTTGATTTCTCCTTGATCACATGCTTGGTTTCAAGCGCAATGGGATCGGTGTGGTATCTTGATAGTGGTGCTTCCTTCCACATGACGGGAGACAAGGATTTGTTTAGTGAATTGGAGGAGAAAGATCTCCAAATGCATATAGAGATGGGCGAAAATGGTAGATACAGTGCGACCGACATTGGAACCATTATCTTTGAGAGGGAGTTAGGTAAACCATTTCTGTTGAAAGATGTTATGCATGTTCCAAGTCTGAGGAAGAACTTGGTCTTGGTCGCGATGTTGGAGGACAGAGGTTATGACGTTGTTTTCAGCGAGGGAAAAACTTTCCTGTGACATAAAACAATGGGTCAAACCAAGAGGATAGGGATTCGAGTTAATAATCTATACAATCTGGAGGTAGATGGCTGCGCTGAAATGGTGGGAAAAGTAGAAGAAGTGCTGAGCTGGGATGAGGGAGAATTATGCCACAGGAGATTGGGCCATCTTCACCATGGTGCCTTGAAAATTTTGCAGTATATTTCTACTGGACTTCCCAAGGGTACTCTTGCGTAGTCAAATCAGTGCAATGGATTTACTATGGGTAATTTTGTGAAGACCACCTTTCATGAGAAGGAGAACCATGCTTGGGTGATCCTAGAGAGAATTCACATAGACGTGTGTGGACCATTCTCAGTTGCTTCAATAGCAAAATACATGTATTATGTTATATTTTTTGATGACTATTCTCGTAGATGTTGGATCTAATTCATGCAGAAGAAGGATCAAACATTCTCAAAGTTTTGTGATTTTAAAGCATTGGTGGAGACGGAGTCAAGGAAGCAAGTGAAGGCTCTGCGGAGCGATAATGGTGGTGAATATATCTTGAATGAATTCAAAAAATTCTGTAGAAAAGAAGGAATTTGAAGAGAACTCATAGCGCCTCATAACCCATAGTAGAATGGGGTTGCGAAGAGGAAGAACAGAATTATCATGGGTGTTGCACGAGCTATGCTGCATGACCAGGGCCTACCAATGCACTTGTGGGCGGAAGCATGCAACACTACAGTTTATGTGCAAAACCGTTGTCCTCATAGAGTACTTGACATGAGTACAATTGAAGAAGCTTTTACTGGTAAGAAGCCAGATATTTCTCATTTAAAGATTTTTGGCTCATCCGTTTACATTCATGTGACTAAGGACGCCAAGAAGAAGCTGGTGCCGACTGCGGAAGTTGGGATATTTGTGGGGTACACAGAAACACCCCATAATTATCATGTGTATTTTCCAAACAGTCGGATGATTGTGGTACGATGGGATATAAAATTAAATGAGAAGAAAGCCATGAAGTTGTCTCTTGAGAGGGAGCTACACTTGCATGTAGAGGAGGAACTTCTTGTTCCAAAAGATGAGCCTCAAGATGTGGATCAACCACAAGAGGAGGATCATGGAGTGGAGTAGTCCACTCACACAGAGCCAAACATTAGAACTGGCAGAAGGCATACCACAAAAGCTAAGAGGCTAAAGCTTGATGCAGCACAGAATGTAGGAGTCCCTACTTCATAGCAAACACAGAGACAGTCACTTGACCGATTCAATGCATACATGGCTCTCATGAGCAAGTGTATCGTGACAAAGTCATCTTCCTTTGAGGAAGCAGTGCAGGAGCCCACATGGGTAGATGCCATGGTGGAGGAGTATGACTCCATTGTCAGAAACAATGCTTGGGAGATTGTTCCAAGGCCAGCTAGTAAATCAATAGTAGGTTCAAGATGGATCTACAAGGTAAAGAAACCTGCTGATGGGAGCGTCAAGAAGTATAAGGCAAGATTTGTTGCTCGTGGCTTCTCATAGATCGAGGGGATTGATTATGAAGAAACCTTTGCACCTTTCGTACAGAATTCTTCCATAAGGTCTTCCTTGCTCTCTCAGCACAAATGGGTTGGCACATTCATTAGATGGATGTGAAGACTACGTTCCTTAATGGGATCATTGAGGAAGAAGTGAACATTGAGCATCCTGAAGGATTTGAGACCTTCAGCAGTGAGTCACATGTGTGCAAACTCTAAAGAGCACTGTATGGGTTGAAGCAAGCACCCCATGCTTGGTACACATGGATCGAAAATGATTTCACTGTACTTGGCTTCGTCAAGAGTGAGACAGATGCAAACCTATACCAAATTTTTGTGGAAGGTAAGATTTTAATCATTTTTCTTTATGTTGATGATTTAATACTAATGGGTGATGAGCAGTTGATACACTCATGCAAGCATTAGGGGAATTTTGAGGTCTAAAATGGGCCTCCTAAGGAAATTATAAAATAATGGTGGAAAAAATCAAATAAGATTTGATGACATCATCAAATTTTAGTGGGAAAAATGAAAAAACTACTTTTTACCCTTTTATTTAAAAAATGGTAAATCATCCCCCATGGTTGACATCATCATCTTGAATCCTATTGGTTGTTATAAAGTTTATTTTTGTTGTACATTTTTCTTAGGAGGCCCATTTTAGACCTCAAAATTCCCCTAATGGAGGACCTTTCAAAGGATTTTGAGATGAAGGATTTGGGCCTCCTTCATTATTTCCTTGGATTGGAAATATGGCAGCGAGAAGGTGAAATGTTTGTGTCTCAAGGCAAGTATGCTCAGGAGATACTTGGTAAGTTTCACATGCAGTACTGCAAGCCCATGGATACTCCTCTTCCAGGAAACTGGAAGAAAGAGGATGCTACATCGGCAGAGGTAGTGGATGCTACTGTCTATTGACAGTTGGTGGATTCGCTCATGTATTTAGTTAATACAAGACCAAACATATGCTATGCGGTGAACCAGCTTATTCAAGTGATGGTTAAGCCTAACAAGCTCTTTTGGAAGGCATGCAAGCATGTCCTAAGATATCTCGTGGGCACATCTAAGTATGGATTATGGTACAGACAGATGGATGAGGTGAAGTTGCATGGCTTCACAGATGTAGATTGGGTAGGCAGCCCAATGGACAAAAAGAGCACATTAGGAGGGATTTTTAGTATCGGATCTACAACTCTTTCTTGGTACAGCAAGAAACAAAGATCCATGGCACTCATTTCTGTGGAAGCAGAATACATGGTAGCAAGTCAAGCTGCATGTGAGGCTATCTGGATGAGGAAGATCCTAGTCGGTTTTTTCGGTTCTCATTTAGATCCTATAGTGATTCATTGTGATAATAAGAGTTTCATTAAACTCTTGATTAATCCTGTGTTTCATGATAGATCTAAGCATATAGATATCCGGTATCATCATATCAGAGATTGTGCGTAGCGGAAGATCATGTTGCTTCAGTACATTCCCACGAAAGATCAGGATGCAAATATTCTGACAAAGGTGCTCACCAGGGGCAAATTCGAATACCATAAAGGCAGGATCAGGGTGAAGGATAATCCCTATCTTGTTGAGAGGGAGTGTTGAGATTCAACAAGATGATGAGCTTAGTGAAAATTAAGCACCTTCACTAAGTGGGGCCCACAGGCTATTTTTAGGTGTATGTCTATTTTTAGAATGGTGAGCATATTCTAAAGTTAGTAGGATGCTGATTCTAGATGGTTGATAAAATTCTATCTTTGGATAATTTCTATTTTTAGAAGATTGGGCGAAGTCTATTTATAGATTTCTAATCTAAAAATAGATGCATGTCGATTATTATTAGCCCTTAATAATAATCAGATAATAAACAACAACTTATTCTATTGGAGCACTTTATTTCAGTGAACAGATGTGGCACATCAGTGGGTTGAAGGAATTACACAATTCCTAGGGTGGTTGGTGACTCATGCATGGAGGACTTCATTATAACTGACAGTGGAAAGTTGTAACAAAGTTGGAAGAGTAGTTATGTGAGTTGTTATCTAGTTTAACTTAGTTAAGTGATTTAAAATCAGTTGTGCTAGTTGTATCTAGTTGTAACTGAAGATACACTAGTGATAGATGAGTTAATTAATTATTTGATTAATTAACAAGTAGTGTCTTACTTGCAACTAAACAAATACAACAATTAACTACTTGCATGTTAGATCCAGTGGAGACCCAGTAGGGAGATAGGTGAAAGGGTGAGATGGAGTACCAGTTGTGACTATAGTTATGCATTCAATACATCTACACTGACATTGGAGATGCCATTGAGGATTGCGCAGTTAAGGCAAGGAACGATAGAATTCATTCAAGGATCTTCTTCAGCAGGCATTGCACAGTGGAGGTAGGCTGTCACGAGGCAAGAAATTGGTGCATAGATATGCAAATTGCTGCATGACAGTGTGTGACGATTGTTGATTGTACTGAGAGCTCTATGCTATGAGCTTTGTATGAGATTGCTACATGTTCCATTGATATACATAATATATTATAGTTGGGATTTTTAGCTTTAAGCTTTCCCAGTAAAACATTCTTGTTATGTGTGATTGATTTGCTTCATATGTGTTTTGTAATTGGAGATTTAATTTCTGCAAAGAATTAAGTGGAAGGATTCTGTATTTAACATAATATGAATTTGTTAGATTAGGAGAGTCCAATAATATACATGCATGTTGTATAATTTCTACACAACAAATCCATTACAAAACAAGATGAGGAATTGAAAGCCAACTATTTTCCATCAGTAGGAGACTATTAAAACCATTGTCCCATCAAGAAAATTCAAACCTCATAAGACTTTTCCATTTTTTAGCAAATCTGGGCAAGATCTTGGAATTATGGAAAAATAGTCTTTTTTTATAAAACTTCCACAAAGAACCTCATGTAACTCTTATACCAATGTGAATTTTTGGAAACGGTTTGGGTTATAGATAATTTTCTATATAGATAAAAAACCCATATTCTCATATTTTTTTGATTCTCCTCCCAAATTGGTGCATGAATGCTAGTGTAGAAATGTTGGTTGAGGAACAAAACTTGATGTAGTTAATTTTTGATGCATGTGTATTTTTTACCGTGATTTCATACACCTTCCTAAAACAACACAAGCACCATCATTAATAACCATTTTGATGCAAATATTATCAAAATAAAGGAAATACGTTAAATAATAAACAATTACCTGATCATGCTCCAGGTTTAAGATATAAGCCTAAAAGTTGTGCAAAATGATAGTAATAAAAATGAAAACCATGAGTAAGCATAGGGTGAAAATGTGTATTAAACACAATAATTCCAAGGCCTAACATCCCCCCATGTTGATCATCTTTCATGTCCTAATGCAAGAAAAACCTCTGACAAAGGCCAAAGTTAATTAAGACTGTAGGGCTAGGGTCTCTCTATTAGAGTCATGTTGCATTGACTTAAGCTATAGGGATAACTAAGTAAGAGAATGTATGTAAGTGACATATGATGTTGAATCCCTTCACATCAGTAAGATAAGAAAGTCCGGCGACCATAGATTTAGTGATGTCAAGACCGATCATCATTATTTTCTAACTAATGCCAGGATTGCCATAGGAATGCTAATAGTGTTGTGAATACAAGGATAACATCATCATGAAATATCCAACCATCGAAATTTCCATAAGCATATCAAGATAAGTCCAAAGCAATAGGTATTCACTTTCAATAGGCTTATTATAAGTATAAGTGACATTATTTGAGATTAAATATGGATGGAAATATGGAAAAAGAAAGATGAAAAAACAATACCTTCCCAAGATGACCATCTTACCATTACCTAAGCATATATTTTAAGCTCCTCTTGTGCAAGAAAATTAAATTTCCTGCACTAAGGGTCCCACATCCATGAAAACCAAATTTTTTCAAAATATAGAACTCCAAAGCATAATATCGAAAGGATCTTAAAGCCATTATCAGAGAGATATTATAATGAGTCCAAGGAAATACAGAGACAACCAAGTAAATCATAGTGTAATATTATCTTTAATACCACAGGCATCACCCTGCTGCCAGCATGCATCTATAGCCTTGACGGGGAAGCCTTTTAACCTAATGAAATTCATGTGTCCCATCTATTAGGTATAGATCCATAGTTATTACTCTAGTTTAGGGATTAGTGGAAGGCCAACATTTTGGCTTGGTAACTAGATAATGATAGTCCTATTATCAAGAGCTAACAAGAATGAACAAGCCTACTCGTGATGAGACCTCTTGTCTTCCAGCTTTTCAACTGAAAGTCATTACCCTGGCTTAGTGACTAGTAGTGGTAATTCCATTCTTGTTAGGACCCATGATCATGGTAGGTCAGCTCATAATGAGACCTCCTATCCATAAATTAATCATTTTAAAAGAAAACTTGATTACAATTATTCTTAAATAGGTTGCTTAATAGGTGGGGAGGAAATTTTTCTCCTTAAGAGCACAGGATAACGTGAAATTTTTTTAATTACTAATCTTTATTGGTCGGTCTTTCTACCCTAAAGACTCATTTTAAAGAAGGAATATCAAATCATTATTGAAATATTCCTCAAGTTAATCATGTTTGGGCTCTCATGAGATCTCATTAGGTTTTTATAGGAGTGGTCCACCATAGGAGGCTTTTCATCAATTCCTTCGAAGAGGAACTTCAAAAGGTTTCTTAGATGATAGTTTGTTAGAATGAATAGGCCAAAAGTAGGTTGTTAAGCTTATGAGTATTAAACATTATTATAAAAATATCCCTAACCGACCCAATGAATAATATCAGACAATAATCAAAGTCACTTTATAAATATGAGGCATTAATAATGAAACGCTTTTGACAAGAATCATCACAAGAGTGCATAATAATGAAAATTTCAATAGTTGTGCCTTATGGAATTGCAATTTTAAGAGTGATGCTATACAAATTTTATTCCAAATAGAATTTTTATTTATTTTTTCTATGCTACCCTACCCTAATTTAAAGAAAGGAATATATCCTTCACGTGTAGGAGTACTTCCAATTTAAACATGTGCTTAACAAAATATTAAATATACTCACACACAAGTTTAAAATGTAAACTTCAACGCATACCGGAGTATCAGAAAGAAATTTCTTTAACTGATATGGTACCAAGATTTGTTGAATGATGAGGGAATGGGGCGTGTCGATGATTATTTGGAACCGAGATTCAATAGGACCCACATATTCATGGTTCTCCAACTTGTATAGGTCTTCCACAACTCAATGTTTGATTTCTTCAGATTGACAAGGATGGTTAAGGGAAATTATAGGGGTTTCTTCTTGATGAGCTTCAACAACATTTTTCGAACAAGTTCCAATCATAGATTTCTCCTCTAATGGTTTGTGGATTAAAGTTTCTTCCCAAGGTAAATATTGTGCAGTGATAGGGGAAGTTCTAAATTCACTCCTCTCCCCTCTCTAAAATATATGACATTACATTTAATAGGGGAGTGAGTAGGTAAAATATGTGTTCTAAATTGATGTGCAACTTAATTGTTGGAATTATGGTTTGGGAGCACAAATTGTTGGGACCATAGAGAAGGATAACATGGTGGTGCATTAGATAGGAATTTAATTGTTGTGGCTCAAGTAATGGAGTTTGCATGGGGAATTTCCCTAGAGAGTAGGCTCCAAACCATCCTTGAGGCTGCAAGAATATCTGGCTCGAGGGAGAGGGCCATTATGCCCATAAGGTGGTATATTGAATCAAAGGAGGATTATAAGTCTTCCATGGAACTATAGGGTTATATATGTGTTGAGGAACCTACTAGGGACAATAAATATTATTCCAAGTATTAAATGATGACGAGTTTTGAGTTTAGAGTTTCTAAGTTCGGAATCTCCACAGTGAGCATTTTTGTGTCTACATTTCGGGTCTAGAACAAGACCCATCATCAGGACAAATCCTGTTGAAAAGAGAGGAGGATACCAACCATAAATATACAAAGAGTGCATGATGAAGGCCGACCAACCAAAATATATATAATCAATGTTTTGAAATTAAATTAATTTAATAAAGTTTTAATTTTATAATCTATATTGTTTTGAAATTAAATTAATTTAATAAAGTTTTAATAAAGTTTTTTAATTTTATAAAGTTTTTAATTTTAAGAATGGTTATTATACCTGGATATCGATTTATTTCCTTACTTGATTCCTTAAATACTTTTTGTAACCCCGATAGTGATGGGAAATAATTAATCGAGTGAACCTCCTTAAATTTCTTCTGTTCTTCCTACAAATCATCCAATTGTAAATTTAAAGAGGATTTTGAAACTCGTATTTTTGTATCAGATTTAAAAAATTGAGAAGAAATTTCTCAAGAATTCTTACCAATCTTGGAGATTCCTCTTGAATACCTAATGCATAATTTACAAACATCATCATATGGTAAGTGAAAAACATCACCCGCTCCTATCATATTTAAAGGTTCTAAAAATTCATCTTTGATTCCTTTTAGTAGGAGTGTTTTCAAGGTCTCTTTTTCAAAAATTTTATGTTTTGATTTTTGAGGGTTGTATCAAAATTGCTGAACATAGTCCTCCAAAATTTAATTTTACCCTTATGTATTCCAAAAAAATCTTCACCATCTTGACAATAGTATTGGTACTTCTCCAAGAATACATTCTTCATGTCTTCCCATGTTTGAATGTAGTTCCCACCAAGGCTTATGAACTATCAGAGAACTGTTGCTTTTAGAGTAAGAGGAAATACTTGCAACTTTTGATGATTAATACAATAACCATGTCCTCTAAAAATTACTTCAAAATCAAATAAGGATGTATTTGGGTCTTCATTTTCCAAACCATGAATGTTTGGTAGTGCAAATGGGGAAATACCATGCATTTATGCCACTCCTATATATTTGATAGGGAATTTAAAAGTAACAATGTTTTCCATTTCTTACGAAAATAAAAGAGGTTCTCCATGTAATACTTTGAGACTCCTTCTTTGAATGTTTCTACCAAATCATCAGTGAAATAGGTGCATTGGATTATTGATATTAGCCTCAAACTCCTCATTGAAAAATTCTTTGAAATACCATTTCTTTGTCTTCAACAAGCTAGTTGGTATATATTGTTAGCACGTGGTTGAATAGATAGGGGGGGTTCTTACAACACCCAAGAAATGAAAAACCTTAAAAATAATGCAAAAAAGAAACAAATTAAAAGAATCATTTCTAAGGAAATAAAATTTTCAAGAAAAAAATATGTAAAGAGAAGACCAAAATGTAACAGGTTACCAAGGTCAATCCCCTAAGCGCCTCCTTGAAAATGAAGCCAAAATGTTGGGTTTAGAATATGGTATATTCATAGAACAAAATTTAAATGCCAATTCGGGGTCCATGGACTTCGAGACGCAACATTGGAAATGACAAAGAAGGAATTTAGCAACCCACAAAAAAAAACCCTAGATTGTGTAGAAACGGATCCAGGTGGCTCCAGACACACTCAAGAGTCCAAGAGGGCTTAGAAATGGTCAAAATTAAAAAGTGGTTAGAAGGCTCTCGAACTAGGTCTAGATCTAAGTGCTCGTCACCATAATTCCAATGGTGTGAATGAGACTCAAATTCGAGATCGTATGGAGAAGTTAGAGAAAGTCAAAGTTTTGGTTAAAGTGGGCATGTGGGCCAGGATTAATGTTCCTAGAATTTGACTGAGACCCGATGCATGGAATCCTGCTTCCAAGAATGGAGAAATTGTGGCCTCTTTAATTTTCCCAATGACCCTTATTTTCGGAAAATTAGAAAATAACCCATATTGTTATTAAAACAAAAAAATATAAAAATTATGGGGTGGCAGCCCACCAACCCTGCCACCCCCTAAAGCCCACATCATAATAAAAATATCAAGTTGGGATGGTCATCCATGACCCCTGCCACAACCTCCACCCATGGTAGCCAAGGTTATACATTACCAGTGGGATGGGCGGGCCACCTCTGATGGACTTGACCCCACCTCGGTGAAATAGCCTGAAGGTTGTATCATTTGGCACAAGGTCAGTGGGGTTTGAACCCATGACTGTTGAAACTACCGGCCTTGCCCAATGGGAGGACCTTACATGGCATAACCGCCAAACCATATTTAAAATGAATGCTAATGAACCACACTCAACCGTTCTCTAAAATTGAAACACGACAAGTGCTAAAGGGAGGGTGGTGGGATTGGAACCCTCGACCTGCTCGCGCCAACTTAAGTGCCTCTACCAATCCACAAAACGGTTTGGTGTTGAGAAATTTGTTGACCATATATTATTTAAAACACTCAATTTCATATGCTGGGGCAACGAAGGAGTCGTGAGCGAAATGTTGGAATAAGAGAGTGCATGCCAACAGAGGTTGGATCCTTGAAGGTGGAACCGCACCCAAAGCAGAACCATGAGTCTAGTGGAACCACGAGTGGGCAGAGAGGTGGAACCTTGGTGAGGCAAAGAGGTAGTGAAACCATGAACTCAAGAATTTTCCCAAGGAGGTAAAAATTCATTTTATCAGAATGGTATCAAATTTATTGTCAAATTTCACGAAATTTCACAGGAAACACAATGGCGAAATCAGATTCGCTTCTTAAGTAGCATATATTTAGGAAACTCATGGAACAAAATCTTTCGAGAATCATGGTGAATCTAAAATATTCTTGAAGGCCCAGATTTTGATGGTGTCCAAATTTGATGAATGGATAGTCGATTTTACACCACTCGACGCCAAAAATTCAGTGGCGCAGTCATATTTTGCAGCTGATAATTTCATTTTTCAGCCAAGTTCAGAAGTTAAGGTACATGAAGCAGTCATGTCATGTTTTACTTTCATAATTGATGAGATGATGTATTATGTTTTGAGATCCCTTTTTTATGTTATGTTGCAGGATCACTTTTTCCACATTATGTGAGATGTATTTAGCTTTTTATGCTATATATCGTTGTTGAGATCCATATGTAACTATGTTGAAGGGATACCCATTGCCACATTATGTGAGATTATGTTATTTTGTCATGTTAAGAGGAAGCCTTCTTGAGTGAGAGTTCCTGTAAGTGTAATGTATCATGGAGAGACAAGGCACTCATATTGAGGGCATATGACCTTGCTATGACAAAGTGTTGTCCATGTACATAATAATCTCTTACAACATTATATGAAATGAGCTCCACTATATTGACACCCGGCCCAGAGACATAGCCCACACTAGGTGAACTCCGTTATCAAATATCTCATGTTCTTGAGTTTTTTTATTGTTGTCATATTTCTTCTTTCTTAAATCATGCATATGTGTTATTTTATGCTCTTTTAAAATGAAATTCTAACCACATCACAAAAGTAAAAGATCATGGGTAAATCTGGAAGCTAACGGACCCAGATCAAGTTTGGTGTCAAAGCAGTCTTCTCGTTGATGTGAATTGTGAGTGTGAACAACGATTCAACATGTAGCAATGGAGGATGACAAACAAATGTATGAGGACATGCTCAATATGTCCAAAATGGTGGACATAATGTATGAAGCTTATGAGAGATGGGAGAAAGAAGAAGTAGAAAAAAATTCTTCATCCACATCTTCCAGTAACCATTCATTACCCTAATTGTATTATCATCATTCGAATGAGGATATCAATAATAGACTTCAAGAAGATAACACTGAATTGAAGATACTTATATGAGAGGAGAAATATTATAAGAAGAGAGTGTAGCTTTAGTTGCAACCGGTAGAGGAAACCATGGAAGAATTGAATCGTAATGAACAGAGCCTTCAAGCAAAGTATAGTGAATTAAGGAGGCTTCTACAAGAAGATAAAGAGGAGAAGAAGAGATTGCATCTTCAGCTAAAATCCATGAAACAGGACTTGGAGGAGTTGAGGCACAACGAAGGATTAAAGAAGCCATCATCACCTATTTCTGAATCAAAAGTTGAGGTAAACAATGTTGATTGTTCTTCGGTTTGATCTTCACATGATGTTATTTCTGTTGGAAATGTGGAGGTTCCCATTAGAGGAATTGGCATGAGACTCCTTACCAATATGGGTTATAAAGGAGGAGGACTTGGCGTTAATTTCCAAGGCATGATTCAACCATTGGAGGTCATGCAAATACATAGATTCGTAGGTTTTGGATACATTGGAAGAGAATGATTAAATTTGTCAGAAGTTTCCAATAGATGGTTGAATCCGTTAGGGAAATCAATTGATGGAAACACTTCACCATCGTCCCATGGCAATGCATGTTGGAGGGGAAGAGTTGAGGCAAGCTCTCATTTCCATAATTACACCAGAGACCACCGGGAAAGGTATTACAAGTCTCGGTATTATAATTTTAATTTTGATTACAATCATGTTGTTAATAATGAACATAAATCATGGCATCAAAAAACATGTAGTTTTTGTGGTCTATATAACCATGTGTTTGCTGAGTGCTGGAAGAGAATAGCAGCACGAAAGGGGATGAGGCATGAAAATCCTTCTCCACCACAGGAAAAGAATAAGGTAAACCAAGCATGGAGGAAGAAGACTCATTGTAGCCATTGCGACATAAGTGGCCATCAAAGAGCCACGTGTTGGAGGCTCAATCCAGAGCAACACCTTGAGGACAAAGCGCCTATGCATAAACTAGTTGAAACAGTTGTTCGAAAAGCAAATCTTCCATAGGGAGATGACCCATTCACTTGGATAAGTGAGAGATGGTTCTTTTATATGTGTTAGTGTGTCATGGCCTTACTTTGTAAATCATGTGTTGCAATTTAAATTGTAAAAGTGATGATTTTTTTTCCATCACTTGTTGAAGCAATAATGATTTTTTGGCCTTGTATTGATAGCTGGGGATTGATTTCCATTTTGATGTAAACTTGACCACAGAGTATGTTTTATAAACTCATCGAAAGTATGGGATGATTGGGTCATATATTGGTCAGGTAATTAAGCCTGTAATTTGAAAAATATTGTACTACAGGTTTGAAGAGAATGCAGGTGTTGGTTCATTACAGGACAAAGGTGAAGGAGAAGGATGGGTGACCTGTCAGCACACTTGTGGTGCAAAAAATGTACACAGTGGTTGCAGATTATGTTCAAGATTTTGGTGAACCAAAAGCTCCTCACTAGAGAGGATTGATCGAGGTGGCTCCAGACACACTCATGAATCCAAGAGGGCTCATAAATGGTCAAAATTAAAAGTGGTTAGAACACGCTTGAACTAGGTCTAGATCGAAGTTCTCGTCACCCTGATTCCAACTATGCAAACATGAATATAATTCGAGATCATATGGAGAAGTTAGAGTAAGTAAAATTTTTGGTCAAAGTGGGCATGTGGGCCATGACTAATGGTCCTATAATTTGACCGAGACCCGACGCATGGAATTTGGCCACCAAGAAGGACGAAATTGTGGCCACTTTAATTTTCCCAATGACCCTTATTTTCGGAAAATTCGAAAATGACCCTTATTTTCAAAAAATTTAAAAATAACCCATATTGTTATTAAAAAAAAAAAACATAAAAATTACGGGGTGGTGGGACACCAACCCTACCACCCCCCAACAACCACATCATAATAAAAATATCGAGTTGGGGTGGCGGGCCATGACCCCCGCCACACCCTCTACCCACAACAACCAAGGTTATACATAATAAGTGGGGTGGGCAGGCCACATTCAGTGGACCCAACCCAACCCTAGTGGAATAGACTGAAGGCCATATCTTTTGGCACAAGGATGGTGGGGTTTGAACCCACGATTGGTGAAACTTTCGGCCCCACCCAATGTGACAACCTTACATGGCATAACCGCCAAACCATATTTAAAATGAATGCCAATGAACCACACTCAATCATTGACTAAAATTAAAATGCAACAAGAGCTAAAGGGAGGTTGGTGGGGTTGGAATCCCGACCTTCCCTCACCAACTTAAGCGCCTCTACCAATCCGCCAAACGGTTTGGTGTTGAGGAATCCATCGACCAAATATTATTTAAAACACTCAACTTCGTATGTTGGGGTGACGATGGAGCCGTGAGAGAAATGGTGGAATAGGAGAGTGCAACCCAACGAATGTCAGATCCTTGAAGGTAGAACAACGCCTAGAGCGGAAACATGGTTCCAGTGCAACCATGAGCCGGTAGAGAGGTGGAACCTTGCCCAAGCAAAGAGGCGATGGAACCATGAACTCAAAAATTTTCCCAAGGAGGTAAAAATTATTTTTATTAGAATGGTATCAGATTTATAGTCAAATTTCACGAAATTTCATAAAGAACGCAATGGAAAAATCATATTATCCATTTGATCAGTGGATTTCCTGGAAGTCCATGGAACATAATCTTTGGAGAATCATGGGGAATCTAAAAGATTCATGAATGCCCAGATTTTGATGGTGTCAGAATTCGACGAATGGATAGTTGATTTTACACCAATCGACACCATAAATTCAGTGGTGCAGTCATATTTTGCAGCTGAGCATTTCATTTTTCAGCCAACTTCAGAAGTGAAGGTACATGAAGCAGTCATGTCATGTTTTACTTTCATAATTGCTGGATGATATATTATGTTTAGAGATCCATGTTTGATGTTATGTTGCGGGATCTCTTTTTCCACATTATGTGATATTTATTTATCTTTTTATGTTATATATTGTTGTTTATATCCCTATGTAACTATGTTGAAGCGATATTCATTGCCACATTGTGTGAGATTATGTTAGTTTGTCATGCTGAGAGGAAGCCTTCTTGAGTGAGAGTTCATGTAAGAGGAACGTCTCATGGAGAGACAATCCACTCATGTTGAGGGCATATGAACTTGATATGACAAATTTTTGTCCATGTACATCATCATCTCTTACAACATTATATGAAGCAACCTCCACTATATTGACACTAGGCCTAGAGCCCACACTAGGTGGACTCCATTATCAAATGTCTCATGTTCTTGAGTTTTTTTATTGTCGTCATGTTTCATGTTGCTTAAATCATGCATATGTGTTATTTTATGATATTTTAAAATGAAATTCTACCCACATCATAGAATTAAAAGATGATGGGTGAATCCGGAGGCTGACAAACCCAAATCAGAAACTACTCACACCACTAGTTAATATAATGACACCACACACCACTCTTGAAACTAGACTCTCATTTGGAAATAACAATAAAAGACTTTACTAGAAAATTTCTTCTTAAAAGAAATAAATAAACTTAGAATTCATACCACACAATAAATCAATTGAAAAACTCAAAAGATTCGAAAAATAGATTTATTCATGTACTTTGATTATGTTAGCCCCCTATGAATTTTTTGACAAGCAAACAGGGAGCTAAATTGTTTTTGAGCCTTCAAGGAATGCATTTCCCTAGAAAACACATCATCCTTGAAGCCTCCTTATGCCTTTTCCCTTTGGTAAATCCTCACTGCTGTTCTTGGTCTAAAGCCTCTCTATTGTGAAGACTAATGCCCGAAAAGGCCTCTTTCTCCCTATTTTTATCCCCTTCTAATTTCCCACTTACCCTGTAAAACATCCCAAATTCCCTTTTAACCCTTCAAATACCGTTTTACTGGTTTAATACCCCCTTATTCTCTCTACCGTTTCCCTCTTTAGCCTTAAAAATCCTCTTTTTTGGCTTAAAAATCCATCTTTTAACATATGACAGGCTTAAGCCCCTTTTCAGTTAAGCCCCTTAGCCACTTCCCCATATGCCCTGTGCCCAGAACCAAGCGCTACAGCCCTAGGCGCTAATTGCATCGGGTCTTCCATCGTAGGCCTTTTCCTTTGTAAACTCACGGAGTTCCGATGCGATGAGGTCCGTTATATTGAAACTCCCGCCACAATCTGAGCCGTTGATCTGCATAGATCCGATGGTCCACGCTAATTCTCCAATGTGCCCATAATTCCACCAATTCACCCCTCCGATCACATGTCAACCGTTGATTTGTTCCTAGATCCGACAGCCAGCGCACTTCACTCCCATCGCAATCGGAACTTCTTGCTGTGTCGCCCCTCCGACCCCCCGATCGGCCAATCTCCTATTGAATGTGGGCCATCGATCTGGTTGCAGATCAGACAGTGGGCGCACAATCGCATCACACGGACCAAGGCATTCCCCTCCTTAAGTTCCCTCCGATTGCGATCCCCCGATATGATCATAGCCGTTCATCCCACTTGATACGATGGCCTAGATCCCACCGCTATCCCCTCATTTGACCCCATTTCTTCCCCTTCGATTCAACCTTCACCGTCGATCTAGCTCTAGATCCGACGACTGGCACTCAATCGCACCATAGCCCATTGGAGTTTCTAAAATTATCACCCTCTGCCTCCCCCGATTGCGATCCTCGGATTCCATCATGTCCATCCATTGATCCAAGATCGACGGCCTGCCTCGCATTGCGTCTCCACCATAATTCTCCCATCGGGTTTCCCTATTAATATCATTGGACAATCACCACCATTGATCGCCTCCTGTGATCCAACGGCTCGCAGTTAATCGCCCTCCACCCATGCCGGGTCCCACTACCTAATACGTCCGACTTTCATTTGTTTTCATTGATTCTCTGTGTATTCGCCCAAACATTAGAATTTGGTGTTTTAACACTGAAGTGTCAGTTCTTCCACCCATTTGAATATTAACCCCTCTGTCCGTTGATCCCAACCATTGATCTTCGTCTGTTCCTCTGATTGGACGATCTGCAACCTCTCCCCCCACCAAACCTCCATCAGTAACCCGTTTCTCACCATTTTGCAGTGTTTTTCCCGTTTTCACCATTCCACTGCACTTTCCACCATTCCCCTTGGCCTTCAAAGCATTGCTTCGCCACCTCCCTAGATTTTATAATAGATTTATTCCATTGTGCAGGGTTTAGAGAGTGAGAAATTCACTCTGTCTCCATGATCACAGTCGCTGTGATTCAGAGCGCAGAGATGCCATTTCAGCATCGGCCAGTGTATCAATAGTAGGGATTAAGGGGGTTAATGCCAATTATTGAATTTTTAATGCTTAACCCCGCGTTCAAAGGATGATAGCGTAGTGTGAATACCAAAGAGCACACATAAAGGTCATATTTTTGTTTAATATCAATGGAACGTTTTTCTCCAGACAATACACCTACCCACTGAAGTCTCCATGCCTCCTCAAGCCCTTAAATGTATTTCACTGACAGAAGCTTCTTAAAGACTGTCAGGATCACAATTATGAAGCATGGAGGCCCACATACTTTCTATCCAGTTCACCAATTCCAGAAGGTAGTACAGATCCCCAAACAGCCAGAAAGGACTTCAAGAACACATCCAAGGTCAATCTCGACCTGACAAAGACTCCCGAAGCAACCTACAGAGTACATACAACACTGTAGATCCATTAAGCAGTATGGGCATGAACGCTTCTACCATTCTGTCTTAATGAAACAAATTAAATGTACATCTACTCCCGCTATCACTCATTCTCCTATAAGAATCCCCAAGAACATATTGTAAAGGGTTGGGTGGTTGCTATTGTAGTTGTGGGGATTCATTTCGACTGTTAGAACAGTCTTGGGAGGGAGTAGCAGAGTATTTTTTCATGTAGTAGGCTGGGAGGAGAAATTTGGGACTGTAATAAGCCATTGAGCTCAGTGTATGTGACTGGTTTCATCAATTAATCAAGCAAATTTCACAGGATCCTGGTCTATTACTACGGGTGATGTTTTTCTTGTCATGTTGTTTTATTACATTTTTTCATGCTGTTCATTTTCTTCTGGCATGCATCAGAAATCTGGCATAGGATTTACCTTTGCATGGTACCCTATGCTTCTACTCTCCCTGCCTTCAATGTTTTCTACTAATAGTGAAATATGAGGGCAGACTCCCGTGGTTTAACCAGTGTAGCAGATGTATTTCCTGCTAGCTGATGTGTGAACTCGGAGTTTGCTGCTTGGATGTTTCTTACTGGTGTTAAAGCAGGGAAGGTTAAAATTCCTTCTCCGATCTATAGACTCTAGCTTTGTGTCAAATCTTATCTCTGTTTTTCCCTTGGAGTATGCTAAAGCAGACCTGGAGTTAAGTGACCTCTAGTCTGATCTATAAGCTGCCCCTTTGTCCCTCCATCGAAAGCTACCTTTGAGTATGTCCAAGCAGGTTTGGAGTTAAATGACCTCTAACCTGATCTATAGACAGAAATTGGGTTGCTTTCCTTCTTTCACCTTCTTTCCCTACTGTTCCATTCCGCCATCTATCTAAAAGATCCTTTAGTATAGATGACTTGCCCTTTGAAATCCTTGGCTAGCTGTTTGCAAGTAATCTCTTTTCATGACTCCATAGCCCAATGGATGGCACTTTCTTGACCTATCCTCTTTTGCCAAAGCATCCTGCTGCTTTGTTCCTTTCCTCCCATTACCTTCTCAGTTGATGATCTCACGACCAACTCAACAACCAACCAAATCATTTTAAACCCCCCTTTGTGCTTCATACCTAGCCTAATATCTCATTCTGAGCTTTCAAAGATATATCATTCTTTTTTTTATGGAGAGATCCCTCTCTGGATCCAGGAGTGCTAGATCCTAGGATCCCAAAGTGGTTTGATGTTTTCTTATATTTTGGTATTGCCAAATCTGCCAAAACATAGGAACCTCAACAGATTCCTGTACTAGGAAAAAAAAGTGAATTCATTTATGTTTATAACAATTATGTTCCAGTACCATAATGAACTTGTTCCTGTACTAGAACAATTATGTTCTTTCACTTAGAACTACTTGGTTCCTGTACTTGAACAATTATGTCCCTGTATTGGGGAAATTTTGTTCATGTTCTGGAATGAATCTATTTTTACACTCGACAACCTTATATTCCTTAATAAAAAAAAATATGGTGATATCAAGCATGAAATCAAGAGGTACAAAAAGGAAAATTAAACTTAAGTAATGATAAAAAAATCCAAATCTTCACATGCTCCTTCAAATATAAATTGTGACTTCAAAATATCAACTGAGGAATCAAATGGAAAGTCTATCAAACCTTAGTGTGAATACCAAAATCTTGTGCTTGAATAAAGATTCACCTTATGAATATATTTTACCTATATCCCCTCTGAAGTATTCAATGTTGTTTCCTAAGTAAATTCTTTTGTTTGTAAGATAATTCAACTCAGACAAAAAGATTCACTTCGTAAAATTTAATTTGAATAACAATAATTTTTTATTCTTGTACTCAAATATTCCAATAAGCGAGTTATTAACAAAGCAAGGAATATGACTCAAATCTGGTAGTTTGCACAAGAATATTAGTATCCTTACATAGTTTCAATATGTATTAATTAGAGTGGGGTTCTTCCCCACTTGCTACAAATGAATAATCCTTTAAACAAAATGTATATTGACTATTAAGCAAGATCAAAATAAATAAACACTTCAAACCCTAATCTTCAACTAGAAGGCGATTCGAAAGGGAAACTTCTTAGACCAAAAATTATTGTTGTTCTTTAAATAAATACCACAAAAAAATGTTTTAAAAAAATAAAAGGAAACACACTTAAGCACACAGACAAAACCTCAGATCTGAGAACACTGTTGCAAAGGAAAATAAATACACAAGAGCTCATTCAATTGCTCGCACACATCATTCATAAGAAACCTCCACAACAATCAGTTCCTGTAATTAACACACAATATAATAGAAATGGGAGAACAATTTGGTTTTGCTAGGCCCTAGCTAACTAGTCTGTTTCCCTTTAAGGAAAACACTTAGTCTATGAGAGCAATGTTGAAATTTGCAACAAGAAACAATGAAATTGACAACCAGAAAGGACAAAAAATTCACACACACTGGCATGGGATTCCAGTAACACATTGGTGAGGAATTCAATTACACATTAGTGCTAAACGTGTGTGTCTAATTTAATTTTCCCTTAAATAAATTGGATAATAAATTGTAATTTCATCTCATAACAACTTGTATCATTTAACTAAGTCATGAAGACTAAGTTAGCTCAATAATTTTGAATTGAGGGTCTAAGGTGAGGCATGAAGAGTGATTCTAATATTTTTGGGGTCCAGTTGCAGTTGTAGCACTAGGGTGGTGTGACTGTAATCAGTTCTCTCAAATTAATTGAGTTAAAATCAGTTTAACTAGTTCTAACTGAATGAAGAATTAGTGAGACGTCGAGTGAGTTAAATTAGATTTAATTCACAAGTAGTGATCAATCAAATAACTAATGATTCACTATTAATATATGCATGCATGTCAGTTCTGATGAAGACCCAGTTGAGACAGAGGTTAAAGGGAAGATAAATATCAGTTGTATTATTAGCAAATTGCTCGAGCACAATTATAAAGTCATGAGAAGGCCATGATCGATAGGGAAATCAAGGAAGGTTTGATTTCCTATTTAATAGGGGCCTATTTCCCTAGGGATTGTGTGAGCAAGGGTGGGCTTAGAAGAGGCTGAGAATTTGATAAGTGCTTGTCAATTTTTCCTAAGCATTGCAAGTCAGTTTTGAGCGAGATCATGATGAGACAGTCAGAAGAGTGCAAGATTTTCTCAGTGTGAGAAATAATTCAATTGTTTCATGATTCCTTGACTTTGTACAATATATAATAGAGGGGTTTTGAGTATTTTCTTTCCCCATGAACATATTGTGTTTTGTGATTGATTTAATTCTTTCTCTTACTTGCATGTGATTGAGTGATCTTGTTTTGTATTCTGAAAATAGTGTAGAAGGATTCAATATCTTGTTTTAGTACATCAAAATATTGGATTGAATCCATTGGTATATAGTTTATATATAATTTCTACAAGCAATATTAACATTACAGGAAATAGAGAAAATGGATGCATGAACCTGACATTCAGATTATAGTAATAAAGTTTACTCCTTTAGTACATCTTGCACTTAGTAATCTAGATCCAACTGATCATAGGGCAGGGGGACAACCCCATAGAATTTAATCCAACAACATAAGAGTACAAAGAATGGATTTTTGTCCTAGGCTTGGAGCCATAGCTCTATTTTTATACATTTCATGATAGAAATTTGGCTTTAGGCCAACCAATCCATTACAAAAAAAGATGAAGAATTGAATCCCAAATATTTTCCATCAATAGGAGACTAGTACAACCATTGCCCCATCAATAAAATGGAGTTATGATAAGAATTTTCCATTTTTTGGCAAATTTGGGAAAGATCCCAGAATTATGGAAAGCATGATTTTTTTATAAAATTGCCTCAAATAACTTTGTGTAACTCTTAGACCAATGTGAATTTTGGGAAATGGTTTGGGTTCTAGATAATTTTCTATATTGGTAAAAATTTCATATGCTTGGAGTTTTTATATTTTCCTCCATATGCATGCAAATCGAGGTCAAAGTTGGCAGTTTGAAAACTGTGCGAATTTTTAGTAGATTTGTTGATTTGATTCTAAAGACCCACATGTGTGACTTGGGTGCAATCCAACTCATGTGAAGGTGTTAAAAAAATATTTTTGACAAAAACCTCCCTTATTTTTCTTTGAAAGTGTGTCGAGATGTAGTACCCCCAAATTGGTGCAGGAATGCCAATGTCAGAATGTTGGTGCGGGAACAAAACTTGATGTAAATAATTGTTGATGCATGTGTACCTTTGACCATGATTGACTGTGATTTCATACGCATTCTTAAAACAACACAAGAACCATCATTAATAACCATTTTGATGCAAATCTTATTGCAATAAAGGAAATAAGTTACATAATAAATAATTATCTGATCATCTCCAAGTTTAAGATACTAGCCCAACAATTGTGGAAAATGATAGTAATAATAGTGAAAACCATGAGTAAGCATAGGGTGAAAATCTGAATTGAACACGACAATTTCGGGGCCTAACATTGGAACCAGTTGGAAAATTTGTTCAACAAGAAAATCTGCCACAGGGAGATGATGACCCATTCACCTTGATGAGTGAGAGATGGTTTTACTAGATATGGTAGCTTTTCATGGCCTCATTTTTTAAATAATGTGTTGAAATATAATAGGAAAAGTGATAATTTTTTTTCCATCGCTTATTAAAGAAACGATGATGTTTTTGTCCTTTTATTGATAGCTGGGGTATTGTTTCTATTATGATTATGATGTAAAGAGTGTGTTATAAACTCTTGGAAAGTATGGGGTTTTCTTGGGTCTTGATAGGTCATGTAATTGGACATTTATTTTTCAAATATGTACTACAAGTTTGCAAAGGACACATGTGTTGATTCATGACATATGGCTCTGAAGAAAAAAGGTGAAGGTGAAGAAAGTGTGGCATGTTAGGGAACTTGTCATGCAGACAGGGGAGTAGAACAAATTGTAGATTGTGTTCATGATTTTGGGGACCAAAAGCTACTAAGTGGGGAGGAATTATTTGGGTGGCTCCAGAAACACTCAGTGATCAAGGAGGGCTATGGAGAGGCTAAAAAATCAAAATATTCAAAATGTAGAGAAACTAAAAGCAAGTTGTAGTGTCGGTCGATACAATTCCAATGGCGCAAACGAAACTCAAATCTGAGTATGTATGATCAACTTATTGCAGTTTAAAGTTTGACAAGAGAGGGAAGAAGAGGGCCCACAATGTTCCACATGGCATCCCAATTAGGAGGTGGGACCCATGGGGTATATGGCAGCCCATCAACCATTGACACATGGCACTCCATCATTGACTCTTGCACCTACAAAAATACAAAAAAATATATAACGATTCCATAAAAATACATAATCCATAAAACAAAAAGAAAAAAGAAAAAAAACATATTTCAAAAATGGTTATTAATATATTATGGTTATAACAAAAGTCATGAGAAAACCATATAAAATAAAAAATGTGGATTATTTAAGCCAATGAATATTATATGCACCCTATATATATTATGGGTTGTTTAAAAATGTTTTAAATAACATATAGGTGGTAATTTTTTATATGGTTAATACCCATATAAAACCATAAATTGTCAAAAACCAAACATAACTGCATTCCTCAATTAATTAAATGGAAATGAAATTGGGTATTTAAAAATGTTTGGGTTATTTGTTATGTAATGAACAATTTAAATATAGTTATAACCATACACATATGGTTACCAAATAATCCAACGAATACGTTGAAGTGTGAGGAGCCCATGGGGTTTGACCCAAGGCCAACCTTGTAACAACCGATCAAATTTTACAACAACCCAATATGTTTCACATTGATTTATCTACCCAGATTTATTTATTTAAACTCGGGCCATTTCATTCATTCGACCATTGGAGGCCAAGAGGAACCGCTTGGGGGGAACTTAGACACAGTGTGGGAACATTTTTTGAGATGAGAATATTCTGGGGGAATATTCCTTGGAATATTCTACATTATATTCCTAGACAGGGAATCTCGTGAGGAATATTTAATATTTATTTATAGACGATTTTTTATGGTGTCAGAATTATGCCAACTTTATACTCAAATGAACTAGAATTTCACCAAGAGTCTGATGGTGTGATCGATTTTGAGATCTAAGGAGAAAATCTTTAGTCAACTTGCAGAGAGGAAATTTTGTGGGATAATGAGGAATCTAAACTATTCCATTGGCTCGGCCACATTTTCACAGTGACATAATTATGCCAAGTTTATATTCATTCTTCTCAGTTTTTCACGGGAAAAGTGATGGTTTAACCAATTTCCTTATCTGAGCAGCAAAATTTTAGTCAACCTACAGCAAGGAATCTTTATGGAATCTTGAGGAATCTTTGAGATTCCCTGGAGGCCTGAAAATGTTCGTTTCGGAACTAGGCTAAATTTATACTCATTTTTCTTAGTTTTTCGTAGGGAACATGATGGCGTGATTTTTTTCCTCATCTGGCCAGCAAATCATCAATCATATAGTAAAGAGGAATATTTTGGGAATCATGAGGAATCTAAAACATTCCCTAAGGGATAGATTTTGGAAGTTTCATAACCAGGATGATTTTATACTCATTTTACTCAATTTTTCGCAAGGAGTGCAGTGGTGAAGTGATATTTGTCATATGAGCATCATAAATCTAGTCAATCAGGGATAGTGAATCTTTTGGGGAATATTTGAGATCCCTGAGGGTCCATATTTTGATCGAACCAGATCAGGGTCAATTTTACTGTCATTTGACATTATTTCGCGTCATAAACTCAATGGTGCAGTCCATTTATTTAGCAAAGGTGTGCATTTTCAGGAAATCCCCAGAAGTTGAGGTAAAAGGTGCCTTTTGTACATGCATGTAATTTGATTTTTGCTGAAGATTAATGAAAGTGACCTCCCCACTTTGAATAGCATCCAGAGACATAACCCACACTAGATGAACTTCTTTATCAAGTTGTGTGTGTTATTTTATTTGATGGTTGTCTTTATGTTTTCTCTTCTTTAAAGTATGCACATGTGGTTTTTCGTACTCTTTCACATGAAATCATGCTAACATCATAGAAGTAAAATATTTTGGTTAATTCTAGTGGCTGAGAGATTCAGATAAATTCACTTGAATACATGTTTTTTTCATGTTATCTTCACTCTTGCATGTGTCACTTTCACTTTCTTTTAGCCTTTGCAAGTTTCATTCACACTTTTCACTTACTTTCACAAGTGTCGTCTCTCGGCATGGGAAGTGTCACACATTGTAAAAGTGGGGTTATGGTTCATTTCAAGAGGCAAATTTGGTACCAATGGATCCTATCTATAATGTAGACATGTATTGGACTCATTCCCAAAGTTTTATGCATTGTCGTACCAATGTCGTCGTTATAATCACAAAGTATATCTTAAGTGTTGCACTTGGTGGACAATGTTGTTTTAATGTTGTGTTAAGTTTTGTGTTGTCAATTGTTCCGAGTGTGTGGTCATGTTCAAGTCTAACCTTAGTTTCATCTTTGCATCACTAATCCCAAACTTACTCAAATTTTGGAAAGTATCATACCCAACCAACCTAGATTCACTCAGCCCCTATAAACAATGAATTTAATAGTTGCAAGCCTCAAGCATGCATCCATGCCTCCTAGAACTACACAATGCAATATTACTGCATCCAAGGATTATGAATTGTACAGTCACAGTGCCCAATAAATACCTCCTAAAATCCATAAATATGAAATCATGCCTCCCAACCTATCTCCTTCTATGCATTGTGCAGTTACAAGAAATCGTCTATCTCCCTTCCTTCCTGAACTGTGAAATTATGAAATCCTCTAGCATTCTCTCTCCTGAACTATGCATTGCATAGTTACAATGGGTAAGCATTTCTTAATGTGACCGTCAATTGCGAAATATTATCTCCCAAACCTCTAGTGTTGTGCATTACATAGTCACAAGCATCAATCCCTCACTCCTATCCTATGGAGATACACACTATGTAATCCCATAGTCTTCCTCCCTGTTTAGTACCCAGTTCCAGCTTAATAAATGTTTGTAATGAAGCAAGATAGAGTAGGATATTTCTTGAATGATTTCATCTTGTCATGAGTGATTTTCATTTGCAGGTACTATAGCTTTATATGATAGGGAGATGCTCAGAGAGGAATATAAGGAGATTATACTAGAAGACACTTTTGAAGTAGGAACGATGAAGAAGTCATCAAGCAAGAAGATGAAGGGACATTAGTTTATGATAGTATACCAAAGATCAGGATCACATCAAGATTCCATATCATTTAGTCCCTTGGAGCGTGAAGATGAATAACAAAACATATATTTCATGGAGATGAAGTACTGAACATATCTCTCATAAATATTGAAGACAAAGCAACAATAACAACAACTTGGCATTGCCACTTCATCATGAAGTCCATGTCATCATTGTCAAGTTTTGACTTGTACTAGTATCATCACAATGTCATGTGTATTTCCACATCATTTGTGGATGTAATGATGTAAATATTAAAAGGAAAGGAAAAAATATAATGTGTGAAAGTCCAAGAGTCATATGTGGAATATGAAAAGTCACATAGTCATATATGGACAAAAGAGACTTTTCGAGAAGTCCAAAAGTCATATATAAGTCGAAAGGTCACATTAGAAGTCCAAGAGTCGTGAGGGTAATTCAAGATTCATAGGGGATGTTAATGTGGAAATTTTGGAAATATTATTTCATTCATGTCAATAGGATAGTCCCTGATGTCAACAAGGTATCCATTAAGCAGATGGTTGGAAATGTTGTCAGCAGGTGGAACAAGTGTCTCAGAGAAACAAGTTCCAGGCACAAGTAGAAGGGCCAAGGCAAAAATAATAACAAAGAGTTTGACGCCATTTTTAGGTACTAGATGAGATAAAATACTTATCAGAGCCAACCAACTATAAAGTGCTCTGAAAGAGGTTTCCATTGGTATAAATAATTATGCAAATCGACTAATAGATCAAAAGATAGAGGAAACCAAGTTTGGGAATACAAAAGTCAAAATATTGAAACCTCGAGAGGCCCAAAAGGCCGAAATCCCAGAGGGTTAATTAAAAAAATATTATGGGATCATAGGGAGAGAAGGAGATGGGAAGCCTGGAAGTTAAGAAGCCTATAACCCTGTAACTATTTACTAATGCATAAGGGGTGACGTGGTAGCAGGATAGCAAGGATTTTTAGCTGACAGAATGAAAAGAGACAAAGTTTTTTCCAACACATAGAACGATGGAGGTGGTCCCACAGGTGCATTGAAATTAATCACAATCAATGACTCAGATCAAATATTGAGCAACAATATAGATAGGTTCCAACATATCCAGTGGTGAGTAGTGACACAAAGTTTTTCAAATGTTAACGAACAAGGTTTCCCCATAATGTGGTTTCAAAATTTGTGATCTATGACTCACAGTTATTCTAGGGGCACTCTAATTGATTTCAGAAACCACCAAGGGTGGTCATGAGGGTGGTTTTCAATACCACCATGGTATTTTATGGGACCCTCAATCGCTTCCAAAACCAAGGATTGACGGACCCTTTCTCTCTCCTCCAATAAGACGAGTGGAAAGATTCATGTTGTAAATGAAAATGGCCCGAGGAAGCTATATTTAACAGCAAGGCTAGTTTTAGTGGTAGTCACATGTTAAAAGGTGTTGAGGCGTGACATGGTCAGATGAGTTGGAAGCTTGGAATGGTAGGAAAGAATGACTTGGAGTTATGATAATTATATGGATGAGTTGGCAATGAAAATTTAGCACCAAGCCTAACAGTTAAGCCAAAGTTAACTACTATTAAAATTAGTAAACCTTAGCTAAACTTTGTTAAAAAACCAAAATGATAAAGTAAATAGGAAAACAACAATTTGAATTAGAGATTGAGTCGAGAAATGTAGATCAAAGATTTGGAACTTAATGAACACATTTAAAATGCAGAGCTAAACAGGAAAAGGGAAATAATAAGAATTCATACAACTATACAAGAAATGCGAAGAGGCCAAGAATAGAAAAAGCACAAATATTTTTAAGCAGGGTTGATCGAATTTTTTTTGTGAGAGAAATGATGTGAGTTTTGTGAGCTAGTTTTGGTGAAGATATTGGTGTTTTCTCAATAATAAGATATTTCTAATCAAGGAGATATTGTTTTATTGTGAAAGAAGATATGGAAGACATGGATCTAATCTGAAAATGGATGAAATATGAACTAGTGAATGCTAGGCAGGTTGTAGTTCCATTCAATTGTATCTGATAAATCAGGGAGTTGTAAATTCTGGCTGGTTGTAGCCAAATAATTGTAACAATAAGTTGTAGGTTGCCCTATGAATTATTTAAAGAGAAATTCTGAAATTTTACTTGTTCTTTGTGTTATCCATTGAGATTTTTTATATTAATTCATGTTATTATCTCTAAATTGGTACTGATGGGATGCTCCACCAGACAACTTAGAGTAACTCTTTCAAACCAAATTTTGACTGAGGATTAGCCTCTTCAGCCTGAGAGGGCTCTCTCAATTTTTATAATGATTTTCTCAATTACGTCTTAAAACATATGGCTAACTCTGTGAGTGTATTAGTGTATCTGATTGCAAGTGAAAAATGGGATAGATTTCACTACCATTGGGCTCATGGAGTCAGTAAAAAGGAATTCAATGACAAGTGTATCTACTTATGGAAACTAAGGCTTTTTCTATTTCAATGAAAGGACAACATTAACACACATAGATAATCAATAGCTCAATGCTAAAAGGAATTCAGAGCATGCATAACATGAATTCTTAGTAATTTAACATCAAGATACTGGAAGGAAGATAAAAGGGAACACATAAAATCATTGAAACATCTCAAGAATCTCAGGTGAGGGAGAAACACAGTCACTATCTATTATTGATATAAAATATTTACTATAGTAGCAGTGTCAAAGCATTCTCCAAAAACCATTTCTCATTCGATTTTATGTCTATAAATAGAACTATTTTTCTTACATAGGATCTGCCCAGCTGGCTAGATCATCGAACCATGACTTTGACACCTAATCATAATTAAAAACTACATTTCTGGAACAGAAAAATACACCTAGTCTCTAAAGACTTACTCTTCTAATAGGACTCTAATTTTACATTTATTTCATCCACTTCTATAGTAGTGGGACAATTACATGGATAAGGATGAGATACTCGAGTGGCATTCTCTATCACTAATACATGAATGTACCCCAAGATTTGGGAAACAATATTCCTATTTTTTAGGAAAACTTAAACACTATTTAAAACTTTTCCTTCATGCTAATTTGGATAAGTGACACATCTGCCAAGTAATGGATCTCTGCTGGGATGGCCCACTATCTGCTTGCATGTCTCCAGGTGGCTGGTTGTCCTTCCACATGCTATTCAAACCTTCAAAACTCTCAGAAAATACTTCATTTTGTTGGTGTCCCATGATTTGGCTAATTGGAAAGCCAAATGACAACATAACATCAAACCAATCTTTGTAGCCCAAGGACCTAGCCTTCCTGGACTCAGAGAGGGCTCTTTCTATTTGTGTAAGGAATATCTGTGTGTTTGCTTATTGTGTTCTTGATTTTAGGCTAGTTATGAAGTAGGTTTTTGGTTTTGGTTTTTAGGTTGTGAGGGATGAACTGATCAAAGACATAAGATAGGTAAAAAGATGTCAGATCAACTGGGCTATGGGGTCGAAAAGGTCAAGAATGCTTTCAGGTGGTGATACAAGGTTGTTGAAGGGCCAATTTGATTCGAGGTAAAATGGATCTTTTGGAAAAATGGAGTGAGATGGACATTAAATTTGTGAAGAACAAAGGATTTCAAACATAACTAGTTTAATAGCTCACATAAGCATGGTAGGGCTAACCATTAATCATGAGAAATGTAACTGTAAACTGATCAATGCATAGAAATAAACATTTAAGCCATGCATAGAGATATATGACTCTCTAACTTTAGGAAATGGCTATCAGACTTTGGGGAAATACATTTAAAACAAAAAAACAACTCAAATCACTATGAAGGAATGCCTAAACATAGTATTCCAAGCTAGTGAGCACTTTGAAGCAAGATTGCATAGTTTTAGGCAAAGGGCAAGATCAGTACAAGACCTCCTTGGTTCAAAAAATGACAATCTAATCAATCAAAGAGAGGTTTCAGAGGTGGATCTATGACTAGCCATGAGTAAGCAGGGCATACCATAAATCATACTTAGCATGCATAAAACCATAAATGAAACCAGCAAACAATATTCTTCTGTTATTAAAGAGCAATTAAGGATTCTTTAATATGACTAAGAATGAAGAAAACATAGAAGCTATAAAGAAACAAGAAATTTAAGGTGCCTCCAAGGGAATGTCTCAAATATATTCTCTACTATCTTATAGCAAGCAATAACATGGAATTATGAATGAAAACTAAGAAACAAAACAGAGAGAGAGAGACTATACCATTCTACCAAGTCATGGAATCCAACAACAATCCTCTTTCATCATCCAAAAACATCCAAGAAACTATCCAAAAGCATGAGACAAGTGTTTCTTCCAAGCTTGTATAACCATATATTGCTTCTATTCATCAAGTTCAGCCTTGTTTACAATGAAAGCCTTTGGAATATATAGGCCAACATGAGGGAAAACCTCCTAGTTCAACTTGCAATCTCATTGGCCTATCCAAAATATCTGATTTTTTCCTTGAGGCTTTGCAAAGGCCAAGGCACAAAATATCTAATAGAATATCTCAAAAATGCTAAAAAAGGAAAATAAATTGACTTTTCCTAACTAACCATGCACAAAAATAGCTAAACGCACATGAGGAAAAGTCACTTTTGAAAAGTGCATTTTTTACAAAAATACTTAAGAAATACATCAGCAGAAACTCCCCTGACTTGACAGCAACTTTTGGAGGCCTTCTCGATGTCAAAACGAGGCCCATGATGGCTCGTTGGAAAGCTCTGAATGTATATTTTATGAAAATGTTTAGTTTGCTCCAAAATAACCACTAGAAGTTCTCCAAAAATAGACTTGTGTGTAAAAACCCAAAAAATAGGCCTTGCTAATAAACGGGGCAGTGTAGAAAAAGCGAGTGTTTTTCACCATTTTGGGGGAGAAAATGATCTTCAATTGATCTGAAAATCGCTAAGTAAATGCCCCTAAAATTATGGCATTAAACGATACCATTTTTATCCTCTGAGGATGCCCCAAACTGAAATGGCGATGCCCATGAGTTTTAGCCAAAAACCCAAAAAATGACAAAAAACCAAAATTTGTCGAATTTCGCCCAATTTTGGCGAGCATGACCCTCAAGGGTTTTCAGAAACATGATGTGAAGCTGAGGCCAAAATTTGGAGCTTTGAGGTGTCTTTCCTCAATTTTGGTGTCAGTCACTTCCTTTTAGCCTCCTTGAGTTTTTCCTGAGTAGCCTTCAATTTCCGCTCGGCAAATTGATTGAGTTTCTTATAATGCTCGGTCATCCTCTGTTTAAGGTCCAAGTCTCTATTTTCCTTCTCCAACTTCTTCTCCAAGTGATCATTAACCCTCTCAAGCCATGCTTCTCGATTGTTCTCCATCTCTTGTGTGAACAATGTAGTGAGAGGGGTAGATTGGAGAAGGGCAGCTTCTTCTTCCTTTTGTTTCTCAAGGGCTCTTTTGAGCCCCATGGTTCTTGGCCTCTTTCTCCTGGGCTAATCTTTGTTAGTATGAACCCTTTGTCGAAGTGTATGAAAAAGGACCACTTTAGCTACACATAACTAATATCCCTAACATCAAAAGTGGCTGCCAATATCTTCAGATCTGCAGTTAGTTGATCAAGACAAGAGCTGCAAAAAACCAGATCTATGCATAGAAAGACATTAAGCAGTAAAAAGAAGGGTTTGCTCCATATATCCAATAGACAAGACAAGAACAATTTTTGAAAGAATTTTGTATTAAGGGCACCTGGGAGGAAAACAAGAAGATGTTTCCTATTCTCCTCAATGGGAAGGGTTCTTGGAAGTCCTCAGCACTCCAGATCTAGCATTTCTCTCTCCTGTTGGTGTAGAAAACCCATACAAAGAATAGAACTCAAAGGGAGCTCACGCAGCAAATAGTGGAAAAATGTGACCAAGTGTATAGATCCAGAGTGATCTAATAGGCAACAAAAGGTGAATAATGGTAGGAAAAACCCTCTTATTTATAACAAAATATTGGGGTCATTCTAGATCTTGGTGCATGATTAAAATAATGTTAACCAAATCTAGATCCACCTTTTATGGAATATTTTATTATATTTGTTGGAGGGAAAAAGTATTTGACTTGGGTCAAATCCCTTTATTTGTCAAAAATAAATAAATAAATGATTTATTTATCTTTTAAAGGAAGTGGTTGAAAGATAATCAAATAAATAATGATTTATTTAATTATTTGTGGGTGATTTGGTCATATTTAACAAGGAATATTATCTAAATAAGATTTAAATAATTATTCCTAAAAAATAATAAGATAAATAAAGGTTTATCTAATTAATTTCTTTGTTTTGGGTTAAACATGACTAGGAATAATAATTAAATTATGGTTTAATTAATTATTCAATGAGGAAAATCAAACAAATATAGGTTTGTTTAATATTTCCTTTTTGGGGTTTCCTGTTTAGACCATAAACAACCTAATAAATGTGGTTTATTAAGTTATTTTACATAGTGAAAGCAATTTTACTTAGGGTAAAATTGGTCTTACATGGTTTACTTGGGTCCATCTAATGATAATAGGTTAGATGACCAAAAAATGGTGTAACAATCTTCATCTTCGTTTTCATCGAACTCACCCATGAGTTCTTCCAATCTCACCTGTGCTTTAGAGGCCTCTTTTTTGTATTTGATGGCCCGTGTCTCATATACCACCATATGGACACTCATCTGTTTGTTTTGAATTTGAAAAAAGTGATTGAAGTTTCTAGCCCTCTCAAGATCAGTCCTCAAAGCATCAATTTGGTTTTCTCTATTGATCAAGAGATTTTCTAAGATTCAGGCTTCATTGTCGCTATCATCACTTTGGATTTGAATGATGTTGAATTACCTTTCCTTTTCATGACTGCTTTCTTCTTTCTCCTTTCCTTTTCTTTGGGTGGCTCTTTTAGTCTTCCTCCTCTTGGGCAATTCGACAATGGGTTTCTTGGGCAATTTCCCCTTGCTTCAGGGGGCCCGAGTGAAATTTGGAGTTACAGCTTTAGGCATACTTTTCCTTGATGTCCAGGGCTTAGCCACTTTTGGAGAAGAGAGCATGGCCCCTTGCCTAGGAGAGGCAGCTAGCACATGCTCTATTGGTTCTTTGCCCTTGTTACTTTGCTAATCATTCTTGCCACTGTCTTGGATTTCTTCATGGATGCCTTGACTTTCCTTTTGCATTTCTTTTTGAGGGTTGTCCTCCTCACTGTGTTGCACCTTTTCATCATGCTACTGTCCTTTTTCATGAGGCTGTTGTTCATCATCATGTGGCTGCCTCTGTTCATCATACTGCTATTCATGTGGCTGCCTCTGTTCATCATACTGCTATTCTTTTTCATGAGGCTGTTTTTCATCATCATGTGGCTGCCTCTGTTCATCATGCTACACCTGTTCATCATGTTGCACCTATTCATCATCATGCTGCTCATTATCATGTTGCTCATCATCATGTTGTTCTTCATCATGCCCTTCTTCCCCTTGCTGCCATGTTTCATCATGATGCTGCTCATCATCATCTTCCTCCTCTTGCTCATACTCTTCTTCCTCATCATGCTCTTTTTCTTGTTCAATGGGAAATTTGAGCTTCTTGTGAATGGGCTTGCTTGACAAGGAAAAGGATGGTGAGTGGAAGGTGAAGGAGATGTATGAAATGAAGGGACAGTGATGAAATCCAGATGTGTAATGAAATTATCCCAAGAGACTTCCTTCTTCTCAAGCTGATGAAGAATGATAACCTTGATGAGGGAATGATAGAAGAGGTAGGCTATCTGCTGAGAAGGAGGTTTTTTCTGAAAAGTCGAGGCCATTTTCTCAATACTTCTATGTAGGAAGAAAGGGAGATTTAACAATTTGGCTCTCGTGAAATGCATGAGCAATCAGACATGATAGGCATAGACTCGGGAGAATCTTCCCTCACAAGTGAAGTATCTCATGATTATCTTCATGAGGGGGGAATAACTAGTCAATAAATATGAAAAGGGAAAAATGGATGGACATGACTCTCTATGCTCAGGCTTCAGAAAAGGCTTGTATTGTTCTGAGTCCAGGTGGCTTTGTTTAAACCACTTCTCCTCGACATAAGGGATTTTGGTGGCCTTGGAAATGGACCTTGGAGAGAATTTGAAATCTAGGCCTGCCAGCTGAAAATGCTTCTCTTGAAATCTCAAAGCACAAAGATGTGTCAAAGGGGAATAGCTTTTCACCTCCTGCACCCTTTGTCAAAACTCTAAACACCCAACCTCATGGAAGTTAAACAAGACTGATGGATGAGCATTTACCTCTTCATTGGAAACAGGCTCAAACCTCATGTGAAGGCCACTCCTACTATCTTGCCTGGGAGGCATTTTGTTTTGAATGTTATTTGCAAATCCAAGCTGTCTCAAATGGCCTTTGGAATGTTTTCTCAAGCACGCACCCTGTCCTCCTTGTCAGTCACTGTTTGACCAAGACAAACTGCTTCAAATGTTTTGTGAAATCGTTCCCCAACACCAACTTTGTGCTCTTTCTAAATCATTGTTTTGTCCTCTTTTATGCCAAACAACAAGTTTTTGTCTGATGAAAAGCAAACATTCAATTGATTACTGTGATTGGGAAAGGTAATTTGAAAAGAGGTATTTGTGGCTTTCTTTTTAGAAGAAGGGTCTCCTCGTGTTTAGACAAAAACAAAATCACCCTTCCCCAAACAATGCTTTTCTGCTGTTCATTGTTTCTTTACAAGGTAAGACAAAACAACCTCGGCTAGTTTTGAAAAATCTTTCAACATACTTTGTTTTATGGAACAATGGAGGTTGCACAAGGTTTCACTATTTCACCATTCAAAAGAAGGCACTTTTGATGTGACAAGGCATTCAGATATGACCACTGCTTTCACTTTACAAAAACTGTGTTCACCTTAGGATCACTATCTCACTTTACAAACATTGTTTTTACCTTAGAATCATTGTTTCCATTTACAAACACTGTTTTCACCTTAGATTTGCAGACAGAGGTTAATTTTGTTTTATCACTGTTAGGACATCTTACAGCAACTTGAAAACCTTCTACCACTGTGTTTTTTCCTTGCAATTAGTGTTATGGTCTATCACTATTCTTGAACGCAGTTTTAGGCCTTTTGAAACTAATATAAACACACCATAGCCTTATACTATAACAATATTTGGCAACACAGTAACAAACCACCTTGATTTGCTACCAAGAACTCTACTTTTCAATCATTGTTTGAGTCTTGAAAAACATGGCATCAATCACCCCTTTAGGAATTCGAATGCACCAAGGGGCACTAAAAAATACCTTGAAGATGGCTTATGGTCCTTTTTTGATGAGTTGAGCAGATCTCAAGACCCTTTGTAGGTGTTTTGATCATTCAAACAGGTGCAGCATGTTCAAATGGAAGAGCGCCGAGCAGTAAAACAGGTGTCGGGTCGGCCTTTGGGCAGTGGTGACCGTGCACACAAGCACGCCGCATGCCACTATAGGCGCGCCGTGCCACCGTTATAAGCCTTTGTAATTTCTTCTTTGAACGCGTTGCGTGCTTTTCCAGGCACGCCGCGCAGGCTTTAAGCCTCTAAAAAATCTGCAAATGGCTCGAAATTTCTTGCTTGGTCCGGTGAACAGCCAGGGGAGATGTCACTTGCGTTTTGAATTTGCAAAATAGGCCCTACAACGGTCTCTTACTCCTTTTATAGTCGAAAAGGCCAACACCCTTTGAAATTTTCTTTGTGAGGGTTTTGGAGGTTTTTTGAAAAGGCTTTTGGTTTTAAACAAAAAATGAAGCACGACTTTATACTTTTGAAGACATCCTTGCTCCTTTGAAACAGGAATTTCTCTTGGAACCTCATAAAAACCTTTCACCTGAGAATACTTATTAACATGAGGCTATTTCCTAACCCTTGAAACCTTTTGAAAAAAAAACTCTTTTATTTGAAACCTCATTTGAAACTGCAAGTGAAAAGCTCTGTTACAAATAGTCTCCATCATCAAGGCAAATGACTAACCTTAGATTGCCAAAGTAATCCAGTCTTCAACTTTTACGGAGATATAGTAGGGGATGATGAGCTGAAGTTGAAATGTAAACATGGGAAGGTTGTCCCTTTGTTCCTCTTTGAAGGAGGTATGTTTATGAAGGAGGCCTATATTTAACAAATGCTTGGGCTCTTTTCAACCCCTGTTTTAACCAAATGAAGAATATCCATGAACAACTGTTAGTGGTTTTCTTTGTACTTACCAGCAGAAGTCAGTTTAAAACCAAGATTGTTTTACTTCCTTGGCCATTTGCTTAACAACATTTCTTCATTCATAATCATCCTATTAGCTTCACAATGTATTTCAATTCTATGTTTTAACAGTGAAACTCATGTAAGCACCTTTTAAAGCACCACAACTTTCCCTCTGTTTTTAACACCATTTTTCTATCCATAAGCCTTCAATTGCTTTCCCACTGCACTTAAAACCCTGCCTCTGTTCTTGGCCCTTTTCTTTTTAGATGAAGGAGGCATTTATCACATTTCAAAACCCTCTGCTTGTAAAATGAAGGAGGTTTTCAACCAATAATCTAACCCTCTTCTCATGTATGGAGGAGGTTTTCTCAGTGATGCCATTTCATCTACTTTCAAACAGTGTTATCTTTCCTTTCACTGCCTATTAATGCTTAAGCAGATAAAATGGACAAATTGACAATATGTCATGAAGAGAATTTCTTTGAGACATATAATCCTACTGTTAAAATACCTTTATGCATCTTTAGACAATCAAAGGCAGCTTGGCCAGTATCTGCAGAGCATTTCTTGTTATTCGCAAGTCACTAACCTTTGACTGTGTTTGCAGGAGCTTATTGAAATAACTCTTTGTCCAGTACTTGCATCCCAAGCTCAAAACCACATGAGAAGCAGTTGTCTTCTCATGTTGAGTTTAATACTATCTTCTGGAACACTAGTATACTTCTACTCTTTGAAAAAGACATTGAAACACTGTACATCTACCTAATATCAGCTTGACCTGTGGCATATGTATTGCTGAGACCTCAAGGCTTGTTAGTGGCGTGACCTAAGGGTGCAATCAAGCTTTATTTGCAGAATAGAAAGGTCCTCTAGGACTGATTTATATTAGATAGAGGTTGTTTTGGCTTTAGGATAGTTTGCTAACGGAAAATCGCCTAAAGCGCCACTACCTAACTTAGGGGAGAATTTTTTGACAGATTTGGAGTATTCTCTTTGGAGCTGATGGAGAAGCTTGTATGGTTGAGGCTAGATAGGGCTTGACAATGAGGTTTTATCTTGTCATGGGCTAATTGAAAAGGTAGGAAGGCAAAATAGTTTATGGGTGTTTTCCAGCTGGCAAATTTGTCAAATTTGAGATCAGCTGCTAGAAACTTGGCTTTAAAAACTAGTCATCATCAACAGGTGAAAAATACTGATGACTAACAGTGGCTCCATTTGGGCAGGGCAGCTCCTTTTCAAGAGGTGTTCAAAATTTCAGATCTCGGTTCTTTGAAGACTATTGCCTTTATCCATTGGCGCAAATTTCTTTCTTTCTTGATGCTATTTCTGAAAATCGACAGCATGATTAGCATCAATGATATTTCTACCTACCCCACTATATTTCCTAACATTTTTTCCTCTTTTGGGTGCATTTGGACTGGAAACCCTTTGACATAAAATTTTTGAAAAATTATACTATCTAGTTCTAAACTTATATCCGTTGGGAGTTCAGATTGAATTGATGAACTCCTTTGTTTCTCTACCTATGCTAGATCGACTGTCAAGGTTAAGCTGTTTGACAAGATTTTATTCTCTAATCTAAAACATGAAATTGAAAAATGACCAAATCAGGATTAGACAGTCTGATTTTTCATATACTTGTGGCATGAAAGACAAGCTACACACAAATATTATTTTGCATAAAATGAAATCTAGAAAAACAAGGCTAGGATACACAATTTGTTTTTCATCCCTACTTTCCTCTTTGGTTCTGTTTTGAACATGTGGAACTAGTATCTTTTCCTAATCTATTCTCATTGATAAGTCAAGATTACACAATTTTGATTATCTTTTCCTTTCACTAACTTATCAGCAAATAAATTTAAAACATGTTCAGTTATGATTACGCTAGATAACTGAACAAGACATTTGAGCACTAGTAGCGGCATTTAGACTTGCGCATTTTCCAAATGACTATTTTTTGAACATGGGGCTTTCTTTCTATTTTGCAAACCGCCCTCTTTTTATATTTCTCTATTTTTTTTGAATTTTCCGGTTTTGATTTATTTTTCAAACAATGGTATATACAATGATTGAAAAAGTTTTAACTCAGAAATCTTGGAAATGGTGAAACTTAAGCATCTTATCTTCATAAGGATCTCCTGCCACTCTTGGTCCACTCAGGTATTGAAAAGAAAAATTTGGAAAATTTTCTTTTTCAAGCATGACATAAGGATTCATGCATGAATCTTTAAACAACCCTGTATCTTCCCGTTGTACCTCTTTATACCTCTGATTTCCACTCCTTCTTTTGTTGTACATCTTTTTCAAATAATGTAGATATTCTTTGTCATTTTTGAAGTATATGATGACATCATCTAGGTATGTCAGAATACAGAAATTCAAAACTGGAAACATGGCTTTTAGGAGCATATTTTTGATATCTGGTGGTTTTGCAATTCTGGGTTTGAAAATGGAACTACTTACAACATACTTGAAAATTTCTTTGAGTTGTCTACTTTGCAAAGGAATCATTTGGCTATAACCTGAAACATCATCTTGCAAAGACATATGATTAAAAGCACTTATCATTGGTATATCATGGTCTTGGATAGGAAGGATAAAATTTCTGTCACAAGGGTGTATTAGTGCTTCTAAAATCAAAACAGATCCTATGACTACCTATTTTATCTTTGACTATTACTGTTTGGTTCATATTTTTGTATTTTCTTTTGTCGAGGTTGTTTCTTGGAGTGATGGCAGTGGCATAGTGTTTCTCATTGTTTTCTCTATATGAAGTAGTATTTTGAATAATATTTCAAATTCTAGCAATTCTAAGTCTTTGGTGGAGTGACAGAATGTTAGCCAGTTCAAGTAACTCAGGTATATTTGGACTACAATCATCATATACTTTCATAAGAAGTTTATTAGGCATTTTTTCTGGATTTTGAGCTGTTATGGCTATAGTCAAGGTTTCATTTGAAAGGGTAGAGTTAAGTGATGGCAAATCCTTAAGGTATGGTAAGAACATTAAGCTTCCTTACCCCTGAGTTCCAAAGAGGTTTTTTATATGGAAGTCTTCTAATGCCTTTGTTTTGAAAAAGTTTCCTGATGTTACTGCTGATGTTTGCCTAAGGTTTGAGCAATTTGCTTGATAGTACATAACGGTTTATGCTTCTTGCTCTATCCCTGTTTCAAAAGGAACAAATTCTCTTTCCTCAAGACATAGCTGCTCATGATCATGATAATTTTGAGTGTCTAGTTCATCATAGAGAACTTGGAGCAGCTGATGTGGTGGGTCTAAGTTTGTTTCAAATCCTTCTGATTGTTCTTCAATGTCCTCATCAGTGTGTAAAATGAAAGAGTTCAGATCATAATGCAAGGAGTACATCGGGATGTTATCTGGCCTTTCTTGGCTGCTGATCATATATTTCATGTGTGATTCTCGATAGAGTATTCTATTTTGGTCAAACACAGGAATAGTGGCATAGGACATATCAAGTTGAATATTTCCTTGAAGCTTGGCTCCCCAAGATCTGGATAAAAACATTCCATACTTTGGAGGGATGTCTGCTACCACTATGTCCATGATCAGATGTTTTGCAGGTTCTTGGGCCAAACTAAAACAAATATCTTTGATTACACCCAGACACTTGACTCTACTTGAGTCAAATGAATATAAGTCTTTATATGGTCTTGTGATTTCTAGGCCTAATCTTTCCATCACAACCTTCGACATGAGATTATGCGAGGCCCCGGAGTCTAGCATGGCATTGTGTAATATTTGGTCATGGATATTCAAATTGATGTAAAAGGGAAGAGTGGTTCCTTCTTAGAATTTCCCTTCTATTTTTGGACCAAACAACACTTCAGGAGTGTCATTAGCTAGATTAAGGGTGTTTGCATCATTTCCTATATTCAAGACCTTTAACACTTGAGATTTATAAGAGCTTTGGGCGATAATTTCAATGAGGGGCATGGTAATCTTTATTTTGGCGATTTCACCCTAAAAACTGAAAGATGTTTGTAGTTTAGACAGGTTTGCTTCAGTTTTTTCAGCCATGACTTTCTCTATGTTCTGAGTTTGCTAAATTTGTTTTGGGAATTTGTTTTACACAACCATCTTGGGAATCTTTGTGGAGGTACTAGGAGTCTCTGAGCCAAGACTTGTTTGAATAAATTATCTTTGTTTTGGTCAGTTTTCTTGACCATGATTTTGTTGCTATCCACTACTTTTTTAAGGATGGTATCAGGGGTTTTAGTAGTGTCTGAGCTACCTTTCTTGGAGTTGTCTTGGTTTTTTCTGCTTCTAAGGTCATACTGCCTGTGAGCTTCTATTATGGCACTCTGAAAATCCATGGCAGGATCTTTTGTATCTTCATAGTTGGTTTCATTCTGATTTGGAGAGAAGAACGCTTGTTCTTCTTCTGCGAGGCAAACCTCACTCTCGTTATCAGAACCTATAAGGTTCAAATGATTTTCATCATTGGGTTTTGTATCCCTATCATCTTCTTCCACATAATTTTCATTAAAGGGTGGCCTAATTTGTTGGTCATTTTCCCTTGGTTTGTTTTGAGGTTGTTCCCTCCTAAAATTTTGGTTCTGGTTTCTGTTTGGAGGGTTTGGCTGGTTTTCCCTAAGAGGGGTCTTTTCACTAATATTTTCCCACATTTTGGCCATGGACCTAACCAAGTCATCTATTCTAGGATCTAAGGAAGGGGCTGAAGTGGAGACCTCATCCCGGTATGTGACTTTCCTTTCTGATCTAGCCCTAGCTCTTTTTTCTGCTAAGTTGGCTTCTGCACTTATGGCCACTTTTTGCATTTCCTCTAAGGTGGGGGGTCCTTGTCTCTTAGTTGATAAGTCATGTCTGGGTCAAAGCCTTCAGGGAACTTTGCCAAGGCTGAGCCAAGTGGAGGTTTGAAGTGAGGCGGGAGCGCGTTATACACACTGTTGAACCTAGTGCAGTATCCCTGGACACTTTCCCCATTTTCCCGTTTTAGATTGTTATACTTTGACAGGATTTGAATGGGGTTCTTTTGGATTTCCCACTTTTTTATGAAGGTTTGGTAGAGTTCTGGGAGATCATGGATGCTGTTTGGAGCTAAGCTCTTAAACCATTCTTTGGGTTCTCCGCCCAAGCTTTGGGCAAACATCCTCATTCTGATGGTCTCGTCTTCTATTTCCATGTATTCAAAGGCATCGCTAATCCTATCTACATGTTGTTGAGCTGTGGTAGTCTCAACTCCAGTAAAGTGCGGGATTTTGGATTGATAGTCATTTTTCAAGGGGGCTAAAGGGTGTGGCAGCACCAAGGGTGCATACCAGGTTGCCATGGCGGGAGTTAATCGATGATGTACAAAATGAGGGCTTGTAGGATGAGCTAAGGTGGTTTGAACAGTAGTGGTTTGGATGGGTGTGGCAGATGTACTTGGGCTAGTGATCTGATTTTGAGCAGATCTGGGGTGGTAGGAGCCAAAGTGATGGAGAAGCTGAAAGTCTGGAGGTGTAGTAGGCGAGGCTTCTCTACTAGGACTCTGTGGTAGATCTAGGGGCTCAAGATCGTCAAATTTTTCCTTACTTTGTGACTTGATTCTAAAAATGGTTTTTGCTGATTTTAAGTCAAAGGCGGAATCCTGCAAGGCTGTGAGGTGTTCAGGTACTTATCTTGCTTTACGGATGGACCTATCGGTAGCTAAATTGCCAGTTTCGGAAGCTTTCCACACAATCTTATCTGGGTCATCTACTATGATAGGGGGATTTGGGTCTGGATGAGATCTAGTGTTGATTCTTCGTGAAGCCAGATTTCGAATCTAGAGTTTAGAGAGGATGGTATTTGTGATTGTTTCGGATGGATGGCCTCTCTAGGGGTTTACTAATGTGAAGGATGGTCAAAACAAAAAGATGGACTAGTGGAGTCGCTAGGTGGATTTATGTGAGAACTATGGTCCACCACCCACACTATCAAAGATGCTTTCGGAAAAAAAATTTCTAGCAAACTTTGAGATGAAGACTTGCAAGGAAGAGTGATTCACTTGGTTTGAATAGTTTTCTAGGCTGTCTGGACCAGCTAATGGTTCTATTTGCAAGATGATTTCTGTTTATCTCCTATGTTCAGGTGAAGTCTTATGAATCGATAAGTTATACTTGGTTTGTCACTGAATACAGGGTTTGCACCAGAAGTTTTAATTTTTTGGAAAGGATGAGTCAATAGAAAGGTATGGTTTATGAATTTTTTGGTTTTTTATGGAGTTTTTTAGGCCTACTGAAGGCTAGTGGAGTCACCAGGTGGAACTTGGTTGTTTTTTGTAAAGATGTAGCTATGGTCTACCACCAATAACTAGGAAAAAACCAATCTGGGAATGTTTTGGGGTTTTTTGAGTTTTTATGTGTAGCTTATGGTTTATTAGAGTGTTCTAGACCTGATTCATCACTTTGCTAAGGTGGTGAAAAAAAAAAGAGTTTACTCTAAAGGATTCTATGGACTGCTTACCTGTTTAAATTTTTAAAGACTAATGAATCTACAAGAGTTTGCTAGACTGTTATGTACTGAGCTGGTCCCACCGTGATCGCCATTATGTTAGTGAGTGGTGGGATAAGTCAATCAGATAATATTCTTAAGGCTGTTGAAATGTTTAGGGAAGTCTAAGTTTGTTTATCACTCAGGGTCCCACCGTGATCGCCATTATGTGAGTGTCACGTGATTTGGCTGATTGGCAAGCCAAATGATAGTGTAACATCAAACCAATCTTTGTAGCCTAAGGACCTAGCCTTCTTGGAATCAGAGAGGGCTCTCTCTATTTGTGGAAGGGATATATGTGTGTTTGCTTATTGTGTTCTTGATTTTAGGCTAGTTATTAAGTAGGTTTTTGGTTTTGGATTTTAGGTTGTGAGGGATGAAATGATCAAAGACATAACATAGGTAAAAAGATGTTAGATCAACTGGGCTATGGGGTCGAAAAGGTCAAGAAATTTTTCAGGTGGAGATACAAGGTTGTTCAAGGGCCGATTTGATTCGAGGTAACATGGATCTTTGGGAAAAATGGAGTGAGATGGACATTAAATTTGTGAGGAACAAAGGATTTCAAACATAACTAGTTTAATAGCTGACATAAGCATGGTAGGGCTAACCATTAATCATGAGAAATGTAACTGTAAACTGATCAATGCATAGAAATAAACATTCAAACCATGCATAGAGATATATGACTCTCTAACTTTAGGAAATGGCTATCAGACTTTGGGGAAATACATTTAAGTCAAACAAACAACTCAAATCACTATGAAGGAATGCATAAACATAGTATTCCAAGCTATTGAGCACTTTGAAGCAAGATTGCATAGTTTTAGGCAAAGGGCAAGATCAGTACAAGACCTCCTTGGTTCAACAAATGGCAATCTAATCAATCAAAGAGAGGTTTTAGAGGTGGCTCTATGACTAGCAATGAGTAAGCAGGGCTTACCGTAAATCATACTTAGCATGCATAAAACCATAAATGAAACCAGAAAACAATATTCTTTAGTTATTAAAGAGCAATCAAGGATTCTTTAATATGACTAAGAATGAAGAAAACATAGAAGCTATAAAGAAACAGGAAATTTGAGGTGCCTCCAAGGGCATGTCTCAAATCTATTCTCTACTGGCTTATAGCAAGCAAGAACATGGAATTATGAATGAAAACTAAGAAACAAAATAGAGAGAGAGACACTATACCATTCTACCAAGTCATGGAATCCAACAACAATCCTCTTTCATCATCCAAAAACATCCAAGAAACTATCCAAAAGCATGAGACAAGTGTTTCTTCCAAGCTTGTATGACCATATATTTCTTCTATTCATCAAGTTCAGCCTTTTTTACAATGAAAGTATTTGGAATATATAGGCCAACATGAGGGAAAACCTCCTAGTTCAACTTGCAATCTCATTGGCCTATCCAAAATATCTGATTTTGTCCTTGAGGCTTTGCAAAGGCCAAGGCACAAAATATCTAATAAAATATCTCAAAAATGCTAAAAAAAGAAAATAAATTGACTTTTCCTAACTAACCATGCACAAAAATAGCTAAATGCACATGAGGAAAAGTCACTTTTGAACAGTGCATTTTTTACAAAAATACTTAAGAAATACATCAGCAGAAAGTCCCTTGACTTGCCAACAAATTTTGGAGGACTTCCCGATGTCAAAACGAGGCCCATTATGGCTCGTTGGAAAGATATGAATGTCTATTTTCTGAAAATGTTTATTTTGCTCCAAACTTACCACTAGAGGTCCTCCAAAAATAGACCTGTGTGTAAAAACCCAAAAAATAAGCCTTGCTGATAAACGGGGCAGAGTGTAGAAAAAGCAAGTGTTTTTCACCATTTTTGGGGAGAAAATGATCTTCAATTGATCTAAAAATAGCTGAGTATATGCCCCTAAAATTATGGCATCCAATGATACCATTTTCATCCTTTGAGGATGCCCCAAACTAAAATGGTGATGCCCATGAGTTTTAGCCAAAAACCCAGAAATGACAAAAAACCAAAATTTGTTGAATTTCGCCCAATTTTGACGAGCATGACCCTTAAGGGTGTTTAGAAACATGCTGTGAAGCTGAGGTCAAAATTTGGAGCTTTGAGGTGTCTTTCCTCAATTTTGGTTCCAGACGCTTCCTTTTAGCCTCCTTGAGTTTTTCCTGAGTGGCCTTCAATTTCCGCCGGGCAAACTAATTGAGTGTCTTTGATCTGGATTTTATGTAGGAACGCAATAGAATACAGATATAACCATAGATACAGAGATGCAGTGGAAATAATGCTTCATTTTATTAATAAAAGAATGACTGCAATAAGCTTACAAACATAATGGAAATAAGCTAGGGCGTTGGTAGCATATCTCTGAGAAGAGATGTAGCGTACGCAGGGCTCTGAACTGTGTTACATTGCATCTCGTAGGCCTATTACAGACATAATGGAAATAGATGAGCTAGGGCACTGGCAGCGTATCCCTGAGAAGAGATGTGGTGGCTACCAGCCCCTGAACTGTGTTACAATGCAGACATGATGAAGATGTGGTGAGCTAGGGCACTGGTAGCGCTTATCTCTGAGAAGAGATGTATCGGCTCCCAGCCCCCTGAACTTTATTACAATATAGACATGATCAGAACAAGCGAGCTAGGGCACTGGTAGCGCTTATCCCTGAGAAGAGATGTATCGGCTCCCAGCCCCCTGAACTATCTTACAATGAGGCTTGAGGGCCTATTTATTGTTGAGAAACAATGTAGAATCCGAAACGTCCAAAACCCTAACCGTAGGAGATGAAGCGCCAAAACTGTGGGCCCCATTTGGGTAAATTGGTGGTTCAACTTCCCAGGGACGTAACTTTGGCATCCGATCTCCATTTGACGCACTCAATAGCTCATTAGAAAGATCTATCTGAGGAGTACAACTTTTGCACAAGAAACATTGGTCCATGGACCCATGTTGCTCTCTGTTTTCCCAAAAAACGTCGTTTAGGGCCTCAAAACAGCTTCGGAAGTTTAAGACCCGAAAAAATGTTAAAAATAGTAAGTTGTGCCGAAACTTACAAACTGAAATAACTGATGGTGGGGGTTCAAATGGACTCGATGGGTGGCCACCAATATCCACCTGGATTATTAATGCCCCAAAATGGCTCCGGGTGTGCAGGACCCGAAAACCTGCTATAAATAGTAAGCTGTGCTGAAGCTGAAAAACTGAAAGAATTGATGCTGCGGGTGCAAATGGAATAGGTGGGAGGCCACCGATATCCACCTGGATCATTCCTCCCTCCTTAGGAAGCAATGGTCTCCATTGCGTTAAGTTCCTCCATGGGGGGGGAAATTTTGTTGAACTTGGTGTTGGATTTAGATGTGCCACTGGTGGGCAGCCATTGAAGGATCTGAAAAAAAAAAAAATTTCCATCATCGCGTTCCTCTGTTTCTCGAGGGCATCCTCGAGCAAGATTTTGATAGGATCTCCTGCTCCCTCGTCTTTCTTTCCTTCCGCCATGGGGGGTCGTCGGGGTTGCGAGGTTGAACTCCTTATACACTGGCCGCGTTGGGGACATGAAGAGAAAAACAGAGAAAGAGCAGACCCGCTCTAATACCACTGATCCGGATTTTATGCAGGAACGCAACAGAATACAGATATAACCATAAATACAGAGATGCAGCGGAAATAGTGCTTCATTTTATTAATAAATGAATGACTGCAATAAGCTTACAAACATAATGGAAATAAGCTAGGGCGCTGGTAGCGTATCTCTGAGAAGAGATGTAGCGTACGCAGGCCTCTGAACTGTGTTACATTGAGGCTCGCAGGCCTATTACAGACATAATGAAAATAGATGAGCTAGGGTACTGGCAGCGTATCCCTGAGAAGAGATGTGGCGGCTACCAGCCCCTGAACTGTGTTACAATGCAGACATGATAGAGATGTGGTGAGCTAGGGCACTGGTAGCGCTTATCTCTGAGAAGAGATGTCGGCTCCGGCCCCACTGAACTTTATTACAATATAGACATGATCAGAACAAGCGAGCTAGGGCACTGGTAGCGCTTATCCCTGAGAAGAGATGTATCGGCTCCCAGCCCCCTGAACTTTCTTACAATGAGGCTCGAGGGCCTATTTATTGTTGAGAAATAATGTAGAATCTGAAACGTCCAAAACCCTAACCGTAGGAGATGAAGCGCCAAAACTGTGGGCCCTGTTTGGGTAAATTGGTGGTTCAACTTCCCGGGGACGTAACTTTGGCATCCGATCTCCGTTTGATGCACTCAATAGCTCGTTAGAAATATCTGTCTGAGGAGTACAAATTTTGCACAAGAAACATCGGTCCATGGACCCGTGTTTCTCTCCATTTTCCCAAAAAACGTCGTTTAGGGCCTCAAAACGGCTTCGGAAGTTTAAGACCCGAAAAAATGCTAAAAATAGTAAGTTGTGCCGAAACTTACAAAATAAAATAACTGATGGTGGGGGTTCAAATGGACTCGATGGGTGGCCACCAATATCCACCTAGATTATTAATGCCCAAAACGGCTCTGTGTGTGCAGGACCCGAAAACCTGCTATAAATAGTAAGTTGTGCTGAAGCTGAAAAACTGAAAGAATTGATGTTGCGGGTCGAAATGGAATAGGTGGGAGGCCACTAATATCCACCTGGATCAGTCTTATAATGCCCGGTAATCCTCCGTTGAAGGTCCAAGTCTCTATTTTCCTGATCCAACTTCCTCTCCAAGTGATCATTAACCCTCTCAAGCCATGCTTCTCGATTGTTCTCTATCTATTGTGTGAACAATGTAGTGAGAGGGGTAGATTGGAGAAGGGCAGATTCTTCTTCCTTTTGTTTCTCAAGGGCTCTTTTGAGCCCCGTGGTTCTTGGCCTCTTTCTCCTGGGCTGATCTTCATCTTCTTTTTCATCGAAATCACCTATGAGTTCTTCCAATCTCACTTGTGCTTTAGATGCCTCTTTTTTGTATTTGATGGCCCGTGTCTCATATACCACCATATGGACACTCATTTGTTTGTTTTGAATTTGTAAAAAGTGATTGAATTTTATATCCCTCTCAAGATCAGTCCTCAAAGCATCAATTTGGTTTTCTCTATTGATCAAGAGATTTTCTAGGATCTCGGCTTCATTGTCGCTATCATCACTTTCGATTTGAATGATGTCGAATTCCCTTTCCTTTTCATGACTGCTTTCTTCTTTCTCCTTTCCTTTACTTTGGGTGGCTCTTTTAGTTTTCCTCCTCTTGGGAAATTCGACAATGGGTTTCTTGGGAAATTTCCCCTTGCTTCGGAGGGCCCGAGTGAAATTTGGAGTTACAGCTTTAGGCACCCTTTTCCTTGATGTCCGAGGCTTAGCCACTTTTGGAGAAGAGAGCATGGCCCCTTGCCTAGGAGAGGTAGCTATCACATGCTCTATTGGCTTTTTTCCCTTGTTAATTTTCTCATCATTCTTGCCATTATCTTGGATTTCTTCATGGATACTGTTAGCGCTCGAATCTGCCTCAGGCTGAAGAAGGAAAAACTCAAGGCCACATCAAACCAAGCTTAGCCTCGTAGCTAGCCCTATGAGGGCAGGAGAGGGCTCTCTCCGGGTCTATCTCGGCAAAAGGTCTTCAAAGGGGCTAAGATGACTCAAAATTGATACTAATTTTAGGCTAGTAAAGAGATATGAATGAGCTTTTTAATAAATGACTGGGTTTTCTGGACAGTATGGGGACAAAGGACAGCATGAGCAGGGAAATTAAATGAAAGATGCAGATTATCTCATGAGGCAAGATAGGAGCGAAGTTTAACAATTAAATTGAAATTAAATGGAATGTAAAGACTGTTTAAGAAAGATGAAAAGGGAATTTAAACAATGAATCCTTTCCAACAGAAGAAAAACACATAATATGAACGCTTCTCCAGGGCAGAGCAATAAGCTGAATTCTACCCTTCTCACTTAGAAACATTCAAATTGAAATGATTATTAATTAACTATGAAACATAACGATTACATATGAAACAAAAGGAAAAACATTCGCTAAACTCACACCACAGGGATCTTATGAACCAGAGCTGCGTCCTTTCATTATTTCTCTGTTGAAATGTACAATGAAACTCTCTGTTATTCCCTCTACTTCTCCCAGAACTCTCCTCCTTGGCGAAATGATTTACAATGTATAAATAAACTTAGGGATCGGGAAAACAAATCGATGAAAATAGGGAGCAGTTTCACCTAAAATCATGAAAATAGGAAAAGTCTGCTCTAAAAAGGAGCAACATTTACAATTTGTTTGTTGATAACAAATGAATTGGCAAAACCTGTAGCTAGACTTTCTGAACTGCAACTGAAGACAAAAAATAGGTAATCGAATCCTATTTCTTGGTACCATATTCAAGCTGTACCCTTTACCTGAAATGGTGACCACTTCCCAAGAGGTGGGAAAAGGTCAAGCCTTGCTGGAGGTCAAATTGTTAAATGCAACGAACTTTACCAAACAAGGCATGCTTTTACGAGAAAACATTTTCCTTTGCTTTAGACACCTCTGCTACAATCTGAAGTATAGCAGCTTTTAACTCAAAATAGTCATCCAGAGTATCGTAAATTTGATGAGCATAGGCTTTGAAACTCGGTTCTATATTTGAATGGAAGTCTGTCTTTGATGCTCTGTAATAAATTTGAACCTCTACAGAAAACTCCTTTCTTTTTCTAGTGTTTACGCACTTGCAGTCTATTTGTTCTCCAAGCAAAACAGAGAATCTGCGTTGTTCTGGTATCTGATTGCTAAGAAAATTCCCATGAATAACTGCACGTAGCTCTCAGAACATTACTGTAAACTGTATACAAGGACTTTCTAACAAAGGAGATCGTCTTGGAGCAAGAGTTGTCGATTTTGAATATTTGGGATGCAGTTTTGATTTTTCTGGGCTTGAAGGTTGTGTGTGCCGCGTGCACACAAAAATGCACTGCAAAATGATGCCCAGTGCGCTGCGCGCACTCTATGCGCCGCGCGCTCTTTGTATGTGCCGCGCGCTCCTTAACACACACAGTCGGCTTCAAAACTACAATTTCGCCTTTCCATTCTTCATTTTGACCTCTCCAATGTTTTCTTGAATGAAAATGATACAAGTTTGACATCTTGACATCTACAAATGTATTTGGATCCTCTGGATCTCGCTGCCAACGAAATACTGCATCTCCTTTAACACCCATCTCGGTACTTTTCCCAAATGGACCTTGCAATGTAGCAATAAAGTCTACACGAGGGTCATCAACTGGCCTCAACATGATTTTAGCCATCATTTTCCCCGACTCTTCAAAATAGTCCGCAAAAAGGCATGCCCTTGAAACCTTGGTAAATAAAAAGTCATAAGATGACTCTGCCATCCTGGAACGTGTTGCTAGAGGTGGAAAATCAAACAATGGCAGTACCAAAACCACAGGCGGAGGTGGCTCTGCCTTTGTGATCCAATCTGCCAATAGTGAGGTCCAGTTTCCCATTCTTGCTTCGAAATGCTTTCGCTCTGCTTCCAAACTATGATGAATACATTTGCCTCATAGAATGCAATGAACTGATTGTTCTGTCTCCTCTCACACTGTATGTGAACTCCTTCAACTGGAAAATTGTAAATAATTACATATTGAAAACAAATTTAATGATTTCTTCTTCAAAACCCTGTTTTGAAGAAGAAATACCCTCAAGCATCTTTAATGATGAATTTTTGAACTAAAAACATATGGAAAACCTCCACATGGCCTGCGGGCGTTATTGAAACATTTTGAGAACAACTATCTGCAAACCCTAGACCTATGACTCTTGTTTGACCAACCCAGCACTCAATGACTGCAAATGATGAGAAATGAACCTTGGTGAATTTGACTCTGACAGAGGACTGATAAGACTGAGTCTAACATTGGCTCCAATGGGGATGGCAGCTGCCGCTTCTTGGAGGTGCCAAGAACTGCAGATCTTTGGGAGAGCAGACAGTGCCTCCATCCATTGGGCTATGGAATCCATTATACAAGAAATTGACACAAGACTGATGACTTAATTTATTTCACTGGAAATTCAACTCAAACTAACTCAATGCAAACTGAAATGACAGGAAAAACTTGACTCTAGCAAACTAACTCAAGACCTGAACTTAAAACTTAAAGCTTGCTGGCAGTACATAACCGCCTGTGTTTCTTACAAGACAATATACCATCAAACTATATCATAATGCCAATGTAACCAATCAAGCAGCATGGCTGCTATCTGATTTCTTCCCAAATGCTTTCTGATACGTAGGAAAAGAGAAGAATCGAAAGGCAACTCCCATGGAAATTCGGAATCAAGTTGGCTACTAATAAACTTGCAAAGCATGAATTGACTAGATGACTTCAAGAATTCTGCGAAAGGATCTTCATAAACATAGCTCTGGTCTAGGCCATCTTCATAGCTGGATATTAAACTTTTTCTCTTATCTATGTAGGCTTTCTTTGGTGATTGCAACAAACTGTCAAAAGGATCCTGAAATTCGTGAATAATCAACCTCTGTTGCTGATGCCAAGCAGAACACAATTCCCCTTTATCAATCTCTTCATATGACTGCAAAATTTGATATTGGCTTCGTGATGAAACATGAGATGAACAAAACAATGAAGTAGGCTGCCAAATAAGATCATTATCAACATTCTCTTCTGACACATGGTTATCCAATGGAGAAGAATTTTTACAGCAAACATCATCCAATACTCGAGCAATAGGATCAACAAAAACTTGAGAAGATTGTTGCGATGTATCCATTGAAACTATATGACCTCCTATTGACTGTTCATCTTTTTCTTTAGAGAGATTACGAAGATTCTACTTTATGAACTGAATTGCTTTGAAACAAAAGGGTATAGAATCTTCCTGCATCATCAAATCATGTATTTCATCTTCCACACCTTCATCTATAATCTGACCTTCAATTTCATTTGGTGGCTGCAAATCTGATGCTACGGGCTGCTCAAGAATTTCGTTATCTGTCTCATCCTCAACATTAACACTGAGAGATTGTTGATTTCCTATAGGCTGCTCATTTGAAAATTTACTATGCAATTTTCCTCTCAAAAACTGAAATGATTCAAAACAAAATGGTATGGAGTCATCTTGAATCATTAAATCATGTGTGCCAGCTTCCATGGCTTCATCTGCAACTTGACAATCAATGGATTTCAGGGGCTGAAAATCTGAATATGAGAAGTCTTGAACAAGGTTTTCATTGCGCTCAAGATGGTCCAGATCAAGACTTGTTGACGTTTGATTTCTGATTGCATGGAAGTTATCTCTAATGAACTAAAATGAATCAAAACAAAAAGGCAAAGATCCTTCACTTACTTCAAAACTTGATGCACTTTCCTCATCATTGCCATAGCTGATATGCATCGATTGATCACTGTACTCGAGCTGCCGAAAGTGACCGTCCTCTGAAGAATCAGCCACTGATTTGTCTGCAAGATCGGCTTCTTTTTGGAGAACATAATCATCATAATACTGATCAAACTGAGGCAATTCATCGGTATAAAACACATCATCAAACATACATATCATATCAACAACTCTCTCTTCTTCACAATGATCTATAAAACAATCACTATGACAACTGGGATCAGAAACAAAATGTTTTGGGTCAGTCGCTTGTTCTTGAATGTCATTTTCATTTTTTGCAGTCATTTTCCGCACCATCTCTTCTACTGCATTTACGAAAACATCAAGATTTTCCTTTGAAGGTGTCAGCTGCTCTGAAACATTCTTATTTTCTTCTTCCTTCAACCTTGCCCTCAAGATCAGCAAATGAGCCTCTACATTTACTGCATTGTTCTGCATCTCGTGAAGTGTTGCAGTATTCTTTTCTCTCAGCTGAAACTCCATTTCCGGATCAAAGGCACCCGGGTAGTGCAAGAGAGCAGATCTAGGAGAAGGTCTTCTATCAGCTGGTATCGAAAAATATACTTGATTAAATCTGGTAGAAAACTGTTGTACTGTCTCTCTTGACTGTCTCTTCAACTGGGCATACTCGTCTAAAATCAAGAAAGGGTTCTGTCTAATCATCCACCTGTCAAGGAAAACTTCGACGAACTGCTGGAAATCTGTGATGCTCGCATCAGGCAAGGCTTTGAACCAACTCTTGACTTTGGCTTGCAAAGAAAGAGAAAAAAGCCTAATACTAACATCTTCATCATCAACTTCAAAAAAATCCAGAAAAGTTTTAACATTCTGCACATGTTGCTTAGCGTTGACATTGTTGCTTTCACCATCAAATCTTGGTAGATATAGGTCATAATTTTTAGGGAAAGCATGAAGAACAGAAGGTAAAACAAGAGGTTTATACCTATATGGGACTATAAAAGGTGTAGGAGTATATACAAGAGCTACGGGATCAGTTTTGTTTTCTTTAGGCTCATCACTCTGAAGAGAGTCATCATAAGACATGGGAAAAGTAAGGAGGCCAGGATCGAAGGGAAACTCAGCATTTACATTCTTTGAATAGGTCGAGTGAATATTTTGATCACCTTTATCATACAACAAATTCTGAAAAACTTTCAGGACAGCTTCAAGACCAGCGAAGAAGTAATTTACAAGAAAGCAGATTAGATCCTGAATACCATTCCACTTTAGATACCTGAACTTTGTGTAAGATCCTTCCATTTTCTCAGAGAAAGAGTCAGTCCTCCAGTGGAGTCTCTACTTTGAATTGAAGTCACCAGGTGAATGATTTCAGCCTTCTTATGTCTGATCGTTGTCCACCATCAACCATCAGATCTGAACCTGATACATATACTGGGGCAATTTATAAGTTAAGTGTTACGATTACAAGCTAGACTGGAGATCGACTGAAGTAGCATTTATCTACTATGCACTCGCAGAGCAAGAGCAGTTCGAAGGCTACCTGGCATGACTTCAGGCTCCGTCTGTAGCTGTAATTCAAACAACACTAACCAGCAAACCAATTTTTCCCCAGTATGGTGGCCACTATGTTAGCGCTCGAATCTGCCTCAGGCTGAAGAAGGCAAAACTCGAGGCCACATCAAACCAAGCTTAGCCTCGTAGCTAGCCCTACGAGGGCAGGAGAGGGCTCTCTCCGGGTCTATCTCGGCAAAAGGTCTTCAAAGGGGCTGAGATGACTCAAAATTGATACTGATTTTAGGCTAGTAAAGAGATATGAATGAGGTTTTTAATAAATGACTGGGTTTTCTGGATAGTATGGGGACAAAGAATAGCATGAGCAGGGAAATTAAATGAAAGATGCAGATTATCTCATGAGGCAAGATAGGAGCGAAGTTTAAAAATTAAATTGAAATTAAATGGAATGTAAAGACTGTTTAAGAGAGCTGAAAAGGGCATTTAAACAATGAATCCTTTCCAATAGAAGAAAAACACATAATATGAACGCTTCTCCAGGGCAGAGCAGTAAGTTGAATTCTACCCTTCTCACTTAGAAACATTCAAATTGAAATGATTATTAATGAACTATGAAACATAATGATTACATATGAAACAAAAGGAAAAACATTCGCTAAACTCACACCACAGGGATCTTATGAACCAGAGCTGCGTCCTTTCATTATTTCTCTGTTGAACTGTACAATGAAACTCTCTGTTATTCCCTCTACTTCTCCCAGAACTCTCCTCCTTGGAGAAATGATTTACAATGTATAAATAAACTTAGGGATGGGGAAAACAAATCGATGAAAATAGGGAGCAGTTTCACCTAAAATCATGAAAATAGGAAAAGTTTGCTCTAAAAAGGAGCAGCGTTTACAATTTTTTTGTTGATAACAAATGAATTGGCAAAACTTGTAGCTATACTTTCTGAACTGCAACTGAAGACAAAAAATAGGTAATCGAATCCTATTTCTTGAATGCCACTTTGCACATTCCTATACAACTGCCCTCAAATTTCTAGAAATGCGTTGGCCACTTTACCGAAATTGGGAAAAGGTCAAGCCTTGCTGGAGGTCAAATTGTTAAATGCAACGAACTTTACCAAACAAGGCATGCTTTTACGAGAAAACATTTTCCTTTGCTTTAGACACCTCTGCTACAATCTGAAGTATAGCAGCTTTTAACTCAAAATAGTCATCCAGAGTATCGTAAATTTGATGAGCATAGGCTTTGAAACTCGGTTCTATATTTGAATGGAAGTCTGTCTTTGATGCTCTGTAATAAATTTGAACCTCTACAGAAAACTCCTTTCTTTTTCTAGTGTTTACGCACTTGCAGTCTATTTGTTCTCCAAGCAAAACAGAGAATCTGCGTTGTTCTGGTATCTGATTGCTAAGAAAATTCCCATGAATAACTGCACGTAGCTCTCAGAACATTACTGTAAACTGTATACAAGGACTTTCTAACAAAGGAGATCGTCTTGGAGCAAGAGTTGTCGATTTTGAATATTTGGGATGCAGTTTTGATTTTTCTGGGCTTGAAGGTTGTGTGTGCCGCGTGCACACAAAAATGCACTGCAAAATGATGCCCAGTGCGCTGCGCGCACTCTATGCGCCGCGCGCTCTTTGTATGTGCCGCGCGCTCCTTAACACACACAGTCGGCTTCAAAACTACAATTTCGCCTTTCCATTCTTCATTTTGACCTCTCCAATGTTTTCTTGAATGAAAATGATACAAGTTTGACATCTTGACATCTACAAATGTATTTGGATCCTCTGGATCTCGCTGCCAACGAAATACTGCATCTCCTTTAACACCCATCTCGGTACTTTTCCCAAATGGACCTTGCAATGTAGCAATAAAGTCTACACGAGGGTCATCAACTGGCCTCAACATGATTTTAGCCATCATTTTCCCCGACTCTTCAAAATAGTCCGCAAAAAGGCATGCCCTTGAAACCTTGGTAAATAAAAAGTCATGAGATGACTCTGCCATCTTGGAACGTGTTGCTAGAGGTGGAAAATCAAACAATGGCAGTACCAAAACCACAGGCGGAGGTGGCTCTGCCTTTGTGATCCAATCTCCCAATAGTGAGGTCCAGTTTCCCATTCTTGCTTCGAAATGCTTTCACTCTGCTTCCAAACTATGATGAATACATTTGCCTCATAGAATGCAATGAACTCATTGTTCTGTCTCCTCTCACACTGTATGTGAACTCCTTCAACCGAAAAATTGTAAATAATTACATATTGAAAACAAATTTAATGATTTCTTCTTCAAAACTCTGTTTTGAAGAAGAAATACCCTCAGGCATCTTTAATGATGAAGTTTTGAACTAAAAACATATGGAAAACCTCCACATGGCCTGCGGGCGTTATTGAAACATTTTGAGAACAACTATCTGCAAACCCTAGACCTATGACTCTTGTTTGACCAACCTAGCACTCAATGAATGCAAATGACGAGAAATGAACCTTGGTGAATTTGACTCTGACAGAGGACTGATAAGACTGAGTCTAACAGATGCCTTGACTGTCCTTTTGCATTTCATTTTTAGGGTTGTCCTGCTCACTGTGTTGCACCTTTTCATCATGCTGATGTTATTTTTCATGAGGCTGTTGTTCATTGTCATGTGGCTGCCTCTGTTCATCATGCTGCTATTATTTTTCATGAGGCTGTTGTTCATCATCATGTGGCTGCCTCTGTTCATCATGCTACACCTGTTCATCACGCTGCACCTATTCATCATCATGCTTCTCATTATCATGCTTCTCATCATCATGTTGCTCTTCATCATGCTCTTCTTCCCCTTGCTTCTCTGCCTCACTGTACTCTTTTTCCCCTTGCTGTCCTATTTCATCATGATGCTGCTCATCATCATCTTCCTCCTCTTGCTCATGCTCTTCTTCCTCATCATGCTCTTTTGCTTGTTCAATGGGAAATTTGAGCTTCTTGGGAATGGGCTTGCTTGAAGAAGGCAAAGGAGGTGAGTGGAAGGTGAAGGAGATGTATGAAATGAAGGGACAGTGGTGAAATCCGAATGTGTAATGAAATTATCCCAAGAGACTTCCTTCTTCTCAAGCTGATGAAGAATGATAACCTTGATGAGGGAATGATGGAAGAGGCAGACTATCTGCTGAGAAGGAGGTTTTTTCTGAATAGTGGAGGCCATTTTCTCAATACTTCTATGTAGGAAGAAAGGGAGATTTAGCAATTTGGCTCTCGTGAAATGCATGAGCAATCAGACATGATAGGCATAGACTCGGGATAATCTTCCCTCGCAAGTGAAGTATTTCATGATTATCTTCATGAGGGGGGAATAACTAGTCAATAGATATGAGAAGGGGAAAATGGATGGACATGACTCTCTATGCTCAGGCTTCAGAAAAGGCTTGTATTGTTCTGAGTCCAGGTGGCTTTGTTTAAACCACTTCTCCCTAACATAAGGGATTTTGGTGGCCTTGGAAATGGACCTTGGAGAGAATTTGAAATCTAGGCCTGCCAACTGAAAATGCTTCTCTTGAAATCTCAAAGCACATAGATGTGTCAAAGGGGAATATATTTTCACCTCTTACACCCTTTGACAAAACTCTAAACACCCAACCTCATGGAAGTTAAACATGACTAATGGATGAGCATTTACCTCTTCAGTGGAAACAGGCTCAAACCTCCTATGAAGGCCACTCCTACTATCTTGCCTGGGAGGCATTTTTTTTTTAATGTTCTTTGCAAAGCCAAGCTGTCTCAAATGGCCTTTGGAATGTTTTCTCAAGAACACACCCTGTCCTCCTTGTCAGTCACCATTTGACCAAGACAAACTGCTTCAAATGTTTTGTGAAATGGTTCCCCAACACCAACTTTGTGCTCTTTCTAAATCACTATTTTGTCCTCTTTTATGCCAAACAACAAGTTTTTTTCAAATGAAAAGCAAATATTCAATTGATTACTGTGCTTGGGCAAGGTAATTTGAAAAGAGGTATTTGTGGCTTTCTTGTTAGAACAAGGGTCTCCTTGTGTTTAGACAAAAACAAAATCACCCTTCCCCAAACAATGCTTTTCTATTGTTCACTGGTTCTTTACAAGGTAAGACAAAACAACCTCAGCTGATTTTGAAAAGCCTTTCAACATACTTTGTTTTATGGAACAATGGAGGATGCACAAGGTTTCACTATTTCACCATTCAAAAGAAGACACTTTTGAACTGACAAGGCATTCAGATATGACCACTTCTTTCACTTTACAAAAACTGTGTTCACCTTAGGATCATTGTCTCACTTTACAAACATTGTTTTTACCTTAGGATCACTGTTTCCCTTTACAAACAATGTTTTCACCTCAGATTTGCAGATAGAGGTTAATTTCTTTTTATCACTGTTAGGACATCTTACAGCAACTTGAAAACCTTCTACCACTGTGTTTTCGCCTTGCAATTAGTGTTATGGTCTATCACTATTCTTGAAGGCAGTTTTAGGAATTTTGAAACTAATATAAACACACCATATCCTTCTACTGTAATAATCTTTGGAAACACAGTAACAAACCACCTTGATTTCCTACCAAGAAATCTACTTTTCAATCACTATTTTAGTCTTGAAAAACATGGCATCAATCACCCCTTTAGAAATTCGAATGCACCAAGGGGCAGTAAAAAATACCTTGAAGATCGCTTATGGTCCTTGCTTAATGAGTTGAGCAGGTCTCAAGACCCTTTGAAGGTGTTTTGATCGTTCAAACAGGCACGGCACGTTCAAATGGAAGTGCGCCACACAGTAAAACAGGTGTCAGGTCGGCCTTCGGGCAGTGGTGACCGTGCGCACAAGTGCACCGCACCACCGTTATAAGCCTTTGTAATTTCTGCTCTAAACGCGTTGTGCACTTTTCCAGGCACGCCACGCAGGCTTTAATTCTCTAAAAAATCTGAAAAATGGCTCGAAATTTCTTGCTTGGTCCAGTGAATGGCCAGGAGATATGTCACTTGCGTTTTGAATTTGTAAAATACGCCCTGCAACGGTCTCTTACTCCTTTTATAGTCGAAAAAGCCAACACCCTTTGAAATTTTCTTTGTGAGGTTTTTGGAATTTTTTTGAAAAGGATTTTGGTTTTAAACAAAAAATGAAGCACAACTTTATACTTTTGAAGACATCCTTGCTCCTTTGAAACAGGAATTTCTCTTAGAACCTCATAAAAACATTTCACCTGAGAATACTTATTAACATGAGGCTGTTTCTTAACCCTTGAAACCTTTTGAAAAAAAAAATATTTTATTTCAAACCTCATTTGAAACTGTAAGTGAAAATCTCTGCTACAAATATTCTCCACCATCAAGGAAAATGACTAACCTTATATTGCCAAAGTAATCCAGTCTTCAACTTTTACGGAGATATAGCAGGGGATGATGAGCTGAAGTTGAAATGTAAACATGGGAAGGTTGTCCCTTTGTTCCTCTGTGAAGGAGGTCTGTTGATGAAGGAGGCATATATTTAACAAATGCCTGGGCTCTTTTCAACCCCTGTTTTAACCAAATGAAGAATATCCATGAACAACTATTAGTGGTTTTCCTTGTACTTATTAGCAGAAGTTAGTTTAAAACCAAGATTGTTTTACTTCCTTGGCCATTTGCTTAACAACATTTCTTCATTCATAATCATCCAATTATCTTCACACTATATTTCAATTCTGTGTTTTTATAGTGAAACTCATGTAAGCACCTTTTAAAACACCACAACTTTCCCTCTGTTTTTAACACCATTTTTCTATCCATAAGCCTTCAGTTGCTTTCCCACTGCACTTAAAACCCTGCCTCTATTCCTGGCCCTCTTCTTTTTAGATGAAGGAGGCCTTTATCACATTTCCAAACCCTTTGCTTGTAAAATGAAGGAGGTTTTCAACCAATGATCTAACCCTGTACTCATGTATGGAGGAGGTTTTCTCAGTCTTTCAACCCTCTGCTCATGTATGGAGGAGGTTTTCTCAGTGATGCCATTTCATCTGCTTTCAAACAATGTTATCTTTCCTTTCACTGCCTATTCATGCTTATGCAGATAAAAGTGACAAATTGAAAATATGCCATGAAGGGCATTTCTCTGAGACATATAATCCTGCTGTTAAAATGCCTTTATGCATCTTTAGACAATCAGAGCCAGCCTGGCCAGTATCTGCAGAGCATTTCTTGTTATTCTCAAGTCACTAACCTTTGACTATGTTTGCAGGAGCTTATTGAAATAACTCTTTGTCCAGTACTTGCATCCCAGGCTCAAAACCACATGAGAAGTAGTTGTCTTCTCATGTTGACTTTAATACTATCTTCTGGAACACTAGTATACTTCTGCTCTTTGACAAAGACATTGAAACATTGTACATCTACCTACTATCAGCTTGACCTGTGGCATATGTATTGCTGAGACCTCAAGGCTTGTTAGTGGCACGACCTAAGGGTGCAATCAAGCTTTATTTGCAGAATAGAAAGGTCCTCTAGGATTGGTTGATATTAGATAGAGGTTCTTTTGGCTTTAGGATAGTTTGCTAAGGGAAAATCGCCTAAAGTGCCACTACCTAACTTAGGGGAGACTTTTTGGACATATTTGGATTATTCTCTTTGGAGCTGATGGACAAGCTTGTATGGTTGAGGCTAGATAGGGCTTGACAATGAGCTTTTATCTCGTCATGGGCTGATTGAAAAGGTAGGAAGGAAAAATTGTTTATGGGTGTTTTCCAGCTGGAAAATTTGACAAATTTGAGATCAGTTGCTAGAAAATTTGGCTTTAAAAACTAGTCATCATCAACAGGTGAAAAATACTGATGACTAACACGTTTCAAAAACAGAGTGCCCTTAGGCAGTTTCGTAGAGAAACTTTGTAGCATGTCTACTTCTACCATTTAACCTCCTTTTATGAATCCTTTGCTAATCAAGATGTGTTTGTCGGTCACACTAGATAAATACCATCAATTTCCCTCCTTGGATCTCCATAAAACTAATTTTTAAAATAAAAATACTCTTCATAAATTTCGTAGCGAATTTCAGCCCTCAAGCCTAGACCTCACTACGAAATTGCCTGATTTGGCTAAAAGTGCAGATTTGGAAATTTTCTTCAAAAAATCAGATTTTAAACCAAAATTTGTGTTATAGGAAACGTTGTAAACTTAATAACAAAAAATTTTAGCTCAACCCCTTAGTCCTTGGGTATTTCATCTTCAGCAACAACAAGTTGTATCTCATGCTCATCTACCAAGCTAATCTTCATCCCTCTTTTCTTCTGTTCTTCTTGGATCATGTCCATTTGGTCTTCCAACTCTTTGACCTACCCTTTGAGATTTTTTCTCTCAGACTGTAACCACAGATTTATTTTCCTTATGTTTTTCACCACCTTCCTCAGAGGAAGACTTCTCTTCAGCATCTTCTTGGCATTTGACAAATTTTTATCATACTTGTCCAGTTGCTCCTTCATTTCTTTCTCAAAATATGACATTAGTTGTCTTTCCACCTTGGCCTCTTTTAATTCCAACTTGACTTCAACTACTTATTCCCTAGCCTCTCTTAATTTTTCTTGTAAAATTTTCACTTCAGTCTTTTCCTCAACATGTTCTTTTCCTTTCCTTTGTACAAAGACCTCTTCTGCTGCAGGAGATAGGTCTATGATGTTTTCTGGATGCTTACCTTCACTAATCTTTTCTTCTCTTTTTCTTTCCATGGCAACCTTTACAAGCTGTGACCTGTTCATTACTTCCGTGGCTGGAAAATGAAACTAACATTTTCTCCTGCAAAATCCAACTTTTTGACAGACTTACCTTTCTGCATTTTCCTTCTATCTCCTTCAATGTCTTCTGTCTATACAATTGGGGATTCTTCAATTTCTATTTCCCAGAGGATGTCTTCAAGGTTTCCCTTGGCAAGGGTTTGGATCCTAGTTACCCTCCTGTTGTTGTGTTTACTAATTCTCTATTTTTGTCTTGCAGGTGATGGCTGAGGAATATCAGTCTCTTGCATAGGTTCAACTTCAATGTCTGATGCAGGATCATTCGTCAAAGCTTATAAGAACCATGAGTCTTATTTCACATTTACTAAAGGGAGTGGGTTCCCTTAATCATTTTGTTTATTTTCCTAAGTTTAGTTGAGTTTGAGGAAATTTTAAATTGTGGAGAATATGTCGTGAATGGAGAGATCTTAGAGACATTTGAGTAATCCTAGGAGGATGAGGATTTGAGGGATTTAAAAGCTTAATTTATGATTTTTTTTTAGAAAAGAGTGGAGATGAAGAGAAGTGAGAGATTGTTGGATCTGAACTAAATTGGTTCATGATTTTGTATTTGTATAATTTGTGACCTTTTGAATAATTGGGTAGATATAGCAAAAATTGTAAAAGAGAGACCGAGAGCTGGAAAATTGATGAATCAAGCCACGAAGGGCTAAATCTCTGTAATTTCTATTTCTAGAAAATAGATTGAAGTGTGGTGTGGAAAAATCATGTTTTGGGTGCTAACTTTTGGTTGAAAACTTTCGAAGATCAATTCCGTATACATTGGTACCTTCTTCTATTTGTTGTGTTTTTACTTTGAATCTATTAGTGAATAATTTAAGGGTTTATCGAATAATTTTGTATTTGATATGTTATAGAACCTTGTTCTACCCATAATTATGAGATTGGTGAATCATAAAATGATGAATAAGTAAACTAAAAAAATCGTGTGTGGTATATCGCATAGATCCATGGTGGTTTCTGGTAATGATATAATATATGTGATTAATCTATGAAGATGACACGTAGCACATCCTGGGTAGAGAAAAATACTTTTATCGCATACTTTAGTAATGTTATCCATCATGCTAATTTATATGAAATGATCGTTGGATTTACAAAGGTTTAATTGGATGCCGAAGATAGGAGATAGAGGAATGGTAAGACCAAAGTCGTAATTGGAGATTGGTTACTTTAAAAGAAACAACAATAAAAAAAATATTAATGTTTATGCTACTTCTCTTTTGATCGTAAGTTTTAAAGTCTTCAATATTTTAATGTTTTGAATTACGATGACTGTCGGATGTGGGTAGTTACATGGATGGTAGATGTTTAATGAGAAGAAATTCAAAGTGGAAAAAATAGAATTGATCACATTTTAATGTAAAAGATAATGATTGGTTTTCTAAATTATGCGTAGACATTGATTCCTCCATTTGATTAAGTGTATATTTGAGCAAAAATTATAAGTTTCTATTGGGATTCCGACATCAAGTGGTATCAGCGCAGAAAAAGTCTTTGGTATTATCAGAACAACAGTAGAGATACCTACATGCTAGAGTAGGAACAATCAAAGCAAAATCAAAGAAAAAAGGAACCTAATGCAAAGGATATTGAGATCAGAACGGGGAAAAGGACTGTTGAATTCTGTGAATTACTACAAGGTGTTTCAGGTCGGGTAAGAAGATTTATTTTGATTTGAATGTTTAGAGAACAACAAGGGAGTGAAATTTCAGAGGAGAAGATGTTTTCCTTACAGGCAATTGGAATTTCCATATTTGAAGTCAATGCTTAGTAATGTTTAAATGTAAGATTGATTGAATGATTGGTTTGATTCAAAAAGTAAACTGAAGTAAAAAAAGGTTTTGAATTTAAAGTCAAATAGAAGAGTGGTTTGCTATGGCACTGAAGACATTTAAATGATTTAGAGAATTTTGTGAAAACTAAAGAATGATTGAAGATTTCTTAAGTATTGTTGAAGACAATGATAATGATGGTTGAAGGAACACTTATACTGAATACTGGTTTCAATCAATCTTAAAGGAGAGCCATTACAAGGATTGAAATTTGAAATTTGCAGAAGGAAGGTAAGCTTTTCTTACAAAAACATTATCAGAAAGAATTTGTAGTGTCTGTCATGAATTTTGTAAATATTGTTGAAGTTCAAACTGAATCTTAATTGATCTTAAAATCTAAAGTGTACATTATGAAAAGTAAGATGGGAATTAGTTTTAAGACATCTTTGAAGAAAATTGGCAGGTCTGAAAAGACACTTTGATGTATCTTGAGGTAAGACTATGAAGGTCAATGGAAGTAGTTAAATTGATGAAAGATAGAATGAGTTATAACAGCATCATACATTAGGGGAATTTTGAAGTCTAAAATGGGCCTCTTAAGAAAAATGTACAACAAAAATAAACTTTATAAAAACCTATATGATTCAAGGTGATGATGTCAACCATGGGGGATGATTGGCACCATTTTTGGAGTAAAAAAGCAAAAATATTAAAAAATAATAAAATAATAAAACTACTTTTTCAATTTATATTTTCAACTTATCTCCCTAAGGTTTTACTCAAATTTCAAGCTGGAGTACTCAATGGACGAAAAATTTAATTCCTCATCCAAGGAGTACCCATGTTGCATACTTTCGATGGACCCAACTACACGAAAAAATTAGAAATACATGAAAAAACGTGTTTTTAATCGCGTTTTTCATGTATTTATCATTTTTCGTGTAGCGGGTTCTATCAAAAGTATGCAACATGGGTACTCCTTGGATGAGAAATCAAATTTTTCATCCAATGAGTGTTTCCGCTTTAAATTTGAGTAAACCAATAGGGAGATAAGTTGAAAATATGAGTTGAAAAAAGAGTTTTTCATTTTTCCCCTCTAAAATTTGATGATGTAATCAATTCTTATTTTATTATTTCCACTATTATTTTATAATTTCCTTAGGGGGCCCATTTTAGACCTCAAATTCCCCTAATGGCACATGAGCTATGTTAAAGAAGATGAAGTAAGAAGAACTCTCAGATGGATAAAAGGTGGGAGTACCCAACAGTAAAATGAAATTACTGAAGGAAAAGGGAAGTGAGCAATTGAAGATGCAACAAAGAACATATTTGGAAGTTGAGTCGGAGTGCTCAAGGAGAAGAAAGGGTTCTAGTGCAGAGAACCTAGAAAATAAAAGATAACGAAAGGATGATTTGGTATGGGTGACAAGTAACACACTTGTTATAGAAGAAAGAAGGGTTGGTTGCAGCTCACCAGTTAACAAGGAAAGTTCACCAAAGAAAGAAATGAATTTGACTATTGTTAGTCATAACAGGGGTACAAAGGAATGTCACAGACAGAGAGAAAAGAGTGCCAAAGAAGTTGTATTCAAAATAATGAGAAAGGAAGAAATTGACATAGAGGTGGCTGAGATAAAGACAGAACTCAGTCATTTAACGAAACTTATACAGAAAGGAATCAGAGAGGAATTGAAACAAGGATTTTATGTTTAGAAAAAACTTAAGTGGCCTGTGAGGGAATTATTTGTTGAGAAATTAATACTCTGAACATTTGAGAATGAAAGAAGAGAATCCATTTTTAAACCAGAGAAAGGACCTATCCTTGGGAAAGGAGACAGTGATGATAATGATGAAGAGATGACCTATACAAATCAGCATGAGAGAAAGGTGCTGGTAGCATCTTCACAGACAAGAGAGTCTCATATTTTTGGAATTAATTATTTGTGTGAATGTACATTTGCAAGTATGAAACCTAATAAATTTAAGCTTGTGCATGAAAAGTGAAAGAGGCAGAGGCAAGAAAAGCACAAAAGGAGATTCATAAAGAATTTCAATACTTCAATGGGTGGAGGAAATTAAAAGGTATGAGTGAATGGTTGTGTCTTCTCTTATTAAAAACTTATTGGATCATGTTTGAAGAAATTTTAACCTAGATAGGAAACCAATGGAAATTGGACAGAGAAAAGGAAAGAAATGCATTGCAAATTTGTCAAGTGGTGAGAAGAGAAGTTGACACAAAGAACTCAGCTCACGAAGTTAAGTCTAGGAATATTTTGAAGGATCTAAGTCTTGTCATTGAATATAGAAAGACATTATTGTTTTACTTGGATAAACTGAGTTATGGAGAGAATTGTGTAGAACAGGAAGGTATTCTACAAACCTATGATAAAGTTGCCAAGCATAGTCAAGAAGTTGCAGTCCAAGAAGTATTCTTTGTTGAAAAAGAAATCAGAGATGTTGAGGAAGAATTTCTCAATAACTTAGTAAACTATCAAAATAGTCCAAAGAAGCATAAAGATATGATCACTGAGGCTTCAAATGAAGAACCTTGTATTTTTAAAACTGATGTGTTGTGTATGTTTTCAGGTTTGACAAGTAATGGACAGCAATTGGACAATGTGCTTATGCATGTTGATGAAGAAGTGAAATTATTGGAAGAAATGGTTGGAATAGAAAATTATTTTGAGCATGTATTTAATAACTTTGAGAATAATGCCATTGACAGGGAAATTTTTATAATCAAAGAACTCGAAGGTAAGAAAATGAGAGTTTGTGATGATAACCAGAATGAAGCATCTTCAGTAGAAAATCAAGATAGAAGTATTATGGAAAATGTGAAGGAATGTATGATGATGTTGACAATACAGAAGGTCAGGAATTCTATGATTTTAAAATTGATTATTTTTATGAGTCTGTCAACCATGAAGAAGCTTTAGAAAAATAGAATTTTGTTTTTGTTATATATGAAGATGAAACAACATCATTTTTTTGCAATGGTGTCAGTACAGAAGATGAAAGGATATTTCAAAATGATATGCTCCAGGAGATTCTAGCTATTTAATTATTGAATGATAGCCTTGTGTCAGAACAAGGAACACTGTGTAATGCAGAGGAAAGTGCTGAAATGAAATTTGTTGACAGTTTCATGAATCTTGCAAAAAATCAACGTAAAGACTTGATGGTGGAATTATCTGTGGAGAATGAAAAACATAGTAATTTTAAATCTGACAATTGTGATGGAAATTATGTTTTATACAAGAAAGAGAAGCCATATGTAAATGGCATGCTTATTAAATATGAGGGAAGATTTAAATTTCTAGAAAATTTGTTAAGTGAACCTAACGATATAGAGGAAAAGATTGTCTTTAATGACAATGAAGGGAAAGTTGTGAAGTGCAACCAACCGGTTGTAAATGAAAGAGGTGAAATAGAATTGGATATAAATTTCATAATTTCTATGGAAAAAGAGAATATACAATAGTTAGTTGTCAGTGGATTTCAACTAAGGGAAAAGTGTAAAGAGGAAATTGAGAAATTGTGGATGAAGAAGTCATTAAAGAAGAGAACCAGCAAAGAAGAGAATCTTGTTTTTATTTCATTAATCATTTGAAATATGAGTACAAAAATTGCAGTCTGAAGGTCCAAAACTCAGAACCCCTCCAATGTCTTCCTTTCTCCCTTTCATTCTCCTCCTAACCTAACTTTTCCCGTGTAACTTGCAAAACTAATTCTTTTAACAACTATAAAACTGTTAATTCTCTTTAATCTTTCTAAAATATCAAAGTAACACGTCATTATTTTGAAATTTACAAAACCCAAATAAGATCCCCTTTTTACACATTTCACAATATAGATATATGGATGTCAGGATTTAAAATTAATGTAATAATAAATACGTATGCAAGGATTAATATTTTAACGGATATAAACACTCATGTGGGTCCTTGTGGTTTTTTTTATATGCATATCTAAACTATCAAAACCGTAAACTGCTTACGGAAGCACCTTCGTGGTCTCAAGAAATGAGGATCAGTGATGCCGCATTAACATATACTCGTCGATCTGTGAACAATGGTTTAGATCAAACCACTTTACGGGGGCAATCTATCTCATAAGTTCCATGCAACTTGTGCTTCCGGGTTACCGTTAATTATGGATATGAATGATAAAAATATACTATCCTTATGAGACATGGAAAAACTTTAACCTGTTTATATCTCTTCTTTCTAAAAGTTCTCTATCTCCACAATTTTTGATAGGGTGTTATTGTGCTAAGAGTTGCATCAATGGCTAGCCTCCATACAGGCCCCTTTGGAAGCATGTGCTTGATGTATCATCCTCTATCCTTTGAAAATATCACATTTTTGGCACGACCAGCTTTGCATTTTCTCCTCTGTTCCTGTTGCACAAAGAAGAGTAGCTTTGAGTCCATCAAACCACCTTCTGCGTAAAAGATAAACTCTTCTAGCATTTTCTCTTCTTCTTGATGTTCATTATCACCATCATCCTTCTTCAATTGACTAAAATAATATCTTGGAATTTTCCTGGAATTGGATTGCAAGATCAACTGTTGACACACATTCATCAAATTCCATGGGAACATCAACGCTGAGGTTGATTGCAATGTGATCACGTAGATATTTTCATAAGAGCCTTCCATATTGCCAAATTATTTTGACATAGTATAACTCACAGTATAACTGCCTACATCAAAAAACCAATAAAAACAATCATTTTCATCATTCAAATCTTCTTCTGAGATGGAAATTGTGATTAGAAAAATCGAATTCTAGCAAAACAGAGTCATCCCCAATTTGCACAACGTTTTTTAATAAAATTGGTATTTGAAGGAACCCGCAAAACCCCTAAAATTGCTTCAAATTTCTGGACATTTCCCACGATAAAGTCAATTGGGGTCACTTTGCAAAAAACCCATGTCACGGATTCTTGAAATCGTTCTCCATTTTCCCGCAATTTGAAATCGAAAATCCTGTGCCAGGAATGTCTGCTTTTTTTGAGATGTGCAGTCATCTTTTTCCAATTCTTCATCATGGCACAACTCTTCAAATGCCTTTAAAACGTTTTGTTTATCTCAACTATGACTTCGTATGTAGAATTGGATAAGCTTCTTTTCGTTCTTTTAAGGACCCTTTCCAATATCATTTATTTCGAGCAATTCCCCTATCTTTGTAGGCGTCCTTTTATTGATATTTTGTTTTTGGCAACCAAAATGTATTCAACGTAGTATCATATTTCCCGTGCTTTTCCATCTCCCTGAAGACTCAAACTTTCAAGCTTGTATATTTTTCCTCGCTCATTGAGCCATGAAACACACCCAAGACATGAAACGAGGAGAATTATTGAGCAACATATTTTGAGCTTGTGGTTATCTTCTTGAACATGTTGCAACTATTCTTAAATTTTTAATAATTGTTCCTTAGCAAACTTGAATTTCTTAGAACTTCTCCTGACCTTTAGCTCAGTCAAATTGTGCTACAACTTCTAGCTCCAATTGGGGACAACACTTTGGTAGCAAAGTGCTGAGAACTTGTAGATCAGTAGCCTTTATTGGGCATGGATTCAAGTCAAACTGAATCTTCTCCCAATCCAAAATTTCTAAAAATTTAAAAGTTCTCTGAAATCTCTCTCTTCTAGGATCTTTATTCTTGTACTAAAAAAATGTTAAACTAGAGATACTCCAACTGGGAATGCTCAACTCCTGAGATTATTTATGTACAACTCCTAGATATATATATATATATATATATATATATATATATATATATATATATATATATATATATATATATATATATATATATATATATATATATATATATATATATGTATATATATATATATATATATATATATATATATGTATATGCGGGGCTAAACTTAATCGGGTGAGGTCAAAATTCCAATCGCACAGGCTTTAACATACGCCATGTTAGAATTAATACCTTCATATTGCTGAAATTTAAAAATTGAAACAAGAATGTATCATGAAAATTTTCCATATACAAATATTTGCACATACCCTTGCATAAAAGCTTGTTGCTGATCAAATAAATTTTTCATATACTTAGCCACTAGATCATAGAACTGATGAGACAAAATTTCGGCTGTCTCATTTTCTTGAATATTCTACGGATGTAGAATTCTTTGAACATGGTAGATTCCTTCACTGTTTGACTCCTCAGTTTGGAATTGTGTGCGAGGAACTTGATTTCCATTTTCTGTAGGCAGGCTCTTAGGCTAAAAAGAGAAATCCAAGGTTTGTGCCCTATAATGTTGATGTTCTTCATATAATGCCAATTCTTGACAAAAATCATCCTCCTCCTACAAACATGCCTGAGAAGCTCCACTAGTTTCCCCTTTATTCACAAAATCATTAAGATTATGAAAACTGTAATTATCCTCCAGGCTTTCATCGTGTAGTTCAGTTGTTGCAACGAAGTTTTGACCAAAATCTTCAAAATGCTTAGATTCTTGTGTTTCGGAAATACAAGAATGCTCTGACACCTTTTGAAAATCCTTGTTCATCTCTAAATTTGCATTCTATTGAAAAGCAATTCCAATGTTTTCTTGACAAGCCCTCTTGTTTGCAATAAAATTTGTTCTTTCAACGTGATAGGAAAATTTTCTACAAGCCCACACATTATCTTCAATTTCCTGTGCATAAAGAAACATCAGCTTCAGAGTGCAAGGCTTTCTCTCCTTGAGAATAATAGCCAAGACAATAGGAAGAGCCCTCAAATAGTAAACCATAGCTGCTGCTTCAAGAGGTTGAATTTCTTTTGGCATGCTGAAATAAATTTTTTGAAACCTTCTATTAAACTCAACGATTGATTCCTTGCTCTGCCTTTGGATAGAATATAATTCCAAAAGGTGTTTTTCATATGACTTACACTCTCCCCAATATCTAAGAAAGATATCTTGAAAACCTTGCCATGAACTAATTGAACTTGCTTCCAAACACTGGAATATTCTTTGAGCACCTGGCACAATGAATGAAAAAACATCCTTAAAGCCACATCTTCATAAATAATTTGAAATTTGTCCGAAAGTACTCAAATTCCAAGATGTGTTGTTCGACTAGACTCAATAACATCCTCTCCGGAAGAAAATCAATAAAGAAGTTGAATCCTTTTGAAGGATATTGATGAAGAATTATTGAAAGCGGCTAGGGTTTAAAGATTTCTTTATTTTTGAGCTGAAATAAATTCAATTGTTTGTGAGCGGAATATTATACTCGAATGACGAATGGCCTTTATGCTCGATTTGTGGTAGAAAGTTATCTTTAAGTTTATCAATGCAACAATCATCTCTCCTCTCATATTTAGGAGATAAGTTTGTGTCCAGATATATGATACAAGCGAAGAAAAATCATCTTTCCCAATAAAAAATGTACTTTTTAGAGCCTTATAATAAGCTATGAGAAGATAAGAAAGAAAAAATCTATTTTATATGTAAGAGAAAATATACCACTAAATTGATAGTAAAAAATAGAACTTCGTTTAAAAAACTCAAACTCTGATATCTATGTTTTCCATAGTGATTTCTCATTTTCTTACCCGTAGAATTCCTCATCTAATGAAACCTTCATCAGTGGAGTCCCTAAGTGAATAACTAACAACCAAACTTTATATCTAAATCTTGTTCACCATCAAGAATAAGGGATTATGAGACCTATTGCCAAGAGCAAATAATGTAGGGTCAAGTGTCGAAGGGATTTTTGGTTTCTGATCCTTTTAAGAAATCAATGTTTATGGATCTAATAAATTAGGGACTTTCTGCTACGAGATATCTAACCTTGTGTGAGGCTTTTTGAAATCTAGAATTTTGAAAAGGAATAAACACAGCCAAAATTGTCCTCCTCACTGAACAACTAGAGGAAATAGAAAGAAAACCCAGGGAAATGAACTCGCTTCTTCGTTCCCCAACAACGACACCAAACAATGTTGTACCTTAAGAAACAATCCCTTGGCTATGGTAAGGAATCAGTGCTCAAGACATTTGTAAATTTACGTCAAAATATTAAGATATCAAATGGTCTTCGTTAAGCACCTTCATATATTTATCATTAAACCCTCAAAGATCAAATACAATGAATGTACCAACCTAACATCTGTATGTTAGAATTAATACCTTCATATTGCTGAAATTTAAAAATTGAAACAAGAATGTATCATGAAAATTTTCCATATACAAATATTTGCACATACCCTTGCATAAAAGCTTGTTGCTGATCAAATAAATTTTTCATATACTTAGCCACTAGATCATAGAATTGACGAGACAAAATTTCGGCTGTCTCATTTTCTTGAATATTCTACGGATGTAGAATTCTTTGAACATGGTAGATTCCTTCACTGTTTGACTCCTCAGTTTGGAATTGTGTGCGAGGAACTTGATTTCCATTTTCTGTAGGCAGGCTCTTAGGCTAAAAAGAGAAATCCAAGGTTTGTGCCCTATAATGTTGATGTTCTTCATATAATGCCAATTCTTGACAAAAATCTTCCTCCTCCTACAAACATGCCTGAGAAGCTCCACTAGTTTCCCCTTTATTCACAAAATCATTAAGATTATGAAAACTGTAATTATCCTCCAGGCTTTCATCGTGTAGTTCAGTTGTTGCAACGAATTTTTGACCAAAATCTTCAGAATGCTTAGATTCTTGTGTTTCGGAAATACAAGAATGCTTTGACACCTTTTGAAAATCCTTGTTCATCTCTAAATTTGCATTCTATTGAAAAGCAATTCCAATGTTTTCTTGACAAGCCCTCTTGTCTGCAATAAAATTTGTTCTTTCAACGTGATAGGAAAATTTTCTACAAGCCCACACATTATCTTCAATTTCCTGTGCATAAAGAAACATCAGCTTCAGAGTGCAAGGCTTTCTCTCCTTGAGAATAATAGCCAAGACAATAGGAAGAGCCCTCAAATAGTAAACCATAACTGCTGCTTCAAGAGGTTGAATTTCTTTTGGCATGCTGAAATAAATTTTTTGAAACCTTCTATTAAACTCAACGATTGATTCCTTGCTCTGCCTTTGGATAGAATATAATTCCAAAAGGTGTTTTTCATATGACTTACACTCTCCCCAATATCTAAGAAAGATATCTTGAAAACCTTGCCATGAACTAATTGAACTTGCTTCCAAACACTGGAACCATTGCTGAGCACCCTGCTTTAATGAATGAAAAAACATCCTTAAAGCCACATCTTCATAAATAATTTGAAATTTGTCCAGAAAGTACTCAAATTCCAAGATATGTTGTTCAGCTGAAATATCCTCATCCTCTCCAGAGAAAATTGGTAAAAATTTGAATCCTTTTGAAGGATATTGATGAAGAATTGTGGGCAGCTTCAAGGGTTTAAAGATTTCTTTATTTTTGAGCTGAAATAAATTCAATTGTTTGTGAGGCAGAATATTATACTCCAAAGATGACGAATCATCACCTTTATGCTCAGACTGTGACTGATTATCTTTAGGATTTGTAATGCAACAATCATCTCTCCTCTCATATTTAGGAGATAAGTTGTGTCAAGATATATGATACAAGCAGAATAAAAATCATCTTTTCCCAATAAAGAATGTACTTTTTGGGCCTTATAATCTTCTGAGAAGATAAAGAAAGAAAAAATCTATTTGATATGTAAGAGAAAATATACCACTAAATTGATAGTAAAAAATAGAACTTCGTTTAAAAAACTCAAACTCTGATATCTATGTTTTCCATAGTGATTTCTCATTTTCTTACCCGTAGAATTCGTCATCTAATGAAACCTTCATCAGTGGAGTCCCTAAGTGAATAACTAACAACCAAACTTTATATCTAAATCTTGTTCACCATCAAGAATAAGGGATTATGAGACCTATTGCCAAGAGCAAATAATGTAGGGTCAAGTGTCGAAGGGGTTTTTGGTATCTGATCCTTTTAAGAAATCAATGTTTATGGATCTAATAAATTAGGGACTTTCTGCTACGAGATATCTAACCTTGTGTGAGGCTTTTTGAAATCTAGAATTTTGAAAAGGAATAAACACAGCCAAAATTGTCCTCCTCACTGAACAACTAGAGGAAATAGAAAGAAAACCCAGGGAAATGAACTTCGCTTCTTCGTTCCCCAACAACGACACCAAACAATGTTGTACCTTAAGAAACAATCCCTTGGCTATGGTAAGGAATCAGTGCTCAAGACATTTGTAAATTTACGTCAAAATATTAAGATATCAAATGGTCTTCGTTAAGCACCTTCATATATTTATCATTAAACCCTCAAAGATCAAATACAATGAATGTACCACAATGTTATTATTTATTTATATAGAATGGAATGATCAAAAGAACATGAAAGAAAGAATCCCAAATTGATATGCTGATATACATAATATATCACCTCAAACTTCAGAAGAATTTTAAGACAAGGAACAGTTAAAATGAAGGAGTGTCTATTAAGGATTTTAACTCTTTTTTACATATGTAAAAAGAGACCCGCAGCTTCATTAATTCATTTTATTCAAAGACAAAAAACAATAATGTAAACTAAAAGACATATCAATATCAACAAATGCCATAATATTGCTTTTCATTCATTAATCATTTGAAATCTAAGTACAAAAATTGTAGTCTGAAGGTCCAAAACTCAGAACCCCTCCAATGTCTTCCTTTCTCCCTTTTATTCTCCTCCTAACCTAACTTTTCCCGTGTAACTTGCAAAACTAATTCTTTTAACAGTTATAAAACCATTAAATCTCTTTAATCTTTCTAAAATATCTAAGTTACACATCGTTATTTTCAAAGTTACAAAACCCAAATAAGATCCCCTTTTTACACGTTTCACAATATAGATATATGGATGTTGGGATTTAAAATTAAAGTAATAATAAATACGTAGGCAAGGATGAATGTTTCAACGGATATAAACACTCATGTGGTTCCTTGTGGTTTTTTTTATATGCATACCTAAACTATCAAAACCGTAAACTACCCACGGAGGCACCTTCTGTGGTTTCAAGAAATGAGGATCGGTGATGCCGCATTAAAATATAATCATGGATCTGCGAACAATGGTTTATATCAAACCACTTTATGGGGGCACTCTCTCTCATAAGTTCCATGCAACTTGTGCTTCCGGGTTACTGTTAATTATGGATATGAATGATACAAATATATGATCCTTATAAGACATGGAAAAACTTTAACCTGTTTATTTCTCTTCTTTCTAAAAGCTCTCTGTCTTCGCAATTTTTGATAGGGTGTTATTGTGCTAAGAGTTGCATCAATGGCTAGCCTCCATACAGGCCCCTTTGGAAGCATGCGCTTGATGTATCATCTTCTATCCTCTGAAAATATCACATTTTTGGCACGAACAGCTTTGCATTTTCACCTCTGTTACTATTGCGCAAAGAAGAGTAGCTTTGAGTCCATCAAACCACCTTCCGCGTTAAAGATAAACTCATCTAGTATTTTCTCTTCTTGTTGTTGTTCATTATCACCATCATCATTCTTCAATTGACTAAAATACTTGCTTGGACTTTTCCTAGAATTGGATTACAAGATCAGCTGTTGACACACGATCATCAAATTCCATGGGAACATCAGAGCTGAGGTTGATTGCAATGTGATCATGTAGATATTTTCGTCTAGAGCCTTCCATATTGCCAAATTATTTTGACATAGTATAACTCACAGTGTAACTTCCTACATCAAAAAAACAATAAAAAAAATAATTTGCATCATTCAAATCTTCTTCTGAGATAGAAATTGTGATTAGACAAATCGAATTCTAGCAAAATAGAGTCATCCCCAATTTGCACAACATTTTTTAATAAAATTGGTGTTTGAAGGAACCCACAAAACCCCTGAAATCGTTTCAAATTTCTGGAAATTTCTTGCATTGAAGTCAATTGGGGTCACTCTGCAAAAAACCCATGTCGCGGATTCTTGAAATTGTTCTCCATTTGCCTGCAATTTGAAATCGAAAATCCTGTGCCAGAAACGTCTGCATTTTCTAAGATGTGCAGTCATCTGTTTCCAATTCTTCATCATGGCACAACTCTTAAAATGCCTTTAAAACGTTTTGTTTATCTGAACTATGACTTTGTATGTATAATTGGATAAGCTTCTTTTCATTATTTTAAGGACCCTTTCCAATATCATTTATTTTGAGAAATTCCTCTGTCTTTCAGGCATCCTTTTATCGATATTCTATTTTTGGCAACTAAAATGTCCTCAACATAGTATCAGATTTCCCGTGCTTTTCCATCTCCCTGAAGACTCAAATTTTCAAGCTTGTATCTTTTTTCTCGGTCATTGAGCCATGAAACACACCCAAGACATGAAATGAGGAGAAATATTGAGCAACATATGTTGAGTTTGTGGTTATCTTCTTGAACATATTGCAGCTCTTCTTAAATTTTTAATAATTGTTCCTCAGCAAACTTGAATTTCTCATAACTTCTCCTGAATTTTAGTGATCTGAAAATGGAACTATTTGTAATGCTATACAAAGTATCCATTTCCATTTAATTAAGTGTGAAAAGTATTCTCCATGTCTTGCAAATTAAACAAAGTGTTTTTGATAAGGTTTCTGAGTCTTATGTGTGAGGGAATGTTAATTAAATTTATTGTTTAACATATTAAATCAGAAATAAATAGCAGATAAACTTCACCATAACATAACACAACAACATGAAGAGGAATTTCACCCCTCCTGGGCTACATCTGTCGGGTCCAAGGCTCCCAATGGGCATGTCCTTGCTTTATTAAGTTGCTCAAATTGGTTATACAGTGAGTTATATGCCTAAAAAGGAAAAACCGGCTGTGAAATTGACTTCAAAAGATAGAAATAAGCTAAAAATGGCTTTTGTTTCACCTCAAATACTGAAGTACAGCCCAATACAACTCTATTTCGCTGATGGCCCTAATGGCTCTTCAAGCTTCCCTAAAGAAAAATTGGCTTAGAAACACCTATGTTCACTCTCCAACCTATCCCAAACTCTCCAGAATGCTCAGAATACCCAAAATTGACCAAAATTTCATCCAAATTGGTTCAATATTGAAGAAGTTATGATCAAAACAAATTTATGCCCAATGTCACTTGAAAACCCCACTAAATGTGGGCTAACTCCAATTAGGAGTGCTAACTTTGATATAAACCCCAAAAATGGTGGAGGCACTCCAAATAGGGTGAAAACTGCTAATGGTCAGATTAAATGCTGGAGGAGTGGTTTACATGTGGACTCTGTCGGAACCACCAACTTAACTGTTTTAATAAACCTCCGCATTTAATTTGTATGTGTTGGCCACATGTGGCATTTAACTGCTAAATGTAATGGCTACATAACCCGCTAGAGCTTAAAGGCCTGGTTACGGCACCTAGGTCATGTGAATATGGGACTAGCACCTAAGTGCTTAACCCAAACTTTCCACCAATTTTGCATGGGGCTTAGCCCTTGGTCACCGCCTGTAGGTCATATGCGACAAGGGATAGCACCTGGGGGCTTAGCCCAAATCTCCGCTGGTTGTATTGGCTTAGCCCTTGGTTATGGCGTGAGGTCACGAAACCCGTAGCCTTAAGCCCTGAGGGCTTAACTCTTTAACCTCCGCCGACCCGACTGTCCGTTCATTCAAACGACTCACCCGAGCCCTCGTTCAACCTTTTGCACGTGTTCAATGCCCGACCTGACTCAACATTCAGGGTGACCTGCCTTCGTTCACATGTGCCCACTTCCATGTTGGTCAACAATGACCCGACACCGTTCAATCAATAGATCTTCTGCCTTGTTGGTCGAGTTGACCTCCGCCCGAAGGGTCAAGTCAAGGGTTCAAGACCCATGGCCTCCAAACAAATTTTTAACCAATGTCCTGGGGCCACGTGGAAGCCTTCGGGCAGGCCACATGTCACCCTCCAATAGGCCTATAAAAACTTAATAAAAAAATGATTTTTTTCCATTTAATTTTTTTTTTTGCAATGACAAATTCTTTTGGTCAAAAAGTCCTATTTTGGAGGTTATTGGGCGATTTCAAACCTAAGTAACTTTCACATACAACATCAGATTTAAGTCTTGTTCATGATGCCAGAATCATGATGATGAGACCTTTTTGGTCATTCAGACTACAACCATTTCTGAGCATTTCCATTTTTGAGCATTTTTTCCACTTGGACATGATCACCTGATCACACCTCCCAAATGGGAAGCTTTTGGACCCCAAAATCTCTCTGATTTGTAGAAACTAAAGATGAGGAAACTGATTCTCCACTCTTCCAACCTTGAACCATTGAAATATTCCTGACGTCATCAAATTGAGCTTCTCAAAAAAGGATAAATTCTTCCTTGAATCCGTCGACTGACTGTTACTAACCTTGACTGAGTCATGATGCAAATTTTTGAAATTTTCAGAAAAACAGGTATAATTTGGAGAAATCATATTGTTCCTACAATGGTCTAACTTCAAAGGCAACTGAAAATAAGATTCACCTTGCCAACTGTCCTCATGGCGATTTTTTGCCAAATGTGTCATGTACTTGTGTCGAATCCCGACCAAGTTTTCTCGCCATACCAACCTGCCATTCTGAAACTAGTGATGACCCATGCTGAACTTTGTGCCCTCTTTTCTTGCATGCTTTACCCTCTCTTGGATTTTTGCACCACCTTGCACCAACACTTTCTTCTCTACACCGATCAACACCAAAGACACTTTTTGCAACATCTTGTCATCTTCTTCCCAAGACGACCTACTTTCAGACTGAAACATATCATCATTTAAATCAGAAATGACATGAAAAGGATTATGTACAAAATATTTTTGCTTAACCATCAACAAAGTCAAATTTTGACTTGCATTGACAAGCCTTTTCAATTGCCCTGCATTCACTAAAGAAGATTCTAGCTTCTTTCGATGTGCTCTCACAATAAACTCCTTACCATCCTTAAACAAATGATACTTATTCTCATGGCGATGGAATATTTTTTTTTTGTCATATAAATACAGACTACCCAACACCAAACCTGTAATGTCAAGCGGTACCACATCTAGTTCAACCAAATCAACATAATGAGCTGTTATGGCGAAGCATAACATGCACTTTCTTGAGACTTGTAAATTAGCATCCTTGCAAATCCATCCAAGTGGATATGGCTTTGGATGTGGAATGGTCTCAAGTTTCAGCTTCTTGACTAATTCTTCTGAGATGAGATTCGCTTGTGACCCACTCTCAAATAGTGTGTCTATCTTTGTGTGTTTGGCTATTATCCTCACATGAAACAACTCTATCCTCCTCTCTTCATTTGGAGCTTCTATGTGACAGTTTAAAGTGCTATAACTGGGATTTGTTTCCTTTACAATCTCTTTCCCCTTTATGTTCTTTAGTACCATGGCTATGCTTTTAGTTTCATCACCTGATTCAGACCCTAAGTCTTGTTCAACAATTGCAACCGTTTTGCCCTTTTCTTTGGCCTTATCTTTGGTTTTAAATTTTTCTGGTTTCAGCTCCGTATGAAGTTTCCAGCAATGGTCTTCATCGTGGCTTGTTTTGGAACAGTTTTTACAAAATAACTTTCCTTTTTCTTTCCTAGAGTTTGCATTTCTTTTTCTTCCTTTGCCTTTAAATTCACTACCCTCATTCCCATCATAAGATTGTTTACCTCTAGCCTCTAAATGCGTGGCTTGGACACAAACCTCCTCTAGACTAGTAGGATTGAACATAAGGATAGTATGTATAAGATAGTTGTGTAAACCACCTATATATTTCAGCAAAGTCTCTTGGCTATGCAAATCAGTTCCAAGTAATAAAGCCCTTCGTCTAAACTCTTGAGTATAATCTTGAACACTTTGTCCCTTAAGTTGTCTAAAACTTTGCCAATTCATGATAGCCTTTTGAAAATGAGCTAATGGATAAAATGGATGCTTAATTGTGGAAATAAATTCAGCCCATGATGAAGTTGATCTTACCATGTTTTTTAATTTCATCCTTGTTCTTGGCTTCCCACCATACCAATGCTGCTCCTTCCATTCTCAAAGAGGCTAACTGAATCTTGGTGTAGTCTTAATGAAGGTTTTGTATCCTCAAATAAACTTCCAACTGTATTATCCAATTGTCAATTTTCTCTACATTGACCTCACCATTAAACATAGGCAACTCAAATTTAACATCAAGCTTTAAAAATGGACTTTTACCAGAGGTTTTAGACTTGTGATGTTGATTCACCGAAGTAGAGGATGATGATGTAGAGGATGAGGATAAAGATGGGGATGGTGGATCACCATTTCCTCCATCTCCTTTCTTTGACTTGTCATCACTTTTCTTTCCTCCTGAAGAACCCTCTCCTTATTTCTGGTGTCTAGACCCTTCTTCAACAAGCCTATCATTCCTTTCTTGGTAGAGTATCCTCACCATCTCGGTCATGTCTAGGAAAGCTTTTCAGAATACCCATTCTTCTTCTTTGGGATCAATGTCTTCAAGAGCTTCTCCTTCTCTTGAAGACATGCTTGAGGATTCTTCAATGGCTCTTGGAGGTGGTTCTCCAGCCCTTCTTAGTTGTGGATTACTTTGTGCACTAACCAAGTGTCCTTCACCTCTCTTGATTTTAAGCCTAGTAAGCATCAAAAATTGCAAACAATCAACTATATCTTTGCACAAGAACAAATGCTGAGTAAAAATCTAGCTCCTAAGGTTAAAACCTAAGCTCTGATACCATCTAATCTGAAAATGGAACTATTTGTAATGCTATGCGAAGTATCCATTTCCATTTAATTAAGTGTGCAAAGTATTCTCCATGTCTTGCAAATTAAACAAAGTGTTTTTGATAATGTTTCTGAGTCTTGTGTGTGAGGGAATGTTAATTAAATTTATTATTTAACATATTAAATCAGAAATACAAAGTAGATAAACTTCACCATCATATAACACAGCAACATGATGAGGTAGTTCACCCCTCCTGGGCTACATCTGCCAGGTCCAAGGCTCCCAATGGGCATGTCCTTGCTCTATTAAGTTGCTCAAATTGGTTATACAATGAGAAATATGCCTAAACAAGAAAAACTAGCTGTGAACTTAACTTCGGATGACATAAATCAGCTAAAATTGGCTTTTGTTTCACCTCAAACAGTGAAGTACAACCTAATACATCTCCATTTCCCTGATGGCCCTAGTGGCTCTTCAAGCTTCCCTGAAGCAAAAGTGGCTAAATAACACCTCTATTTACTATGAAACCTATCCCAAACTCTTCAGAATGCTCAGAATACCCAAAATTGACCAAACTTTTGTCCAAATTGGTTCAATATTGAAGAATTTATGATCAAAACAAATTTCTACCCAATGTCACTTGAAAACCCCACTAAATGTGGGCCAACTCTAGTTAGGAGCGCTAAATTTGGCATAAACCCTGAAAATGGAGGAGGCACTCCAAATAGGGTGGAAACCGCTAACAGTCAGATTAAATGCTGGAGGAGTGGTTCACATGTGGACTCTATCATATCAGAACTGCCGACTTAACTGTTTTAATAAACCTCCACATTTAATTTGTATGTGCTGGCCACATGTGGCATTTAATAGCCGAATGTAATGGCTACATAACACGCCAGAGCTTAAAGGCCTGGTTATGGCACCTAGGTCATGTGAATATGGGGCTAGCACCTAAGTGCTTAACCCAAACTTTCTGCCAATTTTGCATGGGGCTTAGCCCTTGGTCACTGCCTATAGGTCCTATGCGACAAGGGCTAGAACCTGGGGGCTTAGCCCAAATCTCCGCCGGTTGTATGGGCTTAGCCCTTGGTTATGGCAGAAGGTCACGGAACCCGCAGCCTTAAGCCCTGACGGGTTAACTCTTTAACCTCCGCTGACCTGACTGTCCGTTCATTCAAATGACCCGTCTAACCCCTCGTTCAACCTTTTGCACGTGTTCAATGCCCGACCCGACTCAATGTTCAGGGTGACCCACCTTCATTCATGTGTGTTCGCTGCCATGTTGGTCAACAAATGACCCGACTCCATTCAATCAATAGCTCTTCTGTCGTGTTGGTCGGGTCAACCTCCACCCGAAGGGTCAGGTCAGGGGTTCAAGACCCATGGCCTCCAAACTTCACAACACATTTTTAACCAATGGCCCGGGGCCACATGGCAGCCTTCGGGTAGGCCACATGGCACCCTCCAATAGGCCTATAAAAACTTAATAAAAAAACGAATTTTTTCCATTTAATTTTTTTTTTTGCAATGACAAATTCTTTTGGTCAAAAAGTCCTGTTTTGGAGGTTATTGGGTGATTTCAAACCTCAGTAACTTTCACATACGACATCGGATTTGAGTCTTGTTTGTAATGCCAAAATCGCAGCGATGAGACTTTTCTAGTCATTCAGACTGCAACCATTTTTTAGCATTTCCATTTTGAGCATTTGTTCCACTTGGACATGATCACCTAATCATTTAGCTAAGTCAAATTGTGCTACAACAAGACCCAAGCTCCAAAGTGACAAAGTTGTTGGCCTATGTAAATAGGTTCCTGCCAGCTCATAGCTCCATTCTTTGACATGCCCATTGTCAAAGGCATCTCCCACAATGCTGCTATATATAGGAAATTCCTTCCAAAGTGGAAGTACCTCTTGATCATCCAAGGCTAAGGAGTAGCCCCTTTTCACCATGATAGCACCATCTCCTACTCCTGCAACATCATGCAAAGTATGAGAGAAAATTTTCCCATGCTCTCCCAAGAAAAACCAAAGCAACAATAGCCTTTGCTGCCTGTTCACACCTCCATCATACAAATCATGTGATGAAAACATAATGATTGATATGAAGAATGTCATATCAACATAATTCATCCACACTTCTTACTACCCTATGATGCAAGTATCCTGCCAATATTCCTCCATTCTCATACCCTTTAAAAGAGGATATGTCACATGATGGCCAAACTCTTTCAAGAGTAGCCAACGCAGCCAAGCCTCCTGCTGCCTAGTGTCATAAATTTGCAAGTAGCTCTCTAGCCTCTTGCTCACCATCCACACCCCTTCATCTGAATGTGGGTGCCTTCCATCATGCTCTACCTTGGTACTCTTCCAATGAAGACTACAATCCTCCCAAATCAGATTTTCCTTCTTGCATTTCATGGGATGTTGAAATGCAACTCCTTGGAGATCTCCTAGAAGAGATTCCACACCAATGATCCTCTTGAATCCATAAAGATCCAAGTGTGCTAGAGGCAAAACCTCCTTACTGTTGCTTAATGACAGTGTTGTTAATCTCCTCAGTGGTGTATTTGTGTCTCATACTTCAACTTAAGGATGAACATATGGTTTTGTATGAGTTTGTTTTGGACAAGATTTATCCTATCCACCAAGTTTTCAAACCCCAACCTCAAGTGTGGTATGCAACTCAATAATGGAACATGAAGATGATGGTTCATCCCTTCCTTGAACCATTCAAGTTTTCACATCACAGTGCAATTCTCTTGTTATACATGAGCAGTGTGCAATGGTATATATCCCTCCATAAGGTTTGTTGAAATGATAGGAGATGGAAACTTAGGCATACCTTGGTGAAATTTGGAAGTATCTTGTATGGTTGTAAGAGTTCCTTCCTCCAGTGTGTTGGCTACCCCAACTACTAATGTTGATGGCCGCTCCTCCATAATTGTATTAGTGCTAGTACATGCGTCTTCCAATGGTGGTGAGGGCTTCTCCTCCTCTGATTTCGCTTTGCCAAATTTCTTGATCAACCTTTGAGTAAACTCAGCAAAAGTAGTCACTCTTGCATGAATCAAATGGCTGAACCACCAAGTGTTTTCTTCACCCTCAAGGTGCAGCACTACAATCTCTACAACCTCTCTTTCTACCACTGGATGTAGTAGGAAGAATGCATCTAGTTTCATGCCCAAACCCTTGTTGTATATGACCCATCAAAAGTAGACAGTAGAAACCTATTGCCCTTGATTCTCCTTGTGTGCAAGGTCTCCTTTCTTCCTCCTGCTGAATGAACCGAGGTAACGCTAGAGTCTCCTTGAAGGCTATAGGTTTATATTTTTACTCAGCAAGGTATTAACTTAGAATTTCATGATCCAAGTGTCCTCCATTTCTATGCAATTTGTCCTCTCTTTCAAAAGGAAAGGGCATAGTCCCACTGCTTCTTTCTTCTCCTCTTTGATTGCCCTCCTTGTTGAGGGCATTCCTGCTTATGAAAAGAGATGAGAGAAAAATAATTTTGTCCATCATTCTAATATTCCTCTTTGTCTTCTTATCTCATGATAGCATAATGGCTGAGATCCACAGGTTGAGCCAAGATTATGCTCTGATACCACTATAATATCACCAAATGGGAAAACTCAGCAATACATGCAAAAAAAATGCATTTTTAGAAATATATGCTACATAGAATGAAATAAACACTTTGATCCCTTATATATAACAATATATCACCTAAATCCAAGAATATATTAGAAACAAATCAAACTAGATGAGGTAAACAGACCTCCCACACCTAGTATAGCTAAACAATGTTGAAACCCCAAAACTACTACAACATGAAATTATTGTATAAAGAGACAGCGCAGTCTAATGAGGGTTTATACATAGTAATATAAGAGACAAATAGATATGATATTATATTAAACAATATGGCCCATGAACTAATATCTAGTCTCCTTTATACAAAATCTAGAGAACCCGAAAAGGGTTTCTAGGAATCCACCCAAATACAAATGGTGATCTTCAGCGATAAGACTGAATAATCACTACAAACTGAAGCATAGGAGTATAAAAGGCTGAAATGATGTAGATATGATGTAGATCTGATCAAATTTCTTCCCCCATGGAAGTATCAACCCTCCAATCACAGGAAAGCTCCCAAAAAGAACCACAAGATACACTGCTGAAATTGCCCTCTAGAAATAACGCAATTCCAGACTGGAATAACATTGTAGGTGATGGAAATATATTGGCCTACTTCCAATGATCTGAAATCAGCACAAGAATCCTCCAAAATGATCTCCCAATATAATGAATCCTTCCTCCTATGCAAAACCAACTCAAAAAGTGGGTTTCTCAACCCTCCACTGCAACACCCTGCAACTCAACACAATATCCTGCAGAAACTACGTTGAAACTGAAGACTGAAGCCTGGCACCAATGCTAGATGTGTGGAATGATAGATCATTTCTCTCCCAAGATCTACTTAAAGGGAGAGATGGAATTTCGAAACAGGAATACCTTAGTGCTAAACATCACCAACAATATTAGCTAAACACCTGAAGGGAGCAAAATCTAAACAGACATATCAAAATATAATTCATAAGCTAACCTCAAATGGCTGTCATCCTCTTCCTTACAAACTAACTGATCCTTCTCACCTTGGGTCGCACTCATTAGGGTTTCCACCATCACACAATCAATCTCCTTCCAAAACTACATTGTACCTTCATCAAGGCCACTCCTCCATGATAACGTTGTTTGATTTGGTCAAGGTTGACCTCTTCAACCTGCTTCAGCCATTTCCACACCTAAGGGTCTTCAATCCAGCTCACATATAGTTGTCTAGACTGATCCTCATTCATATTGAGTTGTTTTTATTGATGATCCACTTCTCCCACATTAATGTTGTTGACTTGGTCAAACTTGACTTTGTCCACATCCATTATGCCTTGTTCACACATGAGAGTGCTAGATCCAGTTATTTTTATGATCCCTTTTTACATCAAGAGGGACTTTATGCTTGTTCAAGACAAGTATGGGTCTCTATCTCTATTTATTCATCTAATAGGTGCTAAAATAAAAAATCAATATTCCTATTAGCTGCATGCTGATTTAGGAATATTACATTGTGATTATGTTGTTCTGTGGTGATAATTATTGATGTGCATGTGGATGTGAAGGTGTTGATCATATCTGCTTAATAATAGTAGATTAGTTTATGTTTACATGTTGATTATACTGTTAAGAGCTCGATAATAGGCTCATCCCTATGTAGACCTGATAGAACTTGACGAGATCTGCCTTAATTACCTACTCTCTCCCAGGGTGCGGAAACCTGGTTCCAGCACCCACCCATACTACTTCGGGTGAGACCTTGGCCTACAAAATTAGGTCATTTCCAAAAGGGCCAGTAGTATATGGGTTAGTTGGAAAACCTTAACCCCGAACCTGGGTCAGGACCCCTCAAGCCAACAAATGGTTCCATTGCCAGGACTGGCAGAATTTTGAGAGAGAGATCGGATAATTCCATGAGACTATTGGAGACCTAAGAAATTGGAGCTCAAAGACTAGTTCGAAAGATAGATTCAAGAAATTTCTATAAAGGAGAATCACAGCACGAAGCCAACAACGGAGAAGTGGAAGAACAAACATATTTTTACCGAAGTATATGAAATTTTCTTTGTAACTTTTGTGCACGAGCTCTAGGAGTGGCTAGCAAGGCTAGTAGAATTCTAGACATGTTGGAAAGACGATCAGGTTACGCAGTGGAATCCAGAATTAATTCAAAAATTAGAGAAGGCTAACAACACAATCACCCAAACTATGGATCATTGGGTGGATATTGTGATAGGAGGATTTGTAACAGAGTTCATAGTTGATCAGCTTGTGTCCTACTCTGAGGCAGAGCAGAGGTTCTTCAAAGGATTCTGAGGTAAGTTCTTCCGAACATTGTCACTACTAATTAAAATTTTATTGTGCAAAAAGGGAATTTTGTGTAGCCACACCAAATGAATGACCTCTGATCAGAGTGAGAGTATAGCACAAAGTGGTAAGTATTACCGAGTCAACCAAGAAGGGGATATATCCGTCTACAACCCATTAAGAGAATCAGTTTCACATGCAGGAACTAGTCCTTCGACTACACCATATTTGAGTCAACATAAGGGCAAGAACTCCCCTACACCTCTGCCACTACCGGAAGAAGATATGGCCACAAACATGAAGCTGCCCACCTTCAAGGGTGTAGGAGACGAAGATATGGACCGATTTTGGTTCGTAGCAGAATCAGTGTGGAATGCGCAGAATGTGGCTAGTGATGCCGTAAAAAGGGCGCAGTTATCCCTCACCTTTGAAGGAAGGGCCCTAGATTGGTACATGGGGTACATAGGCCATCATGCGGATACATCTATTAAAGAGATTAAGAATGCTTTAAAACAACAATTTCGGAAGCCTAAGTCCTACGCTCAGCTAGTGGTTGACTTGAAAGACTTTAGATAAGGACCCATTTAGTTGGTATGGGAGGCTGATCAGTGGCTAAAGAAGTTTATTATAAATGGGGAATTTTAGTATGATGATAGACAGCACAAGGAATGGTTCATCGCCATGCTATTGCCTCGCCTACGTGGACCTATGGTTCAGCAAGTGATTGAGATGCAAGAGAAATCCTTGGAGATTGCTATGAAGCTAGAAGTTGTGCCAAGAGACAATGCCCATTTTGGGGTACAAAAGATCTAGGGACAACTAGAGGCAATGCACCTCTAAATCCATAATTTGTGAAAAGAGAGAGGAAAAGAAGCTAGCCAAGACATATGGTGCATAAGATGTAGGGTGTCAGGCCACACCAAGGATCAGTGTCCTCTGCTGGTGGACTACATGTAGGTCAGGGGGCCCAATCCATTGCGCCCTAAAGAGGTTGCGGGACTAAGTGGTCCCACGTTATGGTGTGCTGACTGCTGCGTAGCTGGACTACATGGTACCAACCACTGCCCCCATATTGGTGCCTATGTTCTAGAGTCGAAGCAATAATGGTGTTGATTCTACTCATCTGTGGGACATGACGAACACAACTGCTGGACATATGACTTAATGATAGCTTGAGGAAACCTATACAGGGTACAAGATGACCCTTCTTCACCACTATCTCCCTCAGGATGAGGAGGCTCCCCTACTAGAGGCCGGGGGGGGAAGAGGTGGAAGCGTAGGTCGGGGAAGAGGGCAATTGATCTGTTATAACTGTGGAGAAGTAGGACACTTTGCAAGGGACTGTCTGATCCCTACATGACAATCTTGCAGATATTGTAGACATTTGGATCATTTGATCGAAGATTGTCGAGTACTGATAGAAAAAATGTAGGAAATATAACAGACACCAACACAGAATGTGCAAAGGGTTAAGGCAAAACCGCATAATGAGGGACCCAGTATTAATTTCATAACGCGCAATGGCATGGCTACTGGAGGAGCTGAGGAAAAATCTGTAGCTGAACCCCTTATCCAGAAAGCCGCTATCAAAATGGAAAGCTTGGACCTACAGATTGAGAAAGAAACCTTCATAGAAGCTCGCAAAGACTTTACCAAAGATGAGGCATCTACTTCCAAGGCTCCAACAAACCTAAAAGCGGACAAAGCAGTTAAAGTATTCCTACAAGCATGTATGAAGTTGCTACACAACCAGAAGGTAGTAGAAAATCTTCAAGAACTGATAGATAGCTGCACAGAAAAAACTGACCCTCCGATAGAAGTTAAAGATGTTCACAAACTTTACAAGAATAAGAAATGCACTGGTTGGGAAATACGGCTAACGACATAGATTGGCGATTATGAAATGGATCAGGTCATCCTAGATCAGGGATCTGATGTGAATGTCTTGCCCAAACAGGCATGGCAAAGGATGGAAGAACCTAAGCTGGAATGGTATACTATACAGTTGCGCATGGCTAACCAATAGAATATCATACCATTAGGGAGAATATCAAATATTATGGTAGATATCGCAGGGGTTAAGGTATATGTGGATTTTGAGGTAACTCAAATTTGGAATATGCGAACCCTTATCCTGTGCTCTTGGGACTGGATTGGGCTATAGACATGGGAGGCATTATCAACTTGAAGAAAAGGTGCATGGTTTTTGAGAATGAGGAAACGAGAGTAATAGTCCCTCTACACCCAGCAGAAGGAGAACAGTATAAAGAACCTGTGCGCAAAGAAGATGACGTGGATCATATGTATAAAATAACTGCTCGGGACAAGGATTGGATTAATCCTATAGCTGATGGCATGCTTTGCTAGGAGAAAGATGGTGAATGCCTCTGTGACTCTGACGGGGAGATCAAAAATTGGCAGAATCGGTTACATGATGTATCTGCGCTATTGATCTGGATTTATCTAGGAACACAATAGAATACAGAAATAGCCATAAACATAGAGATGCAGTGGAAATAAGGCTTCATTCATTAATATCAAATAATAGAAATATGCTTACAAACATAATGGAAATAAAATAGCTAGGGTGCTGGTAGCGAATCTCTGAGAAGAGATGTGGTGGCTACAGACCTCTGAACTGTGTTAAAATGAGGCTTGAGGGCCTATTTATTATGGAGAAACAATGGAGAACTCTAGACGTCCAAAAACCTAACCCTAGGAGTTGAAGTGCCAAAACTGTGTGCCCCGTTTGGGTAAATTGGTGTCTCTACATCCCGAGGACGTAACTTTGGCATATGATCTCTGTTTGACATGTATGATACATCGTTATAAAGATCTATCCGAGGACTACGAATATTGCTTAAAATATCAATTCTAGAATGCAATCTTATTTTCCACACAAACGATGCCCAAAAAATGTCGTTTAGGGCCTCAAAACGGCTCCAGAAGTTCAGGACCAGAAAAACTGCTAAAAGTAGTAAGTTGTGCTGCAACTTAAAAACTGAAAGAAATGATGGTGTGGATTCAAATGGAATAGGTGGGTGGCCACCAATGTCCACCTATATAATTAAGGCCCCAAAACAGCTCTGGGAATGCAGGACCTGAAAACCTGCTAAAAATAGTGAGTTGTGTTGAATGTGAAAAGCTGTAAGAATTGATGGTACGGGTCCAAATGGAATAGGTGGGTGGCCACCAATATCCACCTGGATCACTCCCTCCTTAAGAATCAATGGTCCCCATTGTGTTGAGATCCTCCATGAGATGAGAAACATTTTGTTGTCGAAGATGTCATGGACCTGTGGGCGGACATGCTGGATGCAATAGTAAATTTGGTTTCTTTATCAGCCTCAAACAATACATGTGTGGATTATGTCTTTGTAGCCACATGAGGTATGGAAACATTAGGCAGCGGTGCGTCGGGGGTCAGATCAATGGAGTGCTTGTCCTAACAGTGTAGAGGAACCTCTGTGAGTGAGGAGAAAATTTCCTCGTATTCCTCCATGACTTTGTCCATCTACTGCAGCCGTGCAGGGGAGCCCTGTTTCGAGGTTGTGGCCACAATATTCTTCTTTCCCTGTGAGCGAGTTGTAAGGAAAATAAATTTATTGGTTTGGGAAAAAATCTTACTATGTTGTTTTGCAGTATTCAAAGAGATGACAGGAGGTGATACTACCTCTGGTATCCTGTACAAGTTATTTCCCAAAGTAATAACAACAACACGAGGCCTAGACTCATACACAACATGTCACCTCCACAAGTATGGTTGGCCCAATAATACATCAGCTACATAAACAGGAGCAACATCACACAATACCTCATTTGTGAATGGCTTGATACTGTATGGAAGGTGGCACTGTTGGCAGATGTAGAGATCTCTCCCTGGGTGGAGCCACCCGATGGTATATGGCTACAGGTGTGCTATGGTTGGTAGGCCGAGCTGCTTCACAACCTCTGCTGAAATGAGGTTCTTTTGGCTTCCTTTATCGATAAGAAATTGCAGCGGAGAACCCTTCACCCACATCTTTGAATAAAAGAGGTGCTCCCCCTCCTTTGGATCCTCTGGATCCTCCCTCTAGATCTTGGTGGTGGCAACAATAGCACTAGGATCCGCATTAATGATCTACTTCCCTTTGTCATTGCCTTTGTCTGGTTTTGACTCATGATCATAAAATTCATCTGATTCGGGTGCCTTTAGTTCAGCCACCAATGACTGTTTGGCCCGATACTTGTTTGTGTTGTGAGTGGGGCTGTTATGAAATTCACACCACTTCCTTGTGTCCTTCTTTGATTTGTGGTGTTATTCTGAGTCACACTGCTTTGGCCTTGCCCCTTGTTCTTCGGTTCGGGGGCACCTTTCGGATTCGAAGATCCAAAGTCTTGCTTCTTCTTCTTAAATTTCTGCTCGATCTTGGCGGCATAGCGATATGTCGTGCCAAACGATGTAATGTCTAGGAATTCCATTTCCTCCTGAATGTGTTTGTGAAGATAGCCATGGTACTTGAGCACCAAATGTCTCTCTAAATCTTTAATACCCAACTTTGTGCGCATGGTATGGAACAGATTCGTCAGTTCATGCACATCTTGATCCCTTTGTTTCTGTAGCGTGGTCCATTGGATGTATTTGTCCTCATAGATCCCCACAGGGTAATATTGTTCCTTGATGCCGTCTCAGAACGAATTCCAAGTGCGTGTGGCCGAGAATAGAGAGGGTTCCCCTTCATCCTCTTGCTCACAGTAGGTTTCCCACTAGTTTTTGACATGGGGGGCAGCTTTGAGGAGTGGAAAAATAATCTTTTATCAGTCAGAGAAATCATGGACCGGGAAATACCCTTCCAGCAAATTCAACCATCTATCTACGACATATGCATCTATTTGGCCTTCAAATACAGGAATGTCAAAGTTTACATCTACCTTGAAGGGAGTGGCGCCTCGAGAGTGGCTGTTGGATGCAGATGCGCCATAGGTGGGCAGTCATTGAAGGATCTGAGCAAATTTATCCATCATTGCACTCCTTTGTTTCTCGAGGGCCTCCTCGAGAAATACTTTGATAGGATCTCCTGCTCCCTCGTCTTTCTTTTCTTCCGCTATGGGAGGTCGTCGAGGTTTGCGAGGCTGATCTTCCAAGGGTTCAACCAGATCGAGCCCTAACTCCCTATACCCTGACTACATTGGGGACATGCAAAGAAAAAACAAAGAAATAGCAGACCACTTTGATACCACTGATCATGATTTATGCAGGAATGCAACAGAATACAAAAATAACCATAAACATAGAGATGCATCGGAAATAAGGCTTCATTTCATTAATATCAAATAACAGAAATATGCTTACAAACATAATGGAAATAAAATAGGTAGGGTGTTGGTAGCGAATCTCTGAGAAGAGATGTGGTGGCTAAAGACCTCTGAACTGTGTTACAATGAGGCTTGAGGGCCTATTTATTATGGAGAAACAATGGAGAACTCTAAACTTCCAAAAACCTAACCCTAGGAGATGAAGCGCCAAAACTGTGGGCCCCGTTTGGGTAAATTGGTGTTTCAACTTCCGGGGAAAGTAACTTCGGCATACGATATTCGTTTGATGTGTATGATACATCATTAGAAATATCTATCCAAGCTATACAATTGTTATCACGTAGATCAATTCCAAAACGGAATCATATTTTCCGGAAAAATGATGCCCAAAAAATATCGTTTAGGGCCTCAAAATGGCTCCAGAAGTTCAGGACCCGAAAAACTGCTAAAAATAGTAAGTTGTGTTGTAGCTTAAAAACTGAAAGAACTGATGGTGGGGGTTCAAATGGAATAGGTGGGTGGCCACCAATGTCCACCTGGATCATTAAGATCCCCAAAACAGCTCCGAGAATGCAAGACCCGAAAACCTGCTAAAAATAGTAAGTTGTGCTGAATGTGAAAAGCTGCAAGAATTGATGGTGCGGGTCCAAATGGAATAGGTGGGTGGCCACCGATATCCACCTGGATCATTCCTCCCTCCTTAAGAAGCAATTGTCCCCATTGCGTTGAGATCCTCCATGAGATGAGGCATGTTCTGTTGTCGAAGATGTCATGGATCTGTGGGCGGACATGCTGGATGCAATTAGTAAACTTGGTTTCTTTATCAGCCTCAAACAATACATGTGTGGATTCAGTCTGTGTAGTCACATGAGGTATGGCAACATCAGGTAGCGGTGCGTCGGGGGTCAAATCAATGGAGTGCTTGTCCTGACAGTGTAGAGGAACCTCTATGAGTGAGGAGAAAATTTCCTTGTATTCCTCCATGACTTTGTCCATCTGCTGCAGTCATGCAGGGGAGCCCTATTTCAAGGTTGTGGCCACAATATTCTTCTTTCCTTGTGAGCAAGTGTAAGGAAAATAAATTTCCTGGTTTGGGAAACAATCTTACTATGTTGTTTTCCAGTAGTCAAAGAGATGACAGGAGGTGGTATTACCTCTGGTATCATGTACAAGTTATTTCCCAAATTAATAACAACAGCACGAGGCCTAGACTCATACACAACATGTCACCTCCACAACAATGGTTGGCCCAATAATACATCAGCTACATCAAGAGGAGCAACATCACACAATAACTCATCCATGAATGGCTTAATACTGTACGGAAGGTAGCACTACTGGCGGATGCGGAGATCTCTCCTTGGGTGGAGCCACCCAATGGTATATGGCTACAGGTGTGCTATGGTCAGTAGGCCAAGCCACTTCACGACTTCTACTAAAATGAGGTTCTTTTGGCTTCCACTATTGATAATAAATTGCAGCGGAGAACCCTTCACCCACATTTGCGAATGGAAGAGGCGCTCCCCCTCCTTTGGATCCTCTGGATCCTCCCTCTGGATCTTGGTGGTGGCAACAATGGCACCAGGATCCGCATCAATGATCTGCTTCCCTTTTTCATTGCCTTTGTCTGGTTCTGACTTAGGATCAGAAAATGCATCTGATTTGGGTGCCTTTAGTTCAGCCACCAATGACTGTTTGGCCCGACACTTGTTTATGTTGTGAGTGGGGTTGTTATGAAATTCACGCCACTTCCCTATGTCCTTATTTGGATTTTTTGTGTTGTTCTGAGTCGTGTTGCTTTGGCCTTGCCCCTTTTTCTTCAGTTCGGGGGCACCTTTCGGATTTGCAGATCCAAAGTCTCACTTCTTCTGCTTAAATTTATGCTCGATCTTGGTGGCATAGCGATATGCCGTGCCAAGAAATGTAATGTTGAGGAACTCCATTTCCTCCTGAATGTGTTTGTGCAGACAGCCACGGCACCTGAGCACCAAATTTCTCTCTAAATCTTTAATACCCAACTTTGTGTGCAGGGTATGGAACAGATTCGTCAATTCGTGCACATCTTGATCCCTTTGTTGCCACAGCATGGTCCATTGGATGTGTTTGTCCTCATAGCTCCCCATGGGGTAATATTGTTCCTTGATGTCATCTCAGAACAAATTCCAAGTGGGTGTGGCCAAGAATAGAGAGGGTTCCCCTTCATTCTCTTGCTCACAGTAGGTTTCCCACCAGTCTTTGACATGGGGGGTGGCTTTGAGGAGTGCAAAAATAATCTTTTCTCGGTCAGAGAGATCATGGGCCAAGAAATACCCTTCCAGCAAATTCAACCATCTATCTATGGTATTTGCATCTATTTGGCCTTTAAATATAGGAATGTCAAAGTTTACCTGTACCTTGAAGGGAGTGGCGCCTCTAGAGTGGCTGTTGGATGTAGATGTGCCATAGGTGGGCAGTCGTTGAAGGATCTGAGCAAAGTTATCCATCATCGCGTTCCTTTGTTTCTCAAGGGCCTACTCGAGCAATATTTTGATAATATCTCTTGTGCCCTCATCTTTCTTTTCTTCCACCATGTGAGGTCATCGGAGTTTGCGAGGCTGATATTGCAAGGGTTCAACCAGATCGAGCCCTAACTCCTTATACCCTGACTGCGTTGGGGACATGCAAATAAAAAACAAAGAAAGAGCAGACCGCTCTGATACCACTGATCCCGATTTATGCAAGAACGCAACAAAATACAGAAATAACCATAAACATAGATATGCATCGAAAATAAGGCTTCATTTCATTAATATCAAATAATAGAAATATGCTTACAAACATAATGAAAATAAAATAGCTAGGGTGCTGGTAGCGAATCTCTGAGAAGACATGTGGAGTCTACAAACCTCTGAACTCTGTTACAATGAGTCTCGAGGCCTATTTACTATGGAGAAACAATGGAGAGCTCTAAACGTCTAAAAACCTAACCCTAGGATATGAAGCGCCAAAATTGTGGGCCTCGTTTGGGTAAATTGGTGTTTCAACTTCCCAGGGACGTAATTTCGGCATATGATCTTTGTTTGACGCGTATGATACATTGTTAGAAATATCTATTCGAGGACTACAACTACTACTACAAATATTGATTATGGAACATAATCATATTCGCCAGACAAACAATGCCCCAAAAACTTCGTTTAGGGCCTCAAAACGGCTCTGGAAGTTCAAAACCCGAAAAACTGCTAAAAATAGTAAGTTGTGCTGCAACTTAAAAACTGAAAGAACTGATGGTGGGGGTTCAAATGAAATAGGTGGGTAGCCACCAATTTCCACTTGGATCATTAAGGGCCAAAAATGGCTCTAGGATTGCAGGACCCGAAAACCTACTAAAAACAGTAAGTTGTGATGAATGTGAGAAGCTGCAAGAATTGATGGGGCAGGTCCAAATGGAATAGGTGGGTGGCCACCGATATCCACTTGGATCAACTATGGTGTCTTAGGATCATGAAGAGCTTCTGGTGTATCTCCTCAGAGGTAAGAGAGTTGGCTTACTTTTATGGTTCTGGTAGTATTAGGGATTTTCTTAAATCATTCGAAGCAGAAGTCCCAAGGGAGCGAAGAATGTGTGTGCTTAACCTAGCCATGCATGTGACCCCTGCATAGTGGTAGGAAACTCATAAGGGGAAGTTCTAGGATTGGGAGGAATGTCGTAAGATGATGATCCTATGGTTTTAACCTCTGGTTCACCTACGAGTGGAGACTTTCCTTGGCCAAGGGGACCCGCGCAAGCACTTGGCCGCATGGATGGAGGTGTGGTGCGAAAGGACTAGGGATGAATGGGTCCACCTGGTCATTCATGCCTTGAGGCAAATCCCCACCGTATGGTATTTGGATGCAGAGCTACATCAACGTACCCTCCACTGGGAGATCTTGAGAGACGATTTTGTGGGAACGTTCGGATTGATAGGCATAACTGAGGCATTAGACGATGCCCTGCAGGACATAGATGCCCTAGTATTTGATGAATCATGCCCTCGTGTGGAGTATGGGGAACTAGCTTGGGATACGTAGATGCAGGATATTGATAACTACCACAATCTATCAATGGAGGAATGTGACGAAGACCCACGAAATATCACTATCCTGGAATCAGAGGGAGAATGCATGGTTGTTGGACCCCCACTATAGACCGTCGATGTGACCAAGCCTCTTAAGCTAAGGGAAGTCAACATTGGCATAGAAGAACAACCTAAGCTAGCTAAGACGGGGACTACTGGGATGATGATACCTTTGGGAAAGTCACGAAGCTTCTCATAGAGTACCAGGACCTATTTCCTACGAAATTCTCAGAACTCAAGGGTATTATAGGGGACCTAGGGGTCATGTGCATCACTTTAAAACTGCATGCGGACCCTGTCAAGCAGCGACCTTACTGCTTGAACCCCAAGTATAAGCAGAAATTCGGGGAAAAAATTGACAAAATGTTAGTCGTAGGTATCATTGAACCAATGGAATAGTCAGATTGGGTAAGCCCTATGGTGGTTCAATAGAAAAATACTAAAGGAGAAATAAGAATTTGTGTCAATCTATGCAAGCTGAACGATGCCTACATACATGATCCCTTCCATATGCCATTCTCTGATGAAATCCTTGATAGTGTGGGAGGGAAGGAAGCATACTTGTTCACTGACGATTTTTCGGTCTACCATCAGATCAAGATCACACCAGAAGATCAAATCAAAACTGTGTTCACCACCGAATGGGGATCCTTCCAGTACATTGTCATGCCGTTTGGGCTCAAAAATGCCCTTGCCATCTTTTCACGAGTAGCGGTAATAGTATTCAAAGAGTTCATTCATAAGTTCTTAGAAGTATACTTTAATGATTGGACATTATTTGGATTGGTAAAGAAGTACGTTTCGAACCTGTGCATGATGTTGGATGCCTGTAGAAAGCACTAGATTTCCCTAAATATTAAAAAGTGCATACTTTGCGTACCTTTCGGGATCTTGTTAGGCCACATAGTTTTTCGGCAGGGAATAATGGTTGATCCCGTAAAGGTAGAAGTTATCATAAACTTAGCAGTCCCTACAACTGAGAAACAGTTGTGCTCCATCCTCAGGCACATGGGCTACTATAGGAAGTTTATTCAAGGGTACGCACTAATCACGACACCCATGGAGAAGTTGCTAAAGAATGATGTTTTGTTTTTTTTCGAATGCGGAGTATCAGAAGAGTTTTTAGCTACTCAAGGAAAAGATAGTCTCTGCACCTATCCTCATATTTCCTAACTAGGTGAAGGTTTTCCATGTCCATTTATATGCTTCAGGGATCACCCTAGGAGTTGTCCTTATGTAGCCCGGGGAGGGGGACATTGGCCACCCGGTTGCATTTGCTAGTAGAAAACTTTCTAGTGTGGAGATTAACTACTCCACTACTGAGCGTGAGGGGCTGACCATGGTATATGCCCTGCAAAAATACTAGCATTATTTGCTGCGAGGGCACTTTAAGATTTTCATGGATCACTCTGCTTTGAATTACCTATTTAATAAGCTTGTTTTGGGGGGGAATATTTGCCAATGGTTACTACTATTTCAAGAATATGACTTTGAGATAATTGTGAAGCTAGGGAAACTAAATGCGGGACCAAACCACTTGTTCTGAATTGATAATGGTGAATAACCAACCAACCTAGAGGAAGGATTTCCCGATGCGTAGCTATTTGCTATTAAGATGGTTGATGCGCACTTTGCCGATATCATTGAATTCTTAACTACGGGGATGGCACCTGCAGAATATTCGGTACAACAAAAAAAAGAGATGGTAACCCGTGTAGCAGACTTTACCATCATAGCGGGCCACATTTATAAGCTAGGAGCTAATGAGGTACTACAAAGATACATTCTAGAGCATGAAAGATAAGCCATTTAAGCAAAAGCCCACGGAGGCATAGCAGGAGGTCACTACATAAGGAAAGTGTCAGCGCAGAAGATCTTAAGAGTTGGATTGTGGTGGCCCACACTACATAGTGACTCTTACGACTATTGAAAAGCCTGCAATACATGCCAAAGGATGAGAAGACCATCGCACAGGGAAGAAATTCCCTTGCAAGTACAAATGGCCCTACAAGTTTTTGAAAAATGGGCCATAGACTTCGTTGGGCCCATCAAACCACCAGGGAAGAAGATAGGTGCCCGCTACATCGTCACTGCGACTAATTATGTAACTAGATGGGCCGAAGCACAATTTGTGAAGGATTTTAATGCAGATACCACTGCGCACTTTATTTTTTAGAGGTATAGAGGTATGCATTTTGCTAATGAAACAATACAAGCTTTAACTGAAGAATTTCTCAATCACCATGCAAAAAGTACCCCATATCACCCGCAGGCAAATCGAATGGTAGAAGCTTCTAATAAAATTATGGAACATGCACTGCCCAAGATCTGTAATGTCGATCGAAGCGATTGGGACGTGCACATACCGTCGGTCCTTTAGGCCTATCGGACCATGTGCAAGAAATTGACTGGGAAAACACCGTTCCAGATGGTTTATGGAAAGGTGGCCATTATGCCCATGGAGTGTATTGTTCCTAGCTTGCACATCGTAGCCTTTACGACCATGGTGGAGCTCGATATCATGGAGGAATGCTTAGCGCAACTCGTCACCTTGGAGGAATATCGATTCATTGCTAACATTCATCAACAAGTTCAGAAGACATGGGAAAAAGCATGGCATGATAGACATATTCGGTAGAAGGTCTTTTTGGAAGGAGAATTGGTCCTACTATACGATAGCCAGTTTGTGAAACACCCGGGGAAGTTCCGTCAACACTAGCCGGGCCCCTATATGGTAAAGGAAATCACTCACGGAGGAGATGTCCGGTCAGCTACATTGTGCGGTGATCTTGTACCAGGGTATGTTAATGGCAGCTGTCTCAAACCATATCGGATCAAATGACTATCTGGCCAGAGTAGCTGTATTGGGAGGAATACACGTAGGCAAGAGGAAAAACGTCGGCAAGCCCATTATACGCGTAGTGGTCGACCACAAGTTAGGAAGCCCAGCGAGGTGCGCTAGGAGTGTAGGGGTCAACCGTAGGTCAGGAAGCTCAGGGAGGTGCACTAGGAGCGTAGGGGTAATACACAGCTGCGAAAACTAGCTGTTGGAATAGTACCATTGGGTAAAAATCCAACTTTACAGTTGGAAGGAGCGGGCAGTATGCAATTAATGTGATGATTTCCGAAGATTTTTTACCATTTTCTTGATGGTGAGTTTTAGCTAAGTGTCATCCGACCGTTGCTCACTACACAAAGCTATAAATGGAGGAAGGCAACTTAGAATTGGGTTCCACATATCTTGAAAATCTTGTGCCTTGCAAATTTCCGAAACTATTGTGCTCTATTCATGTCTAGGCGAGCTACCCCTTCTAATAGTAGTAGCCCTGAGTTCATCTTCTGAGTGAGGATGACTACGACCAATCCAACTAAATCATCACAAACCATGCCCTCTACTGAGAGAGCATCCAATGAAGTATTGGAGGTCACCCCTGAAGTTGAAGAAGTCATGTCCACACCAACCAAGGGGAAGTAGGTGGAGAAAAATAAAAGTAAGGGGAAAGGCTAGGAACAAGGGTAGGGGAGAGCTACAAAATGGGCTAGGGGGAAGTCGCGCACCTCCCCCCGGAATGTGCAGTCTCCCTGAACGGTGCCTAAAGCATGCTCGCCTAACACGGCGAAGTGACCTCTATCTGCACGAGAAGAAGCTCGACTCACTACCCCAATCACTTGGCTACCACCATAGGTTTGACCCAAAAGGCCCTAGGTGCACACACCTAAGAATATCAAAGGTCTATGCTCCTATATGCAAATGCCGCTAATTATGGGTGAAGTCCCCATAATTGGAGAAGCATACAACATGCTCTCCTTAATTAAGTTTGACGATCATGACCTTGCGAACCTGGAGGCCTTCCCAGAATTGGCACCTGAGATGTACCTCGAAAGAGTACTAGAGGACAATGTACTAAGGGTCGTACCAATGCCGTGGGTGTGCGGGTTATAAAAATTTGGATTACTAAACTTGTTGCGGATACCTCACTTTGGCCGATACAATGTAACTGATCAAGTGGTGCGATAGCTACTAGTTCTGATCCATGATGGTAGCTTGTGGATCCACGACCGCATTCCCCTTGATGCCACCCAAATTCACCGCATTACTGGTCTCCCCATAGAGGGGCTGAATCCCATGGAGTGGGTTGGCAAGAAGTACGAGCAACAGATCACCGACAAGGTGCAAGATGACTATCATGTCGAGCACAACACCAGAGGGTTCATAACCAACACCACTGCCAACCCTAGAGTGTGCATGGGTACCTTGTTGCTGGCTTGAAAATGATGTACAAGTGCCAGGCCATGACTTTCCCCTCCTATGTGATTCAGCTTGCTGGACATTGCGAAAAAGGGGTCTGCTTTAACTGGGCGCAATTCCTCTGCAATGAGTTTCTGGAAAATGTGCGAGAGGCCTAGTATTATGGGAGGGCATTCTGCTACTCTTGGTTGTTGCTCTTAATTGCATTCGTTGCATGGGAATCCCCTAAAGGATTGATCCTCCTGAACTTGAACCGGACATGTGTGAAGGGGTGCGATATGCGAACTTATGGGACTCAAAATATGAGCAGCGTATTAAGGAAAACAAAGTATTTTTGGTGCTATTTCAGAGCGTGCTCATAGAAGAAATTCACTCTCAGCCACGCTTGTCGCCGATAGTCTACGAAAAATACAAGAGCATCGCAATGTTCCAGGTCATGATCCATAATGTGTAGATTTGGGGCCATAAGGATCCATCTTGGATGTCACTACCTTACATGGTCGTCGATGAGGAAATCGACCAGCTCATCTCCACTTGGCCACCGCACTAGAGATTGGGATTCAAATTGGTCGCGACTGAAACTGCTGGTACAAGCACAGCCCCGAAAACCCCCACCCCACCTTATACTGCCAATAATTTTGAAGGTCGTGGCCCAGAAGGCTCCACCGAGCCAAAGGTTCCCCCAGACACAGCACAGGGCGTGGAGCAGGAATCGCAGCAGGACATGGAGACTGAGGGTCTGGATATGCAGGGTAGTGTTTCCCCGCATGGTACGTGTTATTGTAACGTGATTTAGCAGATTGGTAGACCAAATGCACAGGGTAACATCAGACCAGTCTTTGGAGTCCTAGGACCTAGCCTTCCTGGACTCAGAGA